>JARQOD010000001.1:782626936-782725817 GCA_033576555.1 Oophaga sylvatica | reverse complement strand
GACCCCCAATCATCATCTTCAGGTATTGCCTTCTGCAGCCGGCCAGCTCTTTTACCAGCACAACCACCGAGGGCCCAAACTCAGAAGCCAGATCAAAAGTGTTCACAACAGATATAGCAGCCATGTCATGAATTTTTAATGGATTTTCAATAAATAATTTTTGGGATTTAATCCTGGAGCTGGACATTCCTTTCTCAAGCATCATGTTATCATTTGGTAGCTGGGGAGAGCAAGCAAAAAAGGAAATACACCAGAGAGGTTGGAATCTATGGATTGCAGTACCCTGACTAACCACCACAACTAAAGGCAGCCGGGGAGCGTCCCTACGTTGGTCCTAGACGCCTTGTCACAGCCTGAGAACCCTAACACACCTAAAGACAGAAAGGGGAAAACTATCTGCCCCGGGAGCAATCCCCAAAGAACATAAAAGCCCCCAAACATGTAATGGCGGTTAGACAGAGGAGATACAGACACAGACAGAAAATAGTATGAGCAAACTTTGGGGGCCCCAAACCCTTCCTAAATAGAAAAGGATAGGAAGGACACTTACTGCAATCCCAAAAAACCCTGAAAATACCAACTCTACTAATTACAAAAACACCTGAGATCACAACGACCTCTACCACCTAAATTAGTTCTCTGGTGTAACAAAAACTAAACAGCAGCCACTGGAAAAAACTGGAAAAGGCAAATGAACAAACAACAGTGGCTGAACTAAACTGAGAGGAGCACAAGCCCCCGGAGGGGACCCGGCAGACCCCCAAAGAAGTGCAGGACAAAATGCAAAAAGCAAGCACAAAAAACTAAAAGAAGAAAATGTCTTATCTGTTAGCAGAAGATGCAGGCACGAAACAGCAAGCTACAAAGTGAACAGGAATCAAAGATGAGACCAGAACAATTGATCACCAGCAACACTGATGGGAGGGAACCTCCCTTATATAAGACCAGTCAGTAACACCTGATCGCCAATCTTAACAATCTTCATTGGATAGTTCAGTACTGTTTGTAACCACCAGAGGGAGCTTCTGCTCAGAATTCATTTCTAGCACATTCACAACAGTACCCCCCCCTTGAGGAGGGGTCACCGAACCCTCATTTGAGCAACCAGGTCGGTCAGGATGAGCTCTGTGATACGCACGGATGAGTCTCCTAGCATGGATGTCCGAAGCAAACACCCAAGAATTGTCCTCCTGACCATAACCTCTCCACTTAACCAAATAATGGAGTTTCCGTCTAGAAAAATGAGAATTCAATATTTTCTCAACCACATACTCCAGATTGCCCTCAACCAAAACAGGGTCAGGAGGCACAGCCATAGGAACCACTGGCTCGACAAACCTCTTCAATAAGGACTTGTGGAACACGTTATGGATCTTAAATGTCCCTGGAAGAAGTAAACGAAAGGAAACAGGATTAAGAATCTCCATGATCTTATAAGGTCCAATGAACCTAGGCTTAAACTTAGGAGATGCAACTCTCATAGGGATATTTCTTGAGGACAACCAGACCAAGTCCCCCACTTCAAACCGAGGACCATCAGTCTTATGCCGGTTGGCAAACCGCTGGGCCCTCTCCTGAGAGAGGGACAACCTCTCCACTACCTGGTCCCAAATCTGCTGCATACGCTCCACAACAGAGTCAACACCTGGACAGACAGAAGCCTCCGTCTGTCCTGAAGAAAATCGAGGGTGAAACCCAAAATTGCAGAAAAATGGAGACATCAAAGTGGCAGAGCTAGCCCTATTATTAAGAGCAAACTCAGCCAAAGGCAAAAAAGAGACCCAGTCATCCTGATCAGCAGACACAAAGCATCTCAGATAAGTCTCCAATGTCTGGTTTGTTCTCTCAGTTTGTCCATTGGTCTGAGGATGAAAAGCCGAGGAGAAAGACAATTGAACACCAAGTTTAGAACAAAAAGTTCTCCAAAATCTGGAAACAAACTGGACTCCTCTGTCAGACACAATGTTCTCAGGAATGCCGTGTAACCGAACCACGTGCTGAAGGAACAAAGGCACCAATTCAGAGGAGGAAGGCAACTTAGGTAATGGCACAAGATGTATCATTTTGGAAAACCTATCACAAATCACCCAGATAACAGTCATTCTCTGAGAAACAGGAAGGTCGGAAATTAAATCCATAGAGATATGGGTCCATTGTCTCTTGGGCACAGGCAATGGCATCAACAAACCACTAGAGCGAGAGCAAGGCTTGGAGCGAGAGCAAGTCCCGCAGGACTGCACAAATTCCCTGACGTCACGAGACAAAGTAGGCCACCAAAAGGACCGGCTAACCAAGTCTCTGGTACCAAAAATTCCGGGATGACCGGCCAACGCGGAACAATGAATCTCAGACATCACACTCTTTTTCCATCGGTCTGGGACAAACAATTTCCCAATAGGGCAGCGCTCGGGTTTATCCTCCTGACACCCTTCCAGAGCCAGTTTCAAATTGGGCGAGATGGCGGAAAGAACTACACTGTTGTGAATGGGTTTGAGATGAGTTCTGAGCAGAGGCTCCCTCTGGTGGTTACAAGCGGTACTAGTGAAGATTGTGAGGACTGGGAATCAGGTGTTACTGACTGGTCTTATATAAGGGAGTCATTTTCCCATCAGGGTTGCCGGTGATCAATTGTTCTGGTCTGAATCCTTCATTCCAGTTTCCCTTGTAGCCTGCTGTGTCGTGTCTGCATCTCCTGCTACCAGATAAGAATTTTTCTTCTTTTGTGTTGTTGCTATATTTTTGCATTTTGTCCTGCACTTCTTTGGGGCCTTCTGGGTCCCCTCCGGGGGCTTCTGCCTTCTCAGTTTAGTTCAGCCACTGAGTTTTGTTCTTTTGCTTTTTCCAGTTTTTTCAGTGGCTGCTGTTTTGATTTTGTTACACCAGAGAGCTAATTTAGGTGGTAGAGGTCGTGTGATCTCAGGTGATTTTGAAATTAGTAGAGTTGGTGTTTTTCAGGGTTTTCTGGGATTGCAGTAAGTACCCTTCCTGTCCTTTTCTATTTAGATAGTTTGGGCCCCAGCGTTTGCTCATTCTATTTTCTTTCTGTGTCAATATTTCCTCTTGTCTAACCGCCATTACATGTTTGGGGGCTTTCTATTATCTTTGGGGTTCTGCTCCGGGCAGATAGCTTTCCTATTTCTATCTTTAGGTGTAGTTAGTTTCTCAGGCTGTGACGAGGCGTCTAGGACCAACGTAGGAACGCTCCACGGCTGCCTCTAGTTGTGGTGGTTAGTCAGGGTACTGCAATCCCATAGATTCCAACTGCTCTGGTGTATTGCCTTTTTTACCTGCACTCCTCAGCTACCGAAACATAACAGTATCACCGGCCCAAAAATTGAAAATTGTATGGTACTCACAGAAGGGAAAAAATATTGTGATAGAAAAAAGGTTGTCAGAATTGTCAGAGATATTTTTTCTGTTTGTTGCATTTTTTTTTTTTTTTTCCCTCTGTATCTCTGGGTGCTGGGGAGGATCTTTTCTCCCAATGGAGTTTGCACAGTTGTCTGGCCGTGTGGATCAGCTTGCCACTGAGGTTCGGAGTATTGCTATCTATCTTGCTGGGTTGCCTGTTGTGGAACCTAGGATCCCCATGCCAGATTTGTTTTTAGGGGATCGAGCTAAGTTTCAGAATTTCAAAAATAATTGTAAATTGTTTTTTGCCTTAAAATCTAAGTCCTCAGGAAACGCAGCGCAGCAGGTTCAAATTATCATCTCTCTCCTGCGCGGCGATCCTCAGGATTGGGCTTTTTCCCTGATACCTGGGGATGCTTTTGAGTGATGTTGATGCGTTTTTTCAGGCTTTGGGGTTATTGTACGATGAGCCTAATGTCACTGATCAAGCTGAAAAAGCCTTGTTGGCATTAAATCAGGGGCTTGATGACGCTGAGTTATACTGTCAGAGATTCCGTAGGTGGGCAGTCCTGACCAAATGGAATGACGACGCTTTGGCGGCCCTTTTCCGGAAGGGTCTGTCGGATAATGTAAAGGATGTTATGGTGGGATTCCCTGTCCCCTCTGGTCTCAATGATTCTATGTCATTAGCGATTCAAATTGACAGACGTTTGCGTGAGCGGAGAAGTATGCGTGGAGTGGTGTTGCCTTGTGAGCCAGCTTCTGAGCCCATGCAGTGTGATGGAGTGGTGTCTGGGGCACAGCGTCATGAGTTTCGAAAGCGCAATAGGTTATGTTTCTACTGTGGTGATGCCTCTCATGCTATTTCAGTCTGCCCTAAGCGGGGAAGACGTTTTGCACGCTCAGTTGTCTTGGGTAGTGTTCAGACTAAGTTTTTATTAACTGTCACTCTGATATGCTCTCTGTCCTCATTTTCTGCTCAGGCTTTCGTTGATTCTGGAGCAGCTATTAACCTGATGGATTATGATTTTGCTAAACGTTGTGGGTTTCCCTTGATACCCCTACAGAAGTCTATTCCCCTACTGGGGATCGATTCTACCCCTTTGGCTGAGAATAAACCCCAGTTTTCTACTCAGGTGATAATGAGGGTTGAACCTGATCACCAGGAGTGCTGCAAATTTTTGGTTCTATATAATCTGCATGACATTATCGTGCTGGGTTTCCCTTGGTTACAGTCTCATAATCCTGTTTTGGATTGGAAATCTGTGTCTGTAACCAGTTGGGGCTGCCAATGTGTTAATACCAACACTCCTGTTTTTTCTGCCTCCTCCCAAGCTCAGGATGTTCCTGACTTTTTGTTTGATTTTTCTGATGTGTTTAGCAAAAGTAAATCTGCATCCTTACCTCCCCATAGGAGCTATGACTGCGCTATTGAATTAGTGCCGGGTAGTAAATTCCCTAAAGGTCGCCTTTTTAACTTGTCTGTACCTGAACATGACGCTATGCGGTCTTATATCAAGGAATCATTGGAGAAGGGTCATATCAGACCATCCTCTTCACCCTTAGGTGCCGGTTTTTTCTTTGTGGCCAAAAAAGATGGTTCATTAAGGCCGTGGATTGATTATCGTCTCTTGAACAATATTACTGTGAAATATCAATACCCGTTACCCTTGATTTCTGACCTGTTTTCCAGGGTGAAAAACGCTACTTGGTTTACCAAGCTTGACCTCAGGGGGCGTATAACCTTATTCGCATTAAGCACGGGGATGAATGGAAGACGGCATTCAATACCCCTGAAGGGCATTTTGAGTACCTAGTGATGCCCTTTGGGCTCACTAATGCCCCTTCCGTCTTCCAGTCCTTCATGAATGACATTTTCAGGATTTTGTGGACAAATTTCTGATTGTTTATTTGGATGATATCTTGATTTTTTCTAATGACTGGGACTCTCATGTGAAACATGTTCGGACTGTGTTCCAGATTTTGAGGGATAATGCTCTGTATGTGAAGGGATCAAAGTGTCTTTTTGGCGTACAGAAGATCTCATTTCTGGGATTCATTTTGTCCCCATCTGTTATTGAAATGGACCCGGTCAAGGTTCAGGCCACCTGTGATTGGGTCCAACCTACTTCATTAAAGGCTCTTCAGAGATTTTTGGGTTTTGCCAATTTTTATCGTAAATTTATTGGTAATTTCTCGGTTATTGTTAAACCATTAACTGATTTGACCAGAAAGGGTTCTGATGTGGTGAATTGGCCTCCTGAGGCAGTCTCTGCATTTCAGGAACTTAAGCAGAGATTCACTTCTGCTCCTGTTCTACGGCAGCCTGATGTTTCTCTGCCATTTCAGGTGGAGGTTGATGCCTCTGAAATTGGGGCAGGTGCCGTTTTGTCCCAAAAAGATCCAGAGACCTCTAAAAGTAACCCTTGTGCCTTTTTCTCTCGAAAATTTTCTCCTACTGAACGTAATTATGACGTGGGTAATCGGGAGTTATTGGCCATGAAGTGGGCTTTTGAAGAGTGGAGACATTGGCTGGAGGGAGCCAAACATCAGGTGGTGGTCCTTACGGACCATAAGAATCTGGTCTATCTGGAATCTGCCAAGCGACTCAATCCTAGACAGGCCAGTGGGCCTTGTTTTTCACACGTTTTAATTTTGTGGTTTCCTTTCTTCCTGGCACTAAGAATGTTAAGGCGGATGCCCTCTCGAGAGTTTCCTTGCGGACTCTCCTGAGTTATCTGATCCTTCTGTTATTTTGAAAGAGGGTGTAGTTCTTTCCGCCATCTCGCCCAATTTGAGACTTGCTCTGGAGGGGTGTCAGGAGGATAGGCCCGAGCGCTGCCCTGTTGGAAAATTGTTTGTCCCGGACCAATGGAAAAAGAGTGTGATGTCTGAGATTCATTGTTCCGCATTGGCTGGGCATCCCGGAATTTTTGGTACCAGAGACTTGGTTAGTCGGTCCTTTTGGTGGCCTACCTTGTCTCGCGATGTCAGGGAATTTGTGCAGTCCTGCGGGACTTGCTCTCGCTCCAAGCCTTGCTCTCGCTCTAGTGGTTTGTTGATGCCATTGCCTGTGCCCAAGAGACCATGGACCCATATCTCTATGGATTTAATTTCCGATCTTCCTGTTTCTCAGAGAATGACCACCATCTGGGTAATTTGTGATAGGTTTTCCAAAATGATACATCTTGTGCCATTACCTAAGTTGCCTTCCTCCTCTGAATTGGTGCTGTTGTTTCTTCAGCACGTGGTTCGTTTACACGGCATTCCTGAGAACATTGTGTCTGACAGAGGAGTCCAGTTTGTTTCCAGATTTTGGAGGACTTTTTGTTCTAAACTGGGTGTTCAATTGTCTTTCTCCTCGGCATTTCATCCTCAGACCAATGGTCAAACTGAGAGAACAAACCAGACATTAGAGACTTATCTAAGATGCTTTGTGTCTGCTGATCAGGATGACTGGGTCTCTTTTTTGCCTTTGGCTGAGTTTGCTCTTAATAATAGGGCTAGCTCTGCCACTTTGATGTCTCCGTTTTTCTGTAATTCTGGTTTTCACCCTCGATTTTCTTCAGGACAGACGGAAGCTTCTGTCTGTCCAGGTGTTGACTCTGTTGTTGAGCGTATGCAACAGATTTGGGACCAGGTAGTGGAGAGGTTGTCCCTCTCTCAGGAGAAGGCCCAGCGGTTTGCTAACCGGCATAGGACTGATGGTCCTCGGTTTAAAGTGGGGACTTGGTCTGGTTGTCCTCAAAGAATATTCCTATGAGAGTAGCATCTCCTAAATTTAAGCCTAGGTTCATTGGACCTTATAAGATCATGGAGATTATTAATCCTGTTTCTTTTCGTTTGCTTCTTCCAGGGACATTTAAGATCCATAACGTGTTCCACAAGTCCTTGTTGAAGAGGTTTGTTGAGCCAGTGGTTCCCGCTACTGTGCCTCCTGACCCTGTTTTGGTTGAGGGCAATCTGGAGTATGTGGTTGAGAAAATATTGGATTCTCGTTTTTCTAGACGAAGACTCCAGTATTTGGTTAAATGGAGAGGTTATGGTCAGGAAGACAATTCTTGGGTGTTTGCTTCGGACATCCATGCTAGGAGACTTATCCGTGCGTATCATAGAACTCATCCTGACCGACCTGGTTGCTCAAATGAGGGTTCGGTGACCCCTCCTCAAGGGGGGTGTACTGTTGTGAATGGGTTTGAGATGAGTTCTGAGCAGAGGCTCCCTCTGGTGGTTACAAGCGGTACTAGTGAAGATTGTGAGGACTGGGAATCAGGTGTTACTGACTGGTCTTATATAAGGGAGTCATTTTCCCATCAGGGTTGCCGGTGATCAATTGTTCTGGTCTGAATCCTTCATTCCAGTTTCCCTTGTAGCCTGCTGTGTCGTGTCTGCATCTCCTGCTACCAGATAAGAATTTTTCTTCTTTTGTGTTGTTGCTATATTTTTGCATTTTGTCCTGCACTTCTTTGGGGCCTTCTGGGTCCCTTCCGGGGGCTTCTGCCTTCTCAGTTTAGTTCAGCCACTGAGTTTTGTTCTTTTGCTTTTTCCAGTTTTTTCAGTGGCTGCTGTTTTGATTTTGTTACACCAGAGAGCTAATTTAGGTGGTAGAGGTCGTGTGATCTCAGGTGATTTTGAAATTAGTAGAGTTGGTGTTTTTCAGGGTTTTCTGGGATTGCAGTAAGTACCCTTCCTGTCCTTTTCTATTTAGATAGTTTGGGCCCCAGCGTTTGCTCATTCTATTTTCTTTCTGTGTCAGTATTTCCTCTTGTCTAACCGCCATTACATGTATGGGGGCTTTCTATTATCTTTGGGGTTCTGCTCCGGGGCAGATAGCTTTCCTATTTCTATCTTTAGGTGTAGTTAGTTTCTCAGGCTGTGACGAGGCGTCTAGGACCAACGTAGGAACGCTCCACGGCTGCCTCTAGTTGTGGTGGTTAGTCAGGGTACTGCAATCCCATAGATTCCAACTGCTCTGGTGTATTGCCTTTTTTACCTGCACTCCTCAGCTACCGAAACATAACACTACACCCTCTTTCAAAATAACAGCAGGATCAGATAACTCAGGAGAGTCTGCCAGGAAACTCCTCGAGAGGGCATCCGCCTTAACATTTTTAGTGCCAGGAAGAAATTAAACCACAAAATTAAAACGTATGAAAAATAAGGCCCACCTGGCCTGTCTAGGATTAAGTCGCTTGGCTGATTCCAGATAAACCAGATTCTTATGGTCCGTGAGGACCACCACCTGATGTTTGGCTCCCTCCAGCCAATGTCTCCACTCTTCAAAAGCCCACTTCATGGCCATTAACTCCCGATTACCCACGTCATAATTACGTTCAGTTGGAGAAAATATTCGAGAGAAAAAGGCACAAGGGTTACTTTTAGAGGTCTCTGGATCTCTTTGGGACAAAACGGCACCTGTCCCAATTTCAGAGGCATCAACCTCCACCTGAAATGGCAGAGAAACATCAGGCTGCCGTAGAACAGGAGCAGAAGTGAATCTCTGCTTAAGTTCCTGAAACGCAGAGACTGCCTCAGGAGGCCAATTCACCACATCAGAACCCTTTTTGGTCAAATCAGTCAATGGTTTAACAATAACAGAGAAATGACCAATAAATTTACGATAAAAATTGGCAAAACCCAAGAATCTTTGAAGAGCCTTTAATGAAGTAGGTTGGACCCAATCACAGATGGCCTGAACCTTGACCGGGTCCATTTCAATAACAGATGGGGACAAAATGAATCCCAGAAATGAGATCCTCTGTACGCCAAAAATACACTTTGATCCCTTCACATACAGAGCATTCTCTCTCAAAATCTGGAACACAGTCCGAACATGTTTCACATGAGAGTCCCAGTCATTGGAAAAAATCAAGATATCATCCAAATAAACAATCAGAAATTTATCCACAAAATCCCTGAAAATGTCATTCATGAAGGACTGGAAGACAGAAGGAGCATTAGTGAGCCCAAAGGGCATCACTAGGTACTCAAAATGCCCCTCTGGGGTATTAAATGCCGTCTTCCATTCATCCCCATGCTTAATGCGAATAAGGTTATATGCCCCCCTGAATTCAAGCTTGGTAAACCAAGTAGCACTTTTCACCCTGGAAAACAGGTCAGAAATCAAGGGTAACGGATATTGATATTTCACAGTGATATTGTTCAAGAGACGATAATCAATACACGGCCTTAATGAACCATCCTTTTTGTCCACAAAGAAAAAACCGGCACCCAAGGGTGAAGAGGATGGTCTGATATGACCCTTCTCCAATGACTCCTTGATATAAGACCGCATAGCGTCATGTTCAGGTACAGACAAGTTAAAAAGGCGACCTTTAGGGAATTTACTACCAGGCACTAATTCAATAGCGCAGTCATAGCTCCTATTGGGGGGCAAGGATGCAGATTTACTTTCGCTAAACACATCAGAAAAATCAGTCAAAAAGTCAGGAACATCCTGAGCCTGGGGGAGGCAGAAAAAACAGGAGTGTTGGTATTAACACATTGGCAGCCCCAACTGGTTACAGACACAGATTTCCAATCCAAAACAGGATTATGAGACTGTAACCAAGGGAAACCCAGTACGATAATGTCATGCAGATTATACAGCACCAAAAATTTGCAAGTCTCCTGATGATCAGGTTCAACCCTCATTATCACCTGAGTAGAGAACTGAGGTTTATTCTCAGCCAAAGGGGTAGAATCGATCCCCAATAGGGGAATAGACTTCCGTAGGGGTATCAAGGGAAATCCACAACGTTTAGCAAAATCAAAATCCATCAGGTTAATAGCTGCTCCCGAATCAACGAAAGCCTGAGCAGAAAATGTGGACAGGGAGCAAATCAGGGTAACAGTCAACAAAAATTTAGTCTAAACACTGCCCAAGACAACTGAGCGTGCAAAACGTCTTCCCCGCTTAGGGCAGACTGAAATAGCATGAGAGGCATCACCACAGTAGAAACATAACCCATTGCGTTTTCGAAACTCATGACGCTGTGCCCCAGAAGCCACTCTATCACACTGCATGGGTTCAGAAGCTGGTTCACAAGGCAACACTATTCCACGCATACCTCTACGCTCACGCAAACGTCTGTCAATATGAATCGCTAATGACATAGAATCATTGAGACCAGAGGGGACAGGGAATCCCACCATAACATCCTTTACATTCTCTGACAGACCCTTCCGAAAAAGGGCTGCCAAAGCATCGTCATTCCATTTGGTCAGGACTGCCCACCTTCGGAATCTCTGACAGTATAACTCAGCGTCCTCAAGCCCCTGATTTAATGCCAACAAGGCTTTTTCAGCTTGATCAGTGACATTAGGCTCATCGTACAATAACCCCAGAGCCTGAAAAAATGCATCAACATTACTCAAAACAGGATCCCCAGGTGTCAGGGAAAAAGCCCAATCCTGAGGATCGCCGCGCTGGAGAGAGATGACAATTTGAACCTGCTGTGCTGCGTTCCCTGAGGACTTAGATTTCAAGGCAAAAAACAACTTACAGTTATTTTTGAAATTCAGAAATTTAGCTCGATCCCCTAAAAACAAATCTGGCATGGTAATCCTAGGTTCCACAACAGGCAACCTCGCAAGATAGGTAGCAATACTCCGAACTTCAGTGGCAAGCTGATCCACACGGCCAGACCACTGTGCAAACTCCATTGAGAGAAAAAAAAATCCTCCTCAGCACCCAGAGATACAGAGGGAAAAAAAAAAATCTCTGACAACTCTGACAATCTTCTTTCTTTAACACTATTTTTCCCTTCTGTGAGTACCATACAAATATCAGTTTTTGGGCCGGTGATACTGTTATGATTTGGTAGCTGAGGAGAGCAAGCAAAAAAGGAAATACACCAGAGAGGTTGGAATCTATGGGATTGCAGTACCCTGACTAACCACCACAACTAAAGGCAGCCGTGGAGCGTACCTACGTTGGTCCTAGACGCCTCGTCACAGCCTGAGAACCTAACTACACCTAAAGACAGAAAGAGGAAAACTATCTGCCCCGGAGCAGATCCCCAAAGAACATAGAAAGCCCCCAAACATGTAATGGCGGTTAGACAGGAGGAGATACAGACACAGACAGAAAATAGTATGAGCAAACGTTGGGGCCCAAACTTCCTAAATAGAAAAGGATAGGAAGGACACTTACTGCAATCCCAAAAAACCCTGAAAAGTACCAACTCTACTAATTACAAAAACACCTGAGATCACACGACCTCTACCACCTAAATTAGTTCTCTGGTGTAACAAAAACTAAACAGCAGCCACTGAAAAAACTGGAAAAGGCAAATGAACAAACAACAGTGGCTGAACTAAACTGAGAGGAGCACAAGCCCCCGGAGGGGACCAGGCAGACCCCCACAGAAGTGCAGGACAAAATGCAAAAAGCAAGCACAATAAACTAAAAGAAGAAAATGTCTTATCTGTTAGCAGAAGATGCAGGCACGAAACAGCAAGCTACAAAGTGAACAGGAATCAAAGATGAGACCAGAACAATTGATCACCGGCAACCCTGATGGGAGGGAACCTTCCTTATATAAGACCAGTCAGTAACACCTGATCGCCAATCTTCACAATCTTCATTGGATAGTTCAGTACTGTTTGTAACCACCAGAGGGAGCTTCTGCTCAGAATTCATTTCTAGCACATTCACAACACATTCATCTGTTATGTCTGGTGGAAACGAGTCCTTGCTCGGTTTGCTGATTCCATATGGAAAGCATTTGGGGTGAGCTGAATTACTCTGCTTTTGTAAGAAAACACAATACCATGTGTCAAATTATCCCCTGTGTCTAATGGCCAAAAAAATGGCACCAAGTCCTTCTAAGATACAGCACTAGCAATTACCTAATCCGGAGTTTTTCCATTTCTATTTGCCTCTTGGGATTAGCCACCTTGTGGTGCAGAGGTGCTCATATCCTACCCTGCTAAACATCATTTTAGAGCTGAGCCGAGAAGAACTAAGGCTAAGCACCAGAATTGGCGCATCTAATGAATGCACCATTTCTGGGGCGGATGAGGGCTGGTCTTTTTAGGCTGGGAAGGGACAAATATCCACGGATCCTCTCTGCCTGTTAATATCAGCCCACAGTTATCTGCTTAGCGTTTGTTGATTATTAACCCCTTAACAACCGCCATGTTCATTCCCCACCTATCAAGCACAGGGAATATAATATACACCTGTTTATATGGGATATGTGTTCATTCCTGTATTATCTACATATATTTCATGTTCATTCCACACCTATAAAGCTCAGGGAATATAATATACACCTGTTTATATGGGATATGCGTTCATTCCCCTATTATCTACATATATTTCATCTTCATTCCCCACCTATAAATCTCAGGGAATATAATATACACCTGTTAATATAGGATATGTGTTCATTCCTCTATTATCTACATATATTTCATGTTCATTCCCACCTATAAAGCTCAGGGAATATAATATACACCTGTTTACATGAGATATGTGTTCATTCTCCTATTATCTACATATATTTAATCTTCATTCCCCACCTATAAAGCTCAGGGAATATAATATACACTGTTGTGAAAGTTTTGGAGACGACTTCGGAGCTGAAGCTCCCTCTGGTGGTTGCTGAGGGTATTGAACCTATGTTGAATACCAAGAGTCCTACACCCACAGATAACGAGTGGGTGTCAGGTGGTACTGACTGGCCTGATATAAGTGAGCTGATCACCCATGACCTTCGCCGGTGATCAATTGTGCTTCCTGGTTTAGTTTGGAATTCAGCTTGCTTTCCTGCTGTCTCCTGCTTGCGTTCAGATAAGTCTCTTTCAGTTTTTTTTTTTTTACTGTGGTTTGAATTCCTTGCTTTTTGCTGCATTGCTTTCTGTCTTCAGCCGGGTCCCCTATGGGGGGCTTTGGCTGGTCTCCATTAGTTTTTGTATTTGTTCATTTGCTCAGTTCTTGTGATATTTTTCTGCTGGGTAGCTACGTGTCCACAACAGAGATCTGATATAGGTGGTCGAGACCGTGTGGTCTCAGTGTTTTTTGGATTCAGAAGTGTTGAAGTTTTTCCTAGGGATTTTCTGGGTTGCAGAAAGAATTCTCTCCTGTGCTGTCCTGTCTAGACAGTTTTGGACCCCAGCGTTTGCTCAATCTATTTTCTGTCTGTGTTCGTATTTTCATCTTGTCTAACCGCCATTATATGTTTGGAGGCTTCCTACTCTTTTGGGGTCTACTCCGGGGCAGTTAGCTTTCCTCTTTCCATCTTCAGGGATAGCTATCTCTCCGGCTGTGCCGAGGCATCTAGGACCAGTATGTAGGTATGCTACACGGCTGCTTCTAGTTGTGCGGTTAGTTTAGGGGTCTGCAACCTATTAGTTTCCAACCTCTCTGGTGTTAGGCTGCCTATGCGGTTTTTTGCTACTGCCTCCTCAGCTACCATAACATAACAGAATCACCGGCCATACTGAAAATTCTATGGTACTCAATAGAAGGGAAAAATAGTAAAGGAGAAAAAAAAGTTGTCAGAGTTGTCAGAAATTTTTTTTTTCCTGTTTGCTGCATTTTTTCCCTCTTTTTCTCTGGGGGCTGAGAGGGAATTTTTTCCCCAATGGAGGTCAAGCATTTGTCTGATAGTGTGGAGCAGCTTGCTGCTGAAGTTCGGAGTGTTGCTATCTATCTTGCTGGGTTGCCTGCTGTGGAACCTAGGATCCCTCTGCCAGATTTATTTTTGGATAAACTCGGCACTCAACTTAAATATGCTTAATTGTGTAGAATTTATTATGGACAGCGGTGTGAAAACAATACGTTTCGGTCATGTAAGACCTTCATCAGTTGCGTATATCAAAATGAAGGTGAGGTCATTTATAATTAGATACGATTAGTGGGTATAAACCCCATATGCTGAAACCATCCGGTGCAGCAAATAGTCTTATCTGTCCTGTTGCACTATAGAAAGTGTGCTGGAATCGGGTTTTAACTTCAGCCCCGTGTATAGGTATGTCGCGGTATCCACCGCTGGACTTGGGGGTTGTGAGGTGGCGGTAACCCTCCTGACAGCACGCGAGCATACAGGAGGGTTACCGCCACCTCACAACCCCCAAGTCCAGCGGTGGATACCGCGACATACCTATACACGGGGCTGAAGTTAAAACCCGATTCCAGCACACTTTCTATAGTGCAACAGGACAGATAAGACTATTTGCTGCACCGGATGGTTTCAGCATATGGGGTTTATACCCACTAATCGTATCTAATTATAAATGACCTCACCTTCATTTTGATATACGCAACTGATGAAGGTCTTACATGACCGAAACGTATTGTTTTCACACCGCTGTCCATAATAAATTCTACACAATTAAGCATATTTAAGTTGAGTGCCGAGTTTATCTATACATTACCACGGTTTGGGAACCTACTTTGGCACCTCTTTAGATAGCAGTGCACACGGTTATACAATATTAGATTTATTTTTGGGGGAACAGTCTAAGTTTTTGAATTTTAAAAATAACTGTAAGCTGTTTTTTGCTTTGAAGCCTAAATCCTCAGGGAACACAACGCAGCAGGTTCAAATTGTCATCTCCCTGTTGCGTGGTGACCCTCAGGATTGGGCCTTTTCCCTGACACCTGGGGATCCTGTTTTGAATGATGTTGATGTGTTTTTTCATGCTCTGGGGTTATTGTACGATGAACCTAATGTTACTGATGAAGCTGAAAAAACCTTGTTGGCATTGAATCAGGGTCATGAAGCCGCTGAGCTGTATTGTAAGAAATTCAGAAAGTGGGCAGTCCTTACTAAATGTAATGATGATGCTCTGGCAGCTCTTTTTCGGAAGGGTCTGGCAGAGACTGTAAAGGATGTTATGGTGGGATTTCCTGTCTCCTCTGGTCTCAATGACTCTATGTCATTGGCTATTCAAGTTGACAGACGTCTGCGTGAGCGTAGAAATATGCGTGAGATTGTGATGCCTTGTGGCCAGCCCCTGAGCCCAGTCAGTGTGATGGAGTGACTTCTGGGGCACAGCGTCATGAATTTCGTAAGCGTAATAAGTTGTGCTACTATTGTGGTGACGCTTCTCATGCTATTTCCGTCTGCCCCAGGTGGGGAAGACGTTTTGCACGCTCAGTTGTCTTGGGTAGTGTTCAGACTAAATTTCTGTTGACTGTTACCTTGATTTGCTCCATGTCCACATTTTCAGCTCAGGCTTTTGTTGATTCAGAGGCAGCTATAAACCTGATGGATTTTGATTTTGCCAAACGTTGTGGTTTTCCTGATACCCCTGCGGTAGTCTATTCCTTTGCTGGGCATTGATTCTACCCCCTTGGCGGAGAATAAACCCCAGTTTTCTACCCAGGTGATAATGCGGGTTGACCCGGACCACCAAGAGAATTGCAAATTTTTGTTGTTACATAATTTACATGACATTGTTGTACTAGGGTTTCCTTGGTTACAGACTCACAATCCTGTTTTGGATTGGAAGTCTGTGTCTGTGACCAGTTGGGGTTGTCAATGTGTTCGTACTGACACTCCTGTTTTTTCTGCCCCCCCAGTCTCAAGATGTTTTTTCTGCTTCCCCCAGTCTCAGGATGTTCCTGACTATTTGACTGATTTTTCTGATGTGTTTAGTGAGAGTAAGTCTGCATCCTTACCTCCTCATAGGAGTTATGATTGCGCTATTGACTTAGTACCCGGTTGTAAATTTCCCAAGGGTTGGCTCTTTAATTTATCTGTACCTGAGCATGAGGCCATGCGATCTTATACCAAAGAGTCTTTAGAGAAGGGTCATATCAGACCATCCTCTTCACCCTTGGGCGCCAGCTTTTTCTTTGTGGTCAAGAAGGATAGCTCATTGAGGCCGTGTATTGATTATCGTCTCCTGAATAAGATCACTGTTAAATATCAATATCCGTTACCCTTGATTTCTGACCTATTTTCCAGAGTGAAGGGTGCTTGTTGGTTTACCAAGCTTGACCTCAGGGGGGCGTATAATCTTATTCGCATCAAGCACGGAGATGAATGGAAGACGGCGTTTAATACCCCAGAGGGGCATTTTGAGTACCTAGTGATGCCTTTTGGGCTCACTAATGCCCCTTCCGTCTTCCAATCTTTTATGAACAATATTTTCCGGGATTTCGTGGATAAATTTCTGATTGTTTATTTGGACGATATCTTGATTTTTTCCAATGACTGCGATTCTCATGTGGAACATGTTCGGACTGTATTCCGGATTTTGAGAGAAAACGCATTGTATGTGAAGGGATCAAAATGTCTTTTTGGCGTACAGAAGGTTTCATTTCTGGGATTCATTTTGTCTCCATCTGTTATTGAAATGGACCAGTTTAAAGTTCAGGCCATTTGTGATTGGGTTCAACCCACTACATTGAAGGCTCTTCAGAGATTTTTGGGTTTTGCTAATTTTTATTGTAAATTTATAGCTAATTTCTCTGGTATTGTGAGGCCACTGACTGATTTGACCAAGAAGGGTTCTCATGTAGTGAATTGGTCTCCTGAGGCAGTTTCTGCGTTTCAGGAGCTTAAGCGGAGATTCACTTCTGCACCAACCTGATGTTTCTCTACCATTTCAGGTGGAGGTTGATGCTTCTGAGATTGGTGCAGGAGCCGTTTTGTCCCAAAGGGATCCAGACACCTCTAAGAGTAACCCTTGTGCCTTTTTCTCTCGAAAATTTTCCCCAGCAGAACGTAATTATGATGTGGGTAATCGGGAGTTATTGGCCATGAAGTGGGCTTTTGAGGAGTGGAAACATTGGCTGGAAGGAGCCAAGCATCAGGTGGTGGTCCTCACTGATCATAAAAACCTGGGTTATCTTGAATCAGCCAAGTGACTTAATCCTAGACAGGCCAGGTGGGCCTTGTTTTTCACACGTTTTAATTTTGTGGTCTCTTTTCAGCCGGGCACTAAGAATGTTACGGTGGATGCCCTCTCGAGGAGTTTCTTTCTGGATTCTCCTGAGGTAACCGAGCCTGCTGTTATTCTGAGGAGGGTGTGGTTCTTTCCTCTATCTCCCCCAATTTGAGACTGGCTTTGGAGAAATTTCAGGAGGATAAACCTGAACGTTGCCCTGCTGGGAGATTGTTTTTTCCAGACCAGTGGAGGAAGAATGTGATGTCCGAGATTCATTGCTCCACGTTGGTCAGCCATCCTGGTATTTTTGGTACCAGAGATTTGGTGAGTCGGTCCTTTTGGTGGCCCACTTTGTCTCATGACGTCAGGGACTTTGTGCAGTCCTGTGGAACTTGTTCTCGGTCCAAACATTGCTCTCGCTCTAGTGGTTTGTTAATGCCATTGCCTGTGCCCAAGAGGCCATGGACCCATATCTCTATGGATTTTATTTCCGACCTCCCTGTCTCTCAGAGAATGACCATTATTTGGGTAATCTGTGATAGGTTTTCCAAGATGATACATCTTGTGCCACTACCTAAGTTGCCATCCTCCTCCGAGTTAGTGCCTTTGTTTTTTAAACAGGTGGTTCGGTTGCACGGCGTTCCAGAGAACATTGTGTCTGACAGAGGAGTCCAGTTTGTTTCCAGATTTTGGAGGACATTTTGTTCCAAACTGGGAGTTCAGCTGTCTTTTTCCTCTGCGTTTCACCCTCAGACCAATGGACAAACTGAGAGAACAAACCAGACCTTGGAGACTTATTTGAGATGTTTTGTGTCTGCTGATCAAGATGACTGGGTCTCTTTTTTGCCTTTGGCTGAGTTTGCTTTGAATAATAGGGCTAGTTCTGCCACCTTGATGTCTCCATTTTTCTGCAATTTCGGGTTTCGTCCTCGATTTTCTTCAGGGCAGGTGGAGTCTTCTGTCTGTCCTGGTGTTGACTCTATGTCATGTATAGTGTACAGTTCCTATAGCGTCTTGTGCTTGGGTGCGAGGAAATCACATGAGACATAGGTTGATATGAAATGACTTGTATTACTTCATACAAGCATGCAGAAAAGGTCACACAGTTTGCAGGAACAGAGGCAGGAGAACACAGCAGGCCAGAGTAACTTCAAGCTCTACAATAACTCTCCAAGCAGGTTCAGGATCTCTTCTCTGTACCGTAATTCCTCTGCAAACATGGATTCACCAGACAGCAGGTTTCCAAAGTCCAAAAGTGTTCCAAAGTTCCTCAGTAGGAAATAGCTGGAGTCCAAAATCCTAGGTTTCCAGGAGTCAGGTCACAGGCTGACTGAGGCTTGATTCAGGAGCACTGATTGTTCAGCTGAGGCTGCTTAAGAAGCAAGAGGAAGAGAATCAGGGCGGGAACATGAAAACTGGAAACTCCATATTAACTGAGGGCAAGAGCTGCAGAAAGACAGAAAGCAAAATGGCCGACGGAAAACTGAGTTTCAAGGAACATGTCAAAAGAAACAAAGAACCTTACATTACTCCCCCCTTAGGGACAACCTCCGGTTGACCTCAGACCAGGCTTGTCAGGGTACCTCTGATGAAACTGGCGGAGCAGGCGAGGAGCATTTACATTATTGACTGGTTCCCATGAGTTGTCCTCCACTGGGTAGCCCTGCCATTTAATCAAATATTGCAACTGATTTCTGTACAACCTGGAATCTAGAATCCTTTCCACCATAAATTCTTCCTGACCATCGACCAGCACTGGGTCAGGGCAAGGAGAAGAGCGTCCAGTAAACGTATTGGGTGTTGCAGCCTTTAGTAGGGATACATGAAAGACAGGGTGGATTCTCATAGTTCTGGGCAGTTGAAGACGACAAGCAACAGCACTTATAATCTTACTGATCTTATAAGGTCCAATGTACTTATGTCCCAATTTAGACGATGGAATCTTTATTTTAAGATTTCTGGTTGACAGCCATACCAAATCTCCTACCTTGAAAGCTGGTGCAGGTTTACGAAATTTATCTGCTGCTTTTTTGTACCTTTCCTGAGCCAATTCTAGATTTTCCTTTAGAAGATCCATATTCTTTTGTAAAGAAGTGATTCTTTCAGCCACTGCCGGCAAGGGCGTATCTATGGGAAATCGAGGAAGAATGTTAGGATGATAACCTAGATTGGAGTAAAAAGGAGACTGCTTAGTGGAGGCGCTCTGAGAGTTATTATAAGAGAACTCAGCCAGTGGAAGTAGATCCACCCAATCATCTTGTAGGTGGCAGATAAAGCAGCAGAGATACTGCTCCAGGGTCTGATTGGTTCGTTCTGTCTGTCCATTAGTCTGGGGATGAAAAGCAGAAGAAAGGTTTACTTTAATGTCCAATGCGGCACAGAAATTTTGCCAAAACCTTGAAGTGAATTGCACCCCTCGATCCGAAATGACCTCATCCGGTACTCCATGTAAGCGAAACACATTCTTAATCATCAAGTCTGATGTCTGTTTTGCAGTGGGTAAGCCGACACAAGGGCTAAAATGAGCTGCCTTTGTTAGACGATCAACCACCACTAGAATGGTGTTCTTCCCTTGAGAGGTTGGTAACTCCACAATGAAGTCCATAGAAATGGATCCCCACGGGCGGGACGGGGTGGGAAGAGTTTGTAACAGACCAGTTGGTGAGGAGCGAGGTGTTTTGCATCTTGCACAGACTTCACATGAAGTGACATAGTTTAAAACATCTTTCCTGTAAGTGGGCCACCAAAAGAAACGAGAAAGAAATTCTTGTGTCTTTAGAATTCCCCTATGCCCGGCTATCTTGGAATCGTGGATGAGTTGCAATACTCTCAATCTGACTGTTTCAGGTATATACAGACGTTGTCCCTGAATCCACACACCATTCTTAAAGACAAGACTTACGTCCCTTGGGGGGTTGAGCCAACAAAGAATCCGCATGGTATGCTTCCTTGATGTCCTTAAGTAGGTCTTGATTATGAATCACTCCCAGGAATCTAGAGTCAGGAAGAATAGTCTTAGGAGGAGTAAGTGGACGTGTCTCTGCTGAATGAATCCTAGAGAGTGCATCAGCCTTTCCATTGCGCGATCCTGGTCTATAAGAAATTACAAAATTAAATTGGTTTAGGAAAAGATTCCAGCGAGCCTGGCGAGGAGTCAGGCACTTAGCCGACCTGATAAATTCAAGGTTACGATGGTCTGTCAGGACGACTATTTGCTGTGCAGCTCCCTGAAGAAGGTGTCTCCATTCCTTGAAGGCGGCAATAATGGCCAACAATTCTCTATTGCCCACATCGTAGTTCCTCTCAGCCGAAGACAACTGCTGGGAAAAGAAGGCACAGGGATGCAAGACATTCTTCTCACCTGTTCTCTGAGAGAGTATAGCTCCAACGGCACAGTCTGAAGCATCCACCTCTATTATGAAGGCAAGCTCGGGGTTGGGATGTACTAAGATAGGTGCGGTGGTAAATTTATCCTTTAAACAGGAAAATGCTTACTGAGCTTGCGGGGTCCAGGAGAACCTAGACTGTTTCCGGGTAAGTTGGGTGATAGGTGACACTACCTCAGAGAAATTCCTAATGAAACGTCTATAGAAGTTGGCAAACCCGATGAAGCGCTGCACCTCCTTCACATTTCTAGGAATTGGCCAAACCTTGATGGCTTGGGTCTTGCTTCCATCCATACTAATCTCTTGCGTAGATAGTACATACCCCAGAAATTGAATTTCGGTCCTATGGAATTCACACTTTTCAAGTTTGATGTAGAGATGGTTTTGTCTTAGGCGTTCTAAGACCATTCTCACATGTCCATGATGTTCCTCTGTGGAGTTAGAAAAAATTAGAATATCATCCAGATAAATCACCACAAATGTATCTAGGAGATCCCTGAAGATGTCATTCACCAAGTGTTGGAAAGTGGCTGGGGCGGTACTCAGACCAAAAGGCATAACTAGATATTCGAAGTGTCCATAGCGTGACCTGAATGCAGTCTTCCATTCATCCCCAGGTCTAATACGGACCAAGTTATAGGCCCCACGGTGATCCAGTTTAGAGAAAATTTTGGCGTGCCGCACTCTCTCCAACAACTCAGGGATTAAAGGCAATGGATAACGGTTTCTAATAGTAACCTTATTGAGTTCCCTATAGTCTATGCAGGGTCTCAGAGATCCATCTTTCTTCTTCAGAAAGAAGATGGGTGCACCTGCGGGAGATGAAGAGGGGCGTATGAAGCCTTTGGCTAGATTTTCATCTATGTAGTCCTTCAAAGCTTTTAGCTCGGGCCCCGCTAGGGGGTAGATCTTACCAAAAGGTATCTCGGCTCCAGGCAATAATTCGATTGGACAATCATATGGACGGTGAGGAGGAAGCTGATCAGCGTTCTTCTTGTCACATAAATCCACATAGTCCTGGTATACAGCTGGTAGTTCAGGGACTGACATGGTTCCTTTAGGAACAGAGCAAGCTGAAACTCCTTGACTCATCTGTTTCTCCGGAAAGTGTAATTCCTTGGTCTCCCAGTTAATCGTAGGATTCTGCGCCTGCAGCCATGGTAGCCCTAGAATAATGGGAAAGTGGGGAGAAGAGATAAGCATAAAAGACATTTTCTCCTGATGATCTTTACCCATAAGGACCCTCAAAGGCTCTGTTTCCTGATCCACTGGTCCAGAGGTCAGCAGGGAGCCATCCACAGTCTCCATCTGTACTGGAGTAGCCTTCTTCACTGAACGTATCCCCTGTTTCAGAGCAAAGGAGATATCCATAAAATTTCCACTTGCTCCTGAGTCGATCATAGCAGAGCTAGACACCCAGACTGAGTCCACCCAGAGTTTGATGGAAAGGAAGCAATGAGAATTATTTCTTTTACAACTCAGCTGGGACACCGCTGAGGAAACTTGAAAAATTGCAGCGTTTATACCGTCATTGTCCCCAGAACTAACAGAGTTTAAGTCCGAAAAATCAAGATCTCTTGCAGCAGATCTCTCTGGAGTCTGAGGCTCGGACATGACAGAGCTCCTCTCGCAACACTCACAGTGAATGACTGCTGCAGTAGTCTTACGAGAACGGCTGGGGCAGTTTATAATGAAGTGCCCTGACTTACCACAGTAAAAACATAGATTTTCCTTTATACAATGTTCTTTGCGTGCATCACTAACCCGTCTTTGTAAAGAGTCCACCTGCATGGGTTCAGGTTCTGGTTCCCTTGTGATCCTACTCAAAGGTTCCTTAGCTGAGGAGGGAGGTAGGAAAAGGTTAGTGCGATTATTTTCGAACCATCTCTCTTGTCTGCGTTCAGTCAGACGAGCATCAATACGGATACAATAGTTAATAAAGTCACCTAACGCAGTGGGAGGGTCGGCACGAGCAAGTTCATCCTTAATCAGTGGAGATAACCCTTTCCGAAAAATAGATTTTTTGGCGGAAGTGTCCCAAGTGGTATCAAGAGCCCATCTCCTGAAATCCAAGGCATATTCGGCTACTGAACGCTTACCTTGGCGCAAAGTTAACATGGCTGCTTCAGCTGTTGCACCTCAATTGGGGTCATCAAACACCTGCCCCATGGCTGAAATAAAAGCATCAAGGTGATTCAAACAATCATCCTCAGTCTCAATCAGAGGGTTTGCCCACATCAAAGCCTTATTGGTAAGCAACATGATTATAGTAAGCACTTTGGATCGTTCAGTGGGAAATTGTGAAGCATGTGCAGAGAAAAATAGATTGCATTGGTTAATAAATCCCCTGAATTTCTCACGTTCGCCGCCAAAACGAAAAGGAGGTAACTTGGGGATCCCAGAACTCGGGGTTATGGCAGGAGCCTGGACTCGTTCCTCTAGAGCCTCAATCCTGGCTCGTAATTCCTGAGTAGTTTGTCCAAACACTTGCAAATTATGATTAGTGAGGTCCTGTAGGCTTGCAAAACGGGTCTTTATAGTCTGTATATCTGCAAGGATTGTATCGGTCACTCCGCAAAGCTCCTTTATGCGGGCCTCCATCTTCCAGATCTTTTAAGGCAGAAGTGCTGGAAGGAGAAGAGGAAAGGAAAAAAAAAAACAAAAAAACAATAGTAACACTCCAGAGTAACATTTAAGGGAATGCGCTCACCTGGAATGGTTGTGAGAAGTCACAACCACTGTCATCACAGAAGGTATTAAACGGACATCTGATATCCACAGTCACAGCAGACACGGCTTTCCCAGACCCAGCAGACACTAAACATTGGCTCCTGAATCTTGTCATGTATAGTGTACAGTTCCTATAGCGTCTTGTGCTTGGGTGCGAGGAAAACACATGAGACATAGGTTGATATGAAATGACTTGTATTACTTCATACAAGCATGCAGAAAAGGTCACACAGTTTGCAGGAACAGAGGCAGGAGAACACAGCAGGCCAGAGTAACTTCAAGCTCTACAATAACTCTCCAAGCAGGTTCAGGATCTCTTCTCTGTACCGTAATTCCTCTGCAAACATGGATTCACCAGACAGCAGGTTTCCAAAGTCCAAAAGTGTTCCAAAGTTCCTCAGTAGGAAATAGCTGGAGTCCAAAATCCTAGGTTTCCAGGAGTCAGGTCACAGGCTGACTGAGGCTTGATTCAGGAGCACTGATTGTTCAGCTGAGGCTGCTTAAGAAGCAAGAGGGAGAGAATCAGGGCGGGAACATGAAAACTGGAAACTCCATATTAACTGAGGGCAAGAGCTGCAGAAAGACAGAAAGCAAAATGGCCGACGGAAAACTGAGTTTCAAGGAACATGTCAAAAGAGACAAAGAACCTTACACTCTATTGTGGAGAGAATGCAGCTGATTTGGGATCAAGAAGTGGATAAGCTGTCTCTCTCTCAGGAGAAGGCCCAGCGGTTTGCCAACCGACATAGGACAGATGGTCCTCAATTTAAAGTGGGTGACTTGGTTTGGTTATCCTCAAAAAATATCCCTATGAGGGTCGCGTCTCCAAAATTTAAGCCAAGGTTCATTGGACCTTATAAGATCGTGGAGATTATTAATCCCGTTTCCTTCCGTTTGCTTCTTCCAGGAACGTTCAAGATTCACAACGTATTTCACAAATCTTTATTGAAGAGATTTGTCGAGCCAGTGGTTCCTATGGCTGCGCTCCTGATCCTGTTTTGGTTGAGGGCAATTTGGAGTATGTGGTTGAGAAGATATTGGATTCTCGTTTGGCCAGGCGGAGACCCCAGTACTTGGTGAAGTGGAAAGGCTATGGTCAGGAGGACAATTCGTGGGTGTTTGCTTCTGACATTCATGCTGAAAGACTGGTCCGTGCCTATCACCGAGCTCACCCTGATCGTCCTGGTGGCACAAGTGAGGGTTCGGTGACCCCTCCTCAAAGGGGGGGTTGTTGTGAATGGGTTTGAGATGAGTTCTGAGCAGAGGCTCCCTCTGGTGGTTACAAGCGGTACTAGTGAGGATTGTGAGGACTGGGAATCAGGTGTTACTGATTGGTCTTATATAAGGGAGTCATTTTCCCATCAGGGTTGCCGGTGATCAATTGTTCTGGTCTGAATCCTTCTTTCCAGTTTCCCTTGTAGCCTGCTGTGTCGTGTCTGCATCTCCTGCTATCAGATAAGACAATTTCTTATTTTGTGTTTTTGCTGTATTTTTGCATTTTGTCCTGCACTTCTGTGGGGGCCTTCAGGGTCCCCTCCGGGGGCTTTTGCCCTCTCAGTTTAGTCCAGCCACTGTGTTTTGTGCTTTTGCTTTTTCCAGTTTTTTTTCAGTGGCTGCTGTTTTGTTTTTGTTGTTACACCAGAGAACTAATTTAGGTGGTAGAGGTCGTGTGATCTCAGGTGATTTTGAAATTAGTAGAGTTGGTGTTTTTTCAGGGTTTTCTGAGATTGCAGTAAGTACCCTTCCTATCCTTTTCTATTTAGATAGTTTGGGCCCCAGCGTTTGCTCATACTATTTTCTTTCTGTGTCAGTATTTCCTCTTGTCTAACCGCCATTACATGTTTGGGGGCTTTCTATTATCTTTGGGGTTCTGCTCCGGGGCAGATAGCTTTCCTATTTCTATCTTTAGGTGTAGTTAGTTTCTCAGGCTGTGACGAGGCGTCTAGGACCAACGTAGGAACGCTCCACGGCTGCCTCTAGTTGCGGTGGTTAGTCAGGGTACTGCAATCTCATAGATTCCAACTGCTCTGGTGTATTTCCTTTTTTACCTGCACTCCTCAGCTACCGTAACATAACAGTATCACCGGCCATAAAAATTGTATGGTACTCACAGAAGGGAAAAAATATTTTGAAGGAAGAAAAGTTGTCAGAGATATTTTTCTGTTTGTTGCATTTTTTTTTTTTTTTCCCTCTGTATCTCTGGGTGCTGGGGAGGATCTTTTCTCCCAATGGAGTTTGCACAGTTGTCTGGCCGTGTGGATCAGCTTGCCACTGAGGTTCAGAGTATTGCTGCATATCTTGCTAGGTTGCCTGTTGTGGAACCTAGGATCCCCATGCCAGATTTGTTTTTAGGGGATCGAGCTAAGTTTCAGAATTTCAAAAATAATTGTAAATTGTTTCTTGCCTTAAAATCTAAGTCCTCAGGAAACGCAGCGCAGCAGGTTCAAATTATCATCTCTCTCCTGCGCGGCGATCCTCAGGATTGGGCTTTTTCCCTGATACCTGGGGATCCTGTTTTGAGTGATGTTGATGCATTTTTTCGGGCTTTGGGGTTATTGTACGATGAGCCTAATGTCACTGATCAAGCTGAAAAGGCCTTGTTGGCATTAAATCAGGGGCTTGATGACGCTGAGTTATACTGTCAGAGATTCCGTAGGTGGGCAGTCCTGACCAAGTGGAATGACGACGCTTTGGCGGCCCTTTTCCGGAAGGGTCTGTCGGATAATGTAAAGGATGTTATGGTGGGATTCCCTGTCCCCTCTGGTCTCAATGATTCTATGTCATTAGCGATTCAAATTGACAGACGTTTGCGTGAGCGGAGAAGTATGCGTGGAGTGGTGTTGCCTTGTGAGCCAGCTTCTGAGCCCATGCAGTGTGATGGAGTGGTGTCTGGGGCACAGCGTCATGAGTTTCGAAAGCGCAATGGGTTATGTTTCTACTGTGGTGATGCCTCTCATGCTATTTCAGTCTGCCCTAAGCGGGGAAGACATTTTGCACGCTCAGTTGTCTTGGGTAGTGTTCAGACTAAGTTTTTATTAACTGTCACTCTGATATGCTCTCTGTCCTCATTTTCTGCTCAGGCTTTCGTTGATTCTGGAGCAGCTATTAACCTGATGGATTATGATTTTGCTAAACGTTGTGGGTTTCCCTTGATACCCCTACAGAAGTCTATTCCTTTACTGGGGATCGATTCTACCCCTTTGGCTGAGAATAAACCCCAGTTTTCTACTCAGGTGATAATGAGGGTTGAACCTGATCACCAGGAGTGCTGCAAATTTTTGGTTCTATATAATCTGCATGACATTATAGTGCTGGGTTTCCCTTGGTTACAGTCTCATAATCCTGTTTTGGATTGGAAATCTGTGTCTGTAACCAGTTGGGGCTGCCAATGTGTTAATACCAACACTCCTGTTTTTTCTGCCTCCCCCCAGGCTGAGGATGTTCCTGACTTTTTGTTTGATTTTTCTGATGTGTTTAGCAAAAGTAAATCTGCATCCTTACCTCCCCATAGGAGCTATGACTGCGCTATTGAATTAGTGCCAGGTAGTAAATTCCCTAAAGGTCGCCTTTTTAACTTGTCTGTACCTGAACATGACGCTATGCGGTCTTATATCAAGGAATCATTGGAGAAGGGTCATATCAGACCATCCTCTTCACCCTTAGGTGCCGGTTTTTTCTTTGTGGCCAAAAAAGATGGTTCATTAAGGCCGTGTATTGATTATCGTCTCTTGAACAATATTACTGTGAAATATCAATACCCGTTACCCTTGATTTCTGACCTGTTTTCCAGGGTGAAAAACGCTACTTGGTTTACCAAGCTTGACCTCAGGGGGGCGTATAACCTTATTCGCATTAAGCACGGGGATGAATGGAAGACGGCATTTAACACCCTGAAGGGCATTTTGAGTACCTTGTGATGCCCTTTGGGCTCACTAATGCTCCTTCCGTCTTCCAGTCCTTCATGAATGACATTTTCAGGGATTTTGTGGACAAGTTTCTGATTGTTTATTTGGATGATATCTTGATTTTTTCTAATGACTGGGACTCTCATGTGAAACATGTTCGAACTGTATTCCAGATTTTGAGAGAGAATGCTCTGTATGTGAAGGGATCAAAGTGTCTTTTTGGCGTACAGAAGATCTCATTTCTGGGATTCATTTTGTCCCCATCTGTTATTGAAATGGACCCGGTCAAGGTTCAGGCCATCTGTGATTGGGTCCAACCTACTTCATTAAAGGCTCTTCAGAGATTTTTGGGTTTTGCCAATTTTTATCGTAAATTTATTGGTAATTTCTCGGTTATTGTTAAACCATTAACTGATTTGACCAGAAAGGGTTCTGATGTGGTGAATTGGCCTCCTGAGGCAGTCTCTGCGTTTCAGGAACTTAAGCAGAGATTCACTTCTGCTCCTGTTCTACGGCAGCCTGATGTTTCTCTGCCATTTCAGGTGGAGGTTGATGCCTCTGAAATTGGGGCAGGTGCCGTTTTGTCCCAAAAAGATCCAGAGACCTCTAAAAGTAACCCTTGTGCCTTTTTCTCTCGAAAATTTTCTCCTACTGAACGTAATTATGACGTGGGTAATCGGGAGTTATTGGCCATGAAGTGGGCTTTTGAAGAGTGGAGACATTGGCTGGAGGGAGCCAAACATCAGGTGGTGGTCCTTACGGACCATAAGAATCTGGTCTATCTGGAATCTGCCAAGCGACTCAATCCTAGACAGGCCAGGTGGGCCTTGTTTTTCACACGTTTTAATTTTGTGGTTTCCTTTCTTCCTGGCACTAAGAATGTTAAGGCGGATGCCCTCTCGAGGAGTTTCCTTGCGGACTCTCCTCAGCTATCTGATCCCTCTGTTATTTTGAAGGAGGGTGTAGTTCTTTCCGCCATCTCGCCCAATTTGAGACTTGCTCTGGAGGGGTGTCAGGAGGATAGGCCCGAGCGCTGCCCTGTTGGAAAATTGTTTGTCCCGGACCAATGGAAAAAGAGTGTGATGTCTGAGATTCATTGTTCCGCATTGGCTGGGCATCCCGGAATTTTTGGTACCAGAGACTTGGTTAGTCGGTCCTTTTGGTGGCCTACCTTGTCTCGCGATGTCAGGGAATTTGTACAGTCCTGCGGGACTTGCTCTCGCTCCAAGCCTTGCTCTCGCTCTAGTGGTTTGTTGATGCCATTGCCTGTGCCCAAGAGACCATGGACCCATATCTCTATGGATTTCATTTCCGATCTTCCTGTTTCTCAGAGAATGACCACCATCTGGGTAATTTGTGATAGGTTTTCCAAAATGATACATCTTGTGCCATTACCTAAGTTGCCTTCCTCCTCTGAATTGGTGCCGTTGTTCCTTCAGCACGTGGTTCGTTTACACGGCATTCCTGAGAACATTGTGTCTGACAGAGGAGTCCAGTTTGTTTCCAGATTTTGGAGGACTTTTTGTTCTAAACTGGGTGTTCAATTGTTTTTCTCCTCGGCATTTCATCCTCAGACCAATGGTCAAACTGAGAGAACAAACCAGACATTGGAGACTTATCTAAGATGCTTTGTGTCTGCTGATCAGGATGACTGGGTCTCTTTTTTGCCTTTGGCTGAGTTTGCTCTTAATAATAGGGCTAGCTCTACCACCTTGATGTCTCCGTTTTTCTGTAATTCTGGGTTTCACCCTCGATTTTCTTCGGGACAGACGGAGGCTTCTGTCTGTCCAGGTGTTGACTCTGTTGTTGAGCGCATGCGGCAGATTTGGGACCAGGTAGTGGAGAGGTTGTCCCTCTCTCAGGAGAGGGCCCAGCGGTTTGCTAACCGGCATAGGACTGATGGTCCTCGGTTTAAAGTGGGGGACTTGGTCTGGTTGTCCTCAAAGAATATTCCTATGAGAGTAGCATCTCCTAAATTTAAGCCTAGGTTCATTGGACCTTATAAGATCATGGAGATTATTAATCCTGTTTCTTTTCGTTTGCTTCTTCCAGGGACATTTAAGATCCATAACGTGTTCCACAAGTCCTTGTTGAAGAGGTTTGTTGAGCCAGTGGTTCCTGCTGCTGTG
The DNA here is from genome assembly GCA_033576555.1 of Oophaga sylvatica. Taxonomy (NCBI): domain Eukaryota; kingdom Metazoa; phylum Chordata; class Amphibia; order Anura; family Dendrobatidae; genus Oophaga; species Oophaga sylvatica. The sequence goes on along the minus strand of JARQOD010000001.1, from coordinate 782,696,468 downwards.
CCTCCTGACCCTGTTTTGGTTGAGGGCAATCTGGAGTATGTGGTTGAGAAAATATTGGATTCTCGTTTTTCTAGACGAAGACTCCAGTATTTGGTTAAATGGAGAGGTTATGGTCAGGAAGACAATTCTTGGGTGTTTGCTTCGGACATCCATGCTAGGAGACTTATCCGTGCGTATCATAGAACTCATCCTGACCGACCTGGTTGCTCAAATGAGGGTTCGGTGACCCCTCCTCAAGGGGGGGGTACTGTTGTGAATGGGTTTGAGATGAGTTCTGAGCAGAGGCTCCCTCTGGTGGTTACAAGCGGTACTAGTGAGGATTGTGAGGACTGGGAATCAGGTGTTACTGATTGGTCTTATATAAGGGAGTCATTTTCCCATCAGGGTTGCCGGTGATCAATTGTTCTGGTCTGAATCCTTCTTTCCAGTTTCCCTTGTAGCCTGCTGTGTCGTGTCTGCATCTCCTGCTATCAGATAAGACAATTTCTTATTTTGTGTTTTTGCTGTATTTTTGCATTTTGTCCTGCACTTCTGTGGGGGCCTTCAGGGTCCCCTCCGGGGGCTTTTGCCCTCTCAGTTTAGTCCAGCCACTGTGTTTTGTGCTTTTGCTTTTTCCAGTTTTTTTTCAGTGGCTGCTGTTTTGTTTTTGTTACACCACAGAACTAATTTAGGTGGTAGAGGTCGTGTGATCTCAGGTGATTTTGAAATTAGTAGAGTTGTTGTTTTTTCAGGGTTTTCTGAGATTGCAGTAAGTACCCTTCCTATCCTTTTCTATTTAGATAGTTTGGGCCCCAGCGTTTGCTCATACTATTTTCTTTCTGTGTCAGTATTTCCTCTTGTCTAACTGCCATTACATGTTTGGGGGCTTTCTATTATCTTTGGGGTTCTGCTCCGGGGCAGATAGCTTTCCTATTTCTATCTTTAGGTGTAGTTAGTTTCTCAGGCTGTGACGAGGCGTCTAGGACCAACGTAGGAACGCTCCACGGCTGCCTCTAGTTGCGGTGGTTAGTCAGGGTACTGCAATCTCATAGATTCCAACTGCTCTGGTGTATTTCCTTTTTTACCTGCACTCCTCAGCTACCGTAACATAACAGGGGGTACTGTTGTGAACGTTTTGGAGATAACTTCGGAGCTGAAGCTCCCTCTGGTGGTTGCTGAGGGTATTGAACCTATGTTGAATACCAAGAGTCCTACACCCGCAGATAGCGAGTGGGTGTCAGGTGGTACTGACTGGCCTGATATAAGTGAGCTGATCTCCCATGATCCTTGGCGGTGATCAATTGTGCTTCCTGGTTTAGTTTGAAATTCAGCTTGCTTTCCTGCTGTCTCCTGCTTGCGTTCAGATAAGTCTCTTTCAGTTTTTTTTTACTGTTTGAGTTCCTTGCTTTTTGCTGCATTGCTTTTTGTCTTCAGCCGGGTCCCCTATGGGGGGCTTTGGCTGGTCTCCGTTCATTTTTTGTATTTGTTCATTTGCTCAGTTCTTGTGATATTTTTCTGCTGGGTAGCTACGTGTCCACACCAGAGATCTGATATAGGTGGTCGAGACTGTGTGGTCTCAGTGTTTTTTGGATTCAGAAGTGTTGGAGTTTTTCCTAGGGGTTTTCTGGGTTGCAGAAAGTATTTTCTCCTGTGCTTTCCTGTCTAGCGTTTGCTCAATCTATTTTCTGTCTGTGTTCATATTTTCATCTTGTCTAACCGCCATTATATGTTTGGGGGCTTCCTACTCTTTTGGGGTCTACTTCGGGGCAGTTAGCTCTCCTCTTTCCATCTTCAGGAATAGCTATCTCTCCGGCTGTGCCGAGGCGTCTAGGACCACCGTAGGTACGCTCCATGGCTGCTTCTAGTTGTGCGGTTAGTTTAGGGGTCTGCAACCTATTAGTTTCCAACCTCTCTGGTGTTAGGCTGCCTAAGCGGTTTTTGCTCCTGCCTCCTCAGCTACCATAACATAACAATACACCTGTTTATATGGGATATGTGCTCACTCCTCTATTATCTACATATATTTCATGTTCATTCCCCACCTATAAAGCTCAGGGAATATAATATACACCTGTTTATATGGGATATGTGTTCATTCCCCTATTATCTACATATATTTCATCTTCATTCCCCACCTATAAAGCTCAGGGAATATAATATACACCTGTTTATATGAGATCTTTGTTCATTCCCTATTATCTACATATATTTCATGTTCATTCCCCACCTGCTATAAAGTTCAGGGAATATAATATACACCTTTTTTATGGGATCTGTGTTCATTCCCCTATTATCTACATATATTTCATGTTCATTCCCCACCTATAAAGCTCAGGGAATATAATATACAGCTGTTTATATGGGATATGTGTTCACTCCTCTATTATCTACATATATTTCATGTACATTCCCAACCTATAAAGCTCAGGGAATATAATATACACCTGTTTATTTGGGATCTGTGTTCATTTCCCTATTATCTATATATATATATCATGTTCATTCCCCACCTATAAAGCTCAGGGAATATAATATACACCTGTTTATATGGGATATGTGTTCATTCCCCTATTATCTACATATATTTCATCTTCATTCCCCACCTATAAAGCTCAGGGAATTTAATATACACCTGTTTATATGGGATATGTGTTCACTCCTCTATTATCTACATATATTTCATGTTCATTCCCCACCTATAAAGCTCAGGGAATAAACTATACACCTGTTTATATGGGATATGTGTTCATTCCCCTATTATCTACATATATTACATCTTCATTCCCCATCTATATAGCTCAGGGAATATAATATACACCTGATTATATGGGATATGTGTTCATTCCTCTATTATCTACTGTGACAGTGTCACTGGTTTTATATGTGAGGGGAGGTATGTGTCACACAGGATGCTCTCCTGTTGAACTAAAACCTACTTTATTTATCTGCCAGCATGTTATATGCTGGTAGGTTTACTCTGTTAAAGGAGGTGCGGTTTTATGGGAATGTCAAAGAGGGTGGGAGGCATTCCCCCTACCTCCCCTCAGGGTGTGGCTGAGCAATGGATAAAAGCTCAGTCCTGTTTTTTTTTCTCTAGTGTGTGTTCTGGAGAGGCAAGTCTCCAGACAGTATAGTGGAAGCTGCAGAGCTTTCCACAAGGACTTTAGCCGTGCAGTTTATGCTACCGAGAGCGGGTGGAACCCACTCATCTATGGACTGAGTTATTGTTTGTTTTTTTTTTATGTTTTTCCCGTTTAACCCAGAGGGGTCATGTTTACTTTTCCTGCGAAACCTGCATGAGTTTCTGGCTGATAATAAACCAGCAGAAGGAAAACCTGAGAACGTGTGTCCTGAGTCTACCTCCTGGAGAGCCGAGGGAGTCGTTTTACCACAGTTGGTGGAGAATGCGTGCAGGATTCCAGGAACACGTGAGCCTGCCACAAAGACCGGTGGATGTCCTGGGTGAAGGCTGCCAGACAGCTAGAGAAGTCCGGCAGCATGGAGGAGCTCGTTAAGCACCTGGTCCAGGCCCAGCAGAGCATACAGCAGCAACACCTACAGAGCCAGCAGAGCATACAGCAGGCCCAGCAGAGCATGCAGCAGCAGCACCAGGAGACGACCAAACTGTTGCTTCAGCAAATCCAGTTGCAGCAAAAGTCGCAGCAGCACCAGCAGGAGGCGCAACAACAGATACAGCTTTTGGCGGACGCCATCCAGAGCCGGGCGGCCACCCCAACCCCCGGGCCGACTGATGATTCTCACGTCAGGAAGGTGGTAAGGCGGGCCATGCAGAAGATGACCCCTGGGGATGATGTAGAAGCATTTCTGACTGTTTTTGAGAGGGTGGCTGATCGGGAGAGACTTCCACCAGCACAGTGGGCAGAGGTTCTGGCGCCATATTTATCGGGTGAACCCCAAAAAGCGTATTTTGACTTGGCGCTGCAAGATGCTAAGGAGTATCCCAAACTAAAGACAGAGATCTTAGCACGTCTGGGAGTAAATATGGCAGTAAGAGCCCAGCGAGTTCATCACTGGGCGTATGCTAGCAACAAACCCCCTCGTTCGCAGATGTTTGACCTACTGCATCTTGTTCAGAAGTGGATACAACCGGACTCCTCCACTCCGGCCCAGATGGTTGAGCGGGTGGTGATTGACAGATTCATGCATTCCCTCCCCAAGTCAGTACAGACCTGGGTTGCCCAGGGTGATCCCCAGAACGCAGATGACTTTATCGGCCTGGTAGAGAGGTACCAGGTAGTTGAGAGATCTCTTGGGAAACCGGATGCAGTAATTTCTCCCTACTGGGATACCCAAAAGGGGGTGGGTTCACCAAGGAAGGGGTCTAGAGCCACCACTGGGGGGCGTCCCACTCCTATTGAAGGTGCCTTTAGAACAGTTGGGAAAGATATAGTTTGCTGGCGATGTCACAACCCTGGACATGTAGCCGCCAGGTGTCAAATATCCCCTGAGCCCATGGACTGCAGCCTAGGCCGACGGGTCTCCTATTATGCCTATCCAGCCTGTAGCGTGGACTGTCGACCCGGTGAGGGACCGCAGGCATGTGCAGTATCCATTAATGGAATAAAAGTGCTTGGACTGTTGGACTCCGGGAGTCTGGTGACCTTGATCAGAGCATCCCTTCCCCACCAGTTGATCCCTTCCAAAACCCTGGGTGTTCGGTGCATCCATGGTGACGCCAAGGACTATCCCATGGCCACAGTAATAGTGGGGACAGACTGTGGTGCCCAGTCCCAGGAAGTCGGGGTGGTAAATGACCTGATACATCCCGTTATATTGGGCCTTGATTTTCCCTTATTCTGGGACTTGTGGGGGAAGGGAACTGGACTAAGTAGCATGGGGAAAAGGGAGATCCTTGAAGAAGAACCCCCGATAGAGTCTCAGGGAGAGGAGTTCCCACTGTGCGTCATTGTCGGTGATGAGGGTGAGACAGTGACCGAGCAGGCCGACCTACCTGCGTTAGATATTTCCAGAGAGAACTTTGGGACTGCTCAAGTTCGAGACCTGACTTTAAAAGGGGCGTTCAACCAGGTTACTGTATGTAATGGGGTTGCCCAAGAGCCGGGGGCCGACACCAGATTTCCCCACTTTGCAGTACAGGGGGAGTTGCTATATCGGGTGGCCAAACTGAGGGGCGGTGAGATAGTGGAACAGCTGTTAGTGCCGGGGCCATACAGACGACGGGTGCTAGATATGGCCCATTCACATGTTCTGGGGGGACACCTAGGGGTCGAGAAAACTCAGGAGAGGATACTGAGGAGGTTTTATTGGCCAGGGTGTTATAGAGAAATTCAAAACTTTTGTAGGTCCTGCCCCACCTGCCAAATAACCGCTCCCTCCTCCCACTTCCGTAGCCCCTTAGTTCCACTACCTGTGATAGAGGTTCCCTTTGAGAGGATTGCCATGGACCTCGTGGGCCCCATAGTCAAATCAGCTCGGGGACACCAATATATCCTGGTCGTCATGGACTATGCGACTCGGTATCCAGAAGCGGTTCCCCTAAGGAACATGTCAAGTAAAAGTATAGCCCGAGAGTTGGTCCATATTTTTGCTCGGACAGGTCTACCAAAAGAGATTCTAACAGACCAAGGAACCCCCTTCATGAGCAAGGTGATGAAGGAGCTTTGCAGAGTCCTTCAGATAACTCAGCTGCGGACCTCGGTTTATCATCCACAAACGGACGGCCTAGTGGAACGCTTCAACAAGACCTTAAAGGCGATGCTCAAGAAGGTCGTTGAAAAGGATGGGAGAGACTGGGACTACCTGCTCCCATTTCTGCTTTTCTCGGTCAGTGAAGTTCCTCAAGCCTCCACTGGCTTCTCTCCATTTGAGCTCCTATATGGGCGGCATTCAAGAGGTCTCCTACACATCGCCAAGGAAACTTGGGAGGCTGAAGTCACGCCACACCGGAGCATCATCGAACATGTCGCCCAGTTACAGGAGAGAATGTCAAAGGTGATGCCCATCGTAAAGGAACATCTCCTCCAGGCGCAGGAAGCCCAGGCGAGGGTCTATAACCGGTCGGCGAGACTAAGACAGTTCCAGCCCGGAGACCGTGTTTTGGTGCTGATCCCTACCGTCGAGAGCAAGTTCCTCGCCAAATGGCAAGGTCCATACGAGGTGGTGGAGAAAATCAGCGAGGTTAATTATAAAGTCCACCAGCCTGGCCGAAGGAAGGCACATCAAATATATCATGTAAACTTGCTCAAGCCGTGGCGGGACCGTGAACCTGTGGAAACTCCTTGCCTGGGAGCCGCACCAGAAGACAAGGAACCTTGGGAGGAGGTCACGATTGCAGAGACTCTATCACCGGCCCAGAAGCAACAGTGTCGAGAATTACTACAGCAGAATCGGGAGCTGTTCTCAGAGTTGCCAGGGCATACACAAGTGGTAGAGCATGACGTGCTGACAGAACCGCATGTACGAGTGAATTTGAAGCCGTATCGGATTCCGGAAGCACGCCGGGAGGTGATCTCGGCTGAGGTGAAGAGGATGTTAGACCTCGGGGTAATAGAGGAGTCAAAGAGTGGGTGGTCGAGCCCAATCGTCCTCGTGCCGAAACCCAATGGAGAGTGGAGGTTTTGTAATGACTACCGTCGGCTAAATGAGGTATCCAAGTGTGACGCGTACCTGATGCCCCGCGTCGACGAACTCATCGAGAGGCTTGGACCGGCGAGGTACATCACCACTCTTGACCTGACGAAGGGCTACTGGCAGATCCCCATGTCCCAGATGGCTAAAGAGAAGACGGCTTTCTCAACACCTGATGGCTGTTTTCAATACAAGCGGATGCCGTTCGGACTACAGGGGGCCCCAGCCACTTTCCAGAGGGCTATGGATCGGATCCTAGCCCCACATAAGAAGTATGCCGCAGCCTACCTCGACGACATTGTGGTCTTTAGCCCAGACTGGGCTAGTCACCTACCTAAATTACAGGCCGTTTTGGACTCGCTAAGGAAAGCAGGATTTACCATAAATCCGAAGAAGTGTGCCATCGGGAAAGAGGAGGCCAAGTACCTGGGCTATGTTGTTGGGAGAGGCGAAATAAAGCCGCAAATCAAGAAAGTGGAGGCAATTCAAACCTGGCCGCAACCGCTCTCAAAGAAGCAGGTGAAAGCATTCCTGGGAATGGTGGGATACTACTGGCGGTTTATCCCAAATTTCGCCACGATGGCCGCCCCACTAACAGATCTTCTAAAAGGCACCAAATCAACCATGGTGAAATGGACGGAAGAAACGGAGACCGCATTTCAAAAGCTGAAGCTAACACTGTGCAAGCAGCCTGTCCTGGTCGCGCCAGACTTTAAAAAAGAATTTGTGGTCCAGACTGACGCATCAGAGGTTGGTCTAGGGGCCGTACTCTCCAAGAAATAAATGGGGAAGAACATCCCATTCTCTATCTAAGCCGAAAGTTGTCCTCCTGCGTGAAGAACTACGCCATAGTAGAAAAAGAGTGTTTAGCCATAAAATGGGCCGTAGATACACTGAAATATTACCTACTAGGCCGGAAGTTTAAATTAGTATCGGACCATGCCCCGTTGAGATGGTTGAGGGAAAAGAGGGGAAAAAATGCTAGGGTAACTAGATGGTTCCTAGAGCTTCAAGATTTTAACTTTCACGTGGAGCATAGGCCAGGTGTCAGGCACACCGCACTGCACTTGCTCACTGAGCCAGTGCGTGTGTCCTAAGTGAACAAACTGTGCACAACGATACCTGTATAGTAGAACCGCAGCAGAGAAGATGTGTGCTTCTGAGGACACAGGACCTTCCGCACCATGTGACTGCCAAGGGGCGGAGCCAGCACACGTCTCTCAGAGACAGCAGTATCAGGTAGAGAATGTTTCAGGCCGAAGGACCTGCAGGCACGTGACTGCCTAGGGGCGTGGCCTAAGCTCCAGAGATCTAGGAGGTAAAGGAAAACTCCTAGAAGGGTAACTACGAAATAAAGTTACCAAGGGGCATAGACAGAATGGATAGTCAGGATAGCCAGGTCATACACATAGAGGGCGACGAAGTACAAAAGGAGCAGGCAGAGAATAATCAGAACACAGCCAAGGGGTCATACACAGACAGAGCAACGCAGTACAAAAGGGACAGGCAAAACTCGTAACAGGGACACAGCCAAATCAGAACCAAGCAAGCATAAAATGTAGCACAGGCACAAAGCACTGGCACCACAGCCAAAGGTCAGAGTATAAACGACAAAGGCTGGCTTCACAGTGAGGCTATAAAAAGCCTCCCAGGACCCAGAAAGAGGCCAACCAAGTTAACCCCGCGACTACCTGATCCAAGAACCCAGTAAACCATGACAGTACCCCCTTCTTAATGGGGGGCCTCTGGACCCCCAGGTTTCCCAGGATTCCAAGCATGGAATGCCCGAACCAGACGGTCAGCGTGTACCGATCTGGCCGGCACCCAAGACCGGTCCTCTGGACCGTACCCCTCCAATGCACCAGGTACTGTAAGGATCCCCGAGACCGCCGGGAGTCTACAATATGTTGTACCTCAAATTCCATGTGCCCATCAACCAAGACTGGGGAGGGAACAGCAGCTGGTTCTTCTACTACCGATCCCAAGGGTTTTAGCAAGGATCTGTGTAATACGTTATGGAGTTTCAAAGCGGGGGGGAGGCGAAGACGATACACCACAGGGTTAATTACCTCAATGATCTCATAGGGACCTATGAACTTGGGCCCCAGTTTGGCGGAGGGTAGACGAAGACTTATGTTTCGCGTGGAGAGCCACACCTTGTCCCCACACTGCAACACCTGACCAGGGTTCCTTTTTTTATCTGCAAAACGCTTATAAGTCTCCTGAGCCCTGAACATATTCAACCGAACTTTTGACCACAGATCCCTGATTCGGTTAACACAGTCCTCAGCTCCTGGACAGCCCGAATCTAAACGTGAGAATTCACCAAAATGAGGGTTCAAACCATAACACTATGTAACACAATTTTTGTTCCTGGCTTCCAAGTGTAATATTTCAACTGCTTATGTTTAAAGACTATGGAAAAACTACTACATTCAGCACAAACTTTGATTTTATGACCACAGGCCAGAAAATTTTGTATTTATTGTGTCAAAAAAAGGAAATTATTATATTTTCGTTCATGCGGTCTAATAAAAAACAACACTTGCATGGTAAATAGATAAAGACAATCAAAACTCACTCAAAAAGGTTCAGAAATTAGTAGTTTTTCTAGATTTGTGAGTGTACAGCAAATCGCTTAATCGAAGAAGCCCCAAATGTAGTCCCCCATCATGTTTTCGTTATACTGTCCTTGGTAATGACGTTCAAAGTCCAATATATCTTGATGAAAGCGCTCGCCTTGCTCCTCTGAGTAAGAGCCCATGTTCTCCTTGAACTTGTCAAGATGAGCGTCAAGGATATGGACTTTGAGAGACATTCTGCATCCCATTATTGCGTAATTGTTTATGAGAGTCTGAACCAACTGCGCATAGTTTTCAGCCTAGTGATTACCTAGGAAGCCATGAACCACTGCAACAAAACTATTCCAAGCTGTTTTCTCGGTCCTGTTCAGCAGCCTGGCGAACTCATCACATTCTATGATCTTCTTGATCTGTGGTCCGACGAAGATACCAGCCTTGACCTTTGCCTCGAACAGTTTTGGAAAGAGATCTTGGAGGTACTTGAAAGCAGCTGACTCCTTGTCAGGAGCCGTGACAAATTGCTTGATGAGGCCTAACTTGATATGCAGTGGTGGCATCAGCACCTTCAGAGGTTTTTCCATCAATATGGCCATGTGAGGGCTTACTTTTTGCGGGACGAGTTCTAATTTTGAAAGACTCAATTAGTTTTAGCATGTCTTGTACTCGAAAACAGGAAAAAAATTTCAAGTGCAGTGAAATTTCAAAAAAAGTGCAATCCTACACTTGTTTTTTTGTTTGGCTTTTTTGCTAAGTTCACTAAATGCTAAAACTGACCTGCCATTATGATTCTCCAGGTCATTATAAGTTCATAGACACCAAACATGTCTAGGTTCTCCTTTATCTAAGTTTGCTAAAAAAAATTGCGTGATCTCCGGTTAGGTGAGAGCTTATTTTTTCCGTGCCCAGCTGACGTTTTTAATGACACGACTTTTGTGCAGATACGTTCTTTTGATTGCCCATTATTGCATCTTAATGCAATGTCGCAGCGACCAAAAAAAGGTAATTCTGGCATTTTGACTTTTTTTGTCGCAACGCCGTTTAGCAATTAGGTTAATCCTTTTTTTTATTGATAGATCAGCCGATTCTGAACGCGGTGATATCAAATATGTGTATGTTTGATTTTTTTTATTGTTTTATTTTGAATGGGGCGAAAATGGGGTGATTTGATTTTTTTTTTTTTTTTAAAACATTTGTTTTTACTTTTAGTATGCTTCAATAGTCCCCAAGGGAGTCTAGAAGATGCCATAGCTCGATCGCCTCTGCTACATAGAGGTGATGCTCAGATCACCTTTATGTAGCAGAATTACTGCATTGCTATGAGCGCAGACAACAGGGTTGTGCTCATAGCAATCCGGCATAACAGCCATAGAGGGAGACCTCTGATTGTTATGCCGATGCACCGATGACCCCCGATCACATGACGGGGTCAGCGTGTACCGATCTGGCCGGCACCCAAGACCGGTCCTCTGGACCGTACCCCCTCCAATGCACCAGGTACTGTAAGGATCCCCGAGACCGCCGGGAGTCTACAATATGTTGTACCTCAAATTCCATGTGCCCATCAACCAAGACTGGGGAGGGAACAGCAGCTGGTTCTTCTACTACCGATCCCAAGGGTTTTAGCAAGGATCTGTGTAATACGTTATGGAGTTTCAAAGCGGGGGGGAGGCGAAGACGATACACCACAGGGTTAATTACCTCAATGATCTCATAGGGACCTATGAACTTGGGCCCCAGTTTGGCGGAGGGTAGACGAAGACTTATGTTTCGCGTGGAGAGCCACACCTTGTCCCCACACTGCAACACCTGACCAGGGTTCCTTTTTTTATCTGCAAAACGCTTATAAGTCTCCTGAGCCCTGAACATATTCAACCGAACTTTTGACCACAGATCCCTGATTCGGTTAACACAGTCCTCAGCTCCTGGACAGCCCGAATCTAAACGTGAGAATTCACCAAAATGAGGGTTCAAACCATAACACTATGTAACACAATTTTTGTTCCTGGCTTCCAAGTGTAATATTTCAACTGCTTATGTTTAAAGACTATGGAAAAACTACTACATTCAGCACAAACTTTGATTTTATGACCACAGGCCAGAAAATTTTGTATTTATTGTGTCAAAAAAAGGAAATTATTATATTTTCGTTCATGCGGTCTAATAAAAAACAACACTTGCATGGTAAATAGATAAAGACAATCAAAACTCACTCAAAAAGGTTCAGAAATTAGTAGTTTTTCTAGATTTGTGAGTGTACAGCAAATCGCTTAATCGAAGAAGCCCCAAATGTAGTCCCCCATCATGTTTTCGTTATACTGTCCTTGGTAATGACGTTCAAAGTCCAATATATCTTGATGAAAGCGCTCGCCTTGCTCCTCTGAGTAAGAGCCCATGTTCTCCTTGAACTTGTCAAGATGAGCGTCAAGGATATGGACTTTGAGAGACATTCTGCATCCCATTATTGCGTAATTGTTTATGAGAGTCTGAACCAACTGCGCATAGTTTTCAGCCTAGTGATTACCTAGGAAGCCATGAACCACTGCAACAAAACTATTCCAAGCTGTTTTCTCGGTCCTGTTCAGCAGCCTGGCGAACTCATCACATTCTATGATCTTCTTGATCTGTGGTCCGACGAAGATACCAGCCTTGACCTTTGCCTCGAACAGTTTTGGAAAGAGATCTTGGAGGTACTTGAAAGCAGCTGACTCCTTGTCAGGAGCCGTGACAAATTGCTTGATGAGGCCTAACTTGATATGCAGTGGTGGCATCAGCACCTTCAGAGGTTTTTCCATCAATATGGCCATGTGAGGGCTTACTTTTTGCGGGACGAGTTCTAATTTTGAAAGACTCAATTAGTTTTAGCATGTCTTGTACTCGAAAACAGGAAAAAAATTTCAAGTGCAGTGAAATTTCAAAAAAAGTGCAATCCTACACTTGTTTTTTTGTTTGGCTTTTTTGCTAAGTTCACTAAATGCTAAAACTGACCTGCCATTATGATTCTCCAGGTCATTATAAGTTCATAGACACCAAACATGTCTAGGTTCTCCTTTATCTAAGTTTGCTAAAAAAAAATTGCGTGATCTCCGGTTAGGTGAGAGCTTATTTTTTCCGTGCCCAGCTGACGTTTTTAATGACACGACTTTTGTGCAGATACGTTCTTTTGATTGCCCATTATTGCATCTTAATGCAATGTCGCAGCGACCAAAAAAGGTAATTCTGGCATTTTGACTTTTTTTGTCGCAACGCCGTTTAGCAATTAGGTTAATCCTTTTTTTTATTGATAGATCAGCCGATTCTGAACGCGGTGATATCAAATATGTGTATGTTTGATTTTTTTTATTGTTTTATTTTGAATGGGGCGAAAATGGGGTGATTTGATTTTTTTTTTTTTTAAAACATTTGTTTTTACTTTTAGTATGCTTCAATAGTCCCCAAGGGAGTCTAGAAGATGCCATAGCTCGATCGCCTCTGCTACATAGAGGTGATGCTCAGATCACCTTTATGTAGCAGAATTACTGCATTGCTATGAGCGCAGACAACAGGGTTGTGCTCATAGCAATCCGGCATAACAGCCATAGAGGGAGACCTCTGATTGTTATGCCGATGCACCGATGACCCCCGATCACATGACGGGGGTCAGCGTGTACCGATCTGGCCGGCACCCAAGACCGGTCCTCTGGACCGTACCCCCTCCAATGCACCAGGTACTGTAAGGATCCCCGAGACCGCCGGGAGTCTACAATATGTTGTACCTCAAATTCCATGTGCCCATCAACCAAGACTGGGGAGGGAACAGCAGCTGGTTCTTCTACTACCGATCCCAAGGGTTTTAGCAAGGATCTGTGTAATACGTTATGGAGTTTCAAAGCGGGGGGGAGGCGAAGACGATACACCACAGGGTTAATTACCTCAATGATCTCATAGGGACCTATGAACTTGGGCCCCAGTTTGGCGGAGGGTAGACGAAGACTTATGTTTCGCGTGGAGAGCCACACCTTGTCCCCACACTGCAACACCTGACCAGGGTTCCTTTTTTTATCTGCAAAACGCTTATAAGTCTCCTGAGCCCTGAACATATTCAACCGAACTTTTGACCACAGATCCCTGATTCGGTTAACACAGTCCTCAGCTCCTGGACAGCCCGAATCTAAACGTGAGAATTCACCAAAATGAGGGTTCAAACCATAACACTATGTAACACAATTTTTGTTCCTGGCTTCCAAGTGTAATATTTCAACTGCTTATGTTTAAAGACTATGGAAAAACTACTACATTCAGCACAAACTTTGATTTTATGACCACAGGCCAGAAAATTTTGTATTTATTGTGTCAAAAAAAGGAAATTATTATATTTTCGTTCATGCGGTCTAATAAAAAACAACACTTGCATGGTAAATAGATAAAGACAATCAAAACTCACTCAAAAAGGTTCAGAAATTAGTAGTTTTTCTAGATTTGTGAGTGTACAGCAAATCGCTTAATCGAAGAAGCCCCAAATGTAGTCCCCCATCATGTTTTCGTTATACTGTCCTTGGTAATGACGTTCAAAGTCCAATATATCTTGATGAAAGCGCTCGCCTTGCTCCTCTGAGTAAGAGCCCATGTTCTCCTTGAACTTGTCAAGATGAGCGTCAAGGATATGGACTTTGAGAGACATTCTGCATCCCATTATTGCGTAATTGTTTATGAGAGTCTGAACCAACTGCGCATAGTTTTCAGCCTAGTGATTACCTAGGAAGCCATGAACCACTGCAACAAAACTATTCCAAGCTGTTTTCTCGGTCCTGTTCAGCAGCCTGGCGAACTCATCACATTCTATGATCTTCTTGATCTGTGGTCCGACGAAGATACCAGCCTTGACCTTTGCCTCGAACAGTTTTGGAAAGAGATCTTGGAGGTACTTGAAAGCAGCTGACTCCTTGTCAGGAGCCGTGACAAATTGCTTGATGAGGCCTAACTTGATATGCAGTGGTGGCATCAGCACCTTCAGAGGTTTTTCCATCAATATGGCCATGTGAGGGCTTACTTTTTGCGGGACGAGTTCTAATTTTGAAAGACTCAATTAGTTTTAGCATGTCTTGTACTCGAAAACAGGAAAAAAATTTCAAGTGCAGTGAAATTTCAAAAAAAGTGCAATCCTACACTTGTTTTTTTGTTTGGCTTTTTTGCTAAGTTCACTAAATGCTAAAACTGACCTGCCATTATGATTCTCCAGGTCATTATAAGTTCATAGACACCAAACATGTCTAGGTTCTCCTTTATCTAAGTTTGCTAAAAAAAAAATTGCGTGATCTCCGGTTAGGTGAGAGCTTATTTTTTCCGTGCCCAGCTGACGTTTTTAATGACACGACTTTTGTGCAGATACGTTCTTTTGATTGCCCATTATTGCATCTTAATGCAATGTCGCAGCGACCAAAAAAAGGTAATTCTGGCATTTTGACTTTTTTTGTCGCAACGCCGTTTAGCAATTAGGTTAATCCTTTTTTTTATTGATAGATCAGCCGATTCTGAACGCGGTGATATCAAATATGTGTAGTTTGATTTTTTTTATTGTTTTATTTTGAATGGGGCGAAAATGGGGTGATTTGATTTTTTTTTTTTTTTAAAACATTTGTTTTTACTTTTAGTATGCTTCAATAGTCCCCAAGGGAGTCTAGAAGATGCCATAGCTCGATCGCCTCTGCTACATAGAGGTGATGCTCAGATCACCTTTATGTAGCAGAATTACTGCATTGCTATGAGCGCAGACAACAGGGTTGTGCTCATAGCAATCCGGCATAACAGCCATAGAGGGAGACCTCTGATTGTTATGCCGATGCACCGATGACCCCCGATCACATGACGGGGGTCAGCGGTGTGCGTATTTTCGGCCGGAAGAACTTGTTAAATGCCGCTGTCAGTGTTTAACAGCGGCATTTACCTACTTAATAGGCGCGAGTGGATCGCGATTCCACTCGTGCCTATTGCGGGCATATGTCAGCTGTTCAAAACAGCTGACATGTCCCAGCTTTGATGCGGGCTCACTACCGGAGCCCTCATCAAATCGGGGGGATACTGGCTACGGACGTACTATTCCGTCCGAGGGCAGTAAGGGGTTAAACTGTACTCGATCTAAATCATTGAAATTCTACAAAATAAAGCACTGCCATGTAAACGAGCAGCAATTATTAACCTTACCTTCAAGAGTTTTCTTGCAATATTTGCATGTGAAATGAGGTGCCCATGACTTGTTTTGATCCCTGACAGGCAAGCCGAAATATGCCTTGTAGGCCTCGCACATCATACGACATGCTTTCACTGAATACTTTCTCACTCGTCTTTAGAAATTGTCCACACACGTTGCAAAATGTGTCTTCTGGGCGCAAACAACATCTTGATGCCATCTTAAACAAATAATTGCTCTTTAACTATGATTCGTTATTCTCTTACTCAGCAATAACATAAACTGAAATGTTGGATCGAGTCACCTGTGCTTTCATACTTGCATGACTACTATTGAACAGTCCGAGAACGTTCTAGAAAGTTCTAAAAGTTTCTAGACACTTCCAGATAATTCTGGAAAATTGTAGAAACTTCTGCACAATTCTAGCAGTTAAACAATAATCTAGAAGACTACTTCGTATTGAATAAGAATCGAGAATTTTCCCGAAAACAGACATATTTTAAAATTTCATTGTCCTGATCACAAAAGCAAAGTTTTTGTGGAACAACAACTATTTTCTATTTGTTTTAGGCATAATGGGTTAGGAAAACACACTTTGGACCCAGGAACAAAAAATAAATAAAAATTTGTTACATAGTGTAATTAATAAAAAACGGTGACCTACCGGTAGATTGATTGGTACGGTTGTTGAAGGCGAACTCCGCTAACGGTAGGGCATCACACCAGTCGCTTTGCAGAGTAGAAACCAAACATCGAAGAATTTGTTCAAGCGACTGGTTGGTGCGCTCCGTCTGCCTGTTACTCTCTGGGTGGTAGCCTGAGGAAAAGGACAAAGATATCCCCAACCTTTTGCAAAAAGCCTGCCAAAACTTGGCCACAAATTGTGCCCCTCTGTCAGATACAATATTCAAAGGTACCCCATGTAACCGCACAATCTGTGCGAGGAAATGCTTAGCGAGAGTCTCTGCAGAAGGTAGACTTGCCATAGGTACAAAATGCGCTAACTTAGAAAACCTGTCAACAACTACCCAGATAACCGTGTTACCCCGAGAAGAAGGAAGGTTGGTAATGAAGTCCATGGACAAGTGGGTCCATGGCCTTCCTGGAATTGGCAAAGGCACCAATTCCCCGGCCGGCCGGCAATGAGAGCTCTTAGAACGAGCGCATACCCCACACACAGCGACATGCTTCTTAATATCTGAAGCCATCAAAGGCCACCAAAAAACTCTAGCCACTGCCTCTCGTGTGGCAGAAATGCCTGGGTGAGCACTCAGTTTTGAATCATGGAACTCCCGCAGGAGCCTGGTGCGTAACTGCTGAGGAACAAACAATTTGTTTTCGGGTTTGGACCTTGGAGCTAAAGATTGAGCCCCCACAATCTCCCGCTCCAATTCCGACAACACTTCAGCTATAACGACATTGGGTTGAAGAATGGGGGACGGCAGGTCAGGGGCGGAAAGCGGCTCAAAACTACGTGATAAAGCATCAGCTTTCACGTTTTTAGACCCTGCGCGAAAAGTTATAGAAAATTGAAATCTGGAAAAAAAAAGTGACCAACGGGCTTGCCTAGGAGTCAGTCTTTTAGCAGATTTGATATACTCTAGTTTTTTGTGGTCGGTGATGACTGTGATGGGGTGAGCCGCCCCCTCCAAAAAATGCCTCCATTCCTCGAACGCCAATTTGATTGCTAAGAGTTCTCTATTACCAACGTCATAATTTCTCTCAGCCTGAGAATTTTTTTTCGAGAAATAGGCACAAGGTTTGAGGTTAGTCAGAGACGTAGGTCCCTGTGACAACACTGCCCCCACCCCAACCTCCGAAGCATCAACTTCAACCACAAACGGCTTGGCTGAGTCAGGTTGAACCAGAACAGGAGCGGATGTGAAACAATTTTTCAAAGTTAAAAAAGATTGTTTGGCCGACGGGGACCAGTTCCTAACATCTGCCCCTTTATGTGTGAGATCCGTGAGGGGTTTCACAATCTGAGAAAAACCCTTGATAAACCTGCGATAGTAATTCGCGAATCCCAAGAAGCGCTGGAGTCCTCTAAGGTCCCGAGGCTGGACCCACTCCATAATGGCTTGCACCTTCTTGGGATCCATACAAAACCCCTGTGGAGAGATTATAAGACCCAAAAATGATAGCTCCTGAACAAAGAAAGAACATTTCTCCAGCTTAACAAATAAATGATTTTCCCTGAGTCTTTGAAACACAGTTTTAACATGTGATAAATGTGAATGTCTGTCAGAGGAATATATCAGTATATCATCCAAATAGATCACAACAAAACGGCCAATGAGGTCCGAAAAAACTACATTAATGAAATTTTGAAACACAGCTGGAGCATTGGTGAGACCAAAAGGCATGACGAGATTCTCAAATAACCCCTCAGTAGTAAGAAAAGCAGTTTTCCACTCATCCCCTTCCCGTACTCTTATCAAATTATAAGCCCCCCTGAGGTCCAATTTTGAAAACCACTTGGCCCCAGAGAGCTGGTTACAGAGATCAGGAATCAGAGGCAGGGGGTATGTATTCCTGACTGTGATTTTATTAAGTTCTCGAAAGTCGAGGCAGGGACGTAGACCGCCATCCTTCTTTTTAACAAAGAAGAACCCCGCAGCTACTGGGGACACTGAGGGCCTTATATGCCCTTTGCGAAGACTTTCAGCGATGTATTGCTTCATAGCCAGGCGCTCCGGGCCTGACAAATTAAACAGGCGGGCCTTGGGCAATTTGGCTCCCGGGACAAGATCAATAGCACAGTCAAATGATCTATGCGGGGGCAGAGCCTCAGCCTCACTTTCAGAGAACACGTCCTCAAAGTCTTTCAGGTACTCCGGAATACCCTCCAGACCAACAGAAGACACTGAGACAGGTTTTGCAAGTTTCATACAATAAACAGGTTTATGGCAACAGTCGACACATTGGGATCCCCATTTAATAATCTCCCCTGATTCCCAGTCAATCACCGGGTTGTGGCGTTGAAGCCATGGCATACCCAGCACTAGCCCTGTGGGCAATTTGTCCATGACAAAACATTCCATGTCTTCCTTGTGGGAAGAACCGACCTGCAAAGAAAACCTTTTGGAAACATAAAGAATCCCTGTTCGGGTAAGAGGGGAAGAGTCGATAGCAACAATTTTAAGGGGTGTCTCCAGCCTGACTGTCCCTATCTTATGTTGGGAGACGACACAGGAACTGATCAGATTGAGAGATGAACCACTGTCCACCAATGCTGTCGAGAAAAAACGATAGTTGTCTACCAACAGTTCCACCTTTAACACGACTTTAGAACATGAGGAAAATAGTACCTGAAGGTCTGGGCAGCCTCCTCGACCGCTACCCAGACCTAGTAGTTTTCCGCCGTCTTAGATGATGGACAGGTGGGGCAATCTTTTCTCCAATGTCCGGACTCTCCACAATAGAAACAGAGTTGTTTCTCCCGGCGATGTCTTCTCTCCTTCTCTTTTAGCGAGGTGGTGCCAATGTCCATGACCTCAGTAGTGGCTCCAGTCTCTTTGCTGCCAGCAAACAGTGAGGTTTCACATTGCATGATACCCCTGGCGCGTAGCCTGCGGTCCATTCGTACGGCCTGGGTTATGGCGTCCTCCAAATTATCAGGTGGAGGATGAAGGGCCAGGGCGTCCTGGAGACGTTCAGACAGGCCTCTGCGGAATAGCCCTCGAAGGGCTCCTAGAACCTTTGCGTCAGATGTTTCACCTGACCTGCTAACACCTGCATGGGATCCATGGGGATAACACTCCTAAATCTCCCCTCAGAAAAAAAAATGTAACGGTCGTTTATAATGTCAGGCACACCGCACTGCACTTGCTCACTGAGCCAGTGCGTGTGTCCTAAGTGAACAAACTGTGCACAACGATACCTGTATAGTAGAACCGCAGCAGAGAAGATGTGTGCTTCTGAGGACACAGGACCTTCCGCACCATGTGACTGCCAAGGGGCGGAGCCAGCACACGTCTCTCAGAGGCAGCAGTATCAGGTAGAGAATGTTTCAGGCCGAAGGACCTGCAGGCATGTGACTGCCTAGGGGCGTGGCCTAAGCTCCAGAGATCTAGGAGGTAAAGGAAAACTCCTAGAAGGGTAACTACGAAATAAAGTTACCAAGGGGCATAGACAGAATGGATAGTCAGGATAGCCAGGTCATACACATAGAGGGCGACGAAGTACAAAAGGAGCAGGCAGAGAATAATCAGAACACAGCCAAGGGGTCATACACAGACAGAGCAACGCAGTACAAAAGGGACAGGCAAAACTCGTAACAGGGACACAGCCAAATCAGAACCAAGCAAGCATAAAATGTAGCACAGGCACAAAGCACTGGCACAAGCACAGGGTCAGACACACTCAGCCAAAGGTCAGAGTATAAACGACAAAGGCTGGCTTCACAGTGAGGCTATAAAAAGCCTCCCAGGACCCAGAAAGAGGCCAACCAAGTTAACCCCGCGACTACCTGATCCAAGAACCCAGTAAACCATGACACCAGGGAAGTTACATGGGAATGCAGATGCCCTCTCTAGGATTCCCTGTCTGGTGTCAGAAGTTGCCCAAACCCCCGGCTTTGGGCAGAGGGGGGGAATATGTGACAGTGTCACTGGTTTTATATGTGAGGGGAGGTATGTGTCACACAGGATGCTCTCCTGTGTGAACTAAAACCTACTTTATTTATCTGCCAGCATGTTATATGCTGGTAGGTTTACTCTGTTAAAGGAGGTGCGGTTTTATGGGAATGTCAAAGAGGGTGGGAGGCATTCCCCCTACCTCCCCTCAGGGTGTGGCTGAGCAATGGATAAAAGCTCAGTCCTGTTTTTTTTTCTCTAGTGTGTGGTCTGGAGAGGCAAGTCTCCAGACAGTATAGTGGAAGCTGCAGAGCTTTCCACAAGGACTTTAGCCGTGCAGTTTTATGCTACCGAGAGCGGGTGGAACCCACTCATCTATGGACTGAGTTATTGTTTTTGTTTTTTTATGTTTTTCCCGTTTAACCCAGAGGGGTCATGTTTACTTTTCCTGCAAAACCTGCATGAGTTTATGGCTGATAATAAACCAGCAGAAGGAAAACCTGAGAACGTGTGTCCTGAGTCTACCTCCTGGAGAGCCGAGCGAGTCGTTTTACCACACTACATATATTACATCTTCATTCCCCATCTATATAGCTCAGGGAATATAATATACACCTGTTTATATGGGATATGTGTTCATTCCTCTACTATCTACATATATTTCATGTTCATTCCCCACCTATAAAGCCCAAGGAATATAATATACGCCTGTTTATATGGGATATGTGTTCATTCCCCTATTATCTACATATATTTTATGTTCATTCCCCACCTATAAAGCCCAAGGAATATAATATACACCTGTTTATATGGGATATGTGTTCATTCCCCTATTATCTACATATGTTTCATGTTCATTCCCCACCTATAAAGCTCAGGGAATATAATATAAACATGTTTATATGGAATATGTGTTCATTCCCCTATTATCTACATATATTTCATGTTCATTTCCCACCTATAAAGCTCAGGGAACATAATATACACCTGTTTATATGGGATATGTGTTCATTCTCCTATTATCTACATATATTACATCTTCATTCCCCACCTATGAAGCTCAGGGAATATAATATACACCTGATTATATGTGATATGTGTTCATTCCTCTATCATCTACATATATTACATCTTCATTCCCCATCTATATAGCTCAGGGAATATAATATACACCTGTTTATATGGGATATGTGTTCATTCCTCTATTATCTACATATACAGTCATGGCCAAAAGTTTTGAGAATGACACAAATATTATATTTTCATATGATCTGCTGCCCTCTGGTTTTTATGTGTGTTTGACAGATGTTTTTATCACAGACAGAAATATAATTGCAAACATATGAGTAACAAAAGCTTATATTGACAGTTAGAATGAGTTAATGCAGCAAGTTAATATTTGCAGTGTTGACCCTTCTTCTTCAGGACCTCTGCAATTCTCCCTGGCATGCTCTCAATCAACTTCTGGACCAAATCCTGACTGATAGCAGTCCATTCTTGCACAATCAATGCTTTCATTTTGTCAGAATTTTTAGGTTTTTGTTTGTCCACCCGTCTCTTGAGGATTGACCACAAGTTCTCAATGGGATTAAGATCTGGGGAGTTTCCAGGCCATGGACCCAAAATCTCTATGTTTTGTTCCCTGAGCCATTTAGTTATCACCTTTGCTTTATGGCAAGGTGCTCCATCATGCTGGAAAAGGCATTGTTGATCGCCAAACTGCTCTTGAAGGGTTGGGAGAAGTTGCTCTTGGAGGACATTCTGGTACCATTCTTTATTCATGGCTGTGTTTTTAGGCAAGACTGTGAGAGAGCCGATTCCCTTGGCTGAGAAGCAACCCCACACATGAATAGTTTCAGGATGCTTAACAGTTGGCATGAGACAAGACTGGTGGTAGCGCTCACCTTGTCTTCTCCGAATGAGGCATGATCCTGATGTCCCAAACAATCGAAAAGGGGATTCATCAGAGAAAATAACTTTACCCCAGTCCTCAGCAGTCCACTGCCTGTTAGTGTTGAGCGATACGATAATGTAAATATCGGCCGATATTAGCTCTATCGGCCTTTCGATAATTCGTTTCGATATTTTCGTCTTATCGAATACCGGAATCGGATTTGTCACTGTCACTGTGAGTGTCCGTCGGTCGGGTCTGTCAGGAGTCAGCGGCACTTACCTGGCAGAAGATCTCCGGCGGTCACGGACTGGACTGCTTCATGGCCGCCATCATCTTTCCCCGGCGGTCACATGCAGTTTCTCGCGATAACTGCAGTGACTGCTGGGTAATCCCGGCCGTAAAGCAGTCAGTCCGATGACGTCACCGCCGGGGAAGCAGGTAATCAGCTGTGCTGCGCCGGGATGACAGGCTCTGCCTGTCATTCTGATGTAGCAGAGCTGGATCGTCGTGGGACACTCGTTACTATGGACTGCGTCGGTCAGGTGGTATACTTTTTTTTTTTTTTCTTCATTTTTTTACAGGAGATCGATGGCGTCGCAGGATGACACTGTAATAAAAGTAATGAAAACTGTGGTTTTTTTTTTTTTATTAAATTAAAAAACTTTTTTATGAACATTCACCCGTCCGGGTACATAAACAATTTAACTATTTACATACAGTGACCCTGTCCGGGTTATTTATAATTCTTTGGCAGGGGTGTTCCAGGTACCACCTGGTACTCTTCTGATGCTTGCCAAACATCCGAGGCACCAAGGACCACCAGGACCTGATGACGTCGTGTGGCCTGTACAGTCAAGTCGTGACCCGCTATCTGGGTCTGTGTGGCCACCTCTTTCATCTCCCTCCGGGTCTGGAGCCCTATGTCATGGACTGTACGAACCCCAGGGGGCCTAACAGGCGCCGGGTACGGGCCAACTATACTTATCATGTCCATAGCTGGGGCTGCTGAGGAGACCACTGAGGGAGGCTGGGGAGATTTACGGCGTGGGGTGGGCACTTTTGCAGAGGCCTGGATGTGGGAGGCTGAAGGCTCCGAGGGTCTCACAGGTTCCTAACACTCTGGGGAGTAGGGGTCGCACCTGGTAACATTTAGGGCGTACCATCCATTGTAACCCCAGTGTCGGGTGTAAGTCACCAAGTCTCCTGGCAACAGGTCCCTCCCCGGGTGTCCTTCTGGGAGGTGAGCCTCCACGTCCCGCCGGTTCACAAAAACTTCTAAATAAAGTCCAGGCTCCTGGATGAAGCCCCAACCACCTTTCAATTTAAAGCTCCGTACTGCACCCTTACGCCGCGGCTCCCTCAGGGTTCCTTTATCTTTTCTCATCCGGTCCTTATCTGCCCGGTCCTTCTCCAGCTGACGTTGGCGAAGTTTTTGGGATTCTCGCTGCTCCCTTTGTTGCTCTGCTTTCTTCTCCCAACGTCTCCACTCTTCCTCCTGACGCCGGTTGAAATTCTCCTCCACCAGCAGCTCCATGTCTCCACCATCAAACTGCAGCTTACAGTGTCCGGTTTGCGGCAGCTCTCCTGGCGCCCCCCAGTCCTGGCGGTGCTCACCTGCGGAGGAAGCAGCCGGCTCTGGAACAGATGACAGTCGGGGCTCCGGTACAGGCAGGTAGTGCTCTGGTGCCTGCGCGGCCTCCTCCATGAGGACGGGTGTCGCTTCTTCTGTCTCAGCGACGGGGGCAGACAGCGGGATCTGGGGTGCTGTTGGTGCAGCGTTTTTTGCACGAACGGGTGCCTCCACTGCGACAACGTCAACTGGATCACATTGCAAGGGCTGGGATGCCCGCACGGACTCCTCTACTAGAACGGGTGCCTCACCTTCCGGTACAGACACTTCAGGTAAGAGGGATTGGCGCCGCTCCAAGTTTAGTTTTAGGGCACGCCAGCTGGCTTCCATCCTGGCGACCTCCTCCCGGTGCCGGGCCAGGCCTCTTAGGGTATCCTCCGCTTCTTGCAGCGTAGGAGGGTTTCCAGGCCGGGTGCCCAACGGTGGTTCCGTGGCGATCGGGTCGCTTCCGTGGGGGGAGAGCTCTGACTGCTCCATCCCTTCACACTTCTGCTCGTGTCCATTAGCCATCTCTGCCAAGTCACATGTGTCATTAGCATCTGGAGAGGGCCCCTCTTTTGTAGTGAGGCGGGACCTTCGTGTTAGTTTCCGCACACTGAGGAGGATGAGGAGGCGGAACTCAAGAGCTGTGGGGCACGATCTTACATTGCAGTACCATTTAGAGCCATCGTTTTCGCGTCACTGAGTGAGTGTGTACACCCATGAAGAGCACGCCCTTCTTCTTCACCAGTGCCTCGTCGTGACGCAGATATGGCGGAAAAATGGCAAATACATTCTCTGATGATTTTAGCAATTCTCAAGCACAAAACCAGTTCAATTCAGGCACACAGGACTCGCTTATAGCGAGCTACAGAATCCTGTTCATGACGCCCAAGTTGAGTCGCACAGAGCCAGAGGTTTTTGGGGTACTCGGCACCGAGCCCGTCGACTTCTATGGGGTATGTCACGGCTTTACCTGGCAATTGAATCAGAGTCTATTTTACTATGTAGAAGTGTATAAACTATAAATATATGTATATATATATGTCACAATGACATGTATATATATATATATATATATATATTATGTATTCTATGTGTGTATATTTAGTGTTTACAAGGAAATAAAGGTTTTTTTTTAGTTGCGATATTTTGTTCCCATAGACTTACATTGGACTTCCGGTATCGAAATCGGATATCGACGATATTTAGTGCTATCGGCGATACAATTTCGATACGATATTTTTAGATATCGAGCACTATCGCTCAACACTACTGCCTGTACCTTTTGCAGAATATCAGTCTGTCCATGATGTTTTTTCTGGATAGAAGTGGCTTCTTTGCTGCCCTCCTTGAGACAAGGCCTTGCTCCAAGAGTCTCCGCCTCACAGTGCATGCAGATGCACTCACACCTGCCTGCTGCCATTCCTGAGCAAGCTCTGCACTGCTGGTAGCCCGATCCCGCAGCTGAAACACTTTTAAGAGACGTCCTGGCGCTTGCTGGTCTTTCTTGGGCGCCCTGGAGTCTTTTTGGCAACAATGGAACCTCTCTCCTTGAAGTTCTTGATGATGCGATAGATTGTTGACTGAGGTGCAATCTTTCTAGCTGTGATACTCTTCCCTGTTAGGCCATTTTTGTGCATTGCAATGATGACTGCACGTGTTTCTTTAGAGATAACCATGGTAAACAGAAAAGAAACAATGATGCCAAGCACCAGCCTCATCAACACCCACACCTGTGTTAATGGAGCAATCACTGAAAAGAGGTTAGCTGGCTCTTTTAAGGCAGGGCTGCAATGATGTTGAAATGTGTTTTGGGGATAAAGTTCATTTTCTAGCCAAATATTGACTTTGCAAGTAATTGCCGTTAAGCTGATCACTCTTTATAACATTCTGGAGTATATGCAAATTGCCATTAGAAAAAGTGAAGCAGTAGACTTTATAAAAATTAATATTTGTGTCATTCTCAAAACTTTTGTCCATGACTGTATATTTCATGTTCATTCCCCACCTATAAAGCTCAGGGAATATAATAAACATCTGTTTATATGGGATATGTGTTGATTTCCTAATTGTCTACATATATTTCATCTGCATTTCACATCCAAGATGCATTAGAAATCTATAATATCTCCACATATGTTTGGACCTATAACTTACTATGTTCTTTCTTTTTATTTATTCCTTTACTTCATTCTTTTTAGTCTGTCCCGTTTTCAGGATTTCCTCTGTATTGCACAGGTGATGGAATTATTTTCAAGGCCACAGAAGTGTCCACAGGTTCTCCCCACTGTGTACTAAGAAATCTTGAAAACATGATCTGCTTGGGGGCCGTGAGGACGGAATTTGGAAAATACTGGTCTAAAATATTTATGGATGTCAGGAAGTCAGGGCATAAATAAAACTTAACTTTTAATATCAAAATTTAAAAGATTTTATAAAGTGCAAAAATGGTGCAAAAAGTGCTAGTGCAAGATAAGTGCAGAATAAAATAACAAGAGACAAAATACCGCCATATTATTATTATTATTATTATTATTAATGATTTTTATAGCGCCATTTATTCCATGGCGCTTTACATGTGAGAGGGGGCGAATATAGACAAGTACAATAAATATGAACAATACAAGGCACACATAAGTACAGAAGGAGAGAGGACCCTGTCCGCGAAGGCTCACAATCTACAGGGGAAAGGGGACTTTATTTTGACCGTTTAACCCCTTCCCGACCTTTGACACAGCGTATGCGTCATGAAAGTCGGTGCCAATCCGACCTATGACACATACCCTGTGTCATGAAAGGATCGCGTTCCTGCGGGCCGGGAGACAGGGGTCACTCAAAGGTCACCCGACCCGCAGTTACAGGACCCTTTGTGCTTCACCACAGGGGGATTGGCTTAACCCCCCCGTGGCCACGATCGCTCTGATTGGCTGTTAAAAGTGAAACAGCCAATCAGAGCAATGTGTAATATTTCACCAATTTAATTGGTGAAATATTACAATCCAGCCATGGCCGATGCTGCAATAGCATCTGCCATGGCTGGACACCGAGCCCTGACCCCCCCACACGTAGTCACAGCGGCGATCGGCCGCCGCCACCAAAAGATGGCGGTGATCGGTCACCGCCGTCACTATCTGCTCCCCTCCTCCTTTGCTCCGCTGCCCCCACCTTCCGATCCCCCCCCTAACCTTCCGACCCCCCTACTCACCTCTCCCGGTCCACCGATGTCCCTGGATCGGTCCCGGAGGGCCTCTTAATGGGCGCCGCCATCTTGGAAAATGGCGGGTGCATGCGCAGTGCGCCCGCCGGCCGGCGCATGCGCAGTGCGCCCCCCAGTGTTCAAAAATTTATTTTGATCACTGTGATAAACTGTTACAGTGATCAAAATAAAAAAAAGTAAATGAACCCCCCCTTTATCATAGGTAGGGACAAATAAAAAAATAAAGAATTTTTTTTTTTCCTAACTGATTTTGCTGCGGATCCGCGGCGGATATTGCTGCTGATCCGCGGCGGATTTTGCTGCTGATCCGCGGCGGATTTTGCTGCGGATCCGCGGCTGATTTTGCCGCGAATCCGCGGCGGATTTTGCCACTGATCCGCGGCGGATTTTGCCGCTGATCCGCGGCGGATTTTGCTGCGGATCCGCGGCGGATTTTGCCGCTGATCCGCGGCTGATTTTGCTGCGGATCCGCGGTGGATATTGCTGCTGATCCGCGGCGGATATTGCTGCTGATCCACGGCAGATTTTGCTGCTGATCCGTGGCGGATTTTGCTGCGGATCCGCTGCGGATTTTGCTGCTGATCCGCGGCGGATTTTGCCGCTGATCCGCGACGGATTTTGCCGCTGATCCGGGGCGGATTTTGCTGCGGATCCGCGGCGGATATTGCTGCGGATTTTGCTGCTGATCCGTGGCTGATTTTGCTGCGGATCCGCGGCGAATATTGCTGCTGATCCGCGGCGGATATTGCTGCTGATCCACGGCAGATTTTGCTGCTGATCCGTGGCAGATTTTGCTGCGGATCCGCGGCGGATTTTGCTGCGGATCCGCAGCAGATTTTGCTGCTGATCCGCGGCGGATTTTGCTGGGGATCCTCGGCGGATTTTGCTGGGGATCCTCGCGATGTGCCGTCATTCAGTGAAGGAGCCTCGGACACGGGCTGCAGCGTCTGGGCTCCGTCACCGCTAGCACAGATGAATCATCTGCTGATTCATCTGCGCTAGCGGGTATAGCATAACGCGATCGCGTTATGCTGTACCGTTACCAGCCGGTCAACACTACGTGTTGAACGGGCTGGTAAAACGCAATATGAACCCAGCCTTAGGGTTAGGGTTAGCATTAGGGTTAAGGTTAGAATTAGGGTTAGGGCTGGAATTAGGGTTAGGGTTGGAATTAGGGTTAGGCTTGTGGTTAGGTTTATGGTTAGAGTTGGGATTAGGGTTAGGGGTGTGTTGGGGTTAGGGTTATGGTTAGGGTTTGTATTAGGGTTAGGTGTGTGTAGGGGTTAGGGTTGGGGTTAGGGGTGTGTTGGAGTTAGATTTGAGGGATTTCCACTATTTAGGCACATCAGGGGGTCTCCATACGCGACATGGCGCCACCATTGATTCCTGCAAATTTTGCGTTCAAAAAGTCAAACAGTGCTCCCTTTATTCCAAGCCCCGACGTATGCCCAAACAGTGGTTTATCCCCACATATGAGGTATCAGCATACTCGGGAAAAATTGCACAACAACTTTGGGGGTTCTAATTTCTCCTGTTAACATTGGGAAAAAAAATTGGGGACTAAAAAATTATTTTTGTGAAAAAAAAAAAGATTTTATATTTTTACGGCTCTGCGTTATAAACTTCTGTGAAGGACTTGGAGATTCAAAGTGCTTATCACACATCTATAGGAGTTCCTTAGGGGATCTAGTTTTCAAAATGTGGTCACTTGTGGGGATTTTCTACTGTTTAGGCACATCAGGGACTCTGCAAACGTAACATGACGCCCGAAGACCATTCCATCAAGTGGGCATTTCAAAACGTCACACTTTCCCATCCGAGCCCCGACGTGTGCCCATACAGTAGTTTTCTCCCACATATGGGATATCAGCATACTCAGGACAAATTGGACAACAACTTTTGGGGTCTAATTTCTCATGTTACCCTTGGGAAAATATAAAAATTGGGGACTAAAAGATCCTGATTGTGGAAAAAATATGATTTTTTTATTTTCATGCCCGGGCGTTATAAACTTCTGTGTAGCCCTTGGGGGTTCAAAGTGCTCACCACACATCTAGATAACTTCTTTGCGGGGACTAGTTTCCAAAATGGGGTCACTTTGGGGGGTTTCTACTGTTTAGGCACATCATGGGCTCTGCAAATGTAACAAGATGCCCGCAGACCATTCCATCAAGTCGGCATTTCAAAGCGTCACTACATCCCTACCGAGCCCTGACGTGTGCCCAAACAGTGGTTCCCCCCCACATATGGGGTACTAGCGTACTCAGGAAAAACTGGACAACAACTTTTGGGGTCCAATTTCTCCTGTAACCATTGTGAAAATAAAAAATAGCGGGCTAAAAAATCATTTTTTGAGAAAAAAAATGATTTTTATTTTCACGGCTCTGCGTTATAAACTTCTGTGAAGCACCTGGGGGTTCAAAGTGCTCACTATGCATCTAGATAAGTTCCTTAGGGCGTCTAGTTTCCAAAATGGGGTCACTTGTGGGGGAGCTCCAATGTTTAGGCACACAGGAACTGTCCAAATGCGACATGGCAACCGCTAAATATTCCAGCATATTTTCTGTTGTGAATGGGTTTGAGATGAGTTCTGAGCAGAGGCTCCCTCTGGTGGTTACAAGCGGTGCTAGTGAAGATTGTGAGGACTGGGAATCAGGTGTTACT
Organism: Oophaga sylvatica; assembly: GCA_033576555.1. Lineage (NCBI taxonomy): Eukaryota > Metazoa > Chordata > Amphibia > Anura > Dendrobatidae > Oophaga > Oophaga sylvatica. Next base: position 782,667,171 of record JARQOD010000001.1, on the reverse strand, counting down.
GACTGGTCTTATATAAGGGAGTCATTTTCCCATCAGGGTTGCCGGTGATCAATTGTTCTGGTCTGAATCCTTCATTCCAGTTTCCCTTGTAGCCTTCTGTGTCGTGTCTTCATCTCCTGCTTACAGATAAGACTTTTGCTTCTTTTGTGTTTGTGCTATATTTTTGCATTTTGTACTGCACTTCTTTGGGGGCCTTCAGGGTCCCCTCCGGGGGCTTCTGCCCTCTCAGTTTAGTTCAGCCACTGAGTTTTGTTCTTTTGCTTTTTCCAGTTTTTTCAGTGGCTGCTGTTTTGATTTTGTTACACCAGAGAACTAATTTAGGTGGTAGAGGTCGTGTGATCTCAGGTGATTTTGAAATTAGTAGAGTTGGTGCTTTTCAGGGTTTTTTGGGATTGCAGTAAGTGCCCTTCCTATCCTTTTCTATTTAGGTAGTTTGGGCCCCAACGTTTGCTCATACTATTTTCTGTCTGTGTCAGTATTTCCTCTTGTCTAACCGCCATTACATGTTTGGGGGCTTTCTATTATCTTTGGGGTTCTGCTCCGGGGCAGATAGCTTTCCTGTTTCTGTCTTTAGGTGTAGTTAGTTTCTCAGGCTGTGACGAGGCGTCTAGGACCAACGTAAGAACGCTCCACGGCTGCCTCTAGTTGTGGTGGTTAGTCAGGGTACTGCAATCTCATAGATTCCAACTGCTCTGGTGTATTGCCTTTTTGCCTGCTCTCCTCAGCTACCGAATCAGAACAGTATCACCGGCCTAAAAAATTGAAAATTGTATTGTACTCACAGAAGGGAAAAATATTGTGAAAGAAAAAAGGTTGTCAGAGTTGTCAGAGATATTTTTCTGTTTGTTGCATTTTTTTTTTTTTCCCTCTGTATCTCTGGGTGCTGGGGAGGATCTTTTCTCCCAATGGAGTTTGCACAGTTGTCTGGCCGTGTGGATCAGCTTGCCACTGAGGTTCAGAGTATTGCTGCATATCTTGCTAGGTTGCCTGTTGTGGAACCTAGGATTCCCATGCCAGATTTGTTTTTGGGGGATCGAGCTAAGTTTCAGAATTTCAAAAATAATTGTAAATTGTTTTTTGCCTTAAAATCTAAGTCCTCAGGAAACGCAGCGCAGCAGGTTCAAATTATCATCTCTCTCCTGCGCGGCGATCCTCAGGATTGGGCTTTTTCCCTGATACCTGGGGATCCTGTTTTGAGTGATGTTGATGCGTTTTTTCAGGCTTTGGGGTTATTGTACGATGAGCCTAATGTCACTGATCAAGCTGAAAAAACCTTGTTGGCATTAAATCAGGGGCTTGATGACGCTGAGTTATACTGTCAGAGATTCCGTAGGTGGGCAGTCCTGACCAAATGGAATGACGACGCTTTGGCGGCCCTTTTCCGGAAGGGTCTGTCAGATAATGTAAAGGATGTTATGGTGGGATTCCCTGTCCCCTCTGGTCTCAATGATTCTATGTCATTAGCGATTCAAATTGACAGACGTTTGCGTGAGCGGAGAAGTATGCGTGGAATGGTGTTGCCTTGTGAACCAGCTTCTGAACCCATGCAGTGTGATAGAGTGGTGTCTGGGGCACAGCGTCATGAGTTTCGAAAGCGCAATGGGTTATGTTTCTACTGTGGTGATGCCTCTCATGCTATTTCAGTCTGCCCTAAGCGGGGAAGACGTTTTGCACGCTCAGTTGTCTTGGGTAGTGTTCAGACTAAGTTTTTATTAACTGTCACTCTGATATGCTCTCTGTCCTCATTTTCTGCTCAGGCTTTCGTTGATTCTGGAGCAGCTATTAACCTGATGGATTATGATTTTGCTAAACGTTGTGGGTTTCCCTTGATACCCCTACAGAAGTCTATTCCCCTACTGGGGATCGATTCTACCCCTTTGGCTGAGAATAAACCCCAGTTTTCTACTCAGGTGATAATGAGGGTTGAACCTGATCACCAGGAGTGCTGCAAATTTTTGGTTCTATATAATCTGCATGACATTATCGTGCTGGGTTTCCCTTGGTTACAGTCTCATAATCCTGTTTTGGATTGGAAATCTGTGTCTGTAACCAGTTGGGGCTGCCAATGTGTTAATACCAACACTCCTGTTTTTTCTGCCTCCCCCCAGGCTCAGGATGTTCCTGACTTTTTGTTTGATTTTTCTGATGTGTTTAGCGAAAGTAAATCTGCATCCTTGCCTCCCCATAGGAGCTATGTGTCACGCGGTCTTATGATATGTGTACGATGTCAGTAAACTATTCTTAAAAGAACAACACTCTATACAACATATAGATTAGCAACATCAGCATGTAAATATAGAATAGATTTACCTGACACGATATCCGTTGAACTCAGGGTTAATCTTGAGGACTTGATACACTGTCACAGGAAAGAGGAGGACCGGGGTCTAACCTGACCCTAAACTGGGGTCCTAACTAATCCCTCACCTTGGAGGTACTGATAATGGTTCAGAGGTCCAAGTCTCCAGCCTAACCCTGTCTCCTATCAGTCCCTGAACCCTGTAATCAGTCCTAAGAAGGATTCTGATTACCACCAAAGGGATATGGGCTGATCTCTGCTAAATACACAGATTAGACATATAAGACAGACTGGAGAAAACACAGACTTGCATACGCACTCAAACACAGAAGGAACATAAATGATCTGGGATATTAAACTCTAAGCAAGGTGAGCTTAAAACAACTAAGGAGCTCTTTAACTTAAGTCTATACAGATACAATCCTATCTGTGGTCTGCATGAAGAATTTCACTGGCAACTCCCAACACAGACAACCAGAGATTTAAAGGAAACCAATCAACAAATAATTAATTGCAGCCGGGAGAAAACTGCACCCAGTCCCAGAACTGAGCACAGACAGAATTAACTCCCTAACTGCCAAACACAAAGAAACAGCAACTCAGCTGTGAGAAGTCAGAATGTGCAACCGCGACGATCTTCGTGGCGATGCACACATGACAGTACCCCCCCTTCTACGAGGGGCCTCCGGACCCTCAGGGCCAGGTTTGCCCGGGTGAGTTCTGTGGAAGGTCCGCACCAAACGATCTGCGTTAATGTCAGACGCAGGAACCCACGTCCTCTCCTCAGGACCATACCCCTTCCAATGCACCAAGTACTGAAGGGACCGGCGATTCAGACGTGAGTCAATGATCTTTGACACTTGAAACTCCAAGTTACCATTGACCACCACTGGAGGAGGAGGTAGAGGTGATGGTATGACTGGTGCCACGTACCTCTTAAGTAATGACTTGTGGAACACATTATGAATTTTAAACGTAGGAGGGAGGTCCAGACGAAATGCCACAGGATTAATTATGGAATTGATCCTGTACGGCCCGATGAATCTGGGGCCCAGCTTCCAGGAGGGAACTTTAAGTTTTATATTCCTGGTAGACAACCATACCAGATCGTTCACATTAAGATCTGGACCAGAAACTCTCCTCCTATCAGCCATACGTTTATAACGGTTCCCCATAGCACTCAGATTATTCAATACACCTCTCCACACTGAAGCAAGTGACGACGAGAAACGCTCCTCCTCAGGAACCCCAGAAGGGCCCCCCCCATTGAATGTACAAAACTGGGGATGAAAACCATATGCCCCAAAAAACGGGGACTTACCAGTGGACTCGCTCCGCCTGTTGTTAAGAGCGAACTCTGCCAGAGGCAAGAAAGAAGACCAGTCCTCCTGGTTCTCTGAGACAAAACACCGAAGATAAGTCTCTAGGCTTTGATTCAGACGCTCTGTCTGACCATTGGTCTGCGGATGAAAAGCTGAGGAAAATGACAATTGCATCCCCCGACGTAAACAAAATGCCCTCCAAAACTTGGACACAAACTGAGACCCCCTATCTGACACCACATCAGAAGGCAACCCATGAAGTCTCACAATCTCCCCAATGAACACCTGCGCCAGAGTTTTAGCATTAGGGAGGGCAGGAAGAGCAATGAAATGTGCCATCTTACTGAACCTGTCAACAACCACCAGTATGACAGTCTTCCCTGACGACTGAGGAAGGTCCGTGATGAAGTCCATAGACAAATGAGTCCATGGACGCTCCGGAAGTTTCAAGGGTAAGAGGGTCCCAGACGGACGGGTATGAGGGGTCTTAGAGCGAGCACAAACCCCACAGGACGCGACAAAAGTTAAAACATCTTTATTAACGTTAGGCCACCAAAACCGGCGAGAAAGGAGATCTAAAGTAGCCTTACTCCCTGGATGTCCTGCTAAAGCAGAATTATGATGTGCCTCAATAACCTTTTGTCTCAACTGATTTGGGACAAACAGTCTCCCTGGAGGTCCTGCAGGGGCGTCCCCCTGAGCCTCTAACACCTCCTCCTCAAGCTCAGAACACACAGCCGACACTACCACCCCCTCCTGAAGGATAGGAATCGGGTCATCCATTTTCCCGGCCCCTGGGAAACTGCGAGACAAGGCATCCGCCTTAACATTCTTAGATCCAGGGCGATAAGTGACAACAAAATTAAACCTGGTAAAAAACAACGACCATCGAGCTTGTCTGGAATTCAGACGCTTAGCAGATTCCAAATACAGCAGGTTCTTGTGATCAGTAATGACGGTGACCGGGTGGACTGCCCCCTCCAAAAAGTGACGCCATTCTTCAAAAGCCAACTTAATGGCCAAAAGTTCCCTATTGCCGATATCATAATTCCTTTCGGCGGACGACAATTTTTTAGAAAAGAAAGCGCACGGATGCCATTTACCAGGGGACGGACCCTGGGACAATATTGCACCCACCCCTACGTCAGACGCGTCCACCTCCACAACGAACGGCTGTGATGCATCTGGTTGGATGAGAACGGGTGCCGAAGCAAAACATTTTTTCAAAGAGGAAAAAGCTTGGCAAGCTTTGTCCGACCATTTAGAAAAATCCGTCCCTTTTCTTGTCATGTCAGTGAGAGGTTTGACAACAGATGAGAAATTACAAATAAATTTCCGGTAGTAGTTAGCAAACCCCAGAAAACGCTGCAGAGCCTTAAGATCCTCTGGCTGATCCCATTCAAGCACTGCTCTCACCTTTTCAGGGTCCATACGGAAACCGGAGGCTGACACCAAGAAACCCAAAAACTGAAGTTCCTGTACGGCGAATACACACTTTTCCAGTTTGGCGTATAGTTTATTGTCTCGCAAGATCTGCAACACCTGTCTCACATGCTCCTGGTGAGACACAAGATCTGGTGAGTAAATTAAAATGTCATCCAAATATACGACCACAAACAGCCCCACCAGATGACGAAAAATGTCATTAACAAAATGTTGGAATACTGCTGGTGCAGTAGTCAGACCAAAAGGCATGACAAGGTTCTCATAATGTCCCTCCGGCGTGTTAAACGCCGTTTTCCACTCATCCCCCTCTTTTATCCTAATCAGATTATACGCCCCCCTGAGATCCAATTTAGAGAACCATTTGGCGCCAACAATTTGATTGAAGAGATCAGGAATCAGAGGGAGTGGATACGGATCTCGAACAGTAATCCGATTAAGTTCGCGGAAATCCAAGCAAGGGCGTAGGCCTCCATCTTTTTTCTTCACAAAGAAGAAGCCCGCGGCCACTGGGGAAGATGAAGGTCTAATATGCCCTTTGGCCAGACTTTCCGAAATATAATCTTTCATAGCCTGCCTCTCAGGACCAGAAAGGTTATATAACCTAGCTTTAGGCAACTTAGCATCAGGAAGTAAATTAATAGAGCAGTCATACACGGGATGAGGAGGCAACTCCTGACACCCCTCCTCAGAGAACACATCCCCAAAGTCCTCCAAAAAACGAGGCAAAGTACTAGGCACGACCGCACTGATGACTGTGTTCATGCAGTTACTTTTGCAAAACTCCCCCCATTGGCTTATATCTCTGGACTGCCAATTAATCACAGGGTTATGTTTAACCAACCAAGGAAGTCCCAACACAATAGGAGTAGGTAGACCCTCCAACACATAACAAGATAATAGTTCCCTATGTATTGCCCCTACCCGAAGGTCAATGTTATGAACCTCATGAACAAAGCTACCTTGGCCGAGAGGCCTGGCGTCAATGGAGAATATAGGGATCGGTTTGACCAATACACTCAGATGCATACCTTGAGCCTGAGCAAACTGAGCGTCAACCAGATTAGCCCCGGACCCACTATCAAGAAGAACAGAAAATCTCTCCACTCTCGTACCAACCACCACCTCCACTGGTACAAGGAACTGAGAAGAACTAGCGGACGAAATACATACTCCCAGGTTGTCGTCCACCACACAACCTGGGATTAACAGTTTTCCGGCGATTTTTTGCTCAACAAGGCACGGGATGGACATCCCCCAACAAAATGTCCCTCTTTCCCGCAGAAGAAACACCTTCTAGTCCTGCGGCGTACCGCCAATCCCCTCCTACGAAATGATGTCCTTCCCAACTGCATAGGCTCCTCCGAACAGACAAGGGGAACCTCAACATAAGGGACTTTAGTAGTAGGTGGAGTAACAACAGGGGGCGGAGTTACCTCACACCTCTCCCGGAGCCGTCTATCAGTACGGATAGCTAGGGCCATAGCAGCCTCCAGTGATGGAGGAGAATCATACTGAGCCAAAACGTCCTTTAATTTGTCAGAAAGCCCATGACAAAACTGGCTCCTAAGAGCTGGGTCATTCCACTGAGTATCTGTGGCCCATCTACGGAACTCAGAAGCAAATTCCTCCGCCGGACGATCTCCCCTGCTGTATCTTACGTAATTTTGTCTCAGCAAGAGAGACCCGATCTGGGTCATCATATACCAAACCCAGGGCAGTAAAAAATCGATCTACTGACTGTAGAGCCGGGGATCCCGGAGGAAGGGAGAAGGCCCAGGATTGAGGGTCCCCTTGTAGGAGCGAGATAACAATTCCCACTCTCTGCTCTTCACTCCCTGATGATTGAGGCCGAAGCCGAAAATACAATTTACATGCTTCCCTGAAGGTAAAAAATTTGTCTCGCCCACCAGTGAACCTGTCCGGGAGAGCTACTTTAGGTTCAAATCTGGTTTTCTCTGAGGGAGACAAAACTTTGGACTTAATGTCCGTCAGCTCCATGGATAATCCCTGCAACTGCAGAGCCAGCTGGGCTACTGGATCCATGGCAACTGGGAATAATTTTATTGGCCAGTGAAAATGTCACGCGGTCTTATGATATGTGTACGATGTCAGTAAACTATTCTTAAAAGAACAACACTCTATACAACATATAGATTAGCAACATCAGCATGTAAATATAGAATAGATTTACCTGACACGATATCCGTTGAACTCAGGGTTAATCTTGAGGACTTGATACATTGTCACAGGAAAGAGGAGAACCGGGGGTCTAACCTGACCCTAAACTGGGGTCCTAACTAATCCCTCACCTTGGAGGTACTGATAATGGTTCAGAGGTCCAAGTCTCCAGCCTAACCCTGTCTCCTATCAGTCCCTGAACCCTGTAATCAGTCCTAAGAAGGATTCTGATTACCACCAAAGGGATATGGGCTGATCTCTGCTAAATACACAGATTAGACATATAAGACAGACTGGAGAAAACACAGACTTGCATACGCACTCAAACACAGAAGGAACATAAATGATCTGGGATATTAAACTCTAAGCAAGGTGAGCTTAAAACAACTAAGGAGCTCTTTAACTTAAGTCTATACAGATACAATCCTATCTGTGGTCTGCATGAAGAATTTCACTGGCAACTCCCAACACAGACAACCAGAGATTTAAAGGAAACCAATCAACAAATAATTAATTGCAGCCGGGAGAAAACTGCACCCAGTCCCAGAACTGAGCACAGACAGAATTAACTCCCTAACTGCCAAACACAAAGAAACAGCAACTCAGCTGTGAGAAGTCAGAATGTGCAACCGCGACGATCTTCGTGGCGATGCACACATGACACTATGACTGCGCTATTGAATTAGTGCCGGGTAGTAAATTCCCTAAAGGTCGCCTTTTTAACTTGTCTGTACCTGAACATGACGCTATGCGGTCTTATATCAAGGAATCATTGGAGAAGGGTCATATCAGACCATCCTCTTCACCCTTAGGTGCCGGTTTTTTCTTTGTGGCCAAAAAAGATGGTTCATTAAGGCCGTGTATTGATTATCGTCTCTTGAACAATATTACTGTGAAATATCAATACCCGTTACCCTTGATTTCTGACCTGTTTTCCAGGGTGAAAAACGCTACTTGGTTTACCAAGCTTGACCTCAGGGGGGCGTTTAACCTTATTCCCATGTTGTTGGCCATGAAGTGGGCTTTTGAAGAGTGGAGACATTGGCTGGAGGGAGCCAAACATCAGGTGGTGGTCCTTACGGACCATAAGAATCTGGTCTATCTGGAATCTGCCAAGCGACTCAATCCTAGACAGGCCAGGTGGGCCTTGTTTTTCACACGTTTTAATTTTGTGGTTTCCTTTCTTCCTGGCACTAAGAATGTTAAGGCGGATGCCCTCTCGAGGAGTTTCCTTGCGGACTCTCCTGAGTTATCTGATCCTTCTGTTATTTTGAAAGAGGGTGTAGTTCGTTCCGCCATCTCGCCCAATTTGAGACTTGCTCTGGAGGGGTGTCAGGAGGATAGGCCCGAGCGCTGCCCTGTTGGAAAATTGTTTGTCCCGGACCAATGGAAAAGAGTGTGATGTCTGAGATTCATTGTTCCGCATTGGCTGGGCATCCCGGAATTTTTGGTACCAGAGACTTGGTTAGTCGGTCCTTTTGGTGGCCTACCTTGTCTCGTGATGTCAGGGAATTTGTGCAGTCCTGCGGGACTTGCTCTCGCTCCAAGCCTTGCTCTCGCTCTAGTGGTTTGTTGATGCCATTGCCTGTGCCCAAGAGACCATGGACCCATATCTCTATGGATTTCATTTCCGATCTTCCTGTTTCTCAGAGAATGACCACCATCTGGGTAATTTGTGATAGGTTTTCCAAAATGATACATCTTGTGCCATTACCTAAGTTGCCTTCCTCCTCTGAATTGGTGCCGTTGTTCCTTCAGCACGTGGTTCGTTTACACGGCATTCCTGAGAACATTGTGTCTGACAGAGGAGTCCAGTTTGTTTCCAGATTTTGGAGGACTTTTTGTTCTAAACTGGGTGTTCAATTGTCTTTCTCCTCGGCATTTCATCCTCAGACCAATGGTCAAACTGAGAGAACAAACCAGACATTGGAGACTTATCTAAGATGCTTTGTGTCTGCTGATCAGGATGACTGGGTCTCTTTTTTGCCTTTGGCTGAGTTTGCTCTTAATAATAGGGCTAGCTCTGCCACTTTGATGTCTCCGTTTTTCTGTAATTCTGGGTTTCACCCTCGATTTTCTTCAGGACAGACGGAGGCTTCTGTCTGTCCAGGTGTTGACTCTGTTGTGGAGCGTATGCAACAGATTTGGGACCAGGTAGTAGAGAGGTTGTCCCTCTCTCAGGAGAAGGCCCAGCGGTTTGCTAACCGGCATAGGACTGATGGTCCTCGGTTTAAAGTGGGGGACTTGGTCTGGTTGTCCTCAAAGAATATTCCTATGAGAGTAGCATCTCCTAAATTTAAGCCTAGGTTCATTGGACCTTATAAGATCATGGAGATTATTAATCCTGTTTCTTTTCGTTTGCTTCTTCCAGGGACATTTAAGATCCATAACGTGTTCCACAAGTCCTTGTTGAAGAGGTTTGTTGAGCCAGTGGTTCCTGCTGCTGTGCCTCCTGACCCTGTTTTGGTTGAGGGCAATCTGGAGTATGTGGTTGAGAAAATATTGGATTCTCGTTTTTCTAGACGGAAACTCCAGTATTTGGTTAAATGGAGAGGTTATGGTCAGGAAGACAATTCTTGGGTGTTTGCTTCGGACATCCATGCTAGGAGACTTATCCGTGCGTATCATAGAACTCATCCTGACCGACCTGGTTGCTCAAATGAGGGTTCGGTGACCCCTCTTCAAGGGGGGGGTACTGTTGTGAATGGGTTTGAGATGAGTTCTGAGCAGAGGCTCCCTCTGGTGGTTACAAGCGGTGCTAGTGAAGATTGTGAGGACTGGGAATCAGGTGTTACTGACTGGTCTTATATAAGGGAGTCATTTTCCCATCAGGGTTGCCGGTGATCAATTGTTCTGGTCTGAATCCTTCATTCCAGTTTCCCTTGTAGCCTTCTGTGTCGTGTCTTCATCTCCTGCTTACAGATAAGACTTTTGCTTCTTTTGTGTTTGTGCTATATTTTTGCATTTTGTACTGCACTTCTTTGGGGGCCTTCAGGGTCCCCTCCGGGGGCTTCTGCCCTCTCAGTTTAGTTCAGCCACTGAGTTTTGTTCTTTTGCTTTTTCCAGTTTTTTCAGTGGCTGCTGTTTTGATTTTGTTACACCAGAGAACTAATTTAGGTGGTAGAGGTCGTGTGATCTCAGGTGATTTTGAAATTAGTAGAGTTGGTGCTTTTCAGGGTTTTCTGGGATTGCAGTAAGTACCCTTCCTATCCTTTTCTATTTAGATAGTTTGGGCCCCAGCGTTTGCTCATACTATTTTCTTTCTGTGTCAGTATTTCCTCTTGTCTAACCGCCATTACATGTTTGGGGGCATTCTATTATCTTTGGGGTTCTGCTCCGGGGCAGATAGCTTTCCTGTTTCTGTCTTTAGGTGTAGTTAGTTTCTCAGGCTGTGACGAGGCGTCTAGGACCAACGTAGGAACGCTCCACGGCTGCCTCTAGTTGTGGTGGTTAGTCAGGGTACTGCAATCTCATAGATTCCAACTGCTCTGGTGTATTGCCTTTTTGCCTGCTCTCCTCAGCTACCGAATCAGAACAATTTTCCATTCAAAAAATCAAATGGCGCTCCTTCCCTTCTGAGCCCTGCCGTGCGCCCAAACAGTGGTTTATGACCACATATGAGGTATCTGTGTACTCAGGAGAAATTGCCCAACAAATTTTAGGATCCAATTTATCCTGTTGCCCATGTGAAAATGAAAAAAACTGAGGCTAAAAGAAAATTTTTGTGAAAAAAAGTACTTTCTTTTTTTTAAGGATCAATTTGTGAAGCACCTGGGGGTTCAAAGTGCTCACTATGCATCTAGATAAGTTCCTTAGGGGGTCTAGTTTCCAAAATGGGGTCACTTGTGGGGGAGCTCCAATGTTTAGGCACACAGGGACTCTCCAAATGCGACATGGCAACCGCTAAATATTCCAGCATATTTTCCATTCAAAAAGTCAAATGGCGCTCCTTCCCTTCTGAGCCCTGCCGTGCGCCCAAACAATGGTTTATGACCACATATGAGGTATCTGTGTACTCAGGAGAAATTACCCAACAAATTTTAGGATCCAATTTATACTGTTGCCCATGTGAAAATGAAAAAACTGAGGCTAAAAGAAAATTTTTGTGAAAAAAAAGTACTTTCTTTTTTTTACAGATCAATTTGTGAAGCACCTGGGGGTTCAAAGTGATCACTAAGCATCTAGATAAGTTCCTTAGGGGGTATAGTTTCCAAAATGGGGTCACTTGTGGGGGAGTTCCAATGTTTAGGCACACAGGGAGTCTCCAAATGCAACATGGCAACCGCTAAATATTCCAGCATATTTTCCATTCAAAAAGTCAAATGGTGCTCCTTCCCTTCTGAGCCCTGCCGTGCGCCCATACAGTGGTTTATGACCACATATGAGGTATCTGTGTACTCAGGAGAAATTGCTCAACAAATTTTAGGATCCATTTTATCCTGTTGCCCATGTAAAAATGAAAAAATTGATGCTAAAAGAAAATTTTTGTTGGAAAAATTAAAATGTCTATTTTTTCCTTCCACGTTGCTTTAGTTCCTGTGAAGCACCTGAAGGGTTAATAATCTTCTTGAATGTAGTTTTGAGTAGCTTGAGGGGTGCAGTTTTTATAAAGGTGTCACTTTTGGGTATTTTCTGCCATATAGACCCTCAAAGTGACTTCAAATGTGAGGTGGTCCCTAAAAAAAATGGTTTTGTAAATTTTGCTGTAAAAATGAGAAATCGCTGGTCAACTTTTAACCCTTATAACTTCGTAACAAAAAAAAATTTTGGTTCCAAAATTGTGCTGATGTAAAGTAGACATGTGGGAAATGTTATTTGTTAACTAGTTTCTGTGACATATTTCTCTGTTTTAAGGGAATAAAATTTCAAAGTTTGAAAATTGCTAAATTTTCCAAATTTTCACCATATTTGCGTTTTTTTCATAAATAAACGCAAGTTATATGGAAGAAATTTTACCACTAACATAAAGTACAATATGTCACGAGAAAACAGTCTCAGAATCGCGAAGATCCGTTGAAGCGTTCCAGAGTTATAACCTCATAAAGAGACAGTGGTCAGAATTGTAAAAATTGGCCCGGTCATTAACGTGCAAACCACCCTTGGGGGTGAAGGGGTTAAAAGACATGTTAATTTTTGAAATTTTTTTCAATTCATTTTTGCCCTATGATGGAACACCTATGATAGCTGGTACTCCCATGACCCCATGTGTGACAAGTAGATAAAAATACAACAATTTAATAGTTAACATCACATAAGAAAAGACCACAATTCATTAGATAAATAAGATTTTTATTAAAAAAGGTATCAATGTAAAAAAAATATAAACAACAAAAAAAACTTTTGTAAAACATTTTAAAAACTACAACTGCTGGTAAGATGGATCGTTGCCATTACCACGCTGCCTCTGCGGTGTATAAAAATAAGGGGGAGCACCAACGTTTGGGTTTGCAGGATTTTGCCCAATTGGGTTCGGCACAGGATTGTGCGGCCATGAGTAGTCCGGGTACTGCGGTCTTGGCATGACGACATATCTGTTATCCAGGTTTCCAAAAGACGCTTGAGTCAGTACCTCAAACATGAGTCTCTCTGCATGAAGCCGCTGAACAGGATCCAGTGTAGGGAGCTTCTCATTAGCGAAGTATGCAAACCCTGTTATTTTAGTTTGGTCTTTTTCTGCCGTAAGCACTTTCTCGCATGTGTGATCCCGGCTATAGTGAAACTTCCTCACACACTGACTAGCATTTCAGTATATAACATGGCTGCTGGCGGAGAGTTATGTGACCGGATCTGTCGATCACCCTCCTCCAATTGTAAAGCACCTATGGAAAGAAGTGCTGTTCATCATGTGAGGAAATATGCACTAACAAGAGAAAGTGGCGAAAACCTTCAAAGGTATTTTTCTTTTTCATATCACGATCTACAGTATATTAAAAATAAAATCAGAATTCTTGCAATTTTCACTCTGACTCTAGACTTAAGGGCCCGTCTCACATAGCGATATCGCTACCGAGATTGCGGCTAAACAGCGATCTCAGCAGCGATCTCGCTATTTCTGACACGTACCAGCGATCAGGCCCCTGCTGTGAATCGCTGGTCGTGTCAGAAATGTCAGGACATTTTTTTGATCGCTAGTCTCCCGCTGACAGGCAAGCATCGCTGCGTGTGACAGGCGGGAGACCAGCGATCCGCTGGTAACCAAGGTACACAGCGGGTTGCCAGGCGCGGGGCTGTGACTGGAAACCCGCTGTGTACCTTGGATACCAGCGCCCTGATGCAGGGAGCTGGTAACCAAGGTACACGTCGGGTTTCCAGGCACCACGCAGCGCCTGGAAACCCGACGTGTACCTTGGTTACCAGCTCCCTGCATCAGGGCGCTGGTATCCAAGGTACACTGCGGGTAACTAAGCGATGTTACCCGCAGTGTCCCTGTGCTGATCGCTGCCCTGAGCTGCCTGTGTGGCAGCTCAGCAGCGATCATGTAGCGATACACCAGCGATCCTGATCGTTGTCAGGATCGCTGGTGTATCGCTATGTGAGACCCGGGCTTTAAACTTCGTGCACTAATGGAGAAGACTTTCACAGCAGTGTCATTATCATCACATACAGGATTACAATGAAAGATAACACTATATATAGTAGATAACATAGGATTCACAATCCACTATAGGAGATGTCACAGTTCAATTCCCTACCACTCCATTCACTAGGGCAGTATCATGCTGCCCTAGGCACTTTAAGTGGTCACACACCACTGATCAGTCAGTCTAAAGGTACTGCCACACTAAACGTTCCCGCTAACGATCACGATAACGACGCTATCGTTGGTGTGATCGTTTTAAGGTTGCTAGTAGCGGTCAAACTGGACGATCTCATTAACGACGCATCAGCGGTTAGCGATCTCTTTAACGACTTTGGCGGTCGTTGGGACGTGCCACACTGCATGTACTGTGAAAGATCACGACCTCGATAGGCGTGACTGAGCGCAACCTTTTGCACGCCCCTCATCACAGATTGGTGGTCACTATTTATCTCATAGATATTTATCACAGCTCTCCCGCTTTGTGATTGGATGACCGCGTCATAAAAGACGACGTATCAGCACTCCTCTCCATTGCTCTCGAGCAGAAGCGGTTCTTTCAAATCTCCAGCATCGTTCCAGTGTGTCCTGCTAGCCTTGGTAGCTACTGCGATCCAGTTTGCGCCACTATTGAGGTTGCTGCGTTCCTGTCTACGGCGTTGGGTTTTTTGCGATCCAGTCTGTGGCGTTATATCCTCTGCGATCCAGTTTGTGACGCTATTTTGTTTCCCTATTTTCTTTTTTTTTTTCAAAATCACAAACAAGTTTTGTAAGTAGGTAGGTATTTTTTTTTGTCACATTTAATTTTTATTTTTTCTTTAATTTTACAGATCCATTTTTAGATCTCTGCTGTTGTTAACCATTGTCGTCCATCAATTTTTTTTTGCCATTGTTTTGTTCTGGCATTTTGTGATCCCTGCTGTTTTTTGCGTAATTGTTCATCTATGATTTTTTTATTTTTTTTTGCCATTGTTTTGTTCTGGCATTTTGTGATCCCTGCTGTTTTTTGCGTAATTGTTCATCTATGATTTTTTATTTTTTTTGCCATTGTTTTGTTCTGGCATTTTGTGATCCCTGCTGTTTTTTGCGTAATTGTTCATCTATGATTTTTTATTTTTTTTGCCATTGTTTTGTTCTGGCATTTTGTGATCCCTGCTGTTTTTTGCGTAATTGTTCATCTAGAATTTTTTATTTTTTTTTGCCATTGTTTTGTTCTGGCATTTTGTGATCCCTGCTGTTTTTTGCGTAATTGTTCATCTATGATTTTTTATTTTTTTTGCCATTGTTTTGTTCTGGCATTTTGTGATCCCTGCTGTTTTTTGCGTAATTGTTCATCTATGATTTTTTATTTTTTTTGCCATTGTTTTGTTCTGGCATTTTGTGATCCCTGCTGTTTTTTGCGTAATTGTTCATCTGATTTTTTATTTTTTTTGCCATTGTTTTGTTCTGGCATTTTGTGATCCCTGCTGTTTTTTGCGTAATTGTTCATCTGATTTTTTATTTTTTTTGCCATTGTTTTGTTCTGGCATTTTGTGATCCCTGCTGTTTTTTGCGTAATTGTTCATCTATGATTTTTTATTTTTTTTGCCATTGTTTTGTTCTGGCATTTTGTGATCCTGCTGTTTTTTGCGTAATTGTTCATCTATGATTTTTTATTTTTTTTGCCATTGTTTTGTTCTGGCACGCCCACCACCACCACCATTTTATGATCCCAGCTTTGTCAATGTTTACTCCAGCTGCGCCCACAACCACCATTTTATGTTCCCTGCTGTGTTCTATGTTGTAGGCTATGTAAGCATTTTATTTAACCTTTCTGGCGTTCTCACATAATCATTTTTTTATTACAGATGGCTGATAAGCAGGAATTTTTGCGGGAGTTTATCGAGCTGTACCGCTCAATGCCGTGCCTGTGGAAAATAAAGTCGGCTGATTACTGTAACAGGTTGAAAAAGAAGGACACATACCAAAAACTGGTGGAGCTCTGCAAGAACCGTTACCCAGATGAACCGGCGGATGAGTCATCGGTGAAAAAACGCATTCAGGGCCTCCGCACGGTTTACAAAAAAGAGCTCAATAAAGTTATAAATTCTACCAAATCTGGAGCGGGGGCCGAAGATGTTTATGTCCCCCAACTGTGGTACTTTGATCTGTTCGCTTTTACAAGGGACCAAGAAGTACCCAGACAAGGGACATCCATGTTGGATCTAGACCCGGTGATCCAGCCGGACACCCCTGTCATACATGTAAGTATCTTTGTATTACAACACATTTTAATGTACATGCCAAAGTGGACTTAAATTTAAAAAATATTATTGTGAAATGTAGATAAAATGGCAGAATTTATCCCTTCATGTACTGATAATTTATGTAGCTCAATGGTTGAGGCCTATCCACTTACAAGTGTCGTTTTCACATTTTTGCTGTATACGGGTGTTATAGTGTGAAGATAAATTTCTTTGTCTTTACAAGTGTCGTTTTCACATTTTTGCTGTATATGGATGTTATAGTGTGAAGATTAATTTCTTTGTCTTTGTGATTTACCATTTGTTTTTTGTTCATGCAGGACACAGAAGAGGCCGTCTCCACACCTCCAACTGAACAAGACAGCATGCCGTTGATCCAAGATGAAGAAGAGCCACCATCCTCATCTGTGCGGAGCCGGCTTTCACTTTCAGGAAGGAAAAGGAAGGCTCCCACCTCGGCTCCCACCTCGGCTACTCCTGAATTGGTGGAAATTGCGAAAAAAGTGCTTACGGCAGAAAAAGACCAAACTAAAATAACAGGGTTTGCATACTTCGCTAATGAGAAGCTCCCTACACTGGATCCTGTTCAGCGGCTTCATGCAGAGAGACTCATGTTTGAGGTACTGACTCAAGCGTCTTTTGGAAACCTGGATAACAGATATGTCGTCATGCCAAGACCGCAGTACCCGGACTACTCATGGCCGCACAATCCTGTGCCGAATCCAATTGGGCAAAATCCTGCAAACCCAAACGCTGGTGCTCCCCCTTATTTTTATACACCACAGAGGCAGCGTGGTAATGGCAACGATCCATCTTACCAGCAGTGGTAGTTTTTAAAATGTTTTACAAAAGTTTTTTTTGTTGTTTTATTTTTTTTACATTGATACCTTTTTTAATAAAAATCTTATTTATCTAATGAATTGTGGTCTTTTCTTATGTGATGTTAACTATTAAATTGTTGTATTTTTATCTACTTGTCACACATGGGGTCATGGGAGTACCAGCTATCATAGGTGTTCCATCATAGGGCAAAAATGAATTGAAAAAAATTTCAAAAATTAACATGTCTTTTAACCCCTTCACCCCCAAGGGTGGTTTGCACGTTAATGACCGGGCCAATTTTTACAATTCTGACCACTGTCTCTTTATGAGGTTATAACTCTGGAACGCTTCAACGGATCTTCGCGATTCTGAGATTGTTTTCTCGTGACATATTGTACTTTATGTTAGTGGTAAAATTTCTTTCTTCTTAAAATGTCCTGAGTACGCTGATACCCCATAGCCGTGAAGAAAAAAAATCATATTTTTTCCACAAGCATGATGTTTTAGTCCCCAATTTTTTATTTTCCCAAGGGTAAGAGGAGAAAATGGATCACAAAAGTTGTTGTCCAACTTGTCCTGAGTACGCTGATACCCCATATGTGGGGGGGAACCACTGTTTGGGCGCACGGCAGGGCTCGAAAGGGAAGGAGCGCCGTTTGACTTTTCCAAACCAAAATTGGCTGGAATTGCGAACGAACGCCATGTCGCGTTTGGAGGGCCCCTGATGTGCCTAAACAGTGGAAACCCCCACATGTGACCCCATTTTGGAAACAAGACCCCTAAGGAACTTATCTAGATGTGTGGTGAGCACTTTGAACCCCCAAGTGCTTCACGCAAGTTTGTAATTTGGAGCCGTGAAGAAAAAAAATCATATTTTTTCCACAAGCATGATGTTTTAGTCCCCAATTTTTTATTTTCCCAAGGGTAAGAGGAGAAATTGGACCACAAAAGTTGTTGTCCAACTTGTCCTGAGTACGCTGATACCCCATATGTGGGGGGGAACCACTGTTTGGGCGCACGGCAGGGCTCGAAAGGGAAGGAGCGCCGTTCGACTTTTCCAAACCAAAATTGGCTGGAATTGGGAACGAACGCCATGTCGCGTTTGGAGGGCCCTGATGTGCCTAAACAGTGGAAACCCCCCACATGTGACCCCATTTTGGAAACTAGACCCCCTAAGGAACTTACCTAGATGTTTGGTGAGCACTTTTAACCCCAAGTGCTTCACGCAAGTTTGTAATGTAGAGCCGTGAAGGAAAAAAATCATATTTTTTCCACAAGCATGAGGTTTTAGTCCCCAATTTTTTATTTTCCCAAGGGTAAGAGGAGAAATTGGACCACAAAAGTTGTTGTCCAACTTGTCCTGAGTACGCTGATACCCCATATGTGGGGGGGAACCACTGTTTGGGCGCACGGCAGGGCTCGAAAGGGAAGGAGCGCTGTTTGACTTTCCAAACCAAAATTGGCTGGAATTGGGAACGAACGCCATGTCGCGTTTGGAGGGCCCCTGATGTGCCTAAACAGTGGAAACCCCCCACATGTGACCCCATTTTGGAAACTAGACCCCCTAAGGAACTTATCTAGGTGTGTGGTGAGCACTTTGAACCCCCAAGTGCTTCACGCAAGTTTGTAATGTAGAGTCGTGAAGAAAAAAAATCATATTTTTTCCACAAGCATGATGTTTTAGTCCCCAATTTTTTATTTTCCCAAGGGTAAGAGGAGAAATTGGACCACAAAAGTTGTTGTCCAACTTGTCCTGAGTACGCTGATACCCCATATGTGGGGGGGAACCACTGTTTGGGCGCACGGCAGGGCTCGAAAGGGAAGGAGCGCCGTTTGACTTTTCCCAACCAAAATTGGCTGGAATTGGGAACGAACGCCATGTCGCGTTTGGAGGGCCCCTGATGTGCCTAAACAGTGGAAACCCCCCACATGTGACCCCATTTTGGAAACAAGACCCCCTAAGGAACTTACCTAGATGTTTGGTGAGCACTTTGAACCCCCAAGTGCTTCACGCAAGTTTGTAATGTAGAGCTGTGAAGAAAAAAAATCATATTTTTTCCACAAGCATGACGTTTTAGTCCCCAATTTTTTATTTTCCCAAGGGTAAGAGGAGAAATTGGACCACAAAAGTTGTTGTCCAATTTGTCCTGAGTACGCTGATACCCCATATGTGGGGGGGAACCACTGTTTGGGCGCACGGCAGGGCTCGAAAGGGAAGGAGCGCCGTTTGACTTTTCCAAACCAAAATTGGCTGGAATTGGGAACGAACGCCATGTCGCGTTTGGAGGGCCCCTGATGTGCCTAAATAGTGGAAACCCCCCACATGTGACCCCATTTTGGAAACTAGACCCCCTAAGGAACTTATCTAGGTGTGTGGTGAGCACTTTGAACCCCCAAGTGCTTCACGCAAGTTTGTAATGTAGAGCCGTGAAGAAAAAAAATCATATTTTTTCCACAAGCATGACGTTTTAGTCCCCAATTTTTTATTTTCCCAAGGGTAAGAGGAGAAATTGGACCACAAAAGTTGTTGTCCAATTTGTCCTGAGTACGCTGATACCCCATATGTGGGGGGGAACCACTGTTTGGGCGCACGGCAGGGCTCGAAAGGGAAGGAGCGCCGTTTGACTTTTCCAAACCAAAATTGGCTGGAATTGGGAACGAACGCCATGTCGCGTTTGGAGGGCCCCTGATGT
Organism: Oophaga sylvatica; assembly: GCA_033576555.1. Classification (NCBI taxonomy): domain Eukaryota; kingdom Metazoa; phylum Chordata; class Amphibia; order Anura; family Dendrobatidae; genus Oophaga; species Oophaga sylvatica. The sequence continues at coordinate 782,647,591 of JARQOD010000001.1, read as the reverse complement.
GCCTAAACAGTGGAAACCCCCACATGTGACCCCATTTTGGAAACTAGACCCCCTAAGGAACTTATCTAGGTGTGTGGTGAGCACTTTGAACCCCCAAGTGTTTCACTAAAGTTTATAATGCCCTGGCGTGAAAAAAAAAATATTTTTTTTTCCCACAAAAGTGATTTTTTTAGTCCCCAATTTTTTATTTTCCCAAGGGTAACAGGAGAAATTGGACCCCAAAAGTTGTTGTCCAATTTGTCCTGAGTACGCTGATACCCCATATGTTGGGGGGAACCACTGTTTGGGTGCACGGCAGGGCTCGGAAGGGAAGTAGTGACGTTTTGGAATGCAGACTTTGATGGAATGGTCTGCGGGCTTCATGTTCCGTTAGCAGAGCCCCTGATGTGCCTAAACAGTGGAAACCCCCCACAAGTGACCCCATTTTGGAAACTAGACCCACTAAGGAACTTATCTAGGTGTGTGGTGAGTACTTTGAACCCCCAAGTGTTTCACTAAAGTTTATAATGCCCTGTGTGAAAAAAAAATATTTTTTTTTTCCACAAAAGTGATTTTTTTAGTCCCCAATTTTTTATTTTCCCAAGGGTAACAGGAGAAATTGGACCCCAAAAGTTGTTGTCCAATTTGTCCTGAGTACGCCGATACCCCATATGTTGGGGGAACCACTGTTTGGGCGCACGGCAGGGCTCAGAAGGGAAGTAGTGACGTTTTGGAATGCAGACTTTGATGGAATGGTCTGCGGGCGTCATGTTCCGTTAGCAGAGCCCCTGATGTGCCTAAACAGTGGAAACCCCCCACAAGTGACCCCATTTTGGAAACTAGACCCCCTAAGGAACTTATCTAGGTGTGTGGGAGTACTTTGAACCCCAAGTGTTTCACTAAAGTTTATAATGCCCTGTGTGAAAAAAAAAATATTTTTTTTTTTCCACAAAAGTGATTTTTTTAGTCCCCAATTTTTTATTTTCCCAAGGGTAACAGGAGAAATTGGACCCCAAAAGTTGTTGTCCAATTTGTCCTGAGAACGCTGGTACCCCACATGTGGGAAAAAACTGTTGAGGCACACGTCGGGACTCGGAAGGGAAGTAGTGACGTTTTGGAATGCAGACTTTGATGGAATGGTCTGCGGGCATCATGTTCCATTTGCAGAGCCCCTGATGTGCCTAAACAGGAAAAAAAAAACCACAAGTGACATAATTTTAGAAATTAGACCCCCAAGAAGCTTCTCTAGATGTGCCCCCCTTCTGGAACTAATCTTTCCTGTAAAGTAAATTAGTAGTGCATGGAGGTGTGGTACAATTTGAAGCAATCCTTCATACACAGGCCAGGTTTTTCGGGGCAGGTGTCGCACTGATAAATGGTGTCCTTGCGTATTCCCCTTTTGTAACACACTCGGCACCTTTTTTGCGACTTACCTTTTTTTGCAGTTTGCGGGACCTCCCCCGGGAAATGCTGGCCTGGTACAATACGAGCACCTTCAGTTCCGGAAGTACTGGGGCCCTCTCCTTCCTGAGCGCCAAACATCAGGGCCTTGATCACTACCTCCTGGAACTGAAGGTACGACGTATTGGTATGGCGTGCACATCGTGACAGCAGGAAAGCGTTGAGCATTGCCATTTGGACGATGTGCACGGACAGCTTCTTGTACCACACCTTGGCCTTTCTCAAAGCACTGTATAGTTGGAGGAGTTGATCAGAGAGATCAACACCCCCCATGTATTTGTTGTACCCAAGTACACAGTCCGGTTTGCGGACCTGTGTAGAGGTACCCCGTACAGTGCTGAGGGCGCTGCCATCACCGTGTATGGTGGTCAAGAGAAGGACATCCCTCTTGTCCTTGTACTTGACCACCAGAAGGTGGTCGCTACATTGGGCTCTGCTCTCACCCTTTCTGAGCATCTGCCCAAGCAGCGTCTTCGGGAGGCCCTTCTGATTTTTGCGGACGGTACCGCAGGCTGCGGTACCACGCGCAAAGAGGGATTTGTGGAGTGGGATGCTGGTATAAAAGTTATCGGTGTAGAGGTGATAACCTTTATCCAGCAGTGGGTGAACCAAATCCCACACAATTTTCCCACTCACTCCCAGGACAGGAGGACACTCAGGGGGTTCAATCCTGGTGTCCTTTCCTTCGTAAACTCTAAAACGGTGAGTGTACCCTGAGGTACTCTCACACAGTTTGTAGAGTTTGATTCCGTACCTTGCCCTCTTGTTGGGCAGGTACTGACGGAATCCGAGCCGTCCCTTAAAATGAACCAAGGACTCATCCACGCAAATGTCCCTTTTGGGCACGTACACTTCAGCAAACTTTTTGTTGAAGTGTTCGATGACCGGCCGAACTTTGAACAGACGGTCAAAGTTGGGGTCATCTCGTGCGGGACACTGTGCATTATCGTTATAATGCAAGAATTTCTGGATGGCCTCAAAACGCGTCCGGGCCATGACCATTCGGAACACTGGAGCGTTATATAAAATATCAACACTCCAATATTGCCGAAGTTCTGGCTTCTTCAAGATCCCCGTGTGAAGGACCAGGCCCCAAAACTGCATCAATTCAACTGCGTCTACAGGAGACCAGTTAGAATATGATAAACGGGGGTTTTGCTCCAAAAATTGACGAGCGTACAAATTTGTTTGCTCCACCATGTGGTTAATAAAATCCTCAGAGAAAAAGACTTTGAAAAAGTCTATTTCTGTGAGGCCAGTGGTGTCAAACCTGATTCCTGATTCTGCCACAAAATCAGGAATCAGTGGCTCGTAATTTTCGGGGGGCGAGGTCCACACGGGATTCGCCGTGGGTTGCGCTGGTTCGGCTTCGGCTTCATCTTCGTCTTCTGGAATGGGGGCAGATGCCTCATCTTCTGTCCTGGGGCGTCTGCGTGGTGGTTCCGCAGGACCCGAGGAGGAAGATGAGGAGGGGGAAGAGGAAGAGGAGGAGGAAGAGGAATCTGAAAAATAAAGAAATGTGGGATCCTCTCCCTCGCTATCAGTGTCGGAGGCAAGAAAAGCGTATGCCTCCTCCAATGAATAGCGCTGTTGGGACGAACGGGACGGGTGGGACATTTTTTTGTAAATGTGGTGCTTGGGTGTACTTTATTGATAACTGTGTATGTGTGGGGGGGGGATAGTGCTTGGTGTAAACTATGCTGAAAAGAAAAATCTAAAAGAAAAAAAAAATGGGGAGAAAAAAATGCCTGTGAAAAGAAAAGTCTAAAACAGCAGGCCCTAGCTCTGATAAGTGAACTGCGTCACTTATCAAAGTTCGGTGGCTGCTAGATGTGGCGCAAGGAGGGGGTGAAAAAAAAAAAAAAAGGGAAAACAGCCGGCACGAGATCTGATAAGTGAACTGCGTCACTTATCTAAATTCGGCGGCTGCTAAATGTGGAAACGGAGGCGGCGCAAAGGCGGGTGAAAAAAAAGGAAAAAAAAAAAAGAAAAGGAAAACAGCCGGTGCGAGCTCTGATAAGTGAACTGTGTCACTTGTCAAAGTTCGGCGGCTGCTAGATGTGGCGCAAAGGGAGTGGCGCAGGGAGGGGGTGAAAAAAAAAAAAACAGGAAAACAGCCGGCACGAGATCTGATAAGTGAACTGAGTCACTTATCAAAATTCGGCGGCTGCTAAATGTGGAAACGGAGGCGGCGCAAAGGCGGGTGAAAAAAGAAAAAGGAAAAAAAAAAAAAGAAAAGGAAAACAGCCGGTGCGAGCTCTGATAAGTGAACTGTGTCACTTGTCAAAGTTCGGCGGCTGCTAAATGTGGAAACGGAGGCGGCGCAAAGGCGGGTGAAAAAAGAAAAAGGAAAAAAAAAAAAGAAAAGGAAAACAGCCGGTGCGAGCTCTGATAAGTGAACTGTGTCACTTGTCAAAGTTCGGCGGCTGCTAGATGTGGCGCAAAGGGAGTGGCGCAGGGAGGGGGTGAAAAAAAAAAGAAAAGGAAAACAGCCGGCGCGAGCTCTGATAAGTGAACTGTGTCACTTGTCAAAGTTCGGCGGCTGCTAAATGTTGAAACGGAGGCGGCGCAAAGGCGGGTGAAAAAAGAAAAGGAAAAAAAAAAAAAGAAAAGGAAAACAGCCGGTGCGAGCTCTGATAAGTGAACTGTGTCACTTGTCAAAGTTCGGCGGCTGCTAGATGTGGCGCAAAGGGAGTGGCGCAGGGAGGGGGTGAAAAAAAAACAGGAAAACAGCCGGCACGAGATCTGATAAGTGAACTGAGTCACTTATCAAAATTCGGCGGCTGCTAGATGTGGAAACGGAGGCGGCGCAAAGGCGGGTGAAAAAAAAAAAAAGGAAAACAGCCGGCGCGAGCTCTGATAAGTGAACTGCGTCACTTATCAAAGTTCGCCGGCTGCAGGGTGTGCGCACGGAGGTGGCGCAAAGGGGGCTGAGAGCACGAGTGTTGATCGGTGAAATGCGTCACCAATCAACGCTCGGCGGCTGGGTGTGCGCACGGAGGCGGCGCAAAGGGGGGGTGGAGGGGGTAAAAAGAGGGGGAAGGGGGATGGGGAGGGAGGAAGAGAGGGATCAACACTTACGGTTGTAGTCTCTCTTCTTTTTTCTATCTTCTTTTCTTCTTTATTCTGTCTTCTTTTCTTCTGTCTTCTTTTCTTCTGTCTTCAGCACTACAAGGCCCAGCACAGGAGAGATCTGTTGTATGACCGCTCTTCAGGAATCCTCAGCAAGTGTGAGGACCCCTGCAGAACGGTCACTCACAGGTCAGAGCCAGGTGAGACAGGTCACAGAGCGGTCAATTCGCTTCTGTGACCTGTGATTGGTGGGATCCATCATAACAAGATCCCACCAATCAGAGCTCTCCTGGTTACCCTGGCAACCTGCCCAGGATCGGAGCTCACAGCTCCGATCCTAGGCAGGTCACAGCCAGGGCAGCAGCCAGGTCACCTGCAGGGCACAGCGCGGTCACACAGCGATCAGACCGCTGCTGTGCCCTGTGATTGGCGCGATCGACGATGTCATCGATCGCGCCAATCAGCTCCTGCAGGCCCTACAGGGCCTGTCCTGAGCCTCCACAGCCGGATCGGTGCTTTTACAGCACCGATCCAGCCAGGATCGGTGCTATTACAGCACCGATCCGGCATGTCAGCAGCAAGGCACAGCGCTCCTGCGCCGCGGCTGTGCCTTGCGATTGGCGCGATCGACGATAACATCGATCGCGCCAATCAGCTCCTGCAGGCCCTGCTAGGCCTGTCCTATGTTCCGGCCTAGGATCGGTGCTTTTATAGCACCGATCCAGCAGGAACCGGCAGGGCACAGCGCGGTAATACCGCTTCTGTGCCCTGCGATTGGCCCGATCGATATGATCGGCGATCGCGCCAATCCAGGGGGGTCTGCATAGTGCTAGACCCAGGCCTAGGATCGAGTACATCGGTACTCGATCCTAGCCTGGGATCTCACTGTTTCAGCCCATCTGATTGGCTGAAACAGTGAGAAAGGCTGCGATTGGCTGTTCAGAATTGAACAGCCAATCACAGCGATCGGGAGGCCGGAGAGGGGAGGACGCAGCCCGGGATGCCGACGTCATCTTCCTAGAGGTAAGATGGCGTCGGAATTTTAATGCGATCACCGCGACTTTAGTCGCGATGTCGCATTAAAGGGCATGACGTACTATTCCGTCCATGGGAATTAGGTCCAGGGTCACATGGACGGAATAGTACGTCTGATGGCAGAGAGGGGTTAAAGGCCCCTGGTCACACTAGCGCTAAAACCTTATACTAAAAAATAATACACCACACCTGCGTAGATTAACGTAAAATAGAAAATATATATTTTTTTCATATATTTTTTTTTTTTAAAAGAAATCAAATTTAAATAAAAAAAAACAGTAACATAATAAAATAAAAAATTATATACAAAATATTAACAAAATAAAAATAATTAACAAAAAAAAAATTAATGAGGGCCCCGGAGTCCAGGAAATGCCCTCTCCAGCATCACCCCGTGGTGATGCAGAGCTCCCATGGCACTTTGCAGCGCTGCCACCGCTGTTTGCATGCCTGCCACCGCGCTGCTCATTGCCGCCATCAGCCGGCGGTGTGACAGGAACAGGTCCTGGGCAGTTGGGATTTCTGTGGAGGTAAAGGTAACAGTTAACCAGGGAATTCTGTTGCAACATCAACATGTACATGTTATTTTTGTTAACACTTACGGTTTTCCTCAGAGGAACCGCTGACCGCCCACCCAGAACCTGTTGCTCCGCCGGCTAGGGAAAAAAAAGAAAAAAAAATTATATCACAACAGCCATTACACATAAGACCTTACAAAGTTCTCAAACTTGTCTGAAGCTTATATAATGTGCGTTAATTACCTGATAGGGAGCCTGCATCCGTGTCACAGGATGATGCTGGAGAGAAGGCATTTCCTGGGGTAGGGCTGGAACCCACAGAATCAGGAGGGGGGGTTGCTGCCGGAGAAGGGGTTGAAGGGTTGGAGAGGTGTGGTGATGATGGTGGTGGAGGGGTAGCCGGGGAAGGAGATGGAGGTGGAGGGGTAGCTGGGGACGGTGGAGCCGCAGCAGCTGGTGAAGGTGGTGCTGTAAATAAAATATACAATTCAGTCATATAATCCTTCTACTAACCTAGCGGACGCATGCGCAATGTTCCCCTATCTTTAACATGGCGGGCGCAGGGTCTAGCGCTTGCACGCGTTCATGTGCGTTTGTCGTGCGCTGCGCATTTTCCCGGTGTGCGCCCATACGCGCTAGACGCTACATGTTGCTTTTTTTTTCCGGTCAAAAAAGACAGAGATGATTGAGACAGAGATGATGGAGACAGATGATAGAGCCAGAGATGATAGAAATGTGACACAGACAACGCATGTGCCAAAAAAAACGCAAACGCATGCAAAAACGCATGAAATCACATACAAACGCTGCGTTTTTTTGTCGAAATGCGCATGCTGATGCGACTAAATATCGCAGCGTTTATAAGCGTTTGCATGCGTTTTTTTAATGCGCTTCATGTGCGCCCGAAACGCAGCGCAAAAAAACGCAAGTGTGAAAGTAGCCTAACCCACAAAACATAACCTCTCCAGATACCCTCATCAATACTCACTCAGAGGCCTGCGGAGCTGGGCCCGGATGCTGGCGACCCTATCGCGTGAGCTGTATCGCAGGTCCGCCAGCTTCTTTCGGATCTGTGCTCTGGTCCGCCGCACATGAAAGCGCCTCTCCAGGCCCCGCCGGATTCTCTGCAGGCATACCCTTTTGTGGCGCATTGGATGCGCCACAGGTAGCCTGCAGTAGTAATCCCATTTGTCAGTTTTTTTGATTAAATAACGGACCTCCTCGTCCGTCCATTTAGGCCATGACATCACAGCGTGCGCACGTTACGTGCGGCCGCACTCGCGACGCAAAACGGTATTGCGATTGAAAAGTGACCGCAGCAGCCATGCGCCCAGCCAAGCACAGATATGAGATGCTGTTGCGATCGCAAAACAACGGTTCCAAGCTAGGCGATCACAATGGCGTCTCATATCTTTATGGCTGGGGCTTGAGAATCTTCACCTTTGCAATCACAATGGCTTTGCATATCTGTATGCATATCTGTATAGCTGGAGCTCGTGACAATACTCACATTGCGATCACAATGGCGTCGCATATCTGTATGGCTGGGGCTCGAGAATCTTCACCTTGCAATCACAATGGCTTTGCATATCTGTATGCATATCTGTATAGCTGGAGCTTGTGACAATAGTCACATTGCGATCACAATGGCGTCGCATATATGTATGGTTGGGGCTCGAGAATCTTCACCTTTCAATCACAATGGCTTTGCATATCTGTATGCATATCTGTATAGCTGGAACGCGTGACAATAGTCACATTGCGATCACAATGGCGTCGCATATCTGTATGGTTGGGGCTCGAGAATCTTCACCTTTCAATCACAATGGCTTTGCATATCTGTATGCATATCTGTATAGCTGGAGCTCGTGACAACTAACATTGCAATCACAATGGCGTCGCATATCTGTGAATAGCTGTGATTCCCTGGTGAATGTTGACCTTTACCTCCCAAAAATTTTCAAATATATTTATAACAATTTTTTAATCTTTCATATATGACTAAAATATATATATTATATATTTAAACTTTATATATGCAGCTGTGGTGTATTATCTGTTATATTCAATTATAATGTTTGAACGCTAGTGAGACCATAGGCCCTTAAAATAATTGTAAATATTTGAAACTTTTTTATTTATTTTTTTAACAATTAACTCCTATGACTGATGGTACTCCCATGACCCCGTGTGTGACAAGTAGATACAATGTAAAACAAAAAATAGACAACAAAAAGCCTTTGAAAAGATTTTAAAAACTGCAGCTGCTGGTAACATGTCTCTTTGCCATCCCCATTACTCCCTCCTCACATCTCACCCATCATTAGCCCTTCTCCCATATAGGTAAAATAATTGAATAAAAACACGAATGCATTTTTAAAATAAAAATTTTTTATTATAAAAACATTGTTAAAAAAAGGCAAAAGTCAAACATTATCAAAATCAAACTAGACCTGATGCTGCCAACTCACTGCACCAGGCCCATTAAAGTATTGGCAGTACTTGTCTCTGCCGGCCTTCGCATCGTCCTTGCTCCTGCCTTGATTGACAGGTTGAAGGCCTGCAATAGCGGGATCATTGTCACGCCATTCTCCGAGCACCACGTCACCATTGCTGTCCGAGTCCATGAAGCCTGGCGGACTGTAAGTACCAGCATTGCGTTTGCGTAGAAAATTGTGCAGCACACAACAGGCCAACACCACAGAGTCTATGGATTCCAGCTTCATGTTGATTGGAGTGTGGAAAACCCTGAAGCGGTTGGCCATTATGCCGAAGGCATTCTCCACAACGTGCCGTGCCCTAGACAGTCTGTAATTAAAAATCCGCCTTTCCCCTGTCAAAGTCTTTTGTGGGTATGGTTTCACAAGATGCGCATGAAGGGGGAAGGCTTCATCGCCCACAAAAACAAAGTTTAGGTTGGCGGTGGTGTCCATGTTGGTTGGCAAGTTAAGTTTATTATTAAACAACCGTTCACCAAAAGTAGTGTGCTCCAAAACGCCACCGTCAGAAACCCTTCCATTAATGCCAACATTAACGTCAATAAATTCATAATTGGCATTAACAAGGGCCATGAGGATCACGCTGAAGTAGCCCTTGTAGTTATGAAAAAAGGATCCGCTGTTGGCTGGTTGCGTGATCCGCACATGTTTGCCATCCAAGGCACCACCACAGTTTGGGAACTGCCAAATCCTTTCAAAATCAGAGGCAATAATTTGCCATTCCGCCACTGATTTGGGAAAAGGCATGTAGCTCCGTAAACTGCGGACGATGGCGTTGCATGTCTCCGGAATTAGTTCTCCAAGCAGCGACCGAGAAATTGCAGCAGAAAATTGCAAATCCTTCATTGAACGTCCGGTTGCCAGAAATCGCAGCGTTACTGCCAAACCTTTCTCTGCTGAAACAGCTGCACGCATCCGTGTATCCTGCCGTTCAATGAGTGGCCTCACAGCTTCCAGTAGGAGCTTGAATGAATCCTCCGACATCCGTAGATAATTCCGGAAATCCTGCGGATTCTTCTCCTGCAACTCCCTCACTAGATGCATGTGGGAGAATTTGGACCTCTGCTCCAGCCATTCTCTGGTCCACATGCGACGCTTTCGCTTGGAGCGCCTCTCTTCCACCCGTGCCTCTTCTTGACGATCTGCCTCCATTGATAGTGCAACAGCCACAATCATACGCTCCGCGGTGGACAGGTTCATTATGTGCAACCTGTACGGTAAAGACGAGAAAAGTTAATTACTAATTAATTACTATTAATAAAGTGTTTAAACAAAATAAAATAAAGAATAGAATAAAAAAATTAACATTTCAGTTAACATTTAATATACAGTTTACAAATGTCTAAAATGGTGGGGGGTGTAAAATAAATAAAGCAGACGAAAAAAAAAAAATAAGGTCAGGGGTGTAAAATAAATAAAGCAGACGAACAAAAAAAAAAAAAGGTCAGGGGTGTAAAATAAATAAAGCAGACGAAAAAAAAAAATTAAGGTCAGAGGTGTAAAATAAATAAAGCAGACAAAAAAAAAAAAAATAAGGTTAAAAAACATCATCAAACAACATCACAAACAATATGTACCTTGAATCCAAATATCCCGAAGATCCAAATCCAAATGGGGATGGATGGTGCTCTAGCGACTCAGACAGGATCGCAAAAACCCACCACTGCGCCACAAACAGGATCGCAAAACTCCGACACACGATACTATCATCGCAACAACGCAAAAAGAGACCCATAAAGTGCTCTGGAAACAATGGATGGGGGCGCAGTTATTAAAGCTGAGGTGATGTTGTGTGGTCACCAATCGGAGCTGAAGGGCGTTAACGAAAGAAAACAAAGTCCCGCCTGCGCCGCTGACTAATGCGTCGTCAACGAGGTCGCACATCGTTCACAAAAGGTGCCAAACACAGCGATTCAGGCTCACCAGCGGGACGCCAACGATCAAAATACGGTCCAGAACTCTAGTGAACGATCAACGAGATCACAGCAGGGGCCACGTCGTTGCTACATGCCACACACAACGACGTCGCTAACGAGATCACTAAATAGTGACGTATTTTAGCGATCTCGTTAGCGATCTTGTTTAGTGTGGCATACCTTAACAGGCAAGACTTGTATAGTTCCTTACCTCATTAAAGATAATTTTATTTCCCTTATCAAGGAAAAAGGGCTGTGGAATATTATATATATGCTTCCTAAATAAATTCCCAGTAATACTAGTGCTTACAGTTTTCAGACTTGTAAAAATCAGTTATGTGGGCAATATGATTTCCTTTCCAAATGCCCTTTGAGACGATTTTAATTACAAAGATAAGGACATTTTGTAACTGCTGTTACTTCCTGAACTCCAAACTCATTGCTCAACTAAACCAGCCCAGCTGTCGCATTGTGAAACTTTCAAACAGTTTATTCATCAGCAGCTAATCCTTTAAGGAGAGCGGTGGAAGATACCGGAGCAAGAAAGTCACAAGGTAATCACAAACTGCAAACCTGTTTTCTTTGTTCACCATTGAGGAGTGTGACAAATTAATTACTTGTTTATCAATGTAATGCAAAATATGTAGATTTGAGATTTCACTGCTTAATTTGTGCATATTGCCTGTGAAAAATTAGTACAGGAACTGATTTATATACTAGGTCAAATAAATAGTATAATTTATATATGTGTATATATATATATATATATCTAAATATGTGTGTGTGTGTATATATATATATATATATACATATATATATGTATATATATATATATATATACACACACACGCACTATAATTTAGCTGATAGTTTCCCATTGATTAAGTACCAGGAGATTCATTGTTTATCTTACGAGAGGTCTAGCCCAAGTTTTGTTCAAGCTGAGAATAGTTTGTTTAGTCGCCAGGAAAATTAAAGAAATAAGAGTGTGGGAATATTTGGAGATATAAAACAAAACTTCTTGAGAAGATCTGCAGGACCAAGTATGTGAAAAAACCCACCACATTTATTAATGTTAGAAATGGAAATCCATAAAAAAATATAAATTCACACATAAGGGAGATACAACAGACACGTGGGTTACAAAAGTATGTATGGCAGGCAATATCTAGAAAGACATGAAAGAATTAGACAGGATGGTTGATTGGATTAGCAATGGATATTATTTATTTTACTCATTTATATAGCGCCATTAATTTCACAGAGCTTTACAGACATTATCTATTATGAAGAAAACTTAATATAAAGTTTCCAATAAAAACAGTAGACCAAAATCATCCAAAAATACGAATGGTAGAACAAGGTAACCAGTCAACTTCAGAAAAAAACACTATGAGCTCCACTACCCCTGATGCATGTGTTTCTTAGAAACACTTTGCTCAGAGACAGCTGGTCCAGATAGGATCTATGTATTTAAGGGACTAGTAACCAATCATAGGCATCATTAGCGCTGTCTACCTATTTTATGCTTGACACACAGTAGCACAACATAAATATCAGTAACGTCTCATCAATTAATAATTTGTCTATCAGTGCACTATATACTGTATATATATAGATATATACACACATACATATATGTATATACATTTACAGCTGTGGCAAAAATTAAGAGACCACTTTCAAATGTTCAGTTTGTCTGATTTTTCTCTATATATTAGGTATATTTTTGAGTAAAGTGTAAATTGTTCTTTTAGTCTATAAACTTCTGACAACATGTCACCGAATTTCCAGGCAATAAATTTTGCATTTTTTTCTGACAAAGAAAAATGGTCAAAATTAAAAAAAAAAAGTGCTTTCAGACCTCAAATAATGCAAAGAAAACAAGTTCATAATAATTTAGAAATAATAATAATAATAATCTTTATTTATATAGCGCCAACATATTCCGCAGCGCTTTACTGTTTAACAGTTTCAAAACATAAGTCATAAGTAACAACGTTAACCATACAATAATTAAAGCAAAATAAGCCGCCCCTGCTTGTGAGAGCTTACAATCTACAATGAGATGGGGGAGATACAAAGTACAGGTATGTATATACAATGGTGCATTTACAATGATGGTCCAGCCATCTTGAGGGACTGAGGGATGGAGATAGTGAATGGGCTACACATACACACTTAAACATAGAACGACTTTGATTAGTGAATGTGATAGGCCACTCTGAACAAATGTGTTTTGAGGGAGCGCCTGAAACCATGCAAATTGTGGATAGTCCTAATTTCTTGGGGTAGAGCATTCCAGAGGATTGGCGCAGCGCGGGAGAAGTCTTGGAGTCGGGAGTGGGAGGTACGGATTAGTGCAGAGGTTAGTCGAAAGTCATTTGCAGAGCGCAGCAGTCGGTTAGGCCGATAGATAGAAATGAGGGAGATGTAGGGGGGTGCTGCACTGTGGAGAGCTTTGTGGGTGAGAACAAGTACTTTGAATTAGATCCTATAATGAATGGGCAGCCAGTGTAAGGACTGGCGAAGAGCGGACGCGTCCGAGTACCGATTAGCCAGATGGATGACCCTGGCTGCTGCATTAAGGATGGACTGGAGAGGGGATAGTCGAGTAATGGGGAGGCCAAGTAATAGAGCGTTGCAGTAGTCCAGGCGGGAGTGGATCAATGCTACAGTGAGGGTTTTTGTTGTTTCCATGGTGAGAAAAGGGCGGATTCTAGAGATGTTCTTTAGGTGTAGATGGCAAGAGCGGGCAAGAGATTGTATATGGGAGGTGAAGGAGAGATTGGTGTCAAACATAACACCCAGACAGCGAGCCTGCTGCCGGGGTGTTATTATGGTGCTGCCCACAGAGAGGGAAATGTCAGATTTAAGTAGGTTAGTAGACGGCGGGAGCAGAAGGAGTTCAGTTTTGGAGAGGTTACGTTTCAGATAGAGAGCGGACATGATGTTGGTGACTGCGGACAGACAGTTGGTGGCGTTCTGTAGAACAGCGGGGGTAAGGTCGGGGGATGACGTGTATAGTTGTGTGTCATCAGCATAAAGATGGTACTGAAAGCCAAATCTGCTGATGGTCTGTCCAATTGGGGCCATGTAGAGAGAGAAGAGAAGGGGGCCAAGGACTGAGCCCTGGGGTACACCGACAGTGAGAGGAAGAGGAGATGACGTGGAGCCAGAGAATGAAACACTGAAGGAGTGGTCAGAAAGATAGGAGGAGAACCAGGAGAGAACATTGTCCTTAATAGCTAGTGACTGGAGCCTAGACAGTAGGAGACGGTGGTCAACCGTGTCGAAAGCTGCAGAAAGGTCGAGAAGAATGAGCAGAGAGTGGTCGCCGTTACGTTTTGCTGTCAGAAGGTCATTGGTCACTTTGATGAGTGCAGTTTCAGTCGAATGTAGGGGTCGGAAGCCGGATTGTGAAGTGTCTAGAAGGGAGTAAGTGGAGAGGTAACGGGTGAGGTGGGAGTAGACTAGGCGCTCCAAAAGTTTAGAGATGAAGGGGAGATTGGAGACCGGTCTGTAGTTGTTTGTGCAGGAAGGGTCGAGAGTGGGTTTCTTTAGTAGTGGAGTAATGATGGAGTGTTTGAAGGAAGATGGGAAAATGCCAGAGGAGAGTGAGAGATTAAAGATTGTAGTTAGGTGAGTTGTGACAACTGGAGAGAGAGACTGGAGGAGATGTGCGGGAATGGGGTCGGTAGTGCATGTAGTCGGACGAGAGGAAGAGAGGAGTCTGGAGACTTCTTCTTCTGTGATGGGATCAAATGTGGAAAGTGAGCCAGGGAAATGCAGGGTGGGATGGGAGTCACAGCGCTTGGTGGTTGAGAGCAGATTTCCTGACAGATAGTATCTATTTTTTTCTATAAAGTGGGAGGCCAGGTCATCAGCACAAATGTCTGTGATAGGGGCTTGTGCTTTTGGCCTGAGGAGGGAGTGAAAAGTGTCAAAAAGTTTCTTGGGGTTGTTGGCTAGTGAGGAGATCAGGGTGGTGAAGTAGGTCTGTTTGGCGAGGTGAAGGGCAGCATTATAAGTTCTTAACATGAATTTAAAGTGGATGAAGTCTTCTGGTGTGCGGGTTTTTCTCCAGAGGCGTTCAGCACTCCTAGAGCATCGCTGAAGAAGTCGAGTTTGCAATGTGAGCCAGGGCTGTTTTACTGTGTGTTTGGAAGTTCTGAGGGTGAGCGGTGCTACTTGGTCAAGGGTGCTTCTAAGAGTGTCATTGTAGTGCTGAACATCCTCTTGATCACATTCCAGAGGTTTTCAATGGGGTTCAGGTCTGGAGAATGGGCTGCCCATGACAGGGTTTTGATGTGGTGGTCTCTTAATTTTTTGCCAGAGCTGTATATATATATAATCTATATATATATAGATATATATATATATATCTATATATATATATAGTAACAGCTATTAAAAAAAATTGTGCTACAAATATTTCAGTTATGTATAGGTTTGAACCTATTAGCCCACTGTTTTTCAAAAGACTGTTGAAAATTGTATGTATGGGACAATATTCTCAAACATTACTTTCTGATAAGATCACTATGCCCCAACGAGTACATTGAAGAAAAAAGCAAGTAAAAAATGTTGACTTATTTTGCAAAAAAGAAAGCAAAATCAGCCACACCTGTATTTGAGTGGTCCTATTCACACCTGGCACCTAAACAGGGCAAAGAACGGAATTCTGTATATTTTAGCAGTTTAAAAATAGCAACTTGAAACTGAGAAAGATTACATATCTATGATGTACATGATATGACCATCAGGAGTTCAAACATTCAGTGGGCAAACGTAAAGAGCCCATTATAGAAAACAGCAGGATTGTATTTAGCTATACAGAAAACTCCTCTTTTCATGGACCCATAGATACGTGACTCAGACCAAAATAGATCATGTCTAGATGATACGGCGCAGACAACTCAGTCTGCAAAAATATACATTGTGAAAAGGCAGAATATTATTGGGCATTCTTAATTAGTGTTTATGAAGAGGGCTGCTTCCTAGTATTTTTGTGCCCCCCCCATCAAAAGAAAACTAGAAGTCTTCACTGTTGCTGCTGTCCATTTTCCACCAAGTGCTTCACAGTTCCTTCTGCCTTGCTCCTACCAGGTGCTTTGATGCCGTTTTTCACTCCCTCTCCCAATAACAGTCTCACTATACCTGTATCTCTGCCAAAACCCCAGCTAAATCACATGGTTAATCTAGTAAAGTAAGAAGGACAAATTTTGCAGGACCAGGAGAGGTTATAAAAACCTGGATTCAGAGGAGAGTAAAAGGTAAATAAAACATCTCCAGTCTGAGAAGACACAGCTTGTGAGTCAATGGATACCTTTATGTACAGTGGCTTGGAAAAGTATTCATCCCCATCTTGGCTTTTTACCTATTTTGTTACATGAAAACCTGTATTTAAATATTTTTGTAGTCCAATTTATGTGTGATGCATCAACACTAAATAATCTAAGTTGGCAAAGTGAAGTGAGAAAAATATAGGCATACGGTTTTTTTCGGACTATAAGACGCACCGAACCATAAGACGCACCCCAAATTTTCAGAAGGAAAATGGGGAAAAAATTAGTGTCAAATGGGGATCCATCTTACAGTCTTGAATTCAGCTTACCCTGGAGGGGTTCAGCAGTGCTGGTGGAACGGAATCACACAGGGTGTTTGGTGGTCCAACGATGATATGACCCAGACTGGTGCGGCAGGTTCGGCGGTGCTCGGTGGTGCGGGGGCTCCACCAACATTTTGTGAAAGTCCGGAGCCCCCACATATCCATTGCCTCATTGCTGTGGCCTCCGGGAAAATGGGCGCCGGAGGCGGTGCATGAGCAGACTGGGATCTCGGCAACGTAAAATGTTCTTTCCATCTGATCATAATGCATTTGATGGTGCTCTGGGGATCATCTGAGATTTGGATTTACCCAACCCTGACTTGTACTTCTCAAGAACTTTGTCCCTGACTTGTCTGGAGATCTCTATGGTCTTCATGGTGTTGTTTAGTTAGTGGTGCCTCTTGCTAAATGGTGTTGCAACCTCTGTGGTCTTTCAGAAAAGGTGTGCATTGTGGCAAAATCACTGGTAAAGTGCTGGAGGGGAGATATGTTTCACTACGCTTAATTGCGTCAGTGATATAAAACCCAGAGTTTTTCAGCATACTAAGGGCCCCGTCTCACATAGCAAGATCGCTGCTGAGTCACAAGTTTTGTGACGCAGCAGCGATCTCGCTATGTCTGACACGTACCAGCGATCAGGCCCCTGCTGTGAATCGCTGGTCGTGTCAGAAATGCCTGGACTTTTTTTTGATCGCTGGTCTCCCGCTGGCCAGCACGCATCGCTGCATGTGGCAGGCAGGAGGTCAGCGATCAGCTGGTAACCAAGGTACACATCGGGTTTCCAGGTGCGGGGCTCTGCCTGGAAACCCGATGTGTACGTTGGATACCAGCTAGCTGCTGCAGGGGAGCTGGTAGCCAAGGTACACATCGGGTTTCCAGGCACCACGCAGTGCCTGGAAACCCGATGTGTACCTTGGTTACCAGCTCCCTGCATCAGCGGGCTGGTATCCAATGTACACTGCGGGTAACAAAGCGACGTTACCCGCAGTGTCGCTGTCCTGATCGCTGCCTGAGCTGCCTGTTTGGCAGCTCAGCAGCGATCATGTAGCGACACACCAGCGATCCTGACAAGTTCATATAGTTGTCGGGATCGCTGGTGCGTCGCTATGTGAGACGGGGGCATAAGTGACTTTAGTCTGCTCCACACATTTCAAATCCCATATTTCAAATTACAGATTTCTAATTACACTACTGTGAATTAGACTAGAATTCTAGAATGCATTTGGCCACACATCAATCCTACAGCATTGTCATCATCACCCTGTGACCGAGATGTTCTTCTGTTCCCACAGATATGAACTGCAAAATCTCCCCAGCTTTCCAGTGTTCCTGAATGCCCCCTGTGTATTGCTTTGTTTCATGGTATGAACTGCAAAATCTCCCCAGCTTTCCAGTGTTCCTGAATGCCCCCTGTGTATTGCTTTGTTTCATGGTATGAACTGCAAAATCTCCCCAGCTTTCCAGTGTTCCTGAATGCCCCCTGTGTATTGCTTTGTTTCATGGTATGAACTGCAAAATCTCCCCAGCTTTCCAGTGTTCCTGAATGCCCCCTGTGTATTGCTTTGTTTCATGGTATGAACTGCAAAATCTCCCCAGCTTTCCAGTGTTCCTGAATGCCCCCTGTGTATTGCTTTGTTTCATGGTATGAACTGCAAAATCTCCCCAGCTTTCCAGTGTTCCTGAATGCCCCCTGTGTATTGCTTTTTTCATGGTATGAACTGCAAAATCTCCCCAGCTTTCCAGTGTTCCTGAATGCCCCTGTGTATTGCTTTGTTTCATGGTAAAATTTGCTCACCCATCTTCTTGTATACATAATTGTACTTCATTCTTGTTATCTTCACCACACATCTGAGGGGTCTGTAACCCCTACCCCCTTTTATGACCTGTCCTTAACGCTGTACATCTGGCCTGGGCAGTCCCAGCCCACTTCCCAATCACACCTGATTGCCCTTAGCTGCATATTTAGTCAGTGCAATGGGTCTGCTCCAGACTTTAGTCTGCTCCACATATTTCAAATCCCATATTTCAAATTACAGATTTCTAATTACACTACTGTGAATTAGACTAGAATTGGACTGGAATTTGGCTGCAAGGTAACAGATTATAAAACCACTATGTTTCATTTTCTTATCACTTTCACCCCCATCCTCCTTTCTTTCTTCCTATCCCCTGTAATCCCCCCACCTAGTAAGGAATTAGTCATTTCCCCCTCCATTCTCCCCAGCCATCTCACCTTTCCCTCAGAACTGTTCCTCCACATACAATCCTTTTTACCAAGACACACACGGCCACACCATGGCTTATCCTGCTCCCACCTTCTAACGCTCTGTCTGCTACTCCTCATCGCTGGCGATGTATCCCCAAACCCTGGCCCTCCTCAACACATCCCCACACTCATTTCTAACACCCTGCCATGATCTTCCACACGTTTTTGCAACCCTGTCAACCTCATACCTATCCATCCACACCCCCCTCCCCCAGTCCCCCTACCCGGAGCACTATGGAACGCACGCTCCGTCTGCAATAAACTGTCATTTATCCACGACCTCTGTAATGTATGTAGTACAGTTCATATAGCGTCTTGTGCTTGGGTGCGATGAAAACACAGGAGTCACAGGTTTGATATAGAAAAGTCCTGTATTACTTCATACAAGTTGGCAGAAATAGTCACACAGTTTGCAGACACAGAAACAGGAGACACAGCAGGCCAGAGTAATCCAAGCTCAGCAATCACTCTCCAATACAGATTCAGGATCTTCTTCTCTGTTACCGTAAGTCCATGCAAACGGGGGTCTTTCAAAGAGCAGGGTTCAGAGTCCACAAGTGCTTCAGAGTTCCTCAGTAGGAATAGCTGGAGTACAAGGTCCAAGGCTTACAGGAGTCAAGTCACAGGTTCACTGCAGGCTAGATTCTGAAGCACTGATTGCTCAGCTGTGGCTGCTTAAGAAGCAAAGGAGAGAATCAGGGCGGGAACATGCAAGCTGGAAACTCCATTTTGACTGAGGGCAAGATAGCTGCAGCAAGACAGAAAGTAAAATGGCTGACGAACAAACTGAGTTTCAGGAATATATACATAGAACCTTACATTACTCCCCCCTTAAGGACAACCTCCGGATGACCTCAGACCAGGCTTGTGTGGGTACCTCTGATGAAACTGACGGAGCAAGCGAGGAGCATTAACGTTATTGACCGGTTCCCATGAGTTGTCCTCCACTGGGTAGCCCTGCCATTTAATCAGATATTGTAACTGATTTCTATACAACCTGGAATCTAAAATCCTTTCCACCACAAATTCTTCCTGACCATCAACTAGCACTGGGTCAGGGCAAGGAGAGGAACGTCCAGGAAACGTATTGGGTGTCGCAGCCTTTAGTAGGGATACATGAAAGACAGGGTGGATTCTCATAGTTCTGGGCAGTTGAAGACGACAAGCAACGGCACTTATAATTTTACTGATTTTATAGGGTCCAATGTACTTATGTCCCAACTTAGACGATGGAATCCTTAACTTAAGATTTCTGGTTGACAGCCAGACCAAGTCTCCTACCTTGAAAGCTGGTGCAGGTTTACGAAATTTATCTGCTGCTTTCTTGTACCTTTCTTGAGCCGATTCCAGATTTTCCTTTAGAAGATCCATATTCTTCTGTAAAGACGTGATTCTTTCAGCCACTGCTGGTAAAGGCGTTTCTATGGGAAATCGTGGTAGAATGTTAGGATGATAACCTAGATTAGAGTAAAAAGGAGACTGTTTAGTGGAGGCACTCTGAGAGTTGTTATACGAGAACTCAGCTAATGGAAGTAGATCCACCCAATCATCCTGTAGGTGGCAGATAAAGCAGCGGAGATACTGCTCCAGGGTTTGATTGGTTCGTTCGGTCTGTCCATTAGTCTGGGGATGAAAAGCAGAAGAAAGGTTTACTTTAATGTCCAATGCTGCACAGAAATTTTGCCAAAACCTAGAAGTGAATTGCACCCCTCGATCCGAAATAACCTCATCCGGTACTCCATGTAAGCGAAACACATCTTTAATCATCAAATCTGATGTCTGTTTTGCAGTGGGTAAGCCGACACAAGGGATAAAATGAGCTGCCTTTGTTAGACGGTCAACCACCACTAGAATGGTGTTCTTCCCCTGAGAGGTTGGTAACTCCACAATGAAGTCCATAGAAATGGATCCCCACGGGCGGGACGGGGTGGGAAGAGGCTGTAACAGACCAGTTGGTGAGGAGCGAGGTGTTTTGCATCTTGCACAGACCTCACATGAAGTGACATAATTCAAAACATCCTTCCTGCAAGTGGGCCACCAAAAGAAACGAGAAAGAAATTCCTGTGTCTTTAGAATTCCTCTATGCCCAGCTATCTTGGAATCGTGAATGAGTTGCAATACTCTTAATCTGACTGTTTCAGGAATATACAGACGTTGTCCCTGAATCCACACACCATTCTTAAAGACAAGACTTACGTCCCTTGGGGGTTGTGCCAAAAAGGAATCCGCATGGTATGCTTCCTTGATGTCCTTAAGTAGGTCTTGATTATGAATTACTCCTAGGAATCTAGAGTCAGGA
>JARQOD010000001.1:782555605-782626836 GCA_033576555.1 Oophaga sylvatica | reverse complement strand
TCAGTAAGTCTCATAATTAATAATTTGTCATCAGTGCACTATATACTGTATATATATAGATTATACACACATACATATATGTAATACATTTACAGCTGTGGCAAAAATTAAGAGACCACTTTCAAATGTTCAGTTTGTCTGATTTTTCTCTATATATTAGGTATATTTTTTGAGTAAAGTGTAAATTGTTTCTTTTAGTCTATAAACTTCTGACAACATGTCACCGAATTTCCAGGCAATAAATTTTGCATTTTTTTCTGACAAAGAAAAATGGTCAAAATTATAAAAAAAAAAGTGCTTTCAGACCTCAAATAATGCAAGAAAACAAGTTCATAATAATTTAGAAATAATAATAATAATAATCTTTATTTATATAGCGCCAACATATTCCGCAGCGCTTTACTGTTTAACAGTTTCAAAAACATAAGTCATAAGTAACAACGTTAACCATTACAAAAATTAAAGCAAAATAAGCCGCCCCTGCTTGTGAGAGCTTACAATCTACAATGAGATGGGGGAGATACAAAGTACAGGTAGTATATAACAATGGTGCATTTACAATGATGGTCCAGCCATCTTGAGGGACTGAGGGATGGAGATAGTGAATGGGCTACACATACACACTTAAACATAGAACGACTTTGATTAGTGAATGTGATAGGCCACTCTGAACAAATGTGTTTTGAGGGAGCGCCTAAACCATGCAAATTGTGGATAGTCCTAATTTCTTGGGGTAGAGCATTCCAGAGGATTGGCGCAGCGCGGGAGAAGTCTTGGAGTCGGGAGTGGGAGGTACGGATTAGTGCAGAGGTTAGTCGAAAGTCATTTGCAGAGCGCAGCAGTCGGTTAGGCCGATAGATAGAAATGAGGGAGATGTAGGGGGGTGCTGCACTGTGGAGAGCTTTGTGGGTGAGAACAAGTACTTTGAATTAGATCCTATAATGAATGGGCAGCCAGTGTAAGGACTGGCGAAGAGCGGACGCGTCCGAGTACCGATTAGCCAGATGGATGACCCTGGCTGCTGCATTAAGGATGGACTGGAGAGGGGATAGTCGAGTAATGGGGAGGCCAAGTAATAGAGCGTTGCAGTAGTCCAGGCGGGAGTGGATCAATGCACAGTGAGGGTTTTTGTTGTTTCCATGGTGAGAAAAGGGCGGATTCTAGAGATGTTCTTTAGGTGTAGATGGCAAGAGCGGGCAAGAGATTGTATATGGGAGGTGAAGGAGAGATTGGTGTCAAACATAACACCCAGACAGCGAGCCTGCTGCCGGGTGTTATTATGGTGCTGCCCACAGAGAGGGAAATGTCAGATTTAAGTAGGTTAGTAGACGGCGGGAGCAGAAGGAGTTCAGTTTTGGAGAGGTTACGTTTCAGATAGAGAGCGGACATGATGTTGGTGACTGCGGACAGACAGTTGGTGGCGTTCTGTAGAACAGCGGGGGTAAGGTCGGGGGATGACGTGTATAGTTGTGTGTCATCAGCATAAAGATGGTACTGAAAGCCAATCTGCTGATGGTCTGTCCAATTGGGGCCATGTAGAGAGAGAAGAGAAGGGGGCCAAGGACTGAGCCCTGGGGTACACCGACAGTGAGAGGAAGAGGAGATGACGTGGAGCCAGAGAATGAAACACTGAAGGAGTGGTCAGAAAGATAGGAGGAGAACCAGGAGAGAACATTGTCCTTAATAGCTAGTGACTGGAGCCTAGACAGTAGGAGACGGTGGTCAACCGTGTCGAAAGCTGCAGAAAGGTCGAGAAGAATGAGCAGAGAGTGGTCGCCGTTACGTTTTGCTGTCAGAAGGTCATTGGTCACTTTGATGAGTGCAGTTTCAGTCGAATGTAGGGGTCGGAAGCCGGATTGTGAAGTGTCTAGAAGGGAGTAAGTGGAGAGGTAACGGGTGAGGTGGGAGTAGACTAGGCGCTCCAAAAGTTTAGAGATGAAGGGGAGATTGGAGACCGGTCTGTAGTTGTTTGTGCAGGAAGGGTCGAGAGTGGGTTTCTTTAGTAGTGGAGTAATGATGGAGTGTTTGAAGGAAGATGGAAAATGCCAGAGGAGAGTGAGAGATTAAAGATTGTAGTTAGGTGAGTTGTGACAACTGGAGAGAGAGACTGGAGGAGATGTGCGGGAATGGGGTCGGTAGTGCATGTAGTCGGACGAGAGGAAGAGAGAGTCTGGAGACTTCTTCTTCTGTGATGGGATCAAATGTGGAAAGTGAGCCAGGGGGAAATGCAGGGTGGGATGGGAGTCACAGCGCTTGGTGGTTGAGAGCAGATTTCCTGACAGATAGTATCTATTTTTTTCTATAAAGTGGGAGGCCAGGTCATCAGCACAAATGTCTGTGATAGGGCTTGTGCTTTTGGCCTGAGGAGGGAGTGAAAAGTGTCAAAAAGTTTCTTGGGGTTGTTGGCTAGTGAGGAGATCAGGGTGGTGAAGTAGGTCTGTTTGGCGAGGTGAAGGGCAGCATTATAAGTTCTTAACATGAATTAAAGTGGATGAAGTCTTCTGGTGTGCGGGTTTTTCTCCAGAGGCGTTCAGCACTCCTAGAGCATCGCTGAAGAAGTCGAGTTTGCAATGTGAGCCAGGGCTGTTTTACTGTGTGTTTGGAAGTTCTGAGGGTGAGCGGTGCTACTTGGTCAAGGGTGCTTCTAAGAGTGTCATTGTAGTGCTGAACATCCTCTTGATCACATTCCAGAGGTTTTCAATGGGGTTCAGTCTGGAGAATGGGCTGCCCATGACAGGGTTTTGATGTGGTGGTCTCTTAATTTTTTGCCAGGCTGTATATATATATATCTATATATATATAGATAATATATATATATATCTATATATATTATATAGTAACAGCTATTAAAAAAAATTGTGCTACAAATATTTCAGTTATGTATAGGTTTGAACCTATTAGCCCACTGTTTTTCAAAAGACTGTTGAAAATTGTATGTATGGGACAATATTCTCAAACATTACTTTCTGATAAGATCACTATGCCCCAACGAGTACATTGAAGAAAAAAGCAAGTAAAAAATGTTGACTTATTTTGCAAAAAAGAAAGCAAAATCAGCCACACCTGTATTTGAGTGGTCCTATTCACACTGGCACCTAAACAGGGCAAAGAACGGAATTCTGTATATTTTAGCAGTTTAAAAATAGCAACTTGAAACTGAGAAAGATTACATATCTATGATGTACATGATATGACCATCAGGAGTTCAAACATTCAGTGGGCAAACGTAAAGAGCCCATTATAGAAAACAGCAGGATTGTATTTAGCTATACAGAAAACTCCTCTTTTCATGGACCCATAGATACGTGACTCAGACCAAAATAGATCATGTCTAGATGATACGGCGCAGACAACTCAGTCTGCAAAAATATACATTGTGAAAAGGCAGAATATTATTGGGCATTCTTAATTAGTGTTTATGAAGAGGGCTGCTTCCTAGTATTTTTGTGCCCCCCCCATCAAAAGAAAACTAGAAGTCTTCACTGTTGCTGCTGTCCATTTTCCACCAAGTGCTTCACAGTTCCTTCTGCCTTGCTCCTACCAGGTGCTTTGATGCCGTTTTTCACTCCCTCTCCCAATAACAGTCTCACTATACCTGTATCTCTGCCAAAACCCCAGCTAAATCACATGGTTAATCTAGTAAAGTAAGAAGGACAAATTTTGCAGGACCAGGAGAGGTTATAAAAACCTGGATTCAGAGGAGAGTAAAAGGTAAATAAAACATCTCCAGTCTGAGAAACACAGCTTGTGAGTCAATGGATACCTTTATGTACAGTGGCTTGGAAAAGTATTCATCCCCATCTTGGCTTTTTACCTATTTTGTTACATGAAAACCTGTATTTAAATATTTTTGTAGTCCAATTTATGTGTGATGCATCAACACTAAATAATCTAAGTTGGCAAAGTGAAGTGAGAAAAATATAGGCATACGGTTTTTTCGGACTATAAGACGCACCGAACCATAAGACGCACCCCAAATTTTCAGAAGGAAAATGGGGAAAAAATTAGTGTCAAATGGGGATCCATCTTACAGTCTTGAATTCAGCTTACCCTGGAGGGGTTCAGCAGTGCTGGTGGAACGGAATCACACAGGGTGTTTGGTGGTCCAACGATGATATGACCCAGACTGGTGCGGCAGGTTCGGCGGTGCTCGGTGGTGCGGGGCTCCACCAACATTTTGTGAAAGTCCGGAGCCCCACATATCCATTGCCTCATTGCTGTGGCCTCCGGGAAAATGGGCGCCGGAGGCGGTGCATGAGCAGACTGGGATCTCGGCAACGTAAAATGTTCTTTCCATCTGATCATAATGCATTTGATGGTGCTCTGGGGATCATCTGAGATTTGGATTTACCCAACCCTGACTTGTACTTCTCAAGAACTTTGTCCCTGACTTGTCTGGAGATCTCTATGGTCTTCATGGTGTTGTTTAGTTAGTGGTGCCTCTTGCTAAATGGTGTTGCAACCTCTGTGGTCTTTCAGAAAAGGTGTGCATTGTGGCAAAATCACTGGTAAAGTGCTGGAGGGGAGATATGTTTCACTACGCTTAATTGCGTCAGTGATATAAAACCCAGAGTTTTTCAGCATACTAAGGGCCCCGTCTCACATAGCAAGATCGCTGCTGAGTCACAAGTTTTGTGACGCAGCAGCGATCTCGCTATGTCTGACACGTACCAGCGATCAGGCCCCTGCTGTGAATCGCTGGTCGTGTCAGAAATGCCTGGACTTTTTTTTGATCGCTGGTCTCCCGCTGGCCAGCACGCATCGCTGCATGTGGCAGGCAGGAGGTCAGCGATCAGCTGGTAACCAAGGTACACATCGGGTTTCCAGGTGCGGGGCTCTGCCTGGAAACCCGATGTGTACGTTGGATACCAGCTAGCTGCTGCAGGGGAGCTGGTAGCCAAGGTACACATCGGGTTTCCAGGCACCACGCAGTGCCTGGAAACCCGATGTGTACCTTGGTTACCAGCTCCCTGCATCAGCGGGCTGGTATCCAATGTACACTGCGGGTAACAAAGCGACGTTACCCGCAGTGTCGCTGTCCTGATCGCTGCCTGAGCTGCCTGTTTGGCAGCTCAGCAGCGATCATGTAGCGACACACCAGCGATCCTGACAAGTTCATATAGTTGTCGGGATCGCTGGTGCGTCGCTATGTGAGACGGGGGCATAAGTGACTTTAGTCTGCTCCACACATTTCAAATCCCATATTTCAAATTACAGATTTCTAATTACACTACTGTGAATTAGACTAGAATTCTAGAATGCATTTGGCCACACATCAATCCTACAGCATTGTCATCATCACCCTGTGACCGAGATGTTCTTCTGTTCCCACAGATATGAACTGCAAAATCTCCCCAGCTTTCCAGTGTTCCTGAATGCCCCCTGTGTATTGCTTTGTTTCATGGTATGAACTGCAAAATCTCCCAGCTTTCCAGTGTTCCTGAATGCCCCCTGTGTATTGCTTTGTTTCATGGTATGAACTGCAAAATCTCCCCAGCTTTCCAGTGTTCCTGAATGCCCCCTGTGTATTGCTTTGTTTCATGGTATGAACTGCAAAATCTCCCCAGCTTTCCAGTGTTCCTGAATGCCCCCTGTGTATTGCTTTGTTTCATGGTATGAACTGCAAAATCTCCCCAGCTTTCCAGTGTTCCTGAATGCCCCCTGTGTATTGCTTTGTTTCATGGTATGAACTGCAAAATCTCCCAGCTTTCCAGTGTTCCTGAATGCCCCCTGTGTATTGCTTTGTTTCATGGTATGAACTGCAAAATCTCCCCAGCTTTCCAGTGTTCCTGAATGCCCCCTGTGTATTGCTTTGTTTCATGGTAAAATTTGCTCACCCATCTTCTTGTATACATAATTGTACTTCATTCTTGTTATCTTCACCACACATCTGAGGGGTCTGTAACCCCTACCCCCTTTTATGACCTGTCCTTAACGCTGTACATCTGGCCTGGGCAGTCCAGCCCACTTCCCAATCACACCTGATTGCCCTTAGCTGCATATTTAGTCAGTGCAATGGGTCTGCTCCAGACTTTAGTCTGCTCCACATATTCAAATCCCATATTTCAAATTACAGATTTCTAATTACACTACTGTGAATTAGACTAAATTGGACTGGAATTTGGCTGCAAGGTAACAGATTATAAAACCACTATGTTTTCATTTTCTTATCACTTTCACCCCCATCCTCCTTTCTTTCTTCCTATCCCCTGTAATCCCCCCACCTAGTAAGGAATTAGTCATTTCCCCCTCCATTCTCCCCAGCCATCTCACCTTTCCCTCAGAACTGTTCCTCCACATACAATCCTTTTTACCAAGACACACACGGCCACACCATGGCTTATCCTGCTCCCACCTTCTAACGCTCTGTCTGCTACTCCTCATCGCTGGCGATGTATCCCCAAACCCTGGCCCTCCTCAACACATCCCCACACTCATTTCTAACACCCTGCCATGATCTTCCACACGTTTTTGCAACCCTGTCAACCTCATACCTATCCATCCACACCCCCCTCCCCCAGTCCCCCTACCCGGAGCACTATGGAACGCACGCTCCGTCTGCAATAAACTGTCATTTATCCACGACCTCTGTAATGTATGTAGTACAGTTCATATAGCGTCTTGTGCTTGGGTGCGATGAAAACACAGGAGTCACAGGTTTGATATAGAAAAGTCCTGTATTACTTCATACAAGTTGGCAGAAATAGTCACACAGTTTGCAGACACAGAAACAGGAGACACAGCAGGCCAGAGTAATCCAAGCTCAGCAATCACTCTCCAATACAGATTCAGGATCTTCTTCTCTGTTACCGTAAGTCCATGCAAACGGGGGTCTTTCAAAGAGCAGGGTTCAGAGTCCACAAGTGCTTCAGAGTTCCTCAGTAGGAATAGCTGGAGTACAAGGTCCAAGGCTTACAGGAGTCAAGTCACAGGTTCACTGCAGGCTAGATTCTGAAGCACTGATTGCTCAGCTGTGGCTGCTTAAGAAGCAAAGGAGAGAATCAGGGCGGGAACATGCAAGCTGGAAACTCCATTTTGACTGAGGGCAAGATAGCTGCAGCAAGACAGAAAGTAAAATGGCTGACGAACAAACTGAGTTTCAGGAATATATACATAGAACCTTACATTACTCCCCCCTTAAGGACAACCTCCGGATGACCTCAGACCAGGCTTGTGTGGGTACCTCTGATGAAACTGACGGAGCAAGCGAGGAGCATTAACGTTATTGACCGGTTCCCATGAGTTGTCCTCCACTGGGTAGCCCTGCCATTTAATCAGATATTGTAACTGATTTCTATACAACCTGGAATCTAAAATCCTTTCCACCACAAATTCTTCCTGACCATCAACTAGCACTGGGTCAGGGCAAGGAGAGGAACGTCCAGGAAACGTATTGGGTGTCGCAGCCTTTAGTAGGGATACATGAAAGACAGGGTGGATTCTCATAGTTCTGGGCAGTTGAAGACGACAAGCAACGGCACTTATAATTTTACTGATTTTATAGGGTCCAATGTACTTATGTCCCAACTTAGACGATGGAATCCTTAACTTAAGATTTCTGGTTGACAGCCAGACCAAGTCTCCTACCTTGAAAGCTGGTGCAGGTTTACGAAATTTATCTGCTGCTTTCTTGTACCTTTCTTGAGCCGATTCCAGATTTTCCTTTAGAAGATCCATATTCTTCTGTAAAGACGTGATTCTTTCAGCCACTGCTGGTAAAGGCGTTTCTATGGGAAATCGTGGTAGAATGTTAGGATGATAACCTAGATTAGAGTAAAAAGGAGACTGTTTAGTGGAGGCACTCTGAGAGTTGTTATACGAGAACTCAGCTAATGGAAGTAGATCCACCCAATCATCCTGTAGGTGGCAGATAAAGCAGCGGAGATACTGCTCCAGGGTTTGATTGGTTCGTTCGGTCTGTCCATTAGTCTGGGGATGAAAAGCAGAAGAAAGGTTTACTTTAATGTCCAATGCTGCACAGAAATTTTGCCAAAACCTAGAAGTGAATTGCACCCCTCGATCCGAAATAACCTCATCCGGTACTCCATGTAAGCGAAACACATCTTTAATCATCAAATCTGATGTCTGTTTTGCAGTGGTAAGCCGACACAAGGGATAAAATGAGCTGCCTTTGTTAGACGGTCAACCACCACTAGAATGGTGTTCTTCCCCTGAGAGGTTGGTAACTCCACAATGAAGTCCATAGAAATGGATCCCCACGGGCGGGACGGGGTGGGAAGAGGCTGTAACAGACCAGTTGGTGAGGAGCGAGGTGTTTTGCATCTTGCACAGACCTCACATGAAGTGACATAATTCAAAACATCCTTCCTGCAAGTGGGCCACCAAAAGAAACGAGAAAGAAATTCCT
The DNA here is from genome assembly GCA_033576555.1 of Oophaga sylvatica. Classification (NCBI taxonomy): domain Eukaryota; kingdom Metazoa; phylum Chordata; class Amphibia; order Anura; family Dendrobatidae; genus Oophaga; species Oophaga sylvatica. The sequence continues at coordinate 782,618,468 of JARQOD010000001.1, read as the reverse complement.
GTGTCTTTAGAATTCCTCTATGCCCAGCTATCTTGGAATCGTGAATGAGTTGCAATACTCTTAATCTGACTGTTTCAGGAATATACAGACGTTGTCCCTGAATCCACACACCATTCTTAAAGACAAGACTTACGTCCCTTGGGGGTTGTGCCAAAAAGGAATCCGCATGGTATGCTTCCTTGATGTCCTTAAGTAGGTCTTGATTATGAATTACTCCTAGGAATCTAGAGTCAGGAAGAATAGTCTTAGGAGGAGTAATTGGACGTGTCTCTGCTGAGTAAATCCTAGAGAGTGCATCAGCCTTTCCATTGCGCGATCCTGGTCTATAAGAGATGATAAAATTAAATTGGTTTAAGAAAAGATTCCAGCGAGCCTGGCGAGGAGTCAGGCACTTAGCCGACCTGATAAACTCAAGGTTACGATGGTCTGTCAGGACGACTATTTGCTGTGCAGCTCCCTGAAGAAGGTGTCTCCATTCTTTGAAGGCGGCAATAATGGCCAACAACTCTCTATTGCCCACATCGTAGTTCCTCTCAGCTGAAGACAACTGCTGGGAAAAGAAGGCACAGGGATGCAAGACATTCTTCTCACCTGTTCTCTGAGAGAGTATAGCTCCAACGGCACAGTCTGAAGCATCCACCTCTATTATGAAGGCAAGCTCGGGGTTGGGATGTACTAGGATAGGTGCAGTGGTAAATTTATCTTTTAGACGGGAAAATGCTTCCTGGGCTTGGGGAGTCCAGGAGAACCTAGACTCTTTCCGGGTAAGTTGGGTGATAGGTGACACTACCTCAGAGAAATTTCTAATGAAACGTCTATAGAAGTTGGCAAACCCGATGAAGCGCTGTACCTCCTTCACATTTCTAGGACTTGGCCAATCCTTGATGGCTTGGGTTTTGCTTCCATCCATACTAATTCCTTGTGTAGACAGTACATACCCCAGAAATTGAATTTCGGTCCTATGGAATTCACACTTTTCAAGTTTGATGTAAAGATGATTTTGTCTTAGACGTTCCAAGACCATTCTCACATGTCCATGATGTTCCTCTGTGGAGTTAGAAAAAATTAGAATATCATCCAAATAAATTACCACGAATGTATCTAGGAGATCCCTGAAGATGTCATTCACCAAGTGTTGGAAAGTGGCTGGGGCGGTACTCAGACCAAAAGGCATAACTAGATATTCAAAGTGTCCATAGCGTGACCTGAATGCAGTCTTTCATTCATCCCCAGGTCTAATACGGACTAAGTTATAGGCCCCACGAAGATCTAGTTTAGAAAAAATTTTGGCATGTCGCACTCTCTCCAATAACTCAGGGATTAAAGGCAATGGATAACGGTTTCTAATAGTAACCTTATTGAGTTCCCTATAGTCTACGCATGGTCTCAGAGATCCTTCTTTCTTCTTTACAAAGAAGATGGGTGCACCTGCAGGAGATGAAGAGGGGCGTATGAAGCCCTTGGCTAGATTTTCATCTATGTAATCCTTTAAAGCCTTTAGCTCGGGCCCCGCCAGGGGTAGATCTTACCAAAAGGTATCTCTGCTCCAGGCAATAATTCAATTGGACAATCATATGGACGGTGAGGAGGAAGCTGGTCAGTGTTCTTCTTGTCACATAAATCCACATAGTCCTGGTATACAGCTGGTAGTTCAGGGACTGACATGATTCCTTTAGGAACAGAGCAAGCTGAAACTTTTGGACTCATCTGTTTCTCTGGAAAGTGTAATTCCTTGGTCTCCCAGTTAATGGTAGGATTCTGAGCCTGCAGCCATGGTAGCCCTAGAATAATGGGAAAGTGGGGAGAAGAGATAAGCATAAAGGACAGTTTCTCTTGATGATCTTTACCCATAAGAACCCTCAAAGGCTCTGTTTCCTGATCCACTGGTCCAGAGGTCAGCAGGGAGCCATCCACAGTTTCCATCTGTACTGGAGTAGCCTTCTTCACTGAACGTATTCCCTGTTTCAGAGCAAAGGAGAAATCCATAAAATTTCCACTTGCCCCTGAGTCGATCATAGCAGAGCTAGACACCCAAGCTGAGTCAACCCAGAGTTTGATGGAAAGAAAGCAATGAGAATTGTTTTTCTTACAACTCAGCTGGGACACCGCTGAGGAAACTTGAAAAATGGCAGCGTTTACACAGTCAACGTCCTCAGAGGTAACGGAGTTTAAGTCCGAGAAATCAAGATCTGTTGCTGCAGATCTCTCTGGAGCCTGAGGCTCGGACCTGACAGATCCCCTCTCGCAACACTCACAATGAATGAGTGCTGCAGTAGTCTTACGAGAACGGCTGGGGCAGTTTATAATGAAGTGCCCTGACTTACCACAATAGAAACATAGATTCTCCTTAAAACGATGTTCCTTGCGTGCATCACTAACCCGTCGTTGTAAAGAGTCTACCTGCATGGGTTCAGGTTCAGGTTCCCGTGTAATCCTACTCAAAGGTTCCTTAGCTGGAGAGGAAGGTAGGAAAAGGTTAGTACGATTGCTTTCGAACCATCTCTCTTGCCTGCGTTCAGTCAGACGAGTATCAATACGGATGCAGTAGTTAATAAAGTCACCTAACGCAGTGGGAGGGTCGGCACGAGCAAGTTCATCCTTAATCAGTGGAGATAACCCCTTTCGAAAAATAGATTTTTTGGCAGAACTGTCCCAGGTGGTATCAAGGGCCCATCTCCTGAAATCCAAGGCATATTCAGCTACCGAGTGCTTACCTTGGCGCAAAGCTAACATGGCTGCTTCAGCTGTTGCACCTCGATTGGGGTCATCAAACACCTGCCCCATGGCTGAAATCAAATCATCAAGGTGATTCAAACAATCATCCTCAGTCTCAATCAGAGGGTTTGCCCACATTAAAGCCTTGTTGGTAAGCAACATAACTATAGTAAGCACCTTAGATCGTTCAGTGGGAAATTGTGAAGCATGTGCAGAAAAAAAAAGATTGCATTGATTAATAAATCCCCTGAATTTCTCACGTTCACCGCCAAAACGAAAAGGGGGCAACTTGGGAATCCCAGCACTCGGGGCTACGGCAGGAGCCTGGACTCGCCCCTCTAGAACCTCAATCCTGGCTCGCAAATCCTGGGTAGTCTGTCCAACCACTTGCAAATTGTGATTATTGAGGTCCTGTAGATTTGTAAAACGGGTCTTTATATTCTGCAAATCTGCAAGGATATTATCAGTCACTCCGCAAAGTTCCTTTATGCGGGCCTCCATTTTCCAGATCTTTTAAGACAGGATTACTGGAAGAAGAGGAGAGAGAAAAAAAAACAATAGTGTTCACCTGTGGCAACACTGCAGAGAGAAAAAAAAATTAAGGGAACTGCTCACCTGGAATGGTTGTGAGAAGTCACAACCACTATCATCACAGAAAGTTTCAACCAGACATCTGATATCCAGAGTTACAGCAGACAAAAAAGAGAAAAGAAAGGAAAAAAAAAAAAAAAACAATAGTGTTTACCTGTGGTAACACTGCAAAAAGAAAAAACTTAAGGGAATTGCTCACCTGGAATGGTTGTGAGAAGTCACAACCACTGTCATCACAGAAAGTACAACCGGACGTCTGATATCCACAGTACAGCAGACACAGCCTTCCAGACCCAGCAGACACTAACGTTTTGGCTTCAGAATCTTGTAATGTATGTAGTACAGTTCATATAGCGTCTTGTGCTTGGGTGCGATGAAAACACAGGAGTCACAGGTTTGATATAGAAAAGTCCTGTATTACTTCATACAAGTTGGCAGAAATAGTCACACAGTTTGCAGACACAGAAACAGGAGACACAGCAGGCCAGAGTAATCCAAGCTCAGCAATCACTCTCCAATACAGATTCAGGATCTTCTTCTCTGTTACCGTAAGTCCATGCAAACGGGGGTCTTTCAAAGAGCAGGGTTCAGAGTCCACAAGTGCTTCAGAGTTCCTCAGTAGGAATAGCTGGAGTACAAGGTCCAAGGCTTACAGGAGTCAAGTCACAGGTTCACTGCAGGCTAGATTCTGAAGCACTGATTGCTCAGCTGTGGCTGCTTAAGAAGCAAAGGAGAGAATCAGGGCGGGAACATGCAAGCTGGAAACTCCATTTTGACTGAGGGCAAGATAGCTGCAGCAAGACAGAAAGTAAAATGGCTGACGAACAAACTGAGTTTCAGGAATATATACATAGAACCTTACAACCTCTTTATCACCAACAAACTCTCCTTCCTTGCCATCACTGAAACCTGGCTCACTCCCTCTGACACAGCCTCTCCAGCTGCGCTTTCCTATGGCGGATTTCATCTTTCTCACACCCCTCGCCCCAGCAACAAACGTGGTGAAGGAGTTGGCTTACTCCTGTCTGATACCTGCTCCTTTACTCCTATTCAAATTCCACCCTCCGCTGCTATTCCCTCGTTCGAAGTGCACTCCGTCCGCATCTATTCCCCCTCCAACCTCCAGCTGGCTGTCATCTACCGCCCCCCGGAACTTGCCATCTCCACCTTTCTCGACCACTTCACCACCTCGCTACTCCATTTCCTCTCTGCTGACATCCCCACCATCATCATGGGCGATTTCAACATCCCCATTGACACTTCCACCCCAGCTACCTCTAAACTTCTTTCACTCATGGCTTCCCTCGGCCTCACTCAATTGTCCTCTGCGGCCACTCACAAAGGCGGTCACACGCTGGACCTTATCTTCACCCGCCTCTGTTCCCTCACTAATCTCACTAACTCCCCACTCCCCCTGTCTGACCACAACCTACTGACATTCTCATCCCTCTCCTCTGTTAGTACGCATCCCCCACTCCAGAAACTCACCCACCCTCGCAGAAATCTCAAACACCTCAATTTACAATCGCTCTCTGAGTCCCTCCTCCCTCTCACAGACATAGCCTCACTTAATGACACAGATGCTGCTGCCACATTTTATAACACCACAATAAAAACCACACTTGATTCGGCGCGCCCCCTCACGCAGAGCAAAACTCGTACAATCAACAGGCAACCCTGGCTGACCGGCCTGACCAAAGAACTGAGACGGGCTTCCAGGGTTACCGAGCGGAGATGGAAGAGAACCCATTCTACCGAGCACCTCAACGCATACAAGCAGTCCCTCGCCAGCTTCAAGTCCACGCTCTCTGCCGCAAAACAAACTTACTTCGCATCTCTCATATCCTCCCTGTCTCACAACCCTAAACAGCTCTTCAACACTTTCAATTCTCTACTCCATCCCACAGCACCTCCTCCCTCTCCTCTCATTTCTGCCGAAGACTTTGCCTCCTTCTTTAAGCAAAAGATTGATACTATCAGAGAAGGCTTTGGCCCGCAGCCCCCAATGCCCCTCTTAGCCACTCAGCCCTGTTCTTCCAAAACCAGCTTCACCACCATGACAGAAGATCAGCTCTCCACTCTCCTGTCAAGATCACACCTCACCACTTGCGCACTTGACCCACTCCCGTCCCACCTCATCCCTAACTTTGCCACAGTCTTCATCCCTACTCTCACACACCTCTTCAACCTTTCACTTACAAATGATGTCTTTCCTTCATCCTTCAAACATGCTTTAATCACACCCATCCTCAAAAAGCCCTCCCTCGACCCATCCTCTGCGTCTAGCTATCGCCCGATATCTCTTCTCCCCTACGCCTCAAAACTACTGGAACAGCATGTATATCTTGAACTGTCCTCCCACCTTTTCTCCTGTTCCCTCTTTGACCGGTTACAATCCGGCTTTCGACCGCATCACTCAACTGAAACTGCCCTAACTAAAGTCACTAACGACCTGCTAACCGCCAAGAGCAAGCGACACTACTCTGTCCTCCTTCTCCTGGACCTGTCTTCTGCCTTCGACACTGTGGACCATTCCCTCCTGCTACAGATTCTCTCATCTCTTGGCATCACAGACCTGGCCCTATCCTGGATCTCATCATACCTAACAGACCGAACATTTAGTGTCTCCCTCTCACACACCACCTCCTCACCTCGCCCCCTGTCTGTCGGTGTTCCTCAAGGCTCAGTCCTAGGACCCCTACTCTTCTCCATCTACACCTTCGGCCTGGGACAGCTCATAGAATCCCACGGCTTGCAGTATCACCTCTACGCCGATGACACGCAGATCTACCTATCTGGACCTGACCTCACCTCCCTACTGACCAAAATCCCACAGTGTCTGTCTGCTATCTCAGCCTTCTTTTCTGCTCGCTTTCTCAAACTGAACATGGACAAAACAGAATTCATCATCTTTTCCCCACCTCACTCTACTCACTCTACCCCTTCACCAGACCTATCCATCAATGTCAATGGCTGCTCGCTTTCCCCAGTCCCACATGCTCTGTGCCTTGGGGTGATCATCGACTCTGCCCTCTCTTTCAAACCACATATCCAAGCCCTCGCCACCTCCTGCCGCCTCAAACTCAAAAATATTTCCCGGATCCGCTCATTTCTCAACCATGAAACCACAAAAACACTAGTGCATGCCCTTATCATTTCCCGCCTCGACTACTGCAACCTCCTACTGTCTGGCCTCCCCTCTAGCACTCTGGCACCACTCCAGTCCATCCTACACTCTGCTGCACGACTATTCCACCTGTCTCCCCGCTATTCCCCAGCCTCCCCCCTATGCCAGGCCCTTCACTGGCTCCCTATTGCCCAGAGGCTCCAGTTCAAAACCTTAACCATGACATACAAAGCCATCCACAACCTTTCTCCTCCATACATCTGTGACATGGTCTCCCGCTACCTACCTACACGCAACCTTCGATCCTCTCAAGATCTCCTTCTCGACTCCCCCCTCATCTCTTCTTCCCAAAACCGCATACAAGACTTCTCCCGGGCTTCACCCATACTCTGGAACTCCCTGCCGCAAAACATCAGACTTTCACCAACAACGGAGACCTTCAAGAAAAACCTGAAGACCCACCTGTTCCGACAAGCCTACAACTTGCAATGATCCTCAGTGTACTGAACCATCGTACGACCAGCTCTACCCTTTCCTAGTGTATTCTCACCCATCCCTGCAGTCTGTGAGCCCTCGCGGGCAGGGTCCTCTCTCCTTCTGTACTTGTGTGTCCCTTGTCCAGCACATGTTTATTGTACCTGTCTATATTTTTCCCCTTTTCATATGTAAAGAGCCATGGAATAAATGGCGCTATATAAATGTATAATAATAATAATAATAATAATAAAGTGCGGTGAGGGGTTAAGCTAATTTGTTATAATGGGCTGGCTTTATTGTGGACATCCATACAGCAAGTGTGAGGATGTCCATCTTATCTCTACCCCAGGGTGTGGTCTGGGACTTAAATAGCTAGACTCCAGAGGCAGTCTTGTTTAAGCAGGGCTGGAGGTGAGGATTTCCAGTGGTTTGAGTCCTGAGGGGGAAAGACTGAACTTGTGCTGCTCCAGAGCGGGCAGCTCCCCGCTAATGTATGGACTGTGTTACAGCATTTTGTTTTTTTTTCTGTTGTTTTCCTGTTTTGCCTGCAGGGCTGTGTTTTACTTTTCCCTTCATGTTGGTTTATGCCACTATATAATAAACCAACAGAAGATTTAAAGAGACCGTGTTCTTGTTTTCTAACTCCATGTACTGTTGAGTTAGTTGAACTGCCGCAGTACAGTCATGGCCAAAAGTTTTGAGAATGACACAAATATTAATTTTTACAAAGTCTACTGCTTCACTTTTTCTAATGGCAATTTGCATATACTCCAGAATGTTATAAAGAGTGATCAGCTTAACAGCAATTACTTGCAAAGTCAATATTTGGCTAGAAAATGAACTTTATCCCCAAAACACATTTCGACATCATTGCAGCCCTGCCTTAAAAGAACCAGCTAACCTCTTTTCAGTGATTGCTCCATTAACACAAGTGTGGGTGTTGATGAGGACATGGCTGGAGATCAGTCTGTCATGATTAAGTAAGAATGACACCACTGGACACTTTAAAAGGAGGCTGGTGCTTGGCATCATTGTTTCTCTTCTGTTAACCATGGTTATCTCTAAAGAAACACGTGCAGTCATCATTGCAATGCACAAAAATGGCCTAACATGGAAGAGTATCGCAGCTAGAAAGATTGCACCTCAGTCAACAATCTATCGCATCATCAAAAACTTCAAGGAGAGATGTTCCATTGTTGCCAAAAAGGCTCCAGGGCGCCCAAGAAAGACCAGCAAGCGCCAGGACCGTCTCTTAAAAGTGTTTCAGCTGCGGGATCGGGCTACCAGTAGTGCAGAGCTTGCTCAGGAATGGCAGCAGGCAGGTGTGAGTGCATCTGCACGCACTGTGAGGTGGAAACTCTTGGAGCAAGGCCTGGTCTCAAGGAGGGCAGCAAAGAAGCCACTTCTCTCCAGAAAAAACATCATGGACAGACTGATATTCTGCAAAAGGTACAGGCAGTGGACTGCTGAGGACTGGGGTAAAGTTATTTTGTCTGATGAATCCCCTTTTCGATTGTTTGAGACATCAGGAAAACGCCTCATTGGGAGAAGACAAGGTGAGCGCTACCACCAGTCTTGTCTCATGCCAACTGTTAAACATCCTGAAACCATTCATGTGTGGGGTTGCTTCTCAGCCAAGGGAATCGGCTCTCTCACATTCTTGCCTAAAAACACAGCCATGAATAAAGAATGGTACCAGAATGTCCTCCAAGAGCAACTTCTCCCAACCCTCCAAGAGCAGTTTGGCGATCAACAATGCCTTTTCCAGCATGATGGAGCACCTTGCCATAAAGCAAAGGTGATAACTAAATGGCTCAGGGAACAAAACATAGAGATTTTGGGTCCATGGCCTGGAAACTCCCCAGATCTTAATCCCATTGAAAACTTGTGGTTAATCATCAAGAGACAGGTGGACAAACAAAATCCTAAAAATTCTGACAAAATGAAAGCATTGATTGTGCAAGAATGGACTGCTATCAGTCAGGATTTGGTCCAGAAGTTGATTGAGATCATGCCAGGGAGAATTGCAGAGGTCCTGAAGAAGAAGGGTCAACACTGCAAATATTGACTTGCTGCATTAACTCATTCTAACTGTCAATATAAGCTTTTGTTACTCATATGTTTGCAATTATATTTCTGTCTGTGATAAAAACATCTGTTAAAATAATAATGTGAAATGCAGGGCGCACCAATTATACACAATTAAATAAGGAGGTGCAGATCGGTAGAAAAAACAACAGCTAAGTAAGAGAGAAAGGAACTACCGCAGTAATGCACACTACTCAGATAATGGAAAGTAGAAAAACAGTCAATTTTATTGGTATACAAAGAGTAAAGTAAAACACAAGTAAAATCAGAGTGACTCTGGTCCCAAACGCCCGCCCCTAACCATGATCAAGGTATATAATGAATAATGTCTCAAAAATAACAAAAACATGAAAAATAACTGGAAAAACATATGATCATAAAATAAACATTTGGAAATATGTAATGGTCCACCTATGATGAGAGAACCTGTATGGATAGCAGAAAAAATATTAATGATACAAAAAATATATCAAATAATTATAAGCAAGCCCAAATAAGGGGTAAAATAGTCCCCCACCTGTGAACTAAAAAGATGGCTCCAAATCAATAATTGTGAAGAGAAACAAAAGCCATGAAAAAATCACTAGCACATGATATAAACCAGAACAAACCTCATGATAAAGGCATGAGAGAGCAAACGGGCAGTCAGGACCAGAGGACACCAAGGACCTTGGTGTCCTCTGGTCCTGACTGCCCGTTTGCTCTCTCATGCCTTTATCATGAGGTTTGTTCTGGTTTATATCATGTGCTAGTGATTTTTTCATGGCTTTTGTTTCTCTTCACAATTATTGATTTGGAGCCATCTTTTTAGTTCACAGGTGGGGGACTATTTTACCCCTTATTTGGGCTTGCTTATAATTATTTGATATATTTTTTGTATCATTAATATTTTTTCTGCTATCCATACAGGTTCTCTCATCATAGGTGGACCATTACATATTTCCAAATGTTTATTTTATGATCATATGTTTTTCCAGTTATTTTCATGTTTTTGTTATTTTTGAGACATTATTCATTATATACCTTGATCATGGTTAGGGGCGGGCGTTTGGGACCAGAGTCACTCTGATTTTACTTGTGTTTTACTTTACTCTTTGTATACCAATAAAATTGACTGTTTTTCTACTTTCCATTATCTGAGTAGTGTGCATTACTGCGGTAAAAACATCTGTTAAACACACACAATAAAACCCAGAGGGCAGCAGATCATGTGAAAATATAATATTTGTGTCATTCTCAAAACTTTTGGCCATGACTGTATATACTGACAGACCATGTGACACATTGCACAAAGGTGGACTTTTTTTCGCTAAGCATGTGACTTATGAAGGTAATTGCTTGTACCAGAAATTTTTAGGGGTTTTATCGCAAAAGGGGTGAATGCTTATGAGCGTGAACATTTTTAGTTATTTGAGCCTATAAATTTAATGCCTATATTTTTCTCACTTCACAGAGAAAGTAGAAATTGTAATGTAACAAAATAGGTAAAAACCCAATGAGGGTGAATACTTTCGCAAGCCACTGTATTAGACTGCTTAACAGCAGTACTAACTTCCCTTGTTTAGTCTGGATTGAGTTTATTCTTAGTACTGTATCTATGTGCTAAGCTGAGTTTTAGAATCATCCGTATATGCTTACTTTCATTTTAGAATTATATACTGAGCTTGGTTTTGGCACTGTATTTATAGGCTAAGTCTAGTAAGTATGGTACTTCTGTATTGACTTGTTCTGTTTCTGTATCTATAAGTGTTACTGTGATAGTGTACAGTTTGGCAAATATGTTGGAGAATTGGTGCATACAACTTTACCACTTTTCTCTATCCAAATAAGCTGTGCATGCTGATGTTACTAAATGTTTGTATATAGGTCAATGAGTAATATATAAGTATAATGTAGTGTATGTATGTAAATATCTATGTGTGAGATTACTCTATATTCATAGTAGAGCAAACCATATATTTTAACATTTGGGTGGAGAGTTTGCATCTGCAATGTACATTTTAAACATTGTCATATTCTTTTAATGGATAATTAGAGTGGGAAACATTTTCTGCTGCATGTGTTAAACGCCTCAAGCATAGCTTTGTCGGCCAAGAAGTGAACCCCTTATTAAAATTTTTAATCCCAGTGGCTACAATTTTTGTGATCTTCTTGCTGTGACTTCCACATCATTGAGCCTGTAGGCAAACATGCATCAAAACACTTCCCTCTACCCCCCCAAATACATATACAGTATAAGCCAATTTATATATTTTTATATTTATTCCTATTAGCTTGCCTTATATAATTTAACAGATGTGAGAGTGTATTTGCAAAATAAATACAGCTGTATGTGTAAATAATCAGTTTTGATTATGGACAAGCCATGTTAGGATGTCTAACTTTGCCAGGTATTCAGGCTGCTTTTCTCTGTAGTAGTAGCTGGGAGCGCCAGCCTCAGTACTGGAATTGGCTTTCTAGGCACGATCGGAACAGTGAGAGGCCTTAAGAAACATCTGTTGTTACTTGCACCCCATAAATTGTGTTTTGCGTGTAATTTTTACAACAATATATTTCAATAGCATGGGTGTTCTTAAAATCTAGACCACAAAGTAAGTTTTGGACAGTTTTATGAGACAGAAAATCTGGAGGAGAATCTTAAAATTGTACAATGAAGTTGCCTTTGCATACTGAAAAAAATCTGGTGTAGGTACAAATTTGCTTGTTTGGTCACTGAATATTCGCAGGACAAATACTTTGCAGTTTAACCACATTGAACGTCAAGCTGTGTGACAGCTGGAAATGTCAAGCCATTTCGCAGAAATAATACTAAAACTACAGGGCACCAAAAAGAACCATTTTTTTTCTTCACAAATTCAAGCAATATCTTTCAAGGTTTCTCAAAATATCAATTACTGTCATGAACGTGCACCAAGTGCTTTTGAATGTGTTTGTGAACCTGTATAATCAGCGCTTTGTGTAGCCTGACATAGAAAACACATGATGTAATTAATGGAGAAAACCTGCAAGCATGGAGATTATCCTAGGTTGATTTGCTGCTTATAGATTAGGATGGGCAAGCTTGGTGTTTCTCCATGGTGAGCATGAAAGGTTCAGCAATTTCCCCTAACCACAAATCATTAAAAGCCTTTAAAAGATGAGACCTGAAATATAAGCTATGGACACCTGCACAATTTTAATAGTTAGGTCTTCCCAATTACATGTTACTGCAAGTGATCAATTCTTAGCAAACAAGACATTTCAGATACTTAAAAACTATATACAGCATATTATGCTCACAGTTGAGGTCTGCAACAGCCTGAAACATATCTCTATTGGGCCAGGTTCATACTGCGTTCATGTAGTTGGTTCAACGCATGGCGTTGACGGACTTTGTTTTTGCGTTATGCTATACTGCTAGTGCAGATGCTTCATCTGCGCTAGCGGTAACAGACCCTAGGACGCTGCAGCCCGCGTCCGAGGTTCCGTCACAGAATGACGGCACATCGCTAGCGCATGCCGGTTATGGCATGCGTTAGCGATGCGCTCAGTAATGGGGGTTAATGGCAGCGTTAATGGATTGCGGTTCATTGCATTATGCTGCGGACTGCATTAACGCAGTATGAACCCAGCCTTAGTGATGAGTGAACGTCCTTGGATAAGGTGTTATCTGAGCATGCACGTGTGCTATCCGAATGTCTTTGGTGTGGTCGAAAAATATATTTGAGTCCCTGCGGCCACATGTCTCATGGCTATTCCACCATTGCAACACATGCAGGCACAGAGAGTACTCCATCGCTGTGGTTAGAGACTGGCTGAGCGCTGTGTAAGGACAACACATCAAAGCTGTAGCCAGTGACTGACTACCGGACTGACCAATGGATCATTGCTGCAGTAGGAGAAACAAGACCAGAGGTGGGCCGTGCAACCACTGGTGCAAGAACAGCAGTGTTTTGAATACGGAAATACATTATTTTTTGGTATTTCAACACATATTCAGCACATATATTAATTTTGTCAAGCCTATTTTAAAACAAAAATGTCATTTTTAATGTTGGATACAAAAATCCTATAAAAATGTATATAAAAAATGTGTTTATTAGAATGATAAGGGCTATTTATCTTTCCGATCTAAAAAAAAAAAAGTTGCAAAGAACTGCTGTGTGTGCTTAATTCCTGTATTGTATGACCTTTACAATTCACTTCCTTTCAAATTGGCGACATAAACAGAGTAGTTACAATATGACTTTTATTATTATATTACTATAAAAATAAACACGGTGAAGGCTTTTACCTGTCCTGTTCATGTGTGGTTCTCTGTCCAAGGATTGCCATTGCAGTCTGAATACACCCCACCAGATTTGCCATCTTTTGAGATACTCTGGTCCAGTCATTTTAGCTGTCACAATTTATCCATAAATTAAATCCTTAAGTTTTTATGATATTTGCTACCAGCACTTCAACTTTTAAAAAGTTTTCTTGCTAATTTATTCCATCCAATGGCAGGTGCCATTATTGCAAGAAAATAATTTTGTTCACGTCACCTGGCAGTGGTGTTAATATTAAAGGGTTTAGCTGGCCACCCAAAAATACTTTTCAAGCTGCATGGATGTTTTAAATGGGTAATGAGTACTTTTAGAAAACTTTGCATAAAAATCATTAGTACAGGCAAATATAGGAAACATAGTAATATATCTTATCAGAAAACAACAGCTTCTTTCTCCACTTATGAGCCACTTATTCTGCTCCCCCCCCCACAATCTGAACTAATCATCCACTTTATAAAAAAAAAATCTAAAATTTTTCTTGTTCAAGACAGACTGCCAACACAGAGAGACATCAGCTTACACCTGCTATTAAGAGAGAGGAACAGAGTGATAAAACAAGCAAAGGCAAACACAGAAAGATCATACTGAGATTTCTAACAAGCATTTTACCTCACTCCAGAGCTGAATATAATTTCCTCTATCCTGCTGCAGCTTCTGCTGGTGTACTAAGCAATAAAGCGCAAGAACACCTCTATATGTGCCATTCTGTATATAGTGGATCTGTCACAATCTCCACTCTGCTCCTGTCTGATGTGTTACCTTGTGTTGGGGCTGTCAGTCTGGTTGTGCTGGGTCTGTGCTAAAATCATCTGTGTTCACTTTCCTTGATTAGTCTTCTACTTAAGCATGCTAGCTCCTTCACCCAGTGTCAATTGTACACTTGCTGCTGCCTGTGTATGATTGACACTCCCTGTGTGCTCTGTGCCTGACCCAGCTTGACTTGATTTTCTTCCCGGACTTAGACCCTTTGCTTGTGACCTGACTTCTCTTGTGCCTGCTCCCTGTAAACTGTCTTGTCTTTTCTGATATAGGAAAGATGTGTATCTTCGTACCGTGTTAGCCAGTAGATAGAAAAATATTTAGACTTGAGAGTCCTCAGTGGTTGATACCTTTTAATGGCTAACTGAAAAGATGGTAACAAATTGCAAGCTTTCGAGACTACTCAGGTCTCTTCATCAGGCATAGACTAATACAACATCTGAAGAATCACATATTTATACACAAAATAGCACAGAAAAAATGCAATAGGTAAGACAAGTGACATGAAGCAGAACTGTCATTATGGCAGAGGGATTAACATAAATATGACTAGTTCATAGATAAGGAGTGAAGGTTTTATTACCCTCTGATTGGGGTCTGGTATTGTGTTGTGATGACCCTAAAAGGTCAGGGAGGCAGATTCCTTAATTGTTGTAGAACGACATAAAACTCTGGGATATATTCATCCCAGCACTAAGAGTGTCAAAGGTCATCATAAGTTTATATTCCCAGACTTTTCTATCCTTCTCAGATTTGAAGTTAGATTTTAATACAAGTAATTCCATATCTGTCATGCTATGACCGGGCATACAAAAGTGTTTGGCCACAGGTAAATCCATTCTTTTTTCTCTTATCGTGTGGCGATGAGAATTCATCCTTGTTCTCAGTTTTTGCCCGGTCTCCCCCACATACAGACCCCAGTTGGACATTTAGTACATATAATGAGGTACACCACATTAGATGTGATGCAGCTGAAAGTACCTGGTATCTTGTAGTCCTGATGGGAGTTGGGGATCTTTATCCTGTCCGTGGTCATTATAGATGTACAGGTCTTGCATTTCTTTTGTCTGCAAGGAAAGGTTCCTGCAGCTGTTGGGGAGGACAGGGAGCTTCTGACAATGATGCTTCTTAGATTTGGGGGCTGCCTAAAACATAGTAGTGGGGGGTCTGGAAATATGGATTGTAATCGGGCATCTTTTTGTAGTAAAGGTTGTAGTTTCCGTGCAGCTCCCCTTAGCATCTCCAGACTTGGATTGTAGGTGACCACTAGAGGCACCCGGTTATTTTCTTCTTTAGCTTTGTAATGTAGCAGGTGATTCCTTGATATTCTGGTGGCTCTTGTAATTTGTACATCTATAATGACCACGGACAGGATAAAGATCCCCAACTCCCATCAGGACTACAAGATACCAGGTACTTTCAGCTGCATCACATCTAATGTGGTGTACCTCATTATATGTACTAAATGTCCAACTGGGGGTCTGTATGTGGGGGAGACCGGGCAAAAACTGAGAACAAGGATGAATTCTCATCGCCACACGATAAGAGAAAAAAGAATGGATTTACCTGTGGCCAAACACTTTTGTATGCCCGGTCATAGCATGACAGATATGGAATTACTTGTATTAAAATCTAACTTCAAATCTGAGAAGGATAGAAAAGTCTGGGAATATAAACTTATGATGACCTTTGACACTCTTAGTGCTGGGATGAATATATCCCAGAGTTTTATGTCGTTCTACAACAATTAAGGAATCTGCCTCCCTGACCTTTTAGGGTCATCACAACACAATACCAGACCCCAATCAGAGGGTAATAAAACCTTCACTCCTTATCTATGAACTAGTCATATTTATGTTAATCCCTCTGCCATAATGACAGTTCTGCTTCATGTCACTTGTCTTACCTATTGCATTTTTTCTGTGCTATTTTGTGTATAAATATGTGATTCTTCAGATGTTGTATTAGTCTATGCCTGATGAAGAGACCTGAGTAGTCTCGAAAGCTTGCAATTTGTTACCATCTTTTCAGTTAGCCATTAAAAGGTATCAACCACTGAGGACTCTCAAGTCTAAATATTTTTTGTCTTTTCTGGTTTTCCTGACCTTGGCTCGTGTATTGGATTTCGTTTCTGACTTCCCCTTATTGTACTGCACCATTTTCTGGACCTGACCTTGGATTGTTTGACCTCCCATTACTTATTCTGTAAGTAGTATATATTTTTTACTATCTGTTATTGTAGTCTTTCTCTCCACTTCTGTTACTAATAGTTATTGAAGTAACTCTCGTCACAATATCCTAGTCCAGGCAGATAGTCTTCTCCCACAAGCTCGGAGTCAATTGTAAATTACCAGCCTGCAGAGGAGACAACTGGTGAAAATTCAAGTCATATAATTGCCAGAAATAGAGTTATTCTAAATGTATATATACAGGACAGTTTGTTACAAAAATTTACTTTAAAGTATAGTTACCCTTTAAAAATAGCAAAATCAGGCATACACACCTTTTCACGCTTCTGCAATCAATGCAGGCTGCTGAATCCAGTTGTTAGCTACCACTTGCTTGCTACTATTAGGCTGGAGTCATACACACCGTCTAAAAAATCAGACCGTTTTTGACGGCCGATAATCGCACAAATGTTTCCTGAACATTGCTCCGTCTGTCATCCGATTGGAATGCGAGGATGCGATTTTCTCGCATCTGAGCGTACGTTTGTCATCCGCTTGACATCCGTCTGGCGAGATTTTGTCGGTGGCTAGCAAAACCGACATAGAATGGATCCAAATGATAGTTTTTAAATCACAAAAGAAAGAATAGATATATACACATATAATACATATATATATATATATGTCATTGAGACTTATATATACACATATTTATAGTTCATACACTTCTACATAGCATAAAAACCACTAATTCAATTGCCGGTTTCTGTAAATTATTACAGAACCCGACATGAAATGACACATGGTTTACATACAGTTAACCATGTCATTTCATGTAGTTTGATATGTGGTTTTCACTAACAATTACATGAGTGTATGTGTGCAAAATTTCATACATGTAGGGGTTAATTAAATGTGCAAATTCGTTGTAAAAAAATGCGTGGGCTCCCGTGGTATTTTCTCCACAGTCAGGGAAAGCCAGTGAGTGGGGGCAGATAATAATAGCCTAGGGAGGGTGCATTTTTTTGTCCCCCCCCTGGCTACTAACATCTGCCCCCAGCCACCCCAGAAAAGGCACATCTATGATTAGATGCGCCTTTTCTGGCACTTAGACCGTCTATTCCCATTGCCCTGTAGCGGTGGTTAATGGGTTAATTATGGGTTAAGGCCACCTTGCTATTGGAAGGTGACGTTGAGCCAGGTTAATAATTGAGAGTTGTCAATTAGACAACTCTCAATTATTAATCCTATTGTATGAAATGAAAAAAAAACCACACACATTAATTAAAAATCATTTTAATGAAATAAATACACAGTTTTTGACCATATTCTATTGTACTGGTAATCCTTCGATTCTCTTGTTCTCCTGTAATAAAAAAATAAATAAATAAAACAATATTATTCTTACCTCTCCGGCGCTCAATCAGGTCCCCCGCTGCAATCCATCTGAAAGGGTTAACAGTTTTACAGCGAGGACCGCTGGTAAAGCTGCAGCCTTGCTGTAAACCCCCGAATGAATGAGCTCATCTCTGCAACTGACAGGTGATGAAGTGATTAGTGTGGGAAGCTTAATTGATTGTTTCTCACACTATTCAGTTCACTTCAGGTTAGCCGGGGACTCCCTCTGACGTCACTGATGCTGTGAGGAGTCTCCGGCTGACCTGAAGTGAACTGATTACCGTGGGAAACAATCAATTAAGCTTCCCACACCAATCAGCTCATCTCCTGTCAGCCGCAGGGAGATGCACTCATTCATTCGGGGGTTTACAGTCAGGCTGCAGCATTACCAGCGGTCCTCGCTGTAATCATGTTAACCCTTTCAGATCGGTTGCAGCGTGGGACCTGAGTGTCGGGGAGGTAAGAATAATGTTGTTTTATTATTTTTTTCTTATTACAGGAGAACAAGGGAATCGAAAGATTACCAGTACAATAAAATATGGTCAAAAACTGTGTATTTATTTCATTACAATGATTTTTAATTAATGTGTGTGTTTTTTTTCATTTCATACAATAGGATTAATAATTGAGAGTTGTCTAATTGACAACTCTCAATTATTAACCTGGCTTAAAGTCACCTTCCAATAGCAAGGTGGCCTTAATCCATTATTAACCCATTAGCCACCGCTACAGGGCAATGGGAATAGACGGGCTAAGTGCCAGAAAATTTGCATCTAATCATAGATGTGCCTTTTCTGGGGTGGCTGGGGGCAAGAGTATTGAGAGCATTGTACCCATCTATTAGGACAAGTGTCCTATCAGTCAATGTACAGTGTTCAGTATAAATGAGTGAACTCCAACAGATTTGTCAGAAAACTTTTAGTTTCTTTTCAGAATCAATATTTTCCATGGGATACCATTAATTGAAAACAAGATTTCTTATTTTTCACCCCACAAAAAAGTAATGTTTCTAACAAATTTATTCAAGGCCATGTTGTAAAAATGAGTACACCCCATTGAAAGTCTTAGGAGCAAAGTCAAAGTTTAGACTATAAAATTCTAATGGATGAGGATTCCACCATGGGTAAGTTTAATTATTCATTAACAGGTGTCATGCAGACAGTTGACTATACAAGGGCATTACTTAACCCCTTTCTGCCATGCGACTTACTATCCCGTCCATGGTACCTGGGCCCGTATGACCAGGAACGGGATAGTACGTCGCAGCTGACACCCGGAACTATGTGCCAGGAGCGGTCACGAACCGCTCCCCGCACATTAACCCCTGGCACACCGCGATCAAACATGATCGTGGTGTACCGGGGGCACAGGGGAGCATCGTTCAGGGAGGGGGCTCCCAGCGTGCTCCCCTGAGGCCCTCAGAACAGCGCAATGTGATCGCACACTGTGAGACCAGCGATCTGACCCTATACTGTAATGTCCCACACTGGGACAAAGTAAAAAAGTTAAAAAAATAAAAATAGCAAGTGTAAAAAAAATCCAAAATAAAGGAAAAAAAAATATTCCCCAATAAATTCATTTCTTCCTGTAAATAAAAAAAACAAAACCATAAAAGTACACATATTTGGTATCGCAGCGTCGGTAACGACCCGCCCTATAGAACTGTCCCACTAGTTAACCCTTTAGTGAACCCCTTAAAAAAAAACAAAGCAAAAAATCAATGCTTTATCATCATACTGCCGAACAAAAAATTGAATAACACGCGATCAAAAAGACCGATATAAACAAACATGGTACCGCTGAAAACGTCATCTTATTCCGCAAAAAACGAGCCACCATACAGCATCATCAGCGAAAAAATAAAAAAGTTATAGGTCGCAGAGTAAATCGATGCAAAAATAATTATTTTTTATATAAAATTGTTTTTATTGTATAAAAGCACCAAAACACAAAAAGATGATATAAATGAGGTATCGCTGTAATCATACTAACCCGAAGAATAAAACTGCTTTATCAATTTTACCACACGCGGAACGGTATAAACGCCTTCCCCCAAAAGAAATTCATGAATTGCTGATTTTTGTTCATTCTAACCTCCCAAAAATCGAAATAAAAAGCGATTAAAAAATGTCATGTGCTAAAAAATGGTACCAATAAAAATGTCAACTCGTACCGCAAAAAATAAGACCTCACATGACTCTGTGGGCCAAAATATGCAAAAATTATAGCTCTCAAAATGTGGTGATGCAAAAACTATTTTTTGCAATAAAAAGTGTCTTTTAGCCTGACAGCTGCCAATCATAAAAACCCGCTATAAATAGTAAATCAAACCCGCCTTTATCACCTCCTTAGTTAGGGAAAAATAATAAATTTAAAAAAATGTATTTATTTCCATTTTCCCGCTAGGTTTAGGGTTAGGGTTGCGCCTAAAGTTAGGGTTAGGGTTGGGGCTAAAGTTAGGGTTAGGGTTGGGACTAGAGTTACGGGTGTGTTAGGGTTAGGTTTGTGGTTAGGGTTATGATTAGGGTTGGGACTACGGTTAGGGGTGTGTTGAGTTTGGGGTTGGAGTTAGAATTGGGGGGTTGCCACTGTTTAGGCACATCAGGGGCTCTCCAAACGCGACATGGCGTCTGATCTCAATTCCAGCCAATTCTGTGTTGAAAAAGTGCTCCTTCACTTCTGAGCTCTGCCATGCGCCCAGTCGTTTACCCCCACATATGGGGTATCAACATACTCAGGACAATTTGCCCAATAACTCTTGGGGTCCAATTTCTTCTGTTACCCTTGGGAAAATAAAAAATTAAACAGAATAAATAAAAAATTAAACAGAGATTCACTTCTGCTCCTGTTCTACGGCAGCCTGATGTTTCTCTGCCATTTCAGGTGGAGGTTGATGCCTCTGAAATTGGGGCAGGTGCCGTTTTGTCCCAAAGAGATCCTGAGACCTCTAAAAGTAACCCTTGTGCTTTTTTCTCTCGAAAATTTTCTCCAACTGAACGTAATTATGACGTGGGTAATCGGGAGTTATTGGCCATGAAGTGGGCTTTTGAAGAGTGGAGACATTGGCTGGAGGGAGCCAAACATCAGGTGGTAGTCCTCACGGACCATAAGAATCTGGTTTATCTGGAATCAGCCAAGCGACTTAATCCTAGACAGGCCAGGTGGGCCTTGTTTTTCACACGTTTTAATTTTGTGGTTTCCTTTCTTCCTGGCACTAAGAATGTTAAGGCGGATGCCCTCTCAAGTAGTTTCCTTGCGGACTCTCCTGAGTTATCTGATCCTGCTGTTATTTTGAAAGAGGGTGTAGTTCTTTCCGCCATCTCGCCCAATTTGAGACTGGCTCTGGAAGGGTGTCAGGAGGATAAACCCGAGCGCTGCCCTGTTGGGAAATTGTTTGTCCCAGACCAGTGGAAGAAGAGTGTGATGTCTGAGATTCATTGTTCCGCGTTGGCCGGTCATCCCGGAATTTTTGGTACCAGAGACTTGGTGAGTCGGTCCTTTTGGTGGCCTACTTTGTCTCGTGATGTCAGGGAGTTTGTGCAGTCCTGTGGGACTTGCTCTTGCTCCAACCCTTGCTCTCGCTCTAGTGGTTTGTTGATGCCATTGCCTGTGCCCAAGAGACCATGGACCCATATCTCTATGGATTTTATTTCCGACCTCCCTGTTTCTCAGAGAATGACTGTTATCTGGGTGATTTGTGATAGGTTTTCCAAGATGATACATCTTGTGCCATTACCTAAGTTGCCTTCCTCCTCCGAATTGGTGCCTTTGTTCCTTCAGCACGTGGTTCGGTTACACGGCATTCCTGAGAACATTGTGTCTGACAGAGGAGTCCAGTTTGTTTCCAGATTTTGGAGGACTTTTTGTTCTAAACTTGGTGTTCAATTGTCTTTCTCCTCTGCTTTTCATCCTCAGACCAATGGACAAACTGAGAGAACAAACCAGACATTGGAGACTTATCTGAGATGCTTTGTGTCTGCTGATCAAGATGACTGGGTCTCTTTTTTGCCTTTGGCTGAGTTTGCTCTTAATAATAGGGCAAGCTCTGCCACTTTGATGTCTCTATTTTTCTGCAATTTTGGGTTTCACCCTCGATTTTCTTCGGGACAGACGGAGGCTTCTGTCTGTCCGGGTGTTGACTCTGTTGTGGAGCGTATGCAGCAGATTTGGGACCAGGTAGTGGAGAGGTTGTCCCTCTCTCAGGAGAAGGCCCAGCGGTTTGCCAACCGGCATAGGACTGATGGTCCTCGGTTTAAAGTGGGGGACTTAGTCTGGTTATCCTCAAGAAATATCCCTATGAGTTGCATCTCCTAAGTTTAAGCCTAGGTTCATTGGACCTTATAAGATCATGGAGATTCTTAATCCTGTTTCCTTTCGTTTACTTCTTCCAGGGACATTTAAGATCCATAACGTTTTCCACAAGTCCTTATTGAAGAGGTTTGTCGAGCCAGTGGTTCCTATGGCTGCGCCTCCTGACCCTGTTTTGGTTGAGGGCAATCTGGAGTATGTGGTTGAGAAAATATTGAATTCTCGTTTTTCTAGACGGAAACTCCATTATTTGGTTAAGTGGAGAGGTTATGGTCAGGAGGACAATTCTTGGGTGTTTGCTTCAGACATACATGCTAGGACACTGATCCGTGCATTTCACAGAGCTCATCCTGACCTACCTGGTTGCACAAATGAGGGTTCGGTGACCCCTCCTCAAGGGGGGGGTTATGTTGTGAATGTTTTAGAAATGAATACTGAGCAGAAGCTCCCTCTGGTGGTTACAAACAGTACTGAACCATTCAATGAGGATTCGCAATCAGGAATCACAGACTGGATATAAGGGAGGTTTCCCCCCATCATGGTTGCCGGTGATCAATTGTTCTTGTCTCAACGTTGTTTCCTGGTTCACTTGGAAGCTTGCTGAGTCTTGCCTCTTCTCCTGCTCTCAGATAAGATATTTTCTGTTTTTTGTTTTTGTGCTTGCCATTTGCATATTTCTCTGCATTTCTGTGAGGTTGGCCAGGTTCCCCTCCCCGGGGGGCTTGGGCTCCTCTCGGTTCCTCTGGAGCCACTGTTGTTTGTTCATTTGCCTTTTCCAGTTTTTTCAGTGGCTGCGGCTTAGTTTTGTTACACCAGAGAACTAATTTAGGTGGTAGAGGTCGTGTGATCTCAGGTGTTTTTGCAATTAGTAGCGTTGGTTTTTTTTAGGGTTTTTTTGGAATTGCAGTAAGTATCCTTCCTATCCTTTTCTGTCTAGGCAGATTGGGCCCCAGCGTTTGCTCATACTATTTTCTGTCTGTGTCTGTATTTCCTATTGTCTAACCGCCATTACATAGCCAATGTACCTGAGGAAGTCCAGGACAAGACGTCCATGAAACACGTAGTTTGATAGTCTTTAATAAAGTATGCAACTCTTCTTAACTCTGTGATTCCCTTGCCTCATTTTGGAGGAGCGCGGAATTGTCGGCATTTTGAATATCCTATCCAGAATTTCTTGAAGATCCTTCGCGGGTCCGGTGCCATCTGCAGCCCTCCTATCCTACTTACTATATGTGTTATGCATACTCACAACGTGTAAAGGTGAGAATTTTACCTTACAATAAACTAATTGTTAATTTGGTAACTGCGCTATTGCGCCCCTCTCTCTATCATTTCTTCATACTGTGCAATATAGTATAATACACTCCCAATAATCCTCCACATAGTATATTGAACTCCCAATAATCCTTCATACAGTACAATGCAGTTGTCATGGGTGTGTCAGATGCTACAGACAGTCGCTCTGCATCTGGCTTCAGAAGTAATCTGCGTTTGATGTTGCAGACGAATTCTTAATCATTCTGACTTTTGGACCCAGGTGGCAACCTCCCTCCGGCTCCAATTGTTTATAGACTCCCAGTCTGCTTCTTGTTTCGAAGTTCTGGAGGGCGTTCTGTTCTCAACTGGGGGTGCAGCTGTCCTTTTCCTCTGCCTTCCATCCCCAGTCGAATGGACAGACCGAGTGCGTTAATCAGAATTTGGAGACTTACATCAGGTGTTTTGTCTCTGAGAGTCAGGAGGATTGGGAAGCCTACTTACCGCTGGCAGAATTTGCTAATAATCATCGTCAGGAGTCTACTTTGGTGCGTACGATTACCATCCACAGTTTAGTACTTTTAGCAGGGGAGGGGCTTCGGGAGTTCATGAGGAGGAGTGTTTTGCTTTGTCGCTCTCTTTGGTGTGGCAGGGGGTTATGAGTAATTTGAAGATCTTGGGAGACAGGTACAAACATATGGCTGACAGAAAATGCTTGCCAGGTATGGATCTGAATATGAATGACTTTGTGTGGTTGTCTACCAGGAATATCAAGTTGAGGGTCCTTCCTAGACGTTGGGTCCTAGATTTACTGGCCCCTATAAAATACCCGTCGTCATTAACCAAGCAGCATTTCATCTTGAGCTAATCCAGGCCCTTAAGATTCACAATGTCTTTCACAGGTCTCTGCTCAAGAAATATGTGGAAACTCATGAGTCCTCACCCCTACCGCTGCCCCCAAGATTAGTTGATGGAAATCTAGAGTTTCAGATTTCGAGGATTGCAGATTCTCGCCTCCAATGTCGTTCCCTACAATACTTAGTGCGCTGGAATGGTTATGGCACAGAGGAAAGGATATGGGTTTCAGCATCAGAGGTGTTATGTTAGGTAGCTGAGGAGGACAGGAACAACAGCCGGGCAGCCGAACACCTGAGATGTTGGTAACTAATAGGTTGCAGATTCCTAAACTAACTACACAACTAGAGGTAGCCGTGGAGCGTTCCTACATTGATCCTAGACGCCTCGTCACAGCCTGAGAGATAACTACACCTAAAGGCAGAAACATGAAAGCTATCTGCCTCGGAGCAGATCCCCAAAGAAAATAGGAAGCCCCCAAACATGTAATGGCGGTTAGACAAGAAGAAAGCACGGACACAGACAGAAAATAGAATGAGCAAACGCTGGGGCCACAAGCTGACTAAATAGGATAGGACAGCAGAGATTACTTTCTGCAACCCAGAAAACCCTACAAAAATCCAACAATTCTGATTACAAAAATACTGAGATCACACGATCTTGCCACCCACTAAATCAGATCTCAGTGTGAACAAAACCAAGCCGCAGCCGCTGAAAAAGCAGGAAAAAAACAAATGAAAAAACAACAGTGGCTACAGACAAACTGTGAGGAGCACAGGCCCCAGGAGGGGACCCGGCTGTCCTCCACAAATGTGCAGAAAACTATGCAAATAGCAAGCACAAAAAGAAAAGCAGAAAATATCTTATCTGAAAGCAGCAGACGCAGGCAAGACACCAGCAAACTTCCAAATGAACCAGGAACCACAATTGAGACCAGAACAATTGATCACCGGCGACCATCATGGGAGGGAACCTCCCTTATATCAATCTAGTCAGTGATCCCAGTTTGCCATTCCTCGCTGGAAGGTTCAGTACTGTCTGTAACCACCAGAGGGAGCCTCCGCTCATTCACAACAGTGCCCCTCCTTGAGGAGGGGTCACCGAACCCTCACTTGTGCAACCAGGCCAATCAGGATGAGCTCGGTGATAGGCACGGATCAGTCTCCTAGCATGGATGTCCGAAGCAAACACCCAAGAATTGTCCTCCTGACCATAACCTCTCCAATTAACCAAATAATGGAGTTTCTGTTTAGAAAAACGAGAATCCAATATTTTCTCAACCACATACTTCAGATTGCTCTCAACCAAAACAGGGTCAGGAGGCGCAGCCATAGGAACCACTGGCTCGACAAACCTCTTCAATAAGGACTTGTGGAACACGTTATGGATCTTAAATGTCCCTGGAAGAAGCAAACGGAAGGAAACCGGATTAAGACTCTCCATGATCTTATAAGGTCCAATGAACCTAGGCTTAAATTTGGAGATGCAACCCTCATAGGGATATTTCTTGAGGACAACCAAACCAAGTCCCCCACTTTAAAACGAGGACCATCAGTCCAATGCCGGTTGGCAAACCGCTGGGCCTTCTCTTGAAAGAGAGACAACATCTCCACTACCTGGTCCCAAATCTGCTGCATTCGCTCCACAACAGAGTCAACACCTGGACAGACAGAAGCCTCCGCCTGTCCCGAAGAAAATCGAGGGTGAAACCCAGAATTGCAGAAAAATGGAGACATCAAGGTGGCAGAGCTAGCCCTATTATTAAGAGCAAACTCAGCCAAAGGCAAAAAAAAGACCCAGTCATCTTGATCAGCAGACAAAAATCATCTCAAATAAGTCTCCAAGGTCTGGTTTGTTCTCTCGGTTTGTCCATTGGTCTGAGGATGAAATGCAGAGGAGAAAGATAATTGAACACCAAGTTTAGAACAAAAAGTCCTCCAAAATCTGGAAACAAACTGGACTCCTCTGTCAGACACAATGTTCTCCGGAATGCCGTGCAACCGAACCACGTGCTGAAGGAACAAAGGCACCAACTCGGAGGAGGAAGGCAACTTAGGTAATGGCACAAGATGTATCATCTTGGAAAACCTATCACAGATTACCCAGATAACGGTCATTCTCTGAGAGACAGGGAGGTCAGAAATAAAATCCATAGAGATATGGGTCCATGGCCTCTTGGGCACAGGTAATGGCATTAACAAACCACTAGAGCGAGAGCAAGGCTTTGAATGAGAGCAAGTCCCACAGGACTGCACAAAGTCCCTGACGTCACGAGACAAAGTAGGCCACCAAAAGGACCGACTCACCAAGTCTCTGGTACCAAAAATCCCAGGATGATCAGCCAACGCGGAACAATGAATCTCAGACATCACACTCTTCTTCCACTGGTCTGGGACAAACAATTTCCCAACAGGGCAACGCTCAGGTTTATCTTCCTGACACCCCTCCAGAGCCAGTCTCAAATTGGGCGAGATGGCGGAAAGTACTACACCCTCTTTCAAAATAACAGCAGGATCAGATAACTCAGGAGAATCCGCAAAGAAACTCCTTGAGAGGGCATCCGCCTTAACATTCTTAGTGCCAGGAAGAAAAGAAACCACAAAATTAAAACGTGTGAAAAACAAGGCCCACCTGGCCTGTCTAGGATTAAGTCGCTTGGCTGAGTCGAGATAAACCAGGTTCTTATGGTCCGTGAGGACCACCACCTGATGTTTGGCTCCTTCCAGCCAATGTCTCCACTCTTCAAAGGCCCACTTCATGGCCAATAACTCCCGATTACCCACGTCATAATTACGTTCAGTTGGAGAAAACTTTCGAGAGAAAAGGGCACAAGGGTTACTGTTGTGTTTTGGTAGCTGAGGAGAGCAGGCAAAAACGGCAATACACCAGAGAGGTTGGAATCTACTGGATTGCAGTACCCTGACTAACCACCACAACTAAAGGCAGCCGTGGAGCGTTCCTACGTTGGTCCTAGACGCCTCGTCACAGCCTGAGAGGCTAACTTACACCTAAAGATAGAAAGAGGAAAGCTATCTGCCCCGGAGCAGATCCCCAAAGAACATAGGAAGCCCCCAAACATGTAATGGCGGTTAGACAAGAGGAAATACAGACACAGACAGAAAATAGTATGAGCAAACGTTGGGGCCCAATCTTCCTAGAAAGAAAAGGATAGGAAGGACACTTACTGCAATCCAAAAAACCCTAAAAAAATACCAACTCTACTAATTGCAAAAACACCTGAGATCACACGACCTCTACCACTTAAATTAGTTCTCTGGTGTAACAAAACTAAGCCGCAGCCACTGAAAAAACTGGAAAAGGCAAATGAACAAATAACAGTGGCTCAGATAAACTGAGAGGAGCACAAGCCCCCGGAGGGGACCTGGCTGACCTCCACAGAAGTGCAGGAAAAAATGCAAAAAGCAAGCACAAAAATAAAAGCAGAAAATATCTTATCTGATAGCAGAAGATGCAGGCAAGACTCAGCAAGCTTCCAAGTGAACCAGGAACCAAAGTTGAGACAAGAACAATTGATCACCGGCAACCCTGATGGGAGGGAACCTCCCTTATATAAGACCAGTCTGTAACTCCTGATTGCCAATCTTCATTGAATGGTTCAGTACTGTTTGTAACCACCAGAGGGAGCTTCTGCTCAGAATTAATTTCTAACACATTCACAACAGTACCCCCCCCTTGAGGAGGTGTCACCGAACCCTCATTTGGGCAACCAGGTCGGTCGGGATGAGCTCTGTGATACGCACGGATAAGTCTCCTAGCATGGATGTCCGAAGCAAACACCCAAGAATTGTCCTCCTGACCATAACCTCTTTTACATTCTCTGACAGACCCTTCCGAAAAAGGGCTGCCAAAGCATCATCATTCCATTTGGTCAGGACTGCCCACTTTCGGAATTTCTGACAGTATAACTCAGCGTCCTAAAGCCCCTGATTTAATGCCAACAAGGTTTTTTCAGCTTGATCAGTGACATTAGGTTCATTGTACAATAACCCCAGAGCCAGAAAAAATGCATCAATATTACTCAAAACAGGGTCCCCAGGTGTCAGGGAAAAAGCCCAATCCTGAGGATCGCCGCGCAGGAGAGAGATGACAATTTGAACCTGCTGTGCTGCGTTCCCTGAGGACTTAGGTTTTAAGGCAAAAAACAACTTACAGTTATTTTTGAAATTCAGAAATTTAGCTCGATCCCCTAAAAACAAATCTGTCATGGGGATCCTAGGTTCCACAACCGGCAACCCTGCAAGATAGGTAGCAATACTCCGAACTTCAGTGGCAAGCTGATCCACACGGCCAGACAACTGTGCAAACTCCATTGAGAGAAAAAAAAAATCCTCAGCACCCAGAGAAAAAGAGGGGAAAAAAAATGCAACAAACAGAAAAAAAAAATCTCTGACAACTCTGACAACTTTTTTTTTTTTACACTATTTTTCCCTTCTGTGAGTACCATATAATTTTCAGTTTGGCCGGTGATACTGTTATGATTTGGTAGCTGAGGAGAGCAGGCAAAAACGGCAATACACCAGAGAGGTTGGAATCTACTGGACTGCAGTACCCTGACTAACCACCACAACTAAAGGCAGCTGTGGAGCGTACCTACGTTGGTCCTAGACGCCTCGTCACAGCCTGAGAGGCTAACTTACACCTAAAGATAGAAAGAGGAAAGCTATCTGCCCCGGAGCAGATCCCCAAAGAACATAGGAAGCCCCCAAACATGTAATGGCGGTTAGACAAGAGGAAATACAGACACAGACAGAAAATAGTATGAGCAAACGTTGGGGCCCAATCTTCCTAGAAAGAAAAGGATAGGAAGGACACTTACTGCAATCCAAAAAACCCTAAAAAAATACCAACTCTATTAATTGCAAAAACACCTGAGATCACACGTCCTCTACCACTTAAATTAGTTCTCTGGTGTAACAAAACTAAGCCGCAGCCACTGAAAAAACTGGAAAAGGCAAATGAACAAATAACAGTGGCTCAGATAAACTGAGAGGAGCACAAGCCCCCGGAGGGGACCTGGCTGACCTCCACAGAAGTGCAGGAAAAAATGCAAAAAGCAAGCACAAAAATAAAAGCAGAAAATATCTTATCTGATAGCAGAAGATGCAGGCAAGACTCAGCAAGCTTCCAAGTGAACCAGGAACCAAAGTTGAGACAAGAACAATTGATCACCGGCAACCCTGATGGGAGGGAACCTCCCTTATATAAGACCAGTCTGTAACTCCTGATTGCCAATCTTCATTGAATGGTTCAGTACTGTTTGTAACCACCAGAGGGAGCTTCTGCTCAGAATTAATTTCTAACACATTCACAACAGTACCCCCCCCTTGAGGAGGTGTCACCGAACCCTCATTTGGGCAACCAGGTCGGTCGGGATGAGCTCTGTGATACGCACGGATAAGTCTCCTAGCATGGATGTCCGAAGCAAACACCCAAGAATTGTCCTCCTGACCATAACCTCTTTTACATTCTCTGACAGACCCTTCCGAAAAAGGGCTGCCAAAGCATCATCATTCCATTTGGTCAGGACTGCCCACTTTCGGAATTTCTGACAGTATAACTCAGCGTCCTAAAGCCCCTGATTTAATGCCAACAAGGTTTTTTCAGCTTGATCAGTGACATTAGGTTCATTGTACAATAACCCCAGAGCCAGAAAAAATGCATCAATATTACTCAAAACAGGGTCCCCAGGTGTCAGGGAAAAAGCCCAATCCTGAGGATCGCCGCGCAGGAGAGAGATGACAATTTGAACCTGCTGTGCTGCGTTCCCTGAGGACTTAGGTTTTAAGGCAAAAAACAACTTACAGTTATTTTTGAAATTCAGAAATTTAGCTCGATCCCCTAAAAACAAATCTGTCATGGGGATCCTAGGTTCCACAACCGGCAACCCTGCAAGATAGGTAGCAATACTCCGAACTTCAGTGGCAAGCTGATCCACACGGCCAGACAACTGTGCAAACTCCATTGAGAGAAAAAAAAAATCCTCAGCACCCAGAGAAAAAGAGGGGAAAAAAAAATGCAACAAACAGAAAAAAAAAAATCTCTGACAACTCTGACAACTTTTTTTTTTTACACTATTTTTCCCTTCTGTGAGTACCATATAATTTTCAGTTTGGCCGGTGATACTGTTATGATTTGGTAGCTGAGGAGAGCAGGCAAAAATGGCAATACACCAGAGAGGTTGGAATCTACTGGACTGCAGTACCCTGACTAACCACCACAACTAAAGGCAGCTGTGGAGCGTACCTACGTTGGTCCTAGACGCCTCGTCACAGCCTGAGAGGCTAACTTACACCTAAAGATAGAAAGAGGAAAGCTATCTGCCCCGGAGCAGATCCCCAAAGAACATAGGAAGCCCCAAACATGTAATGGCGGTTAGACAAGAGGAAATACAGACACAGACAGAAAATAGTATGAGCAAACGTTGGGGCCCAATCTTCCTAGAAAGAAAAGGATAGGAAGGACACTTACTGCAATCAAAAAAAACCTAAAAAAATACCAACTCTACTAATTGCAAAAACACCTGAGATCACACGACCTCTACCACCTAATGTCATGTATAGTGTACAGTTCCTATAGCGTCTTGTGCTTGGGTGCGAGGAAAACACATGAGACATAGGTTGATATGAAATGACTTGTATTACTTCATACAAGCATGCAGAAAAGGTCACACAGTTTGCAGGAACAGAGGCAGGAGAACACAGCAGGCCAGAGTAACTTCAAGCTCTACAATAACTCTCCAAGCAGGTTCAGGATCTCTTCTCTGTACCGTAATTCCTCTGCAAACATGGATTCACCAGACAGCAGGTTTCCAAAGTCCAAAAGTGTTCCAAAGTTCCTCAGTAGGAAATAGCTGGAGTCCAAAATCCTAGGTTTCCAGGAGTCAGGTCACAGGCTGACTGAGGCTTGATTCAGGAGCACTGATTGTTCAGCTGAGGCTGCTTAAGAAGCAAGAGGGAGAGAATCAGGGCGGGAACATGAAAACTGGAAACTCCATATTAACTGAGGGCAAGAGCTGCAGAAAGACAGAAAGCAAAATGGCCGACGGAAAACTGAGTTTCAAGGAACATGTCAAAAGAGACAAAGAACCTTACACCTAAATTAGTTCTCTGGTGTAACAAAACTAAGCCGCAGCCACTGAAAAAACTGGAAAAGGCAAATGAACAAATAACAGTGGCTCAGATAAACTGAGAGGAGCACAAGCCCCCGGAGGGGACCTGGCTGACCTCCACAGAAGTGCAGGAAAAAATGCAAAAAGCAAGCACAAAAATAAAAGCAGAAAATATCTTATCTGATAGCAGAAGATGCAGGCAAGACTCAGCAAGCTTCCAAATGAACCAGGAACCAAAGTTGAGACAAGAACAATTGATCACCGGCAACCCTGATGGGAGGGAACCTCCCTTATATAAGACCAGTCTGTAACTCCTTCATTGAATGGTTCAGTACTGTTTGTAACCACCAGAGGGAGCTTCTGCTCAGAATTCATTTCTAACACATTCACAACACAGACCTGTATTTTAGCAAAGGGCTGGATTTAAGGGTTAACCAGAAGTGATGGGTGGGACTGGTTAATCACGCACCTCCCAGGGGGCGTGCTCCTGTGAACACAGGAAAGTCCTACATATTTCCTGTGTGCACCACATGGGATATGTCCATGTGTGAGATGGGAGCTGCCTGGAGCTCCGAAAGGTCCAGGAAGCACCATGGGTGTGGATGACTAACAGGAGACAGAAGAAGCCAGGCTGGGGAAAACCTGAGGTTTAACCAGGTAACCCTGAGACTGGGGAGTTGTGTCCTGACGGATGTCAGGCATTTGAACTGTGAGAACGGAACTGGACTGGAACGGACTATTTGTGGGTAGGGTGTGGTTCACCTGCCCTGCCACGGGTTATGGAGTAGTTTATGGTTCTGTAATAAACTCGAGTTGGACTTGTTTAAAGTAAGAATCTGCTCCTGTGTAGTTGACTATTGCTGCCAAGCGAGTATATACCAACCTGCTTAGTGATCGCCGCGTCACATGTGAAGGCTAGGGGTACTCTTGTAGCCTTGTTGCTAGGGGCAATGGATGAGGCCGACAACCCCGGTTGCTGGGGCATCGAATGAGGTATTTGTCTTCTGGACAGCTGCGGTAGCACACGCGGAAGCATCTGGCGGTGGCTCAGCTGGGCCACGAAGATTAAAAGCGTCTGGCGGTAACTCGGCGGGGTTACGAAGGTTTGCAGTGGCTCGGAGGAGCGTGCCAGGACCAAGAGCAACCGCAGCAGGAGCTCTGCAAATTGCCTGGGGTGGAGGTCCGCAGAGCCGTCTGGAGGTCTGCAGAGTCATCTGGAGGTCCGCAGAGCCATGGGACGCGAGGCAGCCATGGTTGAAGTGGATTGTTGAGACATGCTCGACGAGTTCTATCGCTCCATGATCCATGTGCATCTGCAGGAGCTGGTGGGGTGTCCACGGAAAGTTGCCTGAACAGGGGGCGGAGTCCCAAAAGGTAGTGGTCTCCCTAAAGGGGGTGGTGGCCCTGAAGGGGATAATGGCCCAAAAGGGGGCGGAGCATCCCAAAGTCAAAGGGGTGGCACAGACAGACTGTTGCTGGGGACAATTGTACTATTTGTGTTCATTCTGCCATATGAACTACCCACCCGGAAAGGGGCTACGTGGGTGCACCCTGGAGATGAACGCAGAGGGCTTGTGTGGACTAGTCAACGCCGAGAGCTCGGTGACTTTAGGGAGGGGTGCACCTGATGTATTTGAGATACCCAAAAGGAAGATCGGTGTCACCTGCATCCGTGGGGGCACTAAAGACTATCCAATGTCCAGGGTAAACCTAGAGACGGCCAATGACATCTCAAGTCATGTTGTCGCCGTGGGCCCTAACTTAGCCTATCCAGTGATAGTAGGCTGGGACTCTGAACTGTTCTCAGACTTATGGGAGAAGGGAGCTCCTCTACAGCAGGAGGAGGAGGGCCCTATGTTGAAGGGGGTGGGTACATTATGACAGTGACACCTCCCAAATCTGATGGTACAGAAGTAGGGGTAACCGGTGGAAGGTATGCGTCTGCCCAATGTACTGACCTGACACACCTGAAGAAGACCATGGTATGATCGGGAGTGATGGGGAAGCTAAAAGAATGGGAACTGAGACCAAGTTAGAAAGCAACTTGGGGGGTCACCTCACTAGGGGGGTGTGACAGAGTCCGAGGGTGACTGTGACTCTATAAACCAAAGGGAGTTCAGTAAGGGAGGGCTCAACAAGGATGGCACATACTCCCATCACCGAAGGAGCCAGGGCCACCAAGGAGTGATCCAAGTGACACTTGTTGATGATGGGCAGTCAGGTGATGGCGATATAGGAGAAGAAATCCAGGGAAGTGCTGGTGGAGCAGGAGTCCATGAGGCTCAGGAGGAGCAGACCAATGGTGGGTCCACCTGTAGGGAGGCTGTAGTCCAGAGCAGCTCCCTGGGTGAAGAAGTGGAGAGGGTTGAAGACTCCAAAGACCCCGAGGGGGAAGAGCTGGAGTGAGCAAAAACCCTAGAATGTGGCACTGCTAAGACCCAAGAGAGGGAAGGTGACACTTCTGAGACTCAGGTGAAGGCCGAGGGTGCAGAAAAGGAGGAATCCACTAATTAAGTGAGGTCTGAAGCAGCTAACCCTGTGAGTGATGGAGGCTCAACCAGTCCAGAGGGGGAAAGAAGTGAGCTAAGGAGGTTCAAGGAATCGATACAAGCCCATCTAAAGCAAGAGAATCATCAGAAGCAAGCCACTGAAGGCAGAGTGGGTGCATTGGAAAGAGAGGTGTCTGAGCTCAGAGGTCGTCTGGCTGAATGCCAGTCAGTGAGAAGATGGAGCAGCAGGTGTCTGGTCTGGCCTGCCGACTCAAAGAGGTGGCCGTCTGGCAAGAGCTAATGATGGAAACTGAGCAAGGCGATCATCTCTGTGCAATGGAGCAGGCTGAGATTCCCTTGTTCAAGTGTCTTGTAGACGTCCCGGAAGACCTGAGAGAAGAGTGTGCCAGAGAGGCAGTGCCTAACAACTTTAAGAAGGCCGTGGAAGCTTGTAAGGAGTACTAGTCCCCAGGAGCTAAACAACTGGTGATTCTGTCCACATCCGAAGTCACGGTGGATCGGGTGGCTATCCTAGGCGACATGCACTTGAGGTGTCTTCGCATGAAGCGCTTGATCCGATGGGAGAATGAAGAAGCTGCTAGATGGCTGGAGCTTATGAGGGAAGCTCGGAATCTACTGAAGGATGTCATCCAGGTGCCAAGTGCTCTGCTGGGAGAAGTCGTCGGGTCAAATGGGCGACTCATACAGGAAATTGTCAATAAATCGGGGGTGACGAGAGTGAGAATTCCCGATAATGATGAAGGCAAGGTACCCAAGGAAGTGGGTATGGTTCCATTCCTTATGGTGGGGACAGGGGAGAGTCTTGGAAATATGTGGATCCTCCTCATGTATAGGGTGGCTCATCTTAAAGAAGTACAGCAGTTAAAGCTGGAAAGAGCAAGGATTGAGAGACAACGTCGCTTCAAAAGTTGGAAGCCCTCTGTTAAGCATGGTACCCAACAAAGTGGAGGTTCTCCTGATAATAAAGTGGACACCGCAGAAGCTAGAGACAAGTGGGGCAACAGGTCTCTAGGTGAGGGAGGAAATAGCCATCGGAGAACTGTCCAGAGGCGTCCTGACGATGAGGGGCATACTATGTTGGGGGTCTTAGAGACCTAATAGGGTATGTGACAATAACGAGACGGTCCTGACCGTAGATACTGAGGGAAGTGAGTCACACAGTTGCATTGACCGCTGGGGGCGGGGAAGGACTAACAAAGCCACGACTCGGGATTGAAGGATGGCAAAATCTGGTACCACAAAAAGAAAGTTGGTGACAGGGACGGATGGTAACTC
Organism: Oophaga sylvatica; assembly: GCA_033576555.1. Lineage (NCBI taxonomy): Eukaryota > Metazoa > Chordata > Amphibia > Anura > Dendrobatidae > Oophaga > Oophaga sylvatica. The sequence continues at coordinate 782,583,507 of JARQOD010000001.1, read as the reverse complement.
TATTTAGGACCAGGTGATGTTGAGGGAGCAGGTTCCAGAGTCTAATGCTTTTAGTAGGTGGAGAGGATCCCCTTGACTGGTAGCTAGAGATGACAGGGACGGGTTTTTCCAAGGTCCTGGACTGTGGTCAGGTGTTCATCCCTACAGGTTTGAACAGAGGGGGAGGATATGTGGTGTACCAACTAATGGTTTATGGAGAGACAGGTCTGTATCGCACAGAGTTCTGCTGCGATCTGAATCCAGGACAGGTTGCTGGGTCTTGTAGTCCCACAAACCTGTATTTTAGCAAAGGGCTGGATTTAAGGGTTAACCAGAAGTGATGGGTGGGACTGGTTAACCACACACCTACCGGGGGGCGTGCTCCTGTGAACACAGGAAGGTCCTACATATTTCCTGTGTACATCACATGGGAGATGTCCATGTGTGAGATGGGAGCTGGCTGGAGCTCCTGAAGGTTCAAGAAGCACCAAGGGTCTGGATGACTAAATGGAGCCAGATGAAGCCAGGCTGGGGAAAACCTGAGGTGCTGTTAGCCAGGTAACCCTAAGTCTGGGGAGTTGTGTCCTAACGGACATCGAGCATTTGAACTGTGCGAACGGAACTGGATTGGAATGGACTATTTGTGGGCTGGGTATGGTTCACATGCCCTGCCACGGGTTATGGAGTGGTTTATGATTCTGTAATAAACACAAGTTGAACTTGTTTAAAGGAAGAATCTGCTCCTGTGTAGTTGACTATTGCTGCCAAGCGAGTATACCCCAACATGCTTAGTGATTGCCGTGTCACAGTGGCTAGAAGGATGCTGCTGGGTGTTCCAGGGTGCTAGATTACATTATAATAAATCCATTATATTTATATGGCTAAAGGGTATGCCACACTGAACAATATCGCTAACGGGATCGCTAAAAAACGTCACTATTTAGCGATCCCGTTAGCGATGTTGTTCAGTGCGGCATCTGCCAGCGACGAGTTTCCTGCTGTGATCTCGCTCGTCGCTGGAATCGTTCCGGACCCTATTTTCTCGTCGGCGCTCCCGCTGGGTAAGTATATATCGCTAGTGTGGCACCTTTTCTTAGCGATTTAGCGGTACTTTTGTACCGCTAAAGTCGTTAAGAAGATCGCTAACGGCGATAGCGTCGTTAACTATATCGCTAAATGTGGCCGCACTTAGCGATATAGAAACAATCCCGCTAGCGATCGCATTAGTATGCGTCGTTATCGTGATCGCTAGCGGGATTGTTTAGTGTGGCAGTACCTTTATTGTTACAGTATCTGTAACACTATTGACTGAAGGAGAGTGTCAGGATTACACATAGATGAAGGGGGAGGAGTGTTAAGAAGGAAAAACTATGTAGTCAGTAATTTATTCATCATCAAACTGTATCGGAGTCTCATGAAGGTGCTATGGAGTAGTGAATGGTGAGACAGATACAAGGTGTATACAGCAAGGTAGAAGTGCAGGCTTAAAATATAACTTTTAATAATTGCCTTTAAAAAAACGAGAATTTCGTCCAATAATATCAAAAAACAACAAAATATATCCTAACCACCAGTGACTTGTGAGAAAACAAAATAATTAATTAAAACCGTCAGTAAAGCAGACTGACTTAATCATAAATTAAATAGGGATAGATCTATCTGGACACTATCCACAAAATATCAATGACTGTATGTGCTTATTTCCTCTCATATATTGCACATCAATAATATGGAACAGTCTTACCACATGTCGATATCCACCGTGTACTCGTAGATGGGGGAGGCCTTTTTAAGCATAATGCCATACATTACCCCAAACCAGGTGGATACATGTGAACCAAGGACTGACAATCTCCCAACAAGTTTCTCTGGCTAGATCATAAGGGGAGAGTTATGCCATTTTTGTCAGCTGTTATGGTGTCTGTCACCCGCAGTGCCTGTGTGGTCTGTTGGACGGGTGCGCATGTCTGAACCACGTGCGTTCTTAAATAGGACGCTAAAACGGTCATATAGTGACGTCAGATCCTGTGCGTTCTCATTCGTGACGTAATATCCTGTGCGTTCTCATATTTTGTTGTTTTTTGATATTATTGGACGAAATTCTCGTTTTTTTAAAGGCAATTATTAAAAGTTATATTTTAAGCCTGCACTTCTACCTTGCTGTATACACTTCATTTTTGATTGGTAGATCCTTATAACATGAGACATATACAACACTGACTCTTGGGAAATGTATTCTTAGGCACAGAGGAAGAGCAGGCAGAAAGTTCAGTATATAAGCTATAACAGACTAAAGAATGGCTGCAGGGGAGCTAAAAAGGTAAAATTAAAGGTAACTGGGTTTTTTTTTGAGAATCATGCAGGGACAGCCAGATAGTTTTTAATGTGTGGGTTTTTTGCCTAGACAATCTCTTTAAAAATAATAATTTTCATTATTACCATACTGCATAGCTATATTCCTGTACACTGACCCAAAAAACTGCATAATATTTCATTATCATCTCTAATCTTAGTTTGTAACATCATCTTCAGCCACCTCCCTCACTTATTGGGTGCTGTCAAAATACAATAACAATATATTGTAGTGACCAAATGTTTCCTATTCACTCTAAGGATGCATTTTCCTTATAATACTGATCATTAAACTGTATTGACTATGATATAAAGCAAATAACATAGTATTTTGTTACAAAAAATCACCAATGTGTGAAATGAGATCTTTATATGTCATGTCTAATAGAGCCATAAACTCCTGACTTATTCCCCCGCTACAAAATGAAAACTGAAAGGAGATCTATTGGTGACAACAACATGGGTTTCTTACTGCCTTGGATGTAATTTATTTTAGCAAGTTTTTACAGGCATCTGAATGAAATAGCATCTTCTGGAGCAAAGAATTGTGATTCTTCTTAGAATCTCTGTCTTCAGTACAAGAGCCAATAAAGCAGCCTGTCCAACAAGGACTAATGTTTGGAGGGATGACTACTGAGGGCTGATTAGATCACAAGTAGGGAAATCATATTTTGCTTTGACTATTTTCACAATGATACTTCAAAGCTTACTGCTGTGAAGCATGCAGTGATTGATAATGGAATTTCTACTTTCCAGAGTGATGTGATTATTGCAACAATTAAATTGCAAGGTAAATGATGTTCCAGGAATACACATACTTAGGAGTCTGTGACAATGTCAAACTCAGCCCTGAACAACCCAGCCTGGAATAGTTGGTTTACATTGGTTATATTACAGGACAGAAGACCCCAAACTTGACTTCTTTCTACATACCAGTAACCAGTGACAAGACAATCCATTTTATCAGGGATTTCCCTAGTTGCTGTAGCATTCTACCAGAAAGTTGTGATGTGCAATGATAGTGAATGTTAATGCAGTGGCAGGGGCGTACATAGAAATCATGGGGCCCCATAGCAAAAGTCTGAATGGGCCCCCCCCCAAAAAATAAAAATCAACAGGTGCTCTTAACTCCAGGCATGCATGTTATATGTCAAACAATTAATTTTATAGCTAGTCTTTGATTTTTTTCTCATTTGAGTAAAAGAAAAAGTAAAACACATCCAATGTAGTCTTATCTGGTGGAAAATACGAAGTTATGATTTAATATTATTTATTTCAGGTTATTCTAAAATCACACATCTACAAAAGCATTACCAACCAAGCGTACACATAGAAATGTAACTTGGGATGATCCCTGAAAGCGGTGTGACTGCCTGCAAGCAACCATCCTGCAATACATAGGGTCACTTTTTGTAGAGAGCTGGATTTACACTGCAGGATTCCTAGAACTGCTTATTGCCCAATAATCAGTGTAAACAGACAGCCGATCATCACCCAAACAATGAACAATTCAACAAAACAATTATTGACTAAAAAGATTTTCAATCTGGCTTAAAAATACTCCCACTCAGTAACACATCCTGCATTGTAACCAGTATGTGCTGCTGAGAACAATAATAATCTATGCACACAAAACAATCTATACTGATCATTCTGATCCTGTGGCTGTGAGCATAAGAAATGCCAAAATGGGCTATCAGCTATTGGCTAACAAGTAGCTGATTGATTGTCAATATATATAACACAGACATTTAGCAAGGCAGAATAAATCATTGGTGGCTCAGTGGTGTGTATATATATATACATATATATACACACACACACACACCTGCAGTGCATGCAGGGCCCCCTACACCCTCCACAGTGCGTGCAGCCGGGCCCCCTTCCCTAAAGTGCAAAGTGCAGCCAGAGCCATTGTAAATGTAAAGTGCCAGCACAGTGAGGGGACACATTTAACAAAAAAAATCGATCCCCAGCCAGGCTCACCATATTGTGTGTGCAGTGGCGTAGCAACTGTTTGTGGGGCCCAGGGCGGCTGAAAAATTTGCCGCCCCTTTGGTCATTGATAATCCTGAAGCATTCACCATTACAACCAAAAAAAGGCTCAAAGTAAATACCTTTCACCTGTAAAATCAGCATGGCAAAAATACACACTGCAAAGCAGCAACACACAGTATGGACTTGTGTTTATGATGTGCTTTATCCTCCTTGGACAAAAAGGACTTCTTTAGGCTTGGCTCACATTTATACAGTGCAGTCTGCTGGACAAATATGTCTGAATTGCAAAAAAAAATGGTATTCAGACGTATATGGAGGCATACACAAACCATAATGGGCAACACGTAGTGTAAAAAAAATGTTCTTCTGACTATGTTTTGCCCTGATCACGTTGTATGACTCTTACCTACAGCTAGGAAGCATCATCCTGCCTGGTGGTGGTACAGGGGTTAAATCACATGAAACCAGCTCTAATGGAGAAGCAATGTGAGGAGTACAAGAAGGGTGGCTGCAGTGCATGCAGGGCCCCCTCCTCAGTGCCTGCAATCAGGACCCCCTCACTCCCTAAGGTGCAAAGTGCAGCCAGAGGCTAGCCATTGTAAATATAAAGTGCCAGCACAGTGAGGGGACACATTCAACAAAAAAAATCCACCCCATACCCCAGCCAGCAGGACTCACCGTAATGTGTATCTCTCCCTGAGTGAAACTTATGAATGTTTCCTGCTTCCTGTGATGCACCTGTCTCTGGCTGCAGGCTGGCTTTCTTATGCAAATGCAGCCAGAGACTGCTGACAAGGAAACAACAAGGAAAGGGGACCTTCAAGGGGGTTTACAGTGTCCGGCAGTCATTGCTTATATTTAATTAAAGGAGATAGTACTGTGTCAGCACAGCACAGCTGCCAAACGACAGCGGCCGTCGTGGGCCCCCTCGTCGTGGGCCCCCTCACCTGTCTGGGCCCCATAGCAGCTGCTTAGTCTGCTCTATTCACGGGAGGTCACTGTGGCTAGGCCACTCCAGGACCTTCATATTCTTCTTACGAAGCCACTCCTTCATTGCCCTGGCAGTGTGCTTGGGATCATTATTATGCTGAAAGACCCATTCACATTTTGTCTTCAATGCCATTGCTGACAGAAGGAGGTTTGCACTCAAAATCTCATGATACATGGCCCCATTCATTCTTTCATGTACACGGATCAGTCGTCCTGGTCCCTTTGTAGATAAACAGCCCCAAAGCATGATGTTGCCACCCCCATGCTTCACAGTAGGTATGGTGTTCTTTGGATGCAACTCAGCATTTTGTCTCCTCCAAACACGACGAGTTGTTTCTACCAAACTGTTCTACTTTGGTTTCATCAGACCCAGTAGCATAGCTACTGGGGGGACAAAGGGTGCGGTCGCCCTGGGCCCCACACTCTGAGGGGGCCCACCCTGAGCTACACTACTGTAACTGTATCGGCGTGTGCAGCTCGCCGATACAGTTATATTCTGCGGCATAGCAGGGAGAATTGATCTCCCTGTTCTGCCACCCAGCCACTATAGGGCCCCTGAGCAGGCAGGGGGCCCTGTGCCAGCAGTGGGCCCCCCGTCCGTTATCGCAGGTTCAGCTGTATCGGCTACATGCCGATACAGCCGACCACACTGATGAGAGAAGGAGAGCTACGCTCCCTCTCCCATCATCCCCCTCTCAGCATCTGATGTCACTGACACAGACACTGACAGCGGGCGCGATGATGTCATTGCCCAGCGCCCGCTGTCAGGAGATGCGCCGGAGCTCGGAGCAGCGCAGGAACCAGTAAGAAGAGAGGTGAGTATTTTTTTTTTATTGAGCTGCATTGCAATATAGAGTCTGCCTAAGGGGCTGCGCAGCATTATATTAGTCTGCCTAAAGGGGTGCATTATATTACATTCTGCCTAAGGGGGTGCATTATATTACATTCTGCCTAAAGGGGTGCATTATATTACATTCTGCCTAAGGGGGTGCATTATATTACATTCTGCCTAAAGGGGTGCATTATATTACATTTACCTAAAGGGTTGCATTATATTACAGTTTGCTTAAAGGGATGCATTATATTAACGGGCAGCACAGTGGCTCAGTGGATAGCACTGCAGTCTTGCAGCGCTGGGGTCCTGGGTTCAAATCCACCAAGGACAACATCTGCAAGGAGTTTGTATGTTCTCCCTGTGTTTGTGTGGGTTTCCTCCCACACTCCAAAAACATACAGATAGGGAATCTAGATTGTAAGCCCCATCGGGGACAGCGACGATAATGTGTGGAAACTGTAAAGCGCTGCGGAATATGTTAGCACTATATAAAGATTATTATTATTATTACAGCCTGCCAAAAGGGATGCATTATATTACAGTCTGCCTAAAGGGATGCACTATATTACATTCTGCCAAAAGGGGTGCATTATATTACAGTCTGCCTAAAGGGATACACTATATTACATTCTGCCTAAGGGGGTGCATTATATTACATTCTGCCTAAAGGGATGCATTATATTACATTCTGCCTAAGGAATTGCATCATATTACAGTCTGCCTAAAGGGATGCATTATATTATAGTCTGCCTAAAGGGGTGTGTGTAGCCCTGGTGTTAGGCACACGCAGTACCCTGGAGAGTGTGTGGCGAGACAGCAGTTTAATGCTAAATACCCATTCACTCAACATACACTAGACACACCTTAGGGTAGTGTAGTTACTATTGAGGGAGTGGTCAGGGTGTATGTTTGTGGAGTGATTTGGAGTCTGTTCAGTTCCTGTCTTCGGACGGAGCAGACGTCTGGAGTTTAGCTGGAGGGAGGAAGCAGTCCAGCCTGCTCTATCATCAGTTCAGAACGTGGAGGCTGGTATAGGTGGTCTAATTCACCTTAGCCTAGTCAGAGCTGTACCTCAACAGAATACATTGAGAGAAAGAAGAAGCTTAGTGCAGAAAGACTTCAGTCACCTGTCTCAAGGACAGTGAAAGGTTCAGAGACGTGCTCCTGCCTAGTGATAACTGAGAATCTGTAACTAACTTTGAAGGAAGTGAATGAAGGAAGTGACTACCCGACTTTATGCAAGTGTGAGTGTTTATGCTACCAGCGAGGACAAGGCGAAAGGCACAGTGGAAAGATTATTGGAAAAGTGCTTTTGGATTGAAGAAGTCCTGCACATTGCTACCGGTCACTGGGGACCGAAGGATCACTATTAGCTACAAGCATAGTGGTAAGAAAACCAGGGATTTACCGGACCTTAGGTCGCGGCAAACAGCCCCATATAGTCAGTACGTAACTGGGGTCAGGGGGAGTGAAGACTTTGAGTCCGTGCACGACAAGACAGGAATTCAGCTCTCTCGCAGGAAGGCTCCTACCACAAAACTGACTGGGCAGTACAGCTATGGATTAGCTGGAGTTATTGAGGGAACTACGCTTCAGGCTGGTTGTACTCATTGTATTGAAAGTAAAGGAGGCCCCTAACTTGTCCAGCTGCTGTCTCAAGATACACTCTCCTTGGATCAGCCTCCCTGGGACCTGCCTGAACATCTTACAAGTAAAGGTATGGAAAGACGCTGACCGTGTGAGACTGTGTTATTTATCTGCACCCGACTTCACTAACTTCATAGACTTTGAGGGACCAGTCCCACCTGTAGGGGACCCGACATCTAGATGCCTCACCATCCCCTCAGAGATCAACAGCAGCGCTGGTACAAATTACCAGAAGACTACAGGTGGCGTCACGAACTGTATATAAATCTATCCCCTGTAAATATTCCCCCAACATACGCCAGACCGCCAGGGCCACAGACCGAGCCACCGCTACCTGTGACAAAACCCCATAGACTTCCATGGGCTCGGCTCTGAGTACCCCATTGCCCTGGTAACCTACAATTGTGGTGGCGGGTCGACACAAAAATTTGGCGTCACGAACAGGATGCGAAACTCGCAGAATTGCGAGCCCTGTGTGCCTAAGGAATTGTTTTTGTGAAAAAGGACTGTTTTCACTTTTGGCGCCAAAATCGCCATTTTTGTCGCCATATTCGCGCCCTCAGGCGCTGGAGAAGAAGGTGGGCGTACCTTCGTGGGCGTCTACCCCCCTGTGGCGCGAAGAAAATGCCTGCCCTCTCAAAGTGCTATTACAACATGCGATCCTGCCCTACAGCAAAGGAGGTCCGCCTCCTCTTCACCTTCCCTGCGAGGAGGAGGAGACGCAAACCCCACCTCCACGGAAGAGACCGGATGTCTCCGCAGGAAGAAAAAAGAATCTTCTGGAACATCATGGAAGCAGGACGTGTGCAGCCGAGCAGGGAAGCGGAGGAAGGCAGGCCCCGTGCCCCAGCCAAGCTGCCACCAGCACAGGAGTCATCCGTGGTCCTGCACCTGCAGCAGGCGTTGCTAGAGATTCAAGAAGAAAATGCACGCCTGAAGAAGATGGTCCAGTACCAACCTGGCTTTGAAGAGATCGAGAGACGCCGGCGTACCCTGGAGCAGCGGAGGCTGTGGGACACGGTGATCTCTCCCCTCAACGACCCCCCACGATTCCAGTTACCGAAGATTCTGCTGCCCAAGGCGAAGGAGCAACCGGAGGCTGCCCCCGAAAGTACCAATCCTGATCCCACCGGTGAAGCGGTGGAGGCGAAGGAGGTTGAGGAGGTATCGCCAGTTCCGGAACGCCCGCCCGGCCAGGAGGCCGCAGCAGATGATCGGTCCCCGGCAGGGACACCGGAGGGGTCCTGTCCGTCACTACCAGACGTGGACTGGGACGAGATGGCGCGCCTGGATGACGTCGCCTACACCGCCCAGTGGGAATATGAGTGGCAGCGTCGTGAGGAGAAGCAGAAACGCCAGCAGGAGGAAGAGCGGGAAGCTCAGCGGAATCGTCAGCGACAACATGCAGAGCTGATCGCGGACAAAGAGAGTGTCCGGAGAGAGAAAGGTACCCTGAGGGAACCGCGGCGGCAGGGGTGTGTGACTGAGTTCCAGCTCCGGAAGGGCTGGGGCTTCATCCGTGAACCGGGCCTCTACCCAGGGGTCTTTGTCAGCAGGCGTGACGTAGAATCCCACCTACCGCAAGGCCATCCCGGGAGGGACTTAGTAAATGGAGACCTCGTCACGTACACACGGCATTGGGGAATGAAGGGATGGTATGCCCTTAACGTCACCATCGTCCGTGACCCCGTCCCCGACGCAGGTAACGTCACCACTACCGCAGCGTCCCCGTCTCCAGCTCAAGCAGTATCCGGCCGTGCCCCAGCATCGCCCCCTGCAAGTTCATCGCAAATTCAAGCCACCTCTGCATCGCAACTAGCGACCCAGTCTCAATCGCAATCCATGACACGGTCCATATCGTTAACTGTGATTGAAACGCAATCGGTGTCACGTGAGGAGAATGTACCCGTTGCGCCCCTAGAGGTTCGCACGAGAACTGTGGCGACCCAGACCCTAATCGCAGCGCACGATTTGTTAGTCCTGGGATCTAGGGCCCATTGCATTGTTCCAGCCCCCGGGGTGGAAAGTGTATTAGAAGTAAATGAATAAATAGTAAAGAAGAAACGGTGAGATCCATATAGGGTCTACCATAAGTAATATTGTAGAAAGTTTAAGAATGTTTTACAAAATTTTGCATAAGTTGAAGAATATAATGCATATATATATTGCTAACCGTAGAATGCCCGGCTGGGTAACCAGAAAAAGTTTGCACTTTAGTATTATAATAATGTAATATTATATCTATGTCTTTGGTTTTACAATGGACTTTGAGGTTGAGGACTGTGCCAACCCAGAACTTATTTGTATATAGTTGCGCTTCGGTGCCTTATCTTGGTTTTACATAAACCAGCACAACTACCTCTGAATACAAAAACCCGTGTGGTGTGGCACTGAGTGAGGTCTGCATTTGGATGTCCTGCAGCCCACCCAGGACCTACGTTGAAGGTTTGGTGCGGGTCCTTCACAAGAATACTGTATATTTATTGAATGCTATTTAATACTTTTGTATTTCTATATATAATGTTATTGTTTGCAACGTTCAAGATATCCTCACCTCCCGGATGGGACGAATTAATGTTATTGTTAATGTTTTCATGCATAAACAAAATGTCTCTTTTGTATTTTACAGCCCGGGAGTGCTGTCTTTTACCATGGGGGAATGTGTAGCCCTGGTGTTAGGCACACGCAGTACCCTGGAGAGTGTGTGGCGAGACAGCAGTTTAATGCTAAATACCCATTCACTCAACATACACTAGACACACCCTTAGGGTAGTGTAGTTACTATTGAGGGAGTGGTCAGGGTGTATGTTTGTGGAGTGATTTGGAGTCTGTTCAGTTCCTGTCTTCGGACGGAGCAGACGTCTGGAGTTTAGCTGGAGGGAGGAAGCAGTCCAGCCTGCTCTATCATCAGTTCAGAACGTGGAGGCTGGTATAGGTGGTCTAATTCACCTTAGCCTAGTCAGAGCTGTACCTCAACAGAATACATTGAGAGAAAGAAGAAGCTTAGTGCAGAAAGACTTCAGTCACCTGTCTCAAGGACAGTGAAAGGTTCAGAGACGTGCTCCTGCCTAGTGATAACTGAGAATCTGTAACTAACTTTGAAGGAAGTGAATGAAGGAAGTGACTACCCGACTTTATGCAAGTGTGAGTGTTTATGCTACCAGCGAGGACAAGGCGAAAGGCACAGTGGAAAGATTATTGGAAAAGTGCTTTTGGATTGAAGAAGTCCTGCACATTGCTACCGGTCACTGGGGACCGAAGGATCACTATTAGCTACAAGCATAGTGGTAAGAAAACCAGGGATTTACCGGACCTTAGGTCGCGGCAAACAGCCCCATATAGTCAGTACGTAACTGGGGTCAGGGGGAGTGAAGACTTTGAGTCCGTGCATGACAAGACAGGAATTCAGCTCTCTCGCAGGAAGGCTCCTACCACAAAACTGACTGGGCAGTACAGCTATGGATTAGCTGGAGTTATTGAGGGAACTACGCTTCAGGCTGGTTGTACTCATTGTATTGAAAGTAAAGGAGGCCCCTAACTTGTCCAGCTGCTGTCTCAAGATACACTCTCCTTGGATCAGCCTCCCTGGGACCTGCCTGAACATCTTACAAGTAAAGGTATGGAAAGACGCTGACCGTGTGAGACTGTGTTATTTATCTGCACCCGACTTCACTAACTTCATAGACTTTGAGGGACCAGTCCCACCTGTAGGGGACCCGACATCTAGCTGCCTCACCATCCCCTCAGAGATCAACAGCAGCGCTGGTACAAATTACCAGAAGACTACAGGTGGCGTCACGAACTGTATATAAATCTATCCCCTGTAAATATTCCCCCAACATACGCCAGACCGCCAGGGCCACAGACCGAGCCACCGCTACCTGTGACAAAACCCCCATAGACTTCCATGGGCTCGGCTCTGAGTACCCCATTGCCCTGGTAACCCACAATTGTGGTGGCGGGTCGACACAGGTGCATTATATTATAGTCTGCCTAAAGGGGTGCATTATATTATAGTCTGCCTAAAGGGGTGCATTATATTACAGTCTGCCTAAGGGGGTGTATTATATTACAGTCTGCCTAAGGGGTGTATTATATGACAGTCTGCCTATGGGGCGGCTGCATTATATTACAGTCTGCCTATGGGGGGCTGCATTATATTAGAGTCTGCCTATGGGGGTGCTGCATTATACTATATAGAGTCTGCCTATACGGGGTGCATTATACTATATAGAGTCTGCCTATAGGGGTTAAATTACACTATATAGAGTTTGCCTATGGGGAATGCATTATACTATAGAGTCTGCCTACGGGGAGTGCATTATACTATATAGAGTCTGCCTATGAGGAGTGCATTATACCATATGTAGGCAAATGGGGAGTGCATTATACTATATTGAGGACTATCTAGTGTATTATACTATATGGAGGCTATCTAAGGGGCCATCTTACAGTGTGGAGATTACAGTGAGGGGGCCATCATACAGTGATGGAGCCATCAAACAGTTTGGGGGAAACTAAGAGGTCAGTATACTGTGTGAGTGGTACTATACAGAGAGGGGGTATTATACTGTGTATAAGAGAGCATTACAATGTGTATAAGGGAGCTATGCAGGGGAGACTCGACACATTAAATGTAAAGTGGGCACTTACTGTATTGTTATAGTGGAACTCAGGTTACTGTGACTGTCAAAGGGGCACACAGGGCATTATTACTTTCTTGGGGGCACAATCTGGGCACTGTTTTCTAAGGCACTTGCACCCTGCATTACTATATTCTAGACGGGTTGCTTTAGAATTTAGAGGGCATAGAGAACCACACATCAGGTGCAGTAATAGGGACACATACGGCAGCAGAGGCTCAGTATTGGGATATCAGCAGGATAAGGAGTTTGTGCAAGTTGGGAATAGATGGTGACAGTGCTGAAAATATGAGAAGTGAGATGTGTCTTTGTTTTAATCTCTGCAGCCGAGTCATCCCTGGAAGATGTTGTCATGTCGGTCTGGGCTAGATGGAAAAGACGGGAAAAGTGAACGATCAGAAAGAATGTCAGCGGTAAGTCATTATCTGTAACTGTGCTGTGATCTCTTATATGTTCTGTAGGACTGGTATTTACCACTGACCATATGGCGGTAATATCAATATTGGTCTTTATATAGAGATTATTTTCAGCAACATCGCTGTCATCTGCTGAGGTCCTCCTCCACTATTAGGGTGCATCACCCAGTTGTAATCGAGGTTACCTGGTTAGGGGCCCACTCAGAAGTTTCGTCCCCCTTAACCAAAAGCCTGGCTATGCCTTGATCAGACCATATGACATTCTCCCAATACTCTTCTGGATAATCCAAATGCTCTCTAGCAAACTTCAGTCGAGCCCGGGGCCCGGACATGTACTGGCTAAAGCAGGGGGACACGTCTGGCACTGCAGGATCTGAGTCCCTGGCAGCGTAGTGTGTTACTGATGGTAGTCTTTGTTACGGTGGTCCCAGTTCAATGCAGGTCATTCACTAGGTCCCCCGTGTGGTTCTGGGATTTTTGCTCACCATTTTTGTGATCATTTTGACCCCACGTGGTGGGATCTTGCATGAAGCCCCAGATCGAGGGAGATTATCAGTGGTCTTGTATGTCTTCCATTTTCTTATTATTGCTCCCACAGTTGATTTCATCACACCAAGCTGCTTGCCTACTACAGATTCAGTTTTCCCAGCCTGGTGCAGGGCTACAATTTTGTTTCTCGTGTCCTTTGACAGCTCTTTGTTCTTCACCATAGTGGAGTTTGGAGTGTGACTGTTTGAGGTTGTGGACAGGTGTCTTTTATACTGATAACAAGTTCAAACAGGTGCCATTACTACAGGTAAGAGTGGAGGACAGAGGAGCCTCTTAAAGAAGAAGTTACAGGTCTGTGAGAGCCTGAAATCTTGCATGTTTTTAGGTGACTAAATACTTATTTTACACCATAATTTGCACACTAAATCTTGCCAAATCAGACAAGGTGATTTTCTGGATTTGTTTTCTCATTTTGACTCTCATAGTTGTGGTCTACCTATGATGTCAATTTCAGGCCGCTCTCATCTTTTTAAGTGGGAGAACTTGCACAATAGGTGGCTGACTAAATACTTTTTTCCCCAATGTATATAGTGCAGTGTAGTAGTACACAGTGTTATTGTTCTAAAAAAAAAATATATATATATATAGTTCAGCTCCGGTTGAAGTGAATGGAAACTGAGCTACAGGACACAAGACTGTTAACTACCCATAGGGAGACACTAGTCCAGCACCATCCCAGGACAGCCAGCTTCTACTCGCCATGCTCCAGGTGATTGACAAGTTTCTCCCATGAGTGTAGCTAGTGTAGAGGTTTGTACTCACTCAGCTGCTGTTGAGGTAGGCATGGGAGGCAGTTTACATGCAATAGTCAGGGCAAGTTATTCAACTTCATAAACTGCTCCGGGTGACAAAACAAAACAGAGCCTTGTCAGGCACAAAGTGAAAACAAACTGAAAACAAATAGTCCATAAGGTATTGCGGGTCCGCCAGCTCAGGTAAGTGCCTTTAGCAGCACACACTGAAGGTACCGTATTTTTCGGACTATAAGACGCACTTTTTCCCCCCCAAAAATGTGAGGAAAATGGGGGTGCGTCTTATAGTCCGAACGCAAGCTTACCGGGAGGTTGCGGCAGTGGTGTGGCGGTGGCAGAGGTGCGGCGATGCGGAGACGCGGTGGGCGGTACGGCGTGCATCTGAGCAGGGTCCCTTCCTCAGGTAAGGTGACGCCTCGGCACGGAGTCCAGGGAGAGCAGAGCCGGGTTTCTCAGTGGGGGCGGCCATCTTCCTGAGGCGGCAAATGCGCAGATTGAGTTCTCTGCTTCCCGTGGCCACTGGAGGCTGCGCGTGCGCAAACAGAGATCGCAGTGGCCATTTTCCTGAAGCCGAGTTCACAGATTGAGAGCTCGACTTCAGGAAAATGGCCGCCGCGATCTCCATCTGCTCACGCGCTGCCTACCGTGGCCATTTTCCTGAAGCCCCGGGAAGCAGAGTACTCTATCTGCGCACGCGCGGCCTCAGGAAGATGGCCGCCATCACCGAGAAACTAGTGTTTAACCCGGCTTTGCTGCTTGCCTTGGACACCAGGCCGCGGCGTCAACCCACCTGAAGAAGGGACCCTGTATCAGCATCACCGCACCTCTGCCACACTACTGCCGCGACCCCCGTGGACACCAGGTCACGGTGTCGCCTCCTGTGACCCTGCTGTACCACTACCGGCCCTCAGGTACCTTAAATTCGGATAAGACGGACCACCGTATGATAAAAATCTTTTATTCTGCTATTTTCACCCCAAAATTTGCGGTGCGTCTTATGGTCTGGTGCGTCTTATAGTCCGAAAAATACGGTAAACACGAACAGCAGGTAAATAGTCCATATAGCACTGCAGGTCCGCCCGCTCAGGTTAGTGTCTTTATCAAGACACACTGGAGATATTCACACCTCCAGACACAGACTGAGAGACTATGCCAAACCACGCCCCTGGGGTTGGGATATGTGAGTGGTCATTCCCATCCATCTCTTATGACTGCTAATAAAACCCGGCCCTGGAATGGGCCAAATAACTCGCTCAGCACTATAGGTGCTGGAGCATACTTCCGAGCTCACATCACCACAGCTAACAGCCGCGATGACACATATCTGTGTAGCCCTGGTACACAATACCAGGAGGATGAGTGGAGAGGTAACAGTTAAGGTCTCTTCATGACATCATGTACACTTCTGACACACCCAGCAGGGGTGTGGAAGGGAGTGATTCTAGTCAGTCAGTTTCCTGTCCTTGGACAGAGTAGACGTGTCCAGTTTGAGCCTGTCAGCAGTTCAGAAAGTGGAGGCTGGTACAGGTGGTCTAATTCACCTTAGCCTAGTCAGAGCTGTGCCCCACTGGAAGAAAGACTGAGCTAACTATTAAGAGTCGAGCAAATCGAAGGGCAAAGTGGAAGGAAGATAATTGGAAAAGTGCTTTTGACTTGGAAAAGTCCTGCACATTGCTACCGGTCACTGGGGACCGAAGGATCACTATTAGCTACAAGCATAGTGAAGAGAAAACCAGAGATTTACCGGACCCTAGGTCGCGGCAAACCGCCCCATATAGTCAGCACGTAACTGGGGTCAGGGGGAGTGAAGACTTTGAGTCAGTGCACGACAATATAAGAATTCAGCTCTCTCGCAGGAAGGCTCCTAACACAAATCTGACTGGGCAGAACAGCTTTGGAAAAGCTGGAATCATAGAGGGAACTACGCTTCAGGCTGGTCGTACTCATCTTCATTGGACAGTAAAGGAGGCCCCTAACTTGCTTAGCTGTTGCCTCAAAGCTCATCCTCCATCAACCCCATCAGCCTCCCTGGGACCTGCCTTATCATCTTGCAAGTAAAGGTATGGAAAGACGCTGACGGTGTGAGACTGAGTTATTATTGCATGCCTGCACAATCCCTACCTAACTACCGACCTGAGGGAAGAGTCCCACCTGTAGGGGACCTGACATCTAGCTGCCTCACCATCCCCTCAGAGATCTACAGCAGCGCTGGTACTAATTACCAGAAGACTACAGGTGGCGTCACGAACTGTATATAAATCTATCCCCTGTAAATATTTCCCCAACATACGCCAGACCGCCAGGGCCACAGACCGAGCCACAGCTACCTGTGACAATCCCCATAGACTTCTACGGGCTCGGCTCTGAGTACCCCATTGCCCTGGTAACCCACAATTGTGGTGGCGGGTCGACACAAAAATTTGGCGTCACGAACAGGATGCGAAACTCGCAAAATTGCGAGCCCTGTGTGCCTAAGGAATTGTTTTTGTGAAAAAGGACTGTTTGCACTTTTGGCGCCAAAATCGCCATTTTTGTCGCCATATTCGCGCCCTCAGGCGCTGGAGAAGAAGGTGGGCGTGCCTTCGTGGGCGTCTACCCCCCTGTGGCGCGAAGAAAATGCCTGCCCTCTCAAAGTGCTATTACAATATGCGATCCTGCCCTACAGCAAAGGAGGTCCGCCTCCTCTTCACCTTCCCTGCGAGGAGGAGGAGACGCAAACCCCACCTCCACGGAAGAGACCGGATGTCTCCGCAGAAAGAAAGAATCTTCTGGAACATCATGGAAGCAGGACGTGTGCAGCCGAGCAGGGAAGCGGAGGAAGGCAGGCCCCGTGCCCCAGCCAAGCTGCCACCAGCACCGGAGTTATCCGTGGTCCTGCACCTGCAGCAGGCGTTGCTAGAGATTCGAGAAGAAAATGCACGCCTGAAGAAGATGGTCCAGCACCAACCTGGCTTTGAAGAAATCGAGAGACGCCGGCGTACCCTGGAACAGCGGAGGCTGTGGGACACGGTGATCTCTCCCCTCAACGACCCCCCACGATTCCAGATACCGAAGAGTCTGCTGCCCAAGGCGAAGGAGCAACCGGAGGCTGCCCCCGAAAGTACCGATCCCGATCCCACCGGTGAAGCGGTGGAAGCGAAGGAGGTTGAGGAGGTACAGCCAATCCCGGAACGCCCGCCCGGCCAGGAGGCCGCAGCAGATGATCGGTCCCCGGCAGGGACACCGGAGGGGTCCTGTCCGTCACTACCAGATGTGGACTGGGACGAAATGGCGCGCCTGGATGACGTCGCCTATACCGCCCAGTGGGAACAGGAATGGCAGAGTCGTGAGGAGAAGAAGAAACGCCAGCAGGAGGAAGAGCGGGAAACTCAGAGGAACCGTCAGCGACAATATGCAGAGCTGATCGCGGACAAAGAAAGTGTCCGGAGAGATAAAGGTACCCTGAGGGAACCGCGGCGGCAGGGGTGTGTGACTGAGTTCCAGCTCCGGAAGGGCTGGGGCTTTATCCGTGAACCGGGCCTCTACCCAGGGGTCTTTGTCAGCAGGCGTGACGTAGAATCCCACCTGCCGCAAGGCCATCCCGGGAGGGACTTAGCAAATGGAGATATCGTCACATATACGCGGCACTGGGGAATGAAGGGATGGTATGCCCTTAACGTCACCATCGTCCGTGACCCCGTCCCAGACGCAGGTACCGTCACTATGACCGCAGCGTCCCCGTCTCTAGATCAAGCAGTAACCGGCCGTGCCCCAGCATCGCCCCCTGCAAATTCATCGCAACTAGCGACCCAGAGTTCATCGCAAAAGAAAGTTATATCTTCATCGCAACATGTGACCCAGTCTCAATCGCAATCCATGACACGGTCCATATCGTTAACTGTGATTGAAACGCAATCGGTGTCACGTGAAGAAAATGTACCCGTTGCGCCCCTAGAGGTTCGCACCAGAACTGTGGCGACCCAGACCCTAATCGCAGCACATGATTTGCTAGTCCTGGGATCTAGGGCCCATTGCATTGTTCCAGCCCCCGGGGTGGAAAGTGTATTTGCAGAGAATGAATAGATAGTGAGGAAAAAGTGGTGAGATCCATATCGGGTCTACCAAAAGTAAAAAAGTTTGAAATGTTTTATAAAGTTTTGCACAAATTATATAGTGAATATATATATTTCTAACTGTAGAATGCCCGGCTGGGTAAACAGTAACCAGAAAAGTTGCACTTTCGTATTATGTGATTTGATATAATATGTCTTTGGTTTTACAATGGACTTTGAGGTTGAGGACTGTGCCAACCCAGAACTTACTTGTAAATAGTTGCGCTTCGGTGCCCTATCTTGGTTTTACATAAACCAGTACAACTACCTCTGAAAACAAAACCCGTGTGGTGTGGCACTGAGTGAGGTCTGCAATTGGATGTCCTGCAGCCCACCCAGGACCTACGTTGAAGGTTTGGTGCGGGTCCTTCACAAGTATATTGTATATTTATTGAATGCTATTTAATATTTGTATTTCTATAATGTTTGCAACGTTCAAGATATCCTCACCTCCCGGATGGGAAGAAGTTATTGTTAATGTTTTCATGCATAAACAAAAATGTCTCTTTATATTTTACAGCCCGGGAGTGCTGTCGTTTACCATGGGGGAATGTGTAGCCCTGGTACACAATACCAGGAGGATGAGTGGAGAGGTAACAGTTAAGGTCTCTTCATGACATCATGTACACTTCTGACACACCCAGCAGGGGTGTGGAAGGGAGTGATTCTAGTCAGTCAGTTTCCTGTCCTTGGACAGAGTAGACGTGTCCAGTTTGAGCCTGTCAGCAGTTCAGAAAGTGGAGGCTGGTACAGGTGGTCTAATTCACCTTAGCCTAGTCAGAGCTGTGCCCCACTGGAAGAAAGACTGAGCTAACACTATTAAGAGTCGAGCAAATCGAAGGGCAAAGTGGAAGGAAGATAATTGGAAAAGTGCTTTTGACTTGGAAAAGTCCTGCACATTGCTACCGGTCACTGGGGACCGAAGGATCACTATTAGCTACAAGCATAGTGAAGAGAAAACCAGAGATTTACCGGACCCTAGGTCGCGGCAAACCGCCCCATATAGTCAGCACGTAACTGGGGTCAGGGGGAGTGAAGACTTTGAGTCAGTGCACGACAATATAAGAATTCAGCTCTCTCGCAGGAAGGCTCCTAACACAAATCTGACTGGGCAGAACAGCTTTGGAAAAGCTGGAATCATAGAGGGAACTACGCTTCAGGCTGGTCGTACTCATCTTCATTGGACAGTAAAGGAGGCCCCTAACTTGCTTAGCTGTTGCCTCAAAGCTCATCCTCCATCAACCCCATCAGCCTCCCTGGGACCTGCCTTATCATCTTGCAAGTAAAGGTATGGAAAGACGCTGACGGTGTGAGACTGAGTTATTATTGCATGCCTGCACAATCCCTACCTAACTACCGACCTGAGGGAAGAGTCCCACCTGTAGGGGACCTGACATCTAGCTGCCTCACCATCCCCTCAGAGATCTACAGCAGCGCTGGTACTAATTACCAGAAGACTACAGGTGGCGTCACGAACTGTATATAAATCTATCCCCTGTAAATATTTCCCCAACATACGCCAGACCGCCAGGGCCACAGACCGAGCCACAGCTACCTGTGACAATCCCCATAGACTTCTACGGGCTCGGCTCTGAGTACCCCATTGCCCTGGTAACCCACAATTGTGGTGGCGGGTCGACACATATCTCCCCTCAAGGACTTGTCCGGCGGCCATCTTATAATAGGGAGAGACCTGTCAATCAACTAATGGAGTGGTACAGGATGAAGCCATCCGTCTCTCCCTATAGTCCCAAGGCAAATCTTCAAGCTATGCTTTTTCTGAAGTATCACAGCATTTCACAGAAAAACCATACAGGTGTTTCTCACAAATTTTGAATATCATCACAAAGTTAATTTATTTCAGTTCTTCAATACAAAAAGAGAAACTCATATATTATATAGTGTCATTACAAACAGAGTGCTCTATTTCAAGTGTTTCTTTCTGTTAATGTTAAGGATTATGGCAGGGGCGTACATAGAAATCATGGGGCCCCATAGCAAAAGTCTGAATGGGCCCCCCCCCCAAAAAAAAAAGCCAGAGCCATTGTAAATGTAAAGTGCCAGCACAGTGAGGAGACACATTTAACAAAAAAAATGTATTATGCCCCCGTAGATGCTCCATAGATTGTGCCCCCATAGATGCATCATGCTCCATAGATAATGCCCCCATAGATGCTCCATAGATTGTACCCCATAGTATAGGTCCCTTATACTGCCGCAGCTGCTGAAACCAAAAAAAAAAAGACATACTCACCTCCCGGCACCTGTGATATTTACCTGTCACCCGGTGCACCGCTGACCGCCGCTGTCTTCTGGGTCCTCCGCAGTGAATGCTCAGGCAGAGGGCGCGGCACGCACAAACTACGTCATCGCGCCCTCTGCCTGAACATTCACAGCAAGAGAGGATGTGAGCACACAGCAGCGCAGCGGTGGAACGGGACAGGTAAATATCCCTTATACTCACCTCCTCCTGACGCGGTCTCTGCCCTGCTCTTCTCCCGTGGTCTCCGGCTCCTGTGTTCAGCGGTCAGGTGGTACCGCTCATTAAAGTCATGAATATGCACATATTCATGACTTTAATGAGCGGTACCACGTGACCGCTGAACACAGGCGCCGGAGACCGCGGGAGAAGAGCAGAGGCAGAGACCGTGCCAGGAGGAGGTGAGTATAAAGCACACAGCTGCGCTTCGCCTCCCCCGCCTCCCCCTGCCCTGGTAGTACTGTGTCAGCACAGTTGCCAAACCGCAGCGGCCGTCGCAGGCCCCCTCACCTGTCCGGGCCCCATAGCAGCTGCGTGGTCTGCTACAATTGACGGTACGCCACTGGATTATGGCTTACAGCCAATGAAAACCCAAAAGTCATTATCTCAGGAAATTAGAATACTTTATAACACTAGCTTGAAAAATTATTTTAAAATCCGAAATGTTGGCCTACTGAGATGTATGTTCAGTAAATGCACTCAATACTTGGTCGGGGCTCCTTTTCCATCAATAACTGCATCAGTGTGGCATGGAGGCGGTCAGCCTGTGCCACTGCTGAGGTGTTTTGGAAGCCCAGGTTGCTTTGATATCAGCTCGTTTGTATTGTTGGGTCTAGTGTCTCTCATCTACCTCTTCACAATACCCCACATATATTCTCTATGGGGTTAAGGTCAGGCGAGTTTGCTGGCCAATCAAGCACAGTGATACTGCTGTTTTTACACCAAGTGTAGGGATTGTACTCACTCAGGTGTGACAGGGGGAAGACAGGAGGCACGTTCCTTTCAAAGTCCATATGGGTTTTGTCATGATCCCAGTGCAGGTTTGGCCTGCACACCAGGGGTTAATGTCTTGATCCTAGTGCAGGCTCTGACCTGCACACCTGGGGTTTATTATTATGGCCTCTCCTTGGTTCGGGGAGAGCTTCTTATAGCCCTAGGAAGCTCCAATCCCCGTCAGTTATACTTTTGCCCTTGGATGAGTGTGTTGACCCCTGATTGCCTGTGCCTTGTGCCTGTGTTCTAGTTTGCTTGTATGGTTCTGACCTTGTTCTGTTCCCCATTGTGATTTTGCCTCTTGATTCTGTACTGTGTATATGCTTCTCTGGTTTTCTGACTCCTGCTACGTCCCTGACTATTCTTTGTTAGCCTGCTCCTTGTGTACTGCGTTGTCTCTCACGTTTACTGACCTCGGCTTGTCTTGGATTCCGTCTCCCTCTGGTTCCCCGTCCTCTCCCTGGTATCCGGTGACCCCCTTTCCATTCTCCAGGGTCCCAGTAGCTCCCTGCACTCATCCCCAGCTACAGGACGCTAAGCTCCGCCCCTGGGGTCACATGACCGCAGGTCCTGGCAGTACACTCACCACTTGGTGTTCTGCTCACTCCAGCTCTGAGGTATTGCTATCATCTTGCCCAGCACTCGGGCGCTGTGAGTACCGCTGTCACAGGCCGTCGGAGGCTCCGGGCTCCCACTGTCAGAGCTGCTGAAACCTCTGGTAAGTGCCCACCTAGCGGTTTCTCGTGATAGGTTTATTTGCTTCACAAACCCGGAAGCACCAACAAAAAGGTAAAGAGCCTTTAAAGCAGGGAAAAACCAAGCATCAGTGTCTTTAGCACAGTCTTCTAGCTCCTCCGAGTGCTAGGTGGGAGTTCCTGCTCTCCCAAGACACCAGCCACTGCTAACTCACATGGCCAGGTATTTTCCGCCCATGTGATGGTCACATGACCCTGACGTCACACAGGTCCTGGCAAAATTCTGTTCCCTCAGGCCTGTGGGCACACAGGTTGGGGTAATGTCAAGCACTCAGGCTCGGTCTGCAGCCACACGCACAGGAAGACTTCTCCCTCTCTGCACACAGACCATGTGATAAACAACAGCCTCCATTATGTAGGCTGTAACCACACCCACAGGTGAAGTATGTAGGTAGCCAGACCTTCCCATCTCTTATAGCTACCTGCAATCCAGACCCAAGTCTACTAAAAGACATTTTAGTGCTCACGTGCACTAAAGCAAAATACTCCGGGTTGAATTGCAGGGAGCAGCCATTATTTTTCTTATGATATTCTAATTATGTGAGAAGCACCTGTACTTGACTTCAATCGTGCAGCCAGCCTCTGATTTATGCTGCATGTGCTTTGGGCAGCTTGAATTGAGTGTCAGGTTACCACCGATTTAAAACTTACACTTCTTCATTCATAGGGTTATAATCGAAATGGTACTAGAAATACAGAATATCGAAGAAATGCTTTTGTGGGATACAACAGCAATCTAGCCGGCTCTCATGTGATACTATTTTTCCCTGCCGGGTTCCAGCTTCCAAAGGGAGTCTTACAAGATCAATACCTTTTAGCAAGGAGCAATGCTTGTTAGTGTATGTGCACATGATGTCTTTTAAACAACGGCGTACCAACTGAGTTTTGCGAAGGGAGGATATTTGAGGAAAACGCTGGCGTTGTTTGTTTTATGACTAGTATTCTTTGGTCATTTTTGCTGTGGCTTTGCTGCCGTTTTTTTGTTAAGGGCTCATACTCACTGGCGCCGAAAACGGATGATATTCAGCCGAAAAAAATCGGATTCAAATCTGACCAATGTTATTCAATAGGTGAGTTCTCATTTGCGATTTTTTTTCTCATCAGAAGTTGGTGTGAGAAAAAAATCGCAGCATGCTGCGATTTGATGCGATTTTGGCATGATAATCGCCAATGCAAGTCAATGGGTGCGAGAAATCATCGCACAGCACTCGCACCATGCGAGTGCTGTCCGATTTATACGCACCAGTCTCCTTTGAAAAGCCGGCAATTCATCCCCGGCTACTGTAAAATCACACTGACAGCTCACAAAACACTAGATACATACACATAGAATATATATATATATATATATATACATGTCATTGTGACACATACATATACATATATATTTATAGTTCATACACTTCTACATACTGTAATAGCCGCTAATTCAATTGCCGGCTTTTGTGAAATCACAGAAGCCGACATGAAATGATACATTGTTTACACACAGTTAACCATATAATTTCATGTATTTTGATATATGGTTTTAACTTACAATTACATAAGTGTATGTGTGCAAAATTTCAGACATGTAGGGTTAATTAAAGGTGTAAATTCGTTGAAAAAAAATGTGTGGGCTCCCGCTGTATTTTCTCCACCAGACAGACAAAGCAAGCGAGTGGGGGCATATAATAATAGCCTAGGAGGGTCCTTTTTTTTGTGCCCCCCTGGCTACTAACATCTGCCCCCAGACACCCCAGAAAAGGCAAATCTCTAATTAGATTCGCCCTTTCTGGCACTTTGCCCGTCTATTCCCATTGCCCTGTAGCGGTGGCGAATGGGTTAATAAGGGGTTAAAACCACCTTGCAATTGAAAGGTGACTTTAAGCCAGGTTAATAATTGAGAGCTGTCAATTAGACAACTATCAATTATTAATCCTATTGTATGAAAGAAAAATCAAACACACACACTTTAATAAAAAGAAGTTTAATGAAATAATCAAACAGTTTTTGACCATATTTTATTTTGCTGCTAAAACCATTTCCTGTAATAAAAATAAAATAAAAAAGCAAAATTATTCTTACCAATCCGATGCACAGTCAGGTCCCACGCTGTAATCCATCAGAAAGGGTTAACAGGTTACAGCTAGCAGGTAGCTAATGCTGCCTGCTGAGCTCTTACCCCCCGAATGAATAACTTCCTCTCCCGGCGAAAGGAGAGGAAGTGATTGAGTGAAGCTTAATTGACTTATTCCCACTTTCACTTTAGGTCAGGTCACCCTGACCTGACCTAATGTAAGGTTCTATGTATATATTCCTGAAACTCAGTTTGTTCGTCAGCCATTTTACTTTCTGTCTTGCTGCAGCTATCTTGCCCTCAGTCAAAATGGAGTTTCCAGCTTGCATGTTCCCGCCCTGATTCTATCCTTTGCTTCTTAAGCAGCCACAGCTGAGCAATCAGTGCTTCAGAATCTAGCCTGCAGTGAACCTGTGACTTGACTCCTGTAAGCCTTGGACCTTGTACTCCAGCTATTCCTACTGAGGAACTCTGAAGCACTTGTGGACTCTGAACCCTGCTCTTTGAAAGACCCACGTTTGCATGGACTTACGGTAACAGAGAAGAAGATCCTGAATCTGTATTGGAGAGTGATTGCTGAGCTTGGATTAGTCTGGCCTGCTGTGTCTCCTGTTTCTGTGTCTGCAAACTGTGTGACTATTTCTGCCAACTTGTATGAAGTAATACAGGACTTTTCTATATCAAACCTGTGACTCCTGTGTTTTCATCGCACCCAAGCACAAGACGCTATATGAACTGTACTACATACATTACAAGATTCTGAAGCCCAAAACGTTAGTGTCTGCTGGGTCTGGAAGGCTGTGTCTGCTGTACTGTGGATATCAGACGTCCGGTTGTACTTTCTGTGATGACAGTGGTTGTGACTTCTCACAACCATTCCAGGTGAGCAATTCCCTTAAGTTTTTTCTTTTTGCAGTGTTACCACAGGTAAACACTATTGTTTTTTTTTTTTTTCCCCTTTCTTTTCTCTTTTTTGTCTGCTGTAACTCTGGATATCAGATGTCTGGTTGAAACTTTCTGTGATGATAGTGGTTGTGACTTCTCACAACCATTCCAGGTGAGCAGTTCCCTTAATTTTTTTTTCTCTCTGCAGTGTTGCCACAGGTGAACACTATTGTTTTTTTTTTCTCTCCTCTTCTTCCAGTAATCCTGTCTTAAAAGATCTGGAAAATGGAGGCCCGCATAAAGGAACTTTGCGAGGTGACTGATAATATCCTTGCAGATTTGCAGAATATAAAGACCCGTTTTACAAATCTACAGGACCTCAATAATCACAATTTGCAAGTGGTTGGACAGACTAACCAGGATTTGCGAGCCAGGATTGAGGTTCTAGAGGGCGAGTCCAGGCTCCTGCCGTAGCCCCGAGTGCTGGGATTCCCAAGTTGCCCCCTTTTCGTTTTGGCGGTGAACGTGAGAAATTCAGGGGATTTATTAATCAATGCAATCTTTTTTTTTCTGCACATGCTTCACAATTTCCCACTGAACGATCTAAGGTGCTTACTATAATTATGTTGCTTACCAACAAGGCTTTAATGTGGGCAAACCCTCTGATTGAGACTGAAGATGATTGTTTGAATCACCTTGATGATTTTATTTCAGCCATGGGGCAGGTGTTTGATGACCCCAATCGAGGTGCAACAGCTGAAGCAGCCATGTTAGCTTTGCGCCAAGGTAAGCACTCGGTAGCTGAATATGCCTTGGATTTCAGGAGATGGGCCCTTGATACCACCTGGGACAGTTCCGCCAAAAAATCTATTTTTCGAAAGGGGTTATCTCCACTGATTAAGGATGAACTTGCTCGTGCCGACCCTCCCACTGCGTTAGGTGACTTTATTAACTACTGCATCCGTATTGATACTCGTCTGACTGAACGCAGGCAAGAGAGATGGTTCGAAAGCAATCGTACTAACCTTTTCCTACCTTCCTCTCCAGCTAAGGAACCTTTGAGTAGGATTACACGGGAACCTGAACCTGAACCCATGCAGGTAGACTCTTTACAACGACGGGTTAGTGATGCACGCAAGGAACATCGTTTAAGGAGAATCTATGTTTCTATTGTGGTAAGTCAGGGCACTTCATTATAAACTGCCCCAGCCGTTCTCGTAAGACTACTGCAGCACTCATTCATTGTGAGTGTTGCGAGAGGGGATCTGTCAGGTCCGAGCCTCAGGCTCCAGAGAGATCTGCAGCAACAGATCTTGATTTCTCGGACTTAAACTCCGTTACCTCTGAGGACGTTGACTGTGTAAACGCTGCCATTTTTCAAGTTTCCTCAGCGGTGTCCCAGCATTGTAAAAAAACAATTTCTCATTGCTTTTTTTTCCATCAAACTCTGGGTTGACTCGTTTGGGGTGCTAGCCTGCATGCGACTCGGGGGGCAAGGAAATTTTTAGGGTGTCCCCCTTTTTGCTCTAAAAAAGGGGAAAACTTCATGAAAAAAAGGCTCTCCAGTAAGGGGAAAAATGTGGATGTCCCGTGACCTCTGGACCAGGGGATCGGGAAACAGAGCCTTTGGGGGTTTCTTATGGGTAAAGAAACAAGGAAACTGCCTTTTTGCTTACTTTTTCTCCCCCACTTTCCCTTATTCGGGGCACCATAGCTGCAGGCCCCGAATCCCCCTTTAACGGGGAGACCAAAAAATTAACATTTCCAGAGAAACAGAGGGGTCCAAAAGTTTCAGTTGCTCTGTTCCAAGGATCATGTCGTCCCGAACTACCACGTAAACCAGGGCTATGTGGATTTTTTTGCCCAAAAGAACGCTGCCACTTCCTCCCCACCGTCCATATGATTGTCCAAATTTAATTATTGCCTGGAGCAAGATACCTTTTGGTAAATCTACCCCCGGGGGGCCCCAGCTAAAGGCTTTTAAAAGGGTTACTAGACAAAATCTAGCCAAGGGTTCATACGCCCCCTTCACTCCTGAGGGGGCACCCTTCTTCTTTAAAGAAAAAAGATGGATTCGAACCATGCGTTAATATGGGAATCAATAAGGGTTTCTATTAAAACCCTTAACCATTGCCTTTTTCCCGGTTATTGGGAGAGTGCACATGCCAAAAATTTTTTCTAAACTAGTCTTTGGGGGCCATAATTGTCCGTTTTGAAAGGGGATGAAAGGAAGCTGCATTCAGGGCACACTTGGACACTTGAATTCATTTCCTTTTTGGGCTAGTACCGCCCCACCACTTTCCCAAAACTTGTGAAGACTCCAGGGATCTCCAATACATTCTGGTTTTATTTGGAGAATTTAATTTTTTCTAACTCCCCGAGGAACATCTGGGAAAAGTAAATGGTCTTTAATTTGACAAAATACTTTACTCAAACTTGAAAATGTGAAATTTCCTAGGACCGAAATTTAATTTCGGGGGAGTTTTCGTCCTACACAAAGGAAATTTTTAGGAGGAAGCAAAACCCCAAACCATCAAGGATTGGCCAAATCCCAGAAAAGTGAAAAGGGGGACAGCGTTTCGGGTTTTTCAACTTCTTAGACGTTTATTAGAATTCTCTGAGGAGTGTACCTTCACCAATTACCCGGGGAAAAAGGGCTAGTTTTCCCGGACTCCCCCCCGGGGAAACATTTTTCCCC
>JARQOD010000001.1:782493569-782555505 GCA_033576555.1 Oophaga sylvatica | reverse complement strand
TTTCCAGAGGCCTCCTAGATGGTCAACCATTTCCCGCGAAACTACATTTTAATTAATAGATCTTGGAATAAAAATAAGTTTCACCATTAGATGTGTTAAAAAAAAATGTTCCTGTGCTGAGATAATCTTATAAATGTGTCCCTGCTGTGTATTGTGTAATGGCTGTGTCTGACCGTGCAGGAACATGGTCTGATCATACCACAGGGAGGAAGGAAAAGAGAGGATTCAGACATTACAGCACGGGATCACAGCTGATTCTTTTTGTGAGGCAAACCATTTCCCTTTCAGTTTTTAACCAATGTTCTCCCGCAAAGATGGAATCAACTGTGATACCGTGCTGTAATCGCTGTATACTCTTTTGCTTCCTCCCTTCCCCGGGCGCTGTGGTATGATCAGACCATGTTCTTGTACGGTCAGACACCGCCATTATTATTATTATTCATTTTTATAGCACCATTTATTCCATGGCACTTTACACGTGAAAAAAGGGGCATACATAGACAAGTACAATAAACATGAGCAATACGAGGCACACACAAGTACAGAAGGAGAGAGTACCCTGCCCGCAAGGGCTCACAGTCTACAGGGGATGGGTGAGGATACACTAGGACCATTACATAATATTATAAATGTGCCCCTGTTTTATACTATCTCAGCACATGAACATATTTTTAAACACATTCAATTGTGGAAATTATTATTATTCAAAGATCCATTGATTAAAATGTTGATTAAAAATAACTTTGTTCATGTGGAAACCTCTTTAAAGTATAAAGATGCCTTTGGAGCAGTTCTACAGCACAGATCTGCTTGGAAATCAAAGTCAGTTAGCCTATATGGTATGCCTGGCTATATGCAGTACTGTATAAGACGTAAGATTAGGTAAAAGATACTGTCGATAAAATGGACTTGGCTGCTGTAGAGAAAAAGAGTAAGGCCGGGGTCACAATAGCGCCGCTCCCAGTTGTAAACTATTTAACCCTTTCAGATGGATTGCGGTGTGGGACGTGACTGTACGGCGAACAGGTATGGGTATAGTGTTGTTTTTTTATTTTGTCTTTTTTCTACGAGATTGATGGCTTCAGTATGGAATGGGAGTGTAATTAAGATGGAAAAAATTTGTATTTATTTATTTCAATAAAAGTCTTTATTCTTAATGTGTTTTTTAACCCTTTCAGACTAGTGGATTAATAATGGATAGTTGTCTTATTGAGAGCTCTCCATTATTAACCAGGCTTAATGTCATCTTGCAATAGCAAGGTGTCATTAACTCCTTATTACCCCATATGCCACCACAGAGCAATGGGAAGAGAGAGAGTAAGGGCCAGATTTGGAGCATCTTACAGATGCGCCTTTCTGAGGTGGTTGGGGCCAGATTTTTTTTAGTCAGGGGGGACCCAAAAACAATGGTCCCTTTCTAGGCTATTAATTTCTGCCCTCAGTCACTGGCTTGCCCTCTCTGGTGGAGAAAATTGCGCGGGAGCCCAAGCAAGTTTTTTCCCTGAATTAATCCTTTAATTTAACACCTACAGCTCCAAAATTTTACACACACACTACTGACATTATTAGTGAGGGACATATAAAAAATAACAGATATGCAATTGTTTACTGTATGTAAACCATGTCTCATATCCTGCTGGGTTCTGTAATGATTTTACAGATGCCGACAATTGCATTTTCACCTATTCTGCTATCTATATCTCTATGAAATATAAATATATATATGTATGTGTTAATAGTGTGTGTGTGTGTGTGTATATATATATATATATATATATATATATATATACACAGGGCCTTGCGAAAGTATTCGGCCCCCTGGAACTTTTCAACCTTTTCCCGCACATCATTCTTCAAACATAAAGATACGAAATGTAAATTTTTGGTGAAGAATCAACAAGTGGGACACAATTGTGACGTTGAATGAAATTTATTGTTTATTTTAAATTTTTGTGGAAATACAAAAACTGAAAAGTGGGGCGTGCAATATTATTCGGCCCCTTTAACTTAATACTTTGTTGCGCACCTTTTGCTACGATTACAGCTGAAAGTCGCTTGGAGTATGTCTCTATCAGTTTTGTACATTGAGAGACTGAAATTCTTGCCCATTCTTCCTTGGCAAACAGCTCGAGCTCAGTGAGGTTGGATGGAGACCGTTTGTGAACAGCAGTTTTCAGCTCTTTCCACAGATTCTCGATTCAGGTCAGGAGTTTGACTTGGCCATTCTAACACCTGGATACGTTTATTTGTGAACCATTCCATTGTAGATTTTTCTTTATGTTTGGGATCATTGTCTTGTTGGAAGACAAAACTACATCCCAGTCTCAGGTCTTTTGCAGACTCCAACAGGTTTTCTTCAAGAATGGTCCTGTATTTGGCTCAATCCATCTTCCCATCAATTTTAACCATCTTCCCTGTCCCTGCTGAAGAAAAGCAGGCCCAAACCATGATGCTGCCACCACCATGTTTGACAGTGGGGATGGTGTGTTCAGGGTGATGAGCTTTGTTGCTTTTATGCCAAACATATCGTTTGGCATTGTTGCCAAAAAGTTCGATTTTGGTTTCATCTGACCAGAGCACCTTCTGCCACATGTTTGGTGTGTCTCCCAGGTGGCTTGTTGCAAACTTTAAACAACACTTTTTATGGATATCTTTGAGAAATAGCTTTCTTCTTGCCACTCTTCCAAAAAGGCCAGATTTGTGCAGTGTACGACTGATTGTTGTCCTATGCAGGGCCGGCGTCAGCACCCGGCCTACCTGGGCAAGTGCCGGGGCCCTGAGCAGGCGGGGGGGCCCACTCACCGTCAGGCACCCCGGCGCCCGTTAGCGGATGAGAGCGGTACCAGCGCTGCCACTGGGCCCCCCCCCGCTTGCTCAGGGCCCCGGCGGCAGGTGGCGCAATACTTACTTCTCCCTGTGCCTCAGCAGCTCCGGGCTTCAGGGAGCGCCTGCAGGGCATCTGCGCTTCCTCTCACAGCAGCGCCGCTGAATGGCGTCATCATTCAGCGGCTGGCTGTGGCAGAGAGTAAGCGCGGGCGCCGGACAGGTGAGATGTGAGGTGTGTGTGTCTGTGTGTATCAGTGTGTGTGTGTGTGTCTGCCTGCGTGTGTGTATGTAGTGCGGTGCTTTGTGTGTATGTGAGCGAGTGCTGCGGTGCTGTCTGTGTGTGGTGGTGGGGGGAGGCAGTGATGGTGGTGAGGAGGCAATGATGTTGATGGGGAGGCGATGATGATGGGGAGGAAATGATAATGATGGGGAGGCGATGATGATGGGGAGGCTATGAAAATGATGGGGAGGCAATGATGATGATGGGGAGACAATGATGATGATGATGGGGAGACAATGATGATAATGGGGAGGCAATGATGATGATGATGGAAAGGCAATGATAATGATAATGGGGAGGCAATGATGATGATAATGGGGAGGCAATATGATGATAATGGGGAGTCTTTCCACAGCGCCCTTTCCTGAGCCGTAACAGTGCAGAACGCAGCACAGTGCAGAGGTGAGCTCCATATTTTGTATGGAGCATTATATGGGTACCAGTATTCTGTATGGAGCATTATTTGGGGTCCAATATTCTTTATGGAGCATTATATTTGGCCCATAATACTGTATGGAGGACTATGTGGTGCCCATAATATTGTATGGAGGACTGTACTGTCCAGTCTGTACTGTGCGCTGTGAGGATTTGGCGGTTTGAGCTATTGTAGAATTTACAATAGATATCACTCATGTAATGGAAGAAGAGAAGTGTTTGGCATTGTACTATACCCATATTTCTCTGCAGTATCTGTGCATCATGAATCGTGGTCTGTGTTAAAGGGGCCAACTGAGACTCTTTCGCCCACGGCCCATAAAAACCTGGAGCCGGCCCTGGTCCTATGGACAGACTGTCCAACCTCAGCTGTAGATCTCTTCAGTTCATGCAGAGTGATCATGTAAGGTTCTTTGTCTCTGTTGACATGTTCCTTGAAACTCAGTTTTCCGTCGGCCATTTTGCTTTCTGTCTTTCTGCAGCTCTTGCCCTCAGTTAATATGGAGTTTCCAGTTTTCATGTTCCCGCCCTGATTCTTCCCTCTTGCTTCTTAAGCAGCCTCAGCTGAACAATCAGTGCTCCTGAATCAAGCCTCAGTCAGTCTGTGACCTGACTCCTGGAAGCCTTGGACTTGTACTCCAGCTATTCCCTACTGAGGAACCTTGGAACACTTTTGGACTCTGGAAACCTGCTGTTTGGTGAATCCATGTTTGCAGAGGAATTACGGTACAGAGAAGAGATCCTGAACCTGCTTTGGAGATTTACTGTAGTGCTTGAAGTTACTCTGGCCTGCTGTGTCTCCTGTCGCTGTTCCTGCAAACTGTGTGAACTTTTCAGCATGCTTGTATGAAGTAATACAAGTCATTTCATTTCAACCTATGTCTCCTGTGTTTTCCTCGCACCCAAGCACAAGACGCTATAGGAACTGTACACTATACATGACAGATCATGGGCCTCTTGGCTGCATCTCTGATCAGCATGGGCGTACCCACCGTGGGGCAGGGGGGGCAGTTGCCCCCCCTAGGAGCAGGGGCGCGCCGTGCCAAGATGAGGGCATCAGCATCAGCCGCCCCTTTAAAAGGTGCTTCTGGGCTGGCTGCGACGCACATGCCACATACTAGACTGTATGGGCTCTTTCAAGGTGTGACATCGTTCCCGGGGGCGTGTCATACCAATAGGTGGCGTGTTCTGCAAAGCCAGGAAGAGAAGCAGACATTAGACACTGGTTTCTGCAGTCTGATGCCGGCGTCTATGGTGCAGGAGGGAAATCTGAGGTCAGAGTCCTCAGTGACACATAGGAGGATTTATTAATTAATGGGTTAATGTCTCCTTAGATTTTTGGTTGACTGGGTCTAAAACTTGGGGCTGTGTAGTGGAGTTTGAGGGGGTGAATGCACGCTTGTGCGGTCTGATTGTGCTCCGAGGGGTTAATGCACACTTGTGGGGTCTGTGTGTGCTCATATGGGGTTTAATGCACGCTTGTGGGGTCTGTGTGTGCTCCTAGAGGGTTAATGCACAGCTGTGGGTCTGTGTGTGCTCCTATGGGGTTATGCATGGAGCCCATACAGTATATATACCTGACAGCGGCCCATACAGTCTATACCTACAGTAATGTATACCTGACAGGAGCCCGTACAGTCTATATATACAGTAATATATACCTGACAGGAGCCCGTACAGTCTATATCTACAGTAATATACACCTGACAGGAGCCCATACAGTCTATATCTACAATAATATATACCTGACAGGAGCCCGTACAGTCTATATCTACAGTAATATATACCTGACAGGAGCCCATTGTCATGTGTGCATCGCCACGAAGATCGTCGCGGTTGCACATTCTGACTTCTCACAGCTGAGTTGCTGTTTCTTTGTGTTTGGCAGTTAGGGAGTTAATTCTGTCTGTGCTCAGTTCTGGGACTGGGTGCAGTTTCTTCCGGCTGCAATTAATTATTTGTTGATTGGTTTCCTTTAAATCTCTGGTTGTCTGTGTTGGGAGTTGCCAGTGAAATTCTTCATGCAGACCACAGATAGGATTGTATCTGTATAGACTTAAGTTAAAGAGCTCCTTAGTTGTTTTAAGCTCACCTTGCTTAGAGTTTAATATCCCAGATCATTTATGTTCCTTCTGTGTTTGAGTGTGTATGCAAGTCTGTGTTTTCTCCAGTCTGTCTTATATGTCTAATCTGTGTATTTAGCAGAGATCAGCCCATATCCCTTTGGTGGTAATCAGAATCCTTCTTAGGACTGATTACAGGGTTCAGGGACTGATAGGAGACAGGGTTAGGCTGGAGACTTGGACCTCTGAACCATTATCAGTACCTCCAAGGTGAGGGATTAGTTAGGACCCCAGTTTAGGGTCAGGTTAGACCCCCGGTCCTCCTCTTTCCTGTGACAGTGTATCAAGTCCTCAAGATTAACCCTGAGTTCAACGGATATCGTGTCAGGTAAATCTATTCTATATTTACATGCTGATGTTGCTAATCTATATGTTGTATAGAGTGTTGTTCTTTTAAGAATAGTTTACTGACATCGTACACATATCATAAGACCGCGTGACATTTTCACTGGCCCATAAAATTATTCCCAGTTGCCATGGATCCAGTAGCCCAGCTGGCTCTGCAGTTGCAGGGATTATCCATGGAGCTGACGGACATTAAGTCCAAAGTTTTGTCTCCCTCGGAGCAAACCAGATTTGAACCTAAAGTAGCTCTCCCGGACAGGTTCACTGGTGGGCGAGACAAATTTTTTACCTTCAGGGAAGCATGTAAATTGTATTTTCGGCTTCGGCCTCGATCATCAGGGAGTGAAGAGCAGAGAGTGGGAATTGTTATCTCGCTCCTACAAGGGGACCCTCAATCCTGGGCCTTCTCCCTTCCTCCGGGATCCCCGGCTCTACAGTCAGTAGATCGATTTTTTACTGCCCTGGGTTTGGTATATGATGACCCAGATCGGGTCTCTCTTGCTGAGACAAAATTACGTAAGATACAGCAGGGAGATCGTCCGGCGGAGGAATTTGCTTCTGAGTTCCGTAGATGGGCCACAGATACTCAGTGGAATGACCCAGCTCTTAGGAGCCAGTTTTGTCATGGGCTTTCTGACAAATTAAAGGACGTTTTGGCTCAGTATGATTCTCCTCCATCACTGGAGGCTGCTATGGCCCTAGCTATCCGTACTGATAGACGGCTCCGGGAGAGGTGCGAGGTAACTCCGCCTGTTATGTTACGGTAGCTGAGGAGTGCAGGCAAAAAAGGAAATACACCAGAGCAGTTGGAATCTATGAGATTGCAGTACCCTGACTAACCACCGCAACTAGAGGCAGCCGTGGAGCGTTCCTACGTTGGTCCTAGACGCCTCGTCACAGCCTGAGAAACTAACTACACCTAAAGATAGAAATAGGAAAGCTATCTGCCCCGGAGCAGAACCCCAAAGATAATAGAAAGCCCCCAAACATGTAATGGCGGTTAGACAAGAGGAAATACTGACACAGAAAGAAAATAGTATGAGCAAACGCTGGGGCCCAAACTATCTAAATAGAAAAGGACAGGAAGGGTACTTACTGCAATCCCAGAAAACCCTGAAAAACACCAACTCTACTAATTTCAAAATCACCTGAGATCACACGACCTCTACCACCTAAATTAGTTCTCTGGTGTAACAAAAACAGCAGCCACTGAAAAAACTGGAAAAAGCAAAAGTACAAAACACAGTGGCTGAACTAAACTGAGAGGGCAAAAGCCCCCGGAGGGGACCCAGAAGGCCCCCACAGAAGTGCAGGACAAAATGCAAAAATATAGCAAAAACACAAAATAAGAAATTGTCTTATCTGATAGCAGGAGATGCAGACACGACACAGCAGGCTACAAGGGAAACTGGAAAGAAGGATTCAGACCAGAACAATTGATCACCGGCAACCCTGATGGGAAAATGATTCCCTTAAATAAGACCAATCAGTAACACCTGATTCCCAGTCCTCACAATCCTCACTAGTACCGCTTGTAACCACCAGAGGGAGCCTCTGCTCAGAACTCATCTCAAACCCATTCACAACAGTACCCCCCCCTTGAGGAGGGGTCACCGAACCCTCATTTGAGCAACCAGGTCGGTCAGGATGAGTTCTATGATACCCACGGATAAGTCTCCTAGCATGGATGTCCGAAGCAAACACCCAAGAATTATCCTCCTGACCATAACCTCTCCATTTAACCAAATACTGGAGTCTTCGTCTAGAAAAACGAGAATCCAATATTTTCTCAACCACATACTCCAGATTGCCCTCAACCAAAACAGGGTCAGGAGGCACAGCAGCAGGAACCACTGGCTCAACAAACCTCTTCAACAAGGACTTGTGGAACACGTTATGGATCTTAAATGTCCCTGGAAGAAGCAAACGAAAAGAAACAGGATTAATAATCTCCATGATCTTATAAGGTCCAATGAACCTAGGCTTAAATTTAGGAGATGCTACTCTCATAGGAATATTCTTTGAGGACAACCAGACCAAGTCCCCCACTTTAAACCGAGGACCATCAGTCCTATGCCGGTTAGCAAACCGCTGGGCCTTCTCCTGAGAGAGGGACAACCTCTCCGCTACCTGGTCCCAAATCTGCTGCATACGCTCAACAACAGAGTCAACACCTGGACAGACAGAAGCCTCCGTCTGTCCTGAAGAAAATCGAGGGTGAAACCCAGAATTACAGAAAAACGGAGACATCAAAGTGGCAGAGCTAGCCCTATTATTAAGAGCAAACTCAGCCAAAGGCAAAAAAGAGACCCAGTCATCCTGATCAGCAGACACAAAGCATCTTAGATAAGTCTCCAATGTCTGGTTTGTTCTCTCAGTTTGACCATTGGTCTGAGGATGAAATGCCGAGGAGAAAGACAATTGAACACCCAGTTTAGAAAAAAAGTCCTCCAAAATCTGGAAACAAACTGGACTCCTCTGTCAGACACAATGTTCTCAGGAATGCCGTGTAAACGAACCACGTGCTGAAGGAACAACGGCACCAATTCAGAGGAGGAAGGCAACTTAGGTAATGGCACAAGATGTATCATTTTGGAAAACCTATCACAAATTACCCAGATGGTGGTCAT
The DNA here is from genome assembly GCA_033576555.1 of Oophaga sylvatica. Lineage (NCBI taxonomy): Eukaryota > Metazoa > Chordata > Amphibia > Anura > Dendrobatidae > Oophaga > Oophaga sylvatica. Next base: position 782,546,866 of record JARQOD010000001.1, on the reverse strand, counting down.
TCTCTGAGAAACAGGAAGATCGGAAATGAAATCCATAGAGATATGGGTCCATGGTCTCTTGGGCACAGGCAATGGCATCAACAAACCACTAGAGCGAGAGCAAGGCTTGGAGCGAGAGCAAGTCCCGCAGGACTGCACAAATTCCCTGACATCGCGAGACAAGGTAGGCCACCAAAAGGACCGACTAACCAAGTCTCTGGTACCAAAAATTCCGGGATGCCCAGCCAATGCGGAACAATGAATCTCAGACATCACACTCTTTTTCCATTGGTCCGGGACAAACAATTTTCCAACAGGGCAGCGCTCGGCCTATCCTCCTGACACCCCTCCAGAGCAAGTCTCAAATTGGGCGAGATGGCGGAAAGAACTACACCCTCCTTCAAAATAACAGAGGGATCAGATAGCTCAGGAGAGTCCGCAAGGAAACTCCTCGAGAGGGCATCCGCCTTAACATTCTTAGTGCCAGGAAGAAAGGAAACCACAAAATTAAAACGTGTGAAAAACAAGGCCCACCTGGCCTGTCTAGGATTGAGTCGCTTGGCAGATTCCAGATAGACCAGATTCTTATGGTCCGTAAGGACCACCACCTGATGTTTGGCTCCCTCCAGCCAATGTCTCCACTCTTCAAAAGCCCACTTCATGGCCAATAACTCCCGATTACCCACGTCATAATTACGTTCAGTAGGAGAAAATTTTCGAGAGAAAAAGGCACAAAGGTTACTTTTAGAGGTCTCTGGATCTTTTTGGGACAAAACGGCACCTGCCCCAATTTCAGAGGCATCAACCTCCACCTGAAATGGCAGAGAAACATCAGGCTGCCGTAGAACAGGAGCAGAAGTGAATCTCTGCTTAAGTTCCGGAAACGCAGAGACTGCCTCAGGAGGCCAATTCACCACATCAGAACCCTTTCTGGTCAAATCAGTTAATGGTTTAACAATAACCGAGAAATTACCAATAAATTTACGATAAAAATTGGCAAAACCCAAAAATCTCTGAAGAGCCTTTAATGAAGTAGGTTGGACCCAATCACAGATGGCCTGAACCTTGACCGGGTCCATTTCAATAACAGATGGGGACAAAATGAATCCCAGAAATGAGATCTTCTGTACGCCAAAAAGACACTTTGATCCCTTCACATACAGAGCATTCTCTCTCAAAATCTGGAATACAGTTCGAACATGTTTCACATGAGAGTCCCAGTCATTAGAAAAAATCAAGATATCATCCAAATAAACAATCAGAAACTTGTCCACAAAATCCCTGAAAATGTCATTCATGAAGGACTGGAAGACGGAAGGAGCATTAGTGAGCCCAAAGGGCATCACAAGGTACTCAAAATGCCCTTCAGGGGTGTTAAATGCCGTCTTCCATTCATCCCCGTGCTTAATGCGAATAAGGTTATACGCCCCCCTGAGGTCAAGCTTGGTAAACCAAGTAGCGTTTTTCACCCTGGAAAACAGGTCAGAAATCAAGGGTAACGGGTATTGATATTTCACAGTAATATTGTTCAAGAGACGATAATCAATACACGGCCTTAATGAACCATCTTTTTTGGCCACAAAGAAAAAACCGGCACCTAAGGGTGAAGAGGATGGTCTGATATGACCCTTCTCCAATGATTCCTTGATATAAGACCGCATAGCGTCATGTTCAGGTACAGACAAGTTAAAAAGGCGACCTTTAGGGAATTTACTACCTGGCACTAATTCAATAGCGCAGTCATAGCTCCTATGGGGAGGTAAGGATGCAGATTTACTTTCGCTAAACACATCAGAAAAATCAAACAAAAAGTCAGGAACATCCTCAGCCTGGGGGAGGCAGAAAAAACAGGAGTGTTGGCACTAACACATTGGCAGCCCCAACTGGTTACAGACACAGATTTCCAATCCAAAACAGGATTATGAGACTGTAACCAAGGGAAACCCAGCACTATAATGTCATGCAGATTATATAGAACCAAAAATTTGCAGCACTCCTGGTGATCAGGTTCAACCCTCATTATCACCTGAGTAGAAAACTGGGGTTTATTCTCAGCCAAAGGGGTAGAATCGATCCCCAGTAGGGGAATAGACTTCTGTAGGGGTATCAAGGGAAACCCACAACGTTTAGCAAAATCATAATCCATCAGGTTAATAGCTGCTCCAGAATCAACGAAAGCCTGAGCAGAAAATGAGGACAGAGAGCATATCAGAGTGACAGTTAATAAAAACTTAGTCTGAACACTACCCAAGACAACTGAGCGTGCAAAATGTCTTCCCCGCTTAGGGCAGACAGAAATAGCATGAGAGGCATCACCACAGTAGAAACATAACCCATTGCGCTTTCGAAACTCATGACGCTGTGCCCCAGACACCACTCCATCACACTGCATGGGCTCAGCAGCTGGCTCACAAGGCAACACCACTCCACGCATACTTCTCCGCTCACGCAAACGTCTGTCAATTTGAATCGCCAATGACATAGAATCATTGAGACCAGAGGGGACAGGGAATCCCACCATAACATCCTTTACATTATCCGACAGACCCTTCCGGAAAAGGGCCGCCAAAGCGTCGTCATTCCATTTGGTCAGGACTGCCCACCTACGGAATCTCTGACAGTATAACTCAGCGTCATCAAGCCCCTGATTTAATGCCAACAAGGCTTTTTCAGCTTGATCAGTGACATTAGGCTCATCGTACAATAACCCCAAAGCCTGAAAAAATGCATCAACATCACTCAAAACAGGATCCCCAGGTATCAGGGAAAAAGCCCAATCCTGAGGATCGCCGCGCAGGAGAGAGATGATAATTTGAACCTGCTGCGCTGCGTTTCCTGAGGACTTAGATTTTAAGGCAAGAAACAATTTACAATTATTTTTGAAATTCTGAAACTTAGCTCGATCCCCTAAAAACAAATCTGGCATGGGGATCCTAGGTTCCACAACAGGCAATCTAGCAAGATATGCAGCAATACTCTGAACCTCAGTGGCAAGCTGATCCACACGGCCAGACAACTGTGCAAACTCCATTGGGAGAAAAGATCCTCCCCAGCACCCAGAGATACAGAGGGAAAAAAAAAAAAAAATGCAACAAACAGAAAAATATCTCTGACAACTTTTCTTCCTTCAAAATATTTTTTCCCTTCTGTGAGTACCATACAATTTTTATGGCCGGTGATACTGTTATGTTACGGTAGCTGAGGAGTGCAGGCAAAAAAGGAAATACACCAGAGCAGTTGGAATCTATGAGATTGCAGTACCCTGACTAACCACCGCAACTAGAGGCAGCCGTGGAGCGTTCCTACGTTGGTCCTAGACGCCTCGTCACAGCCTGAGAAACTAACTACACCTAAAGATAGAAATAGGAAAGCTATCTGCCCCGGAGCAGAACCCCAAAGATAATAGAAAGCCCCCAAACATGTAATGGCGGTTAGACAAGAGGAAATACTGACACAGAAAGAAAATAGTATGAGCAAACGCTGGGGCCCAAACTATCTAAATAGAAAAGGACAGGAAGGGTACTTACTGCAATCCCAGAAAACCCTGAAAAACACCAACTCTACTAATTTCAAAATCACCTGAGATCACACGACCTCTACCACCTAAATTAGTTCTCTGGTGTAACAAAAACAGCAGCCACTGAAAAAACTGGAAAAAGCAAAAGTACAAAACACAGTGGCTGAACTAAACTGAGAGGGCAAAAGCCCCCGGAGGGGACCCAGAAGGCCCCCACAGAAGTGCAGGACAAAATGAAAAAATATAGCAAAAACACAAAATAAGAAATTGTCTTATCTGATAGCAGGAGATGCAGACACGACACAGCAGGCTACAAGGGAAACTGGAAAGAAGGATTCAGACCAGAACAATTGATCACCGGCAACCCTGATGGGAAAATGATTCCCTTAAATAAGACCAATCAGTAACACCTGATTCCCAGTCCTCACAATCCTCACTAGTACCGCTTGTAACCACCAGAGGGAGCCTCTGCTCAGAACTCATCTCAAACCCATTCACAACATCCGCCCCCTGTTGTTACTCCACCTACTACTAAAGTCCCTTATGTTGAGGTTCCCCTTGTCTGTTCGGAGGAGCCTATGCAGTTGGGAGGGACATCATTTCGTAGGAGGGGATTGGCGGTACGCCGCAGGACTAGAAGGTGTTTCTTCTGCGGGAAAGAGGGACATTTTGTTGGGGGATGTCCATCCCGTGCCTTGTTGAGCAAAAAGTCGCCGGAAAACTGTTAATCCCAGGTTGTGTGGTGGACGACAACCTGGGAGTATGTATTTCGTCCGCTAGTTCTTCTCAGTTCCTTGTACCAGTGGAGGTGGTGGTTGGTACGAGAGTGGAGAGATTTTCTGTTCTTCTTGATAGTGGGTCCGGGGCTAATCTGGTTGACGCTCAGTTTGCTCAGGCTCAAGGTATGCATCTGAGTGTATTGGTCAAACCGATCCCTATATTCTCCATTGACGCCAGGCCTCTCGGCCAAGGTAGCTTTGTTCATGAGGTTCATAACATTGACCTTCGGGTAGGGGCAATACATAGGGAACTATTATCTTGTTATGTGTTGGAGGGTCTACCTACTCCTATTGTGTTGGGACTTCCTTGGTTGGTTAAACATAACCCTGTGATTAATTGGCAGTCCAGAGATATAAGCCAATGGGGGGAGTTTTGCAAAAGTAACTGCATGAACACAGTCATCAGTGCGGTCGTGCCTAGTACTTTGCCTCCTTTTTTGGAGGACTTTGGGGATGTGTTCTCTGAGGAGGGGTGTCAGGAGTTGCCTCCTCATCGCGTGTATGACCGCTCTATTAATTTACTTCCTGATGCTAAGTTACCTAAAGCTAGGTTATATAACCTTTCTGGTCCTGAGAGGCAGGCTATGAAAGATTATATTTCGGAAAGTCTGGCCAAAGGGCATATTAGACCTTCATCTTCCCCAGTGGCCGCGGGGTTCTTCTTTGTGAAGAAAAAAGATGGAGGCCTACGCCCTTGCTTGGATTTCCGCGAACTTAATCGGATTACTGTTCGAGATCCGTATCCACTCCCTCTGATTCCTGATCTCTTCAATCAAATTGTTGGCGCCAAATGGTTCTCTAAATTGGATCTCAGGGGGCGTATAATCTGATTAGGATAAAAGAGGGGGATGAGTGGAAAACGGCGTTTAACACGCCGGAGGGACATTATGAGAACCTTGTCATGCCTTTTGGTCTGACTACTGCACCAGCAGTATTCCAACATTTTGTTAATGACATTTTTCGTCATCTGGTGGGCTGTTTGTGGTCGTATATTTGGATGACATTTTAATTTACTCACCAGATCTTGTGTCTCACCAGGAGCATGTGAGACAGGTGTTGCAGATCTTGCGAGACAATAAACTATACGCCAAACTGGAAAAGTGTGTATTCGCCGTACAGGAACTTCAGTTTTTGGGTTTCTTGGTGTCAGCCTCCGGTTTCCGTATGGACCCTGAAAAGGTGAGAGCAGTGCTTGAATGGGATCAGCCAGAGGATCTTAAGGCTCTGCAGCGTTTTCTGGGGTTTGCTAACTACTACCGGAAATTTATTTGTAATTTCTCATCTGTTGTCAAACCTCTCACTGACATGACAAGAAAAGGGACGGATTTTTCTAAATGGTCGGACAAAGCTTGCCAAGCTTTTTCCTCTTTGAAAAAATGTTTTGCTTCGGCACCCGTTCTCATCCAACCAGATGCATCACAGCCGTTCGTTGTGGAGGTGGACGCGTCTGACGTAGGGGTGGGTGCAATATTGTCCCAGGGTCCGTCCCTGGTAAATGGCATCCATGCGCTTTCTTTTCTAAAAAATTGTCGTCCGCCGAAAGGAATTATGATATCGGCAATAGGGAACTTTTGGCCATTAAGTTGGCTTTTGAAGAATGGCGTCACTTTTTGGAGGGGGCAGTCCACCCGGTCACCGTCATTACTGATCACAAGAACCTGCTGTATTTGGAATCTGCTAAGCGTCTGAATTCCAGACAAGCTCGATGGTCGTTGTTTTTTACCAGGTTTAATTTTGTTGTCACTTATCGCCCTGGATCTAAGAATGTTAAGGCGGATGCCTTGTCTCGCAGTTTCCCAGAGGCCGGGAAAATTGATGACCCGATTCCTATCCTTCAGGAGGGGGTGGTAGTGTCGGCTGTATGTTCTGAGCTTGAGGAGGAGGTGTTAGAGGCTCAGGGGGACGCCCCTGCAGGACCTCCAGGGAGACTGTTTGTCCCAAATCAGTTGAGACAAAAGGTTATTGAGGCACATCATAATTCTGCTTTAGCAGGACATCCAGGGAGTAAGGCTACTTTAGATCTCCTTTCTCGCCGGTTTTGGTGGCCTAACGTTAATAAAGATGTTTTAACTTTTGTCGCGTCCTGTGGGGTTTGTGCTCGCTCTAAGACCCCTCATACCCGTCCGTCTGGGACCCTCTTACCCTTGAAACTTCCGGAGCGTCCATGGACTCATTTGTCTATGGACTTCATCACGGACCTTCCTCAGTCGTCAGGGAAGACTGTCATACTGGTGGTTGTTGACAGGTTCAGTAAGATGGCACATTTCATTGCTCTTCCTGCCCTCCCTAATGCTAAAACTCTGGCGCAGGTGTTCATTGGGGAGATTGTGAGACTTCATGGGTTGCCTTCTGATGTGGTGTCAGATAGGGGGTCTCAGTTTGTGTCCAAGTTTTGGAGGGCATTTTGTTTACGTCGGGGGATGCAATTGTCATTTTCCTCGGCTTTTCATCCGCAGACCAATGGTCAGACAGAGCGTCTGAATCAAAGCCTAGAGACTTATCTTCGGTGTTTTGTCTCAGAGAACCAGGAGGACTGGTCTTCTTTCTTGCCTCTGGCAGAGTTCGCTCTTAACAACAGGCGGAGCGAGTCCACTGGTAAGTCCCCGTTTTTTGGGGCATATGGTTTTCATCCCCAGTTTTGTACATTCAATGGGGGGGGCCCTTCTGGGGTTCCTGAGGAGGAGCGTTTCTCGTCGTCACTTGCTTCAGTGTGGAGAGGTGTATTGAATAATCTGAGTGCTATGGGGAACCGTTATAAACGTATGGCTGATAGGAGGAGAGTTTCTGGTCCAGATCTTAATGTGAACGATCTGGTATGGTTGTCTACCAGGAATATAAAACTTAAAGTTCCCTCCTGGAAGCTGGGCCCCAGATTCATCGGGCCGTACAGGATCAGTTCCATAATTAATCCTGTGGCATTTCGTCTGGACCTCCCTCCTACGTTTAAAATTCATAATGTGTTCCACAAGTCATTACTTAAGAGGTACGTGGCACCAGTCATACCATCACCTCTACCTCCTCCTCCAGTGGTGGTCAATGGTAACTTGGAGTTTCAAGTGTCAAAGATCATTGACTCACGTCTGAATCGCCGGTCCCTTCAGTACTTGGTGCATTGGAAGGGGTATGGTCCAGAGGAGAGGACGTGGGTTCCTGCGTCTGACATTAACGCAGATCGTTTGGTGCGGACCTTCCACAGAACTCACCCGGGCAAACCTGGCCCTGAGGGTCCGGAGGCCCCTCGTAGAAGGGGGGGGTACTGTCATGTGTGCATCGCCACGAAGATCGTCGCGGTTGCACATTCTGACTTCTCACAGCTGAGTTGCTGTTTCTTTGTGTTTGGCAGTTAGGGAGTTAATTCTGTCTGTGCTCAGTTCTGGGACTGGGTGCAGTTTCTTCCGGCTGCAATTAATTATTTGTTGATTGGTTTCCTTTAAATCTCTGGTTGTCTGTGTTGGGAGTTGCCAGTGAAATTCTTCATGCAGACCACAGATAGGATTGTATCTGTATAGACTTAAGTTAAAGAGCTCCTTAGTTGTTTTAAGCTCACCTTGCTTAGAGTTTAATATCCCAGATCATTTATGTTCCTTCTGTGTTTGAGTGTGTATGCAAGTCTGTGTTTTCTCCAGTCTGTCTTATATGTCTAATCTGTGTATTTAGCAGAGATCAGCCCATATCCCTTTGGTGGTAATCAGAATCCTTCTTAGGACTGATTACAGGGTTCAGGGACTGATAGGAGACAGGGTTAGGCTGGAGACTTGGACCTCTGAACCATTATCAGTACCTCCAAGGTGAGGGATTAGTTAGGACCCCAGTTTAGGGTCAGGTTAGACCCCCGGTCCTCCTCTTTCCTGTGACAGTGTATCAAGTCCTCAAGATTAACCCTGAGTTCAACGGATATCGTGTCAGGTAAATCTATTCTATATTTACATGCTGATGTTGCTAATCTATATGTTGTATAGAGTGTTGCTCTTTTAAGAATAGTTTACTGACATCGTACACATATCATAAGACAGCGTGACACCCATACAGTCTATATCTACAATAATATATACCTGACAGGAGCCCATACAGTCTATATCTACAGTAATGTGTACCTGACAGGAGCCTGTACAGTCTATATATACAGTAATATATACCTGACAGGAGCCCGTACAGTCTATATCTACAGTAATATATACCTGACAGGAGCCCATACAGTCTATATCTACAGTAATATATACCTGACAAGAGCCCATACAGTCTATATCTACAGTAATGTGTACCTGACAGGAGCCTGTACAGTCTATATATACAGTAATATATACCTGACAGGAGCCCGTACAGTCTATATCTACAGTAATATATACCTGACAGGAGCCCATACAGTCTATATCTACAGTAATATATACCTGACAGGAGCCCATACAGTCTATATCTACAATAATATATACCTGACAGGAGCCTGTACAGTCTATATCTACAGTAATATATACCTGACAGGAGCCCATACAGTCTATATCTACAGTAATATATACCTGACAGGAGCCCGTACATTCTATATCTACAGTAATATATACCTGACAGGACCCCGTACAGTCTATATCTACAATAAATATACCTGACAGGAGCCTGTACAGTCTATATCTACAGTAATATATACCTGACAGGAGCCCGTACAGTCTATATCTACAGTAATATATACCTGACAGGAGCCCGTACAGTCTATATCTACAGTAATATATACCTGACAGGAGCCCGTACAGTCTATATCTACAGTAATATATACCTGACAGGAGCCCGTACAGTCTATATCTACAGTATATACACCTGACAGGAGCCCATACAGTCTATATCTACAGTAATATATACCTGACAGGACCCCGTACAGTCTATATCTACAATAATATATACCTGACAGGAGCCTGTACAGTCTATATCTACAGTAATATATACCTGACAGGAGCCCGTGCATTCTATATCTACAGTAATATATACCTGACAGGACCCCGTACAGTCTATATCTACAATAATATATACCTGACAGGAGCCTGTACAGTCTATATCTACAATAATATATACCTGACAGGAGACCGTACAGTCTATATCTACAGTAATATATACCTGACAGGAGCCCGTACATTCTATATCTTCAGTAATATATATCTGACATACAGGTGCTGGGCTGGGGCTGATGTATATACAGGGGCTGGGATGGGTCTGGTGACGTATACAGGGGCTGGGCTGGGGCTGATGTATATACAGGGGCTGGGCTGGGCCTGGTGACGTATACAGGGGCTGGGCTGGGACTGATGTATATACAGTGGCTGGCCTGGTGGTGATGTATATACAGGTGCTGGGCCGGTGATGTATATACAGGTCCGACCGTCTTGGTCTGGGCCTGGTGACGTATACAGGGGCTGGGCTGGGGCTGATGTATATACAGGTCCTGGGCTGGTGTCGGTGACGTATACAGGGGCTGGCCTGGTGGTGATGTATATACAGGTGCTGGGGCTGATGTATATACAGGTGCTGGGCTGGTGATGTATATACAGGTCCGACCGTCCTACCGTCCTGGGCTGGGGCTAGTGACGTATACAGAGACTGGCCTGGTGGTGATGTATATACAGGGGCTGGCCTGGTAATGATGTATATACAGTGACTGGGCTGGGGCTGATGTATATACAGGTGCTGGTCTGGGGCACATTATTAAAAGGAGACAATGATGGGGCATATAACTACAAGAAGAAGACAATGATGGGGCATATTACTACAAGAAGGAGACAATGATTGGGCATATTACTACAAGAAGGGGACAATGATGGGGCATATTTCAGGGTGGAATCTGCTTGCATTCCATGCTTAAATCTATCTATCTATCTAAAAAGAAGAAAATTAGAGCAGCACAAAGAAAGAGTCCGGGTGCAGAGCCCCCCCAGGCAAATACCAAACATCAATTATAGAAATCCAGACAAATTGAAGGCAGCACACCGTCTGTAGTGAAAAAAAACCTATTTAATAAGGCCAAAAGGCGACGTTTTGGTCCAAACAACAGGAACCTTTCTCAAGGCTTGAGAAAGGTTCCTGTTGTTTGGATCGAAATGTCGCCTTTTGACCTTATTAAATAGCTTTTTTTTCCACTACAAACTATGTGCTGCCTCCAATTTGTCTGGATTTCTATCTATCTATCTATCTATCTATCTATCTATCTATCTATCTAATATTCATTTTTTTTCCCATAAAGATCAATCCAATTGCAGTGTTTAGAAAGGGCAGTGTGAGTGGCTCAGTGTCAGTGTGTGATAAACACGCATGAGCTTGAAGTCCGCCTGCTGAACAGAAGAGAAGACTGCAAAGGTAATCCTAAAATCAATGAATTGTTTACATAATAGGATTGATCATGGTGGTATTTCTCCTTGTATGTGATATTATTGGTCTTGGTATAAGGAATTATGTTGTGTATGGCGGTCATTTGTTTTCGTTTCGTTTTATTCACATTTTTCGTTCTAAAATTTTACAACCTGAACGACCATGGCTTGCCCCCCCTAGTTTTGATCCTGGGTACGCCCATGCTGATCAGTCTTCTCCTTGTTTGAGATTAAAGTTTAGAGGGATGGCCGGGTCTTGGTAGATTTGCAGTGGTATGATACTCCTTCCATTTCAATATGATCGCTTGCACAGTGCTCATTGGGATGTTTAAAGTTTTGGAAATCATTTTGTATCCAAATCCGGCTTTAAACTTCTCTACAACAGTATCACGGACCTGCCTGTTGTGTTCCTTGGTCTTCATGATGCTCTCTGTGCTTCAAACAGAACCCTGAGACTAACACAGAGCAGGTGCATTTATACAGAGACTTGATTACACACAGGTGGATTATATTTGTCATCATTAGTCATTTAGGACAACACTGGATCATTCAGAGATCCACAATGAACTTCTGGAGTGAGTTTGCTGCACTGAAAGTAAAGGGGCCGAATAATATTGCACGCCCCACTTTTCAGTTTTTGTATTTCCACAAAAATTTAAAATAACCAATACATTTTGTTCATCTTCACAATTGTGTCCCACTTGTTGTTGATTCTTCACCAAAAATTAACATTTGGTATCTTTATGTTTGAAGCATGATATGTGGGAAAAGGTTGAAAAGTTCCAGGGGGCCGAATACTTTCGCAAGGCACTTTATATACATCCATACTATGTGTATACATGTATTCTATAACCTGTCAGTATGATTTTACAGTATAGTATAAAAAACAGATCCATCGAAAAACCGAAGAAACGGATGAAAAAACTGATGCGACTGATCCGTTTTTTTCGACGGATCCCGTCGAAAAAATGGATCCGCCGCATCAGTTTTTCACACTCTGCGACTGATCAGTCGAGCCAACGGATTGTGACTGACGGCAAAAAACTGATGTGTGACAGAGGCCTTTGTGGCCTGTGTGTGCACCATATGGTCACTACACAGGGCTATGTAGACATGGCTATGGCTACTATGTCTGTTATAAACAGTTTGACACCACATGTGCAGAAGATGTTACTTTGGCATAATGTTAGGTACTACATGGGCACAATGCAGCAGTAGCGCTGTGACCTGTGCTGGACTTTCCCCACACACTCCTGCACTGCTCTGTACCTGTCTATACAGAGGTAACACGTACGTGCAGGTGTAACATTCGCCCACGTGACTAGCCAATATCAGCCCGTCACTAACGTTCCCTCGCCACCTCCTCAGAGCTGTTCGCGGCTTAACCACCGCTAGAAACCATAATATAACAGAACAGCCAATTAAAATTCATCTCTCAAGCCATCGTGAATGAAGGCGTTCGAAAGCTGATCTCTGATTGGTGTTCTATCGAGGGCGCTGCTCCATGATTTGCCAGTACACAGGCGGGTGGGAGGCGCTGGATGCAGCCGGGAAGTGTTGTGTGCGGTTTTGAGCGTCGGTGCACGTCTTCCGGAGCGGTAGATAACAAGTGTGGTACCGGCAGGAAGGTACGTGCGCTCACAGGAGCCGCCAGGTAGACGCTGCTGCTCGTTACTGGCTGCCTTTCTCCTCACTGTTGTGCTGTCATTGAGGCTTGTCGTGACATCATGGACAGGACACCGACAACGTCACTAATGGCAGCGCTGATACACTGTCCTGCTGTACCGGTGCTCAGTACAGCATGTAGGAGTAGGGTTATGCCCTACTGCGGTTATAGGGGAGCGTTCAGACTGTGCTGTGTGCTACACAACCTAAATGTCACAGCCCTGAATACAGGGTATGTGCACACCTTGAGTAAATGGCTTTTTGGTGCGTTTTTTAACTGACATGAGTGATCTCAATGGTGAAAACCGCTTGTAAACCCGCACAGAGATTTGACAGCAGATTATTTTCTGCACCAAATCTGCAAGTAGTTAATAACGTGTGCACGACATGACATCAGGATTGCGTCAGGTGTTGCTGGCAAATCTGCATACCAAAACGCACCAAATCTGCTACGTGTGCACAAGCCGTAAGGCCGTGTTCCCAAGTAGCATAAATACTGCGTTTTCTTTCCACTGCATTTTTTTTAAGTGGAGAAAATCTGCATTTAACGGTCCAAGCGATGTCCGTCTGAAGACGCGGTTCCGGTGCAGTTTTCCTCTATATTCTATGGGAAGCCTGAAAAAATGCACGTAAAAGAAATGCGTTTTTAACTTCAAAATCAAAGCTGTTCTGTAATAAGATGCATTAAAAACAGCAACTTCAAATTTGCACCAAAAAAAAGCATCAAAAGGGAAAATGCATTAAAAAAACCTATTAATCAGAGAAGACCATAAATGTGGATACCTACAGACACAAAGCAGCAGAAGAAACCCACATAGCGTTTGTGTGAACACGGCTTTACCAGGTCATTGTGTCCAGTTCTGAGTGATTGCCCCAACACCAATCAGAATTTATGCTCACCGCATAATTCCGCTCTCCTGTCAGAAGGTGCAACTGTTTATTATTTTCCTTTTTTTTTGTAGTTTTTGCTTCGCTACGTTCCTAAAGCCAAAACTTTTGTGTGTATATATACAGCTCTGGCAAAAATTAAGAGACCACAGCACAGTTTTATAAAAGTCAGCTTCTCTACATGTCTGACAGCCATTCCAGTCCAGTGTCAGTTGAATTCCAACCTGAGTACACCTCATTCTACTTAATGTGCTTCTGATTAGGTGATTACCTGAACCAAATCTTATTTAACAAAGGAAAGTATAAAAAATACTGCTGTGGTGTTCACAATTTTCTTGCAATAGGACAAGCTGGATGGCAAAACAAGTGCTAGTAATATCCCAAAAGTAATAGGAACGAAAAAAAGAACTTTTAACCATGCCAAAGGAGTTGAAAAGTCTTGAGTGAGGAAAAATATTTAGACTTGAGAGTCCTCAGTCTTGAGTGAGGAAAAGAAGGCTCAATTCTGGCTTTTCTAGCAGAGGGATACAGTGAGCGGTCATGTTGCCTCCATCCTTAAAATTTCTAAGATGGCAGTGCATTACAACAAGGTCAAGCAGCAGACATTGGGGACAACAAAGACACAGACCGGCAGAGGGCAAAAACGACTCTCCACTGACTGGCGTGATCATCATCTTATTCGAATGTTATTCAGCAACCGCAGGATGACATCAAATGACCTACAAAAGGAATGGCAAATGGCAGCTGGGATGAAGTGCACGGCAAGAACAGTTCGTAACAGGCTCCTAGAGGCAGGGCTCAAGTCGTGTAAAGCTAGAAAAAAGCCTTTCATCAATGAGAAGCAAAGGAGAGCCAGGCGGAAGTTTGCCAAAGACCATAAGGATTGCAACCATAGAGGACTGGAGTAAGGTAATCTTCTCTGATGAGTCTAATTTTCAGCTTTGCCCAACACCTGGTCGTCTAATGCAGTGGTCCCCAAACTTTTTTGCACCAGGGACCGGCTTCAAGCAAGACCATTCTTCCATGGCCCGGCGGGGATGGAGGTGTGGCAGGGGTGGGGCTTTGGTCATAAGGGGGCGGGGCTATGTACGGGGTTGTAGTTTAGTAATAGTGCTCCCACCCTCGTATACATGGCTCCGCTCCCACCCTCGTATACATGGCTCCGCTCCCACCCTCTTATACATGGCTCCGCTCCCACCCTATATATCCCACGCTCGTATACATGGCTCCGCTCCCACCCTCGTATACACGGCTCCGCTCCCACACTCGTATACACGGCTCCGCTCCCACCCTCGTATACACGGCTCCGCTCCCACCCTCGTATAAACGGCTCCGCTCCCACCCTCGTATACACGGCTCCGCTCCCACCCTCGTATACACGGCTCCGCTCCCACCCTATATAAACGGCTCCGCTCCCACCCTCGTATGCATGGCTCCGCTCCCACCCGCGTATACATGGCTCCGCTCCCACCCTCGTATACATGGCTCCACTCCCACCCTCGTATGCATGGCTCTGCTCCCACCCTCGTATGCATGGCTGCTCTGCTCCCACCCTCGTATACAAGGCTCTGTTCCCACCCTGTATACATGGCTCCGCTCCCACCCTCGTATACATGGCTCCGCTCCCACCCTCGTATACACGGCTCCGCTCCCACCCTATATACACGGCTCCGCTCCCACCCTCGTATGCATGGCTCCGCTCCCACCCTCGTATACATGGCTCCGCTCCCACCGTCGTATACATGTCTCCGCTCCCACCCTCGTATGCATGGCTCCGCTCCCACCCTCGTATACATGGCTCCGCTCCCACCCTCGTATACATGGCTCCGCTCCCACCCTCGTATACATGGCTCCGCTCCCACCCTCGTATACACGGCTCCGCTCCCACCCTCGTATACACGGCTCCGCTCCCACCCTATATACACGGCTCCGCTCCCACCCTCGTATGCATGGCTCCGCTCCCACCCTCGTATGCATGGCTCCGCTCCCACCCTCGTATACATGGCTCCGCTCCCACCCTCGTATACATGGCTCCGCTCCCACCCTCGTATACATGGCTCTGCTCCCACCCTCGTATACAAGGCTCTGCTCCCACCCTGTATACAAGGCTCTGCTCCCACCCTGTAAACATGGCTCTGCTCCCATCCTGTAAACATGGCTCTGCTCCCACCCTGTAAACATGGCTCTGCTCCCACCCTGTATACAAGGCTCTGCTCCCACCCTGTATACAAGGCTCTGCTCCCACCCTGTATACAAGGCTCTGCTCCCACCCTGTATACATGGCTCTGCTCCCACCCTGTATACATGGCTCTGCTCCCACCCTGTATACAAGGCTCTGCTCCCACCCTGTATACAAGGCTCTGCTCCCACCCTGTATACAAGGCTCTGCTCCCACCCTGTATACAAGGCTCTGCTCCCACCCTGTATACAAGGCTCTGCTCCCACCCTGTATACATGGCTCTGCTCCCACCCTCTCCTGGGCTCCCCCGTCATCCCCATCATACTTACCCTCCTCGCTCTGTCGCAACACTTCCCAGCATCCCTGTCGTCCACTTCCTCCTTTAAGGTGCGGTCACGTAGTACCGCTCATTAAGGGCATGAATATGGATGCCACGCCTATGGGAGTGGCGTCGCGTCCATTTTCATGCCCTTAATGAGCGGTACTACGTCACCGCTCAGCACTGGATGAAGCCGCCGGGACAGGGATCGCAGCGGCGGAAGGTGAGTATCGATGATGAAGCCGGCGGCTGTAGCTGTCACTACAGCGCTGGAGCCGCCGGCTCCATGTGGGTCCAGCGTTCTGTGCCGTGGCTCCGCGGCCCGGCAACAGAACTGCTATGGCCTGGTCCTAGGCCGTGGACCGGTGGTTGGGGACCGCTGGTCTAATGGTTAGACCGAGACCTGGAGAGGCGTACAAGCCACAGTGTCTTGCACCCACTGTGAAGCTTGGTGAAGGATCGGTGATGATATGGGGATGCTCCAGCAAGGCTGGAATTGGGCAGGTTACTCTTTGCAAAGGACGTATGAATCAAGCCGCATACCAGGTTATCATGGAAAAACAGTTGATTCCTTCTGCTCCGGCAATGTTCCCCAACTCTGAGGACTGTTTTTTCCAGCAGGACAATGGGCCATGCTACACAGCTAGGTCAATCATTGTGTGGATGAAGGACCACCACATCAAATCCCTGTCATGGCCAGCCCAATCTCCAGACATGAACCCCATTGAAAACCTCTGGAATGTAATCAAGAGGAAGATAGATAGTCACAAGCCACGAAACAAAGAAGAACTGCTTACATTTTTGTACCAGGAGTGGCATAAGGTCGCCCAAAAGCAGTGTGAAAGACTGGTGGAAAGCATGCCAAGACGCATGAAAGCTGTGATTAAAAATCATGGTTATTCCACAAAATATTGATTTCTGAACTCTTCCGGAGTTAAAACGTTAGTATTGTTGTTTCTAAACGATTATGAACTTGTTTTATCATTATTTGAGGTCTGCAAGCACTGCATTTTTTTGTTGTTTTGACCATTTCTCATTTTCTGAAAATAAATACAAAATTTATTGCTTGGAAATTTGGAGACATGTTGTCAGTAGTTTATAAAATAAAAGAGAAATTTACATTTTACTCAAAAATATACCTATAAAGAGAAAAATCAGACAAACTGAAAATTTTGCAGTGGTCTCTTAATTTTTGCCAGAGCTGTATATATATATTTTACTTTATATAGCGCCATTAATTCCACAGCACTTTACAGACATTATCAGCATCTCTGTCCCCGTTGGGGCTCACAATGTAGATTCCCTATCAGTATCTATGGTTGGTGTACTAATGTCAATTAACACTATCTTATATATACATGAACTACACACTTTTATTTATTATGTAATGTTGGTACACCTGTGCAAGATTTGTGTCCTAATATTTTATGTACTGCTGTTTGTATTGCTGCTGTAATACTGTAAGTTCCCCCCGGGATCAATAAAGTATCGTATCGTATTTGGAGTGTGAGCCAACTTTCTGCCCATGGACTTACGTTTGTCTGGGAGAGTTGTATTACAACTAGAGTTGAGCGATACTTTCCGATATCCAAAAGTATCGGAATGGTATCGCCGATACCCAAAAAATATCGGCGATACCCGATACCGGAAATCCAATGTAAGTCTATGGGAACAAAATATCGGAATTAAAAAAAACCTATTCTTGCCTTGTTGGTTAATTGTACATGAAGGAAAACAACAAAGAGTAATGTAGAATGTATTGGGGAAGGTTGAGGAGACATTAAAGGCATAGATGTTTAACCCAATCAAATGGAATAGCATACATATTTTTTTTTTTAAAGATGTTCGGATTGACGAAGAAATTGACAATGTTGTTCACGTTTTTTCTATTTTGGCAAATATGTATATTTCACAACTTCCATGCTCTTCACCTTTTTAACTTTTGACACACTTTCTCCTTCATAATCTTAAGCACCATCATCTTTTTCATCAAATTATTCTTCATCTTCACCTTCTTTATCTTCTTCTTAAACTTCTTGCTATTCATCTTTTTGTTAACATTACTCATATTCTTCTTATTAAACTATTATTCTTATTCATATTGTACTTCATCTTCTTCATCATATTCTTATTTGTGACAGAGAATCCTGTACTTGTAATCTGTCAAAGTATGAATTTTTCATTCTTCCGTTCTTGCTGTCACAAAAGATTTAAATTACAACAGTATTTGTCTGTGTTCAGTTTAGCCTGCAGCAGCAGGCATTTTCCAGGGGCACCACGAGGAGGAACGGACTCACCCCCATACACTGCTTAGTCTTCTTCTGCTTATAATTTTAGAGCATATATTTTGCTCTTCATTTTGGTCTTATACTTCATGTTCTTCTGCTTTTAGATCTTCTGCTTATTGTTCTTGTGTCTCTTGTTCTGTATCTTGTATTTGTAGCACAACCTTGTACCAGCTGATGTTACTGGGACACGGTTACTAAGCAGGAGGTACCTGTGCTCCAAAGCACTACCAAGGACCAGCAGACGTTGCAGGAACTCGGATACCGAGATGGAGGCACCTAGGCCAAAGGTACTGCGGAGAACCAGTTGACGGTACTGGAACCCGGACGGGTAGCAGAAGGTACAAGAGCCAATGCAAGTAACGAGGACCAGCTGACTGTGCTGGAACCCGGAGGGGCAGCAGAAGGAAAAGAGCCAATGTCACAACCGAGAACCAGCTGACGGTACTGGAACCCGGACGGGTAGCAGAAGGTACCCATGGAAATTTAAGTTGACAGGCCGCGAGCCGGCCGCAGTTACCGAATCCCACAGTACTACAGTGGGTGATTGTCCTATTGTCACAACGGAAACAGCCTTTATTTGCATATCCCGCAGCACACATAGGAAGCACCTAAACTCCAAGCACCATAGAGTCGGCTAACCCGACCGCAACACGACAGGACAACTTATTGGAGGCTAAGTGACGTTTACACTGACAGGAAACAGATGGCGTGCTGTAACCAGTCTGGGCAGGAGTGAGTACCCGTGCCAATGACACTTCCGAGCAACAACTGGCGGTGTTGAAGCCCAGGGATGAGAAGACAACAGGGTGGAGGCAGCATGACTTTTTGCCGTTCACACAGCAGGGGAACAGCTGACATTACTGAACCCCCGTAACACTATAGCTTGTGTATTGGTCTGTGGACACGACACTTCTGAGCAGCAACTGCCAGTGTTGTAGCCCAGGGAGTAGAGTTCAGGTGGTAGAAAGATGAACATAACAGGAGACATGGATAACGTTGCGAACCAGTTATTTAATCTGAAAACGGACAGACAAATTCTGGCGAGATCCATGCCTTGTTCATTTTCAGAAAAGTAAGCCGGTCTACATTATCGGAGGATAGTCGCATGCGACGGTCTGTTAGTACACCACCTGCAGCACTAAAGACGCGCTCCGATAATACACTGGCAGCAGGGCAAGCCAGCACCTCCAATGCATACTGGCTAAGCTCTGGCCATGTATCCAGCTTAGAGACCCAAAACTTGAATGGGGAAGAGCCATCTGGGAGTACACTGAGAGGGAAAGACATGTAGTCTGTCACCATCTTACGGAAACGTTGCCTCCTGCTGACTGGAGCCGTCTCGGATGGTGTAGACATTTGTGGCGCTGCCACAAAACTTCGCAACATTTGGAACATACTGGTCTTGCCCTGTGCAGAGGCGCTGCTTGTGCTCCCTCTTGTTGCAGAGCTGTCTCCACTGCCTCGACGCACAGAGCTGCTTTGTAAAGCAGTAGCAGCAGCAGTGCTCTCGGCTGGAATGGAGAACATTATGGATTGCACCAGTGTGTCTTGGTACTCCTGCATTTTACGGTCCCGGTTCACCGGTGTGATGAGGGTTTGTAAGTTGTCCCGGTAGCGAGGGTCTAGGAGGGTGTACACCCAATAATCAGACGTGGTGAGAATGTGGGCGATGCGGCGGTCGTTTCTCAGGCACTGCAGCATGAAATCAACCATGTGCTGCAGACTCCCAACTGGCCAACAAACGCTGTCCCCTGCAAGAGGCGTCATCTCTGCCTGCTCTGCATCACCCCACCCTCGCTCTACATACTGACTAGAGCGTTGTGTACCTCCCTCTGGAGCGATGTCTTCCTCCTCCATTGACTCCTCCTCATCCTCCTCACAAAGTGAGCCCTGCCCAGCCCTTTGTGAGGAACCACGTTGCGCTGACTGTCCAGAAGGTGATGGAATTTGTGACTCCTCATCCTCCACCTCTTCCAAAACCTCATCCCTTAGTGCTTGCAGTGTTTTTTGAAGCAGGCAGATAAGGGGGACAGTCAGGCTGACTAGTGCATCATCTGCACTCGCCATCTGCGTTGACTCATCAAACGCACGCAAAACGTGGCAGATGTCCTTCATAGAGGCCCACTCAGTAGTGGTGAAGTGTGAACGGCGCAAATTGCGAGTTGATTGCGCCTGATGCAGCTGATACTCCATTACTGCTGGCTGCTGCTCACACAACCGCTCCAACATATGTAACGTGGAATTCCACCTGGTGGGTACGTCACATATGATGCGATGTTCAGGAAGGCGAAATCTGCGTTGCAGAGCTGCAATGCGCGATCTGGCCATGCTGGAACGTCGCAAGTGAGCGCACTCTAGGCGGACCTTGTGCAGCAGTGCATCAAGATCCGGATAGTCCCTCAAAAAACTCTGCACGACCAAGTTGAGCACATGTGCCAGACATGGTATGTGAGTGAGGTTGCCAAGGCCCAGAGCTGCCACCAGATTTCGGCCATTGTCACACACTACCAAGCCTGGCTGGAGATTCGCTGGCAAAAACCACACGTCGCTCTCCTGCTTGATGGCATTCCAGAGCTCCTGCGCTGTGTGGCTTCGATTCCCCATGGAAATTAATTTCAGGACGGCCTGTTGACGTTTGGCCACGGCTGTGCTCATATTGGTCGCATCAGGTAAGCGTTCACGGGTCCATGTGGAGGTAGACCGTGACGGCTCCTGCAGCGATGATTCTGAGGAACTGGAGTAGGAGTAGGAGTCAATGTGGACAGACTTGATTCCTGCAATCCTTGGAGTTGGCAGAACACGTACAGCGCCACTCGCAAGATCTGTACCCGGCTCCACAACATTGACCCAATGGGCAGTGAGGGAAAGGTATCGTCCCTGGCCATGGGTACTGGTCCACGCATCGGTGGTCAGGTGGACCTTGCTACTGACGGCGTTTAGTAGCGCATGTTTAATTTTTCCCTCAACATGCTTTTGCAGAGCAGGGACGGCTTGCCTGCTGAAATAAAATCGGCTGGGCACATTGTATTGTGGGACTGCCAATGCCATTAAGTTACGGAAACTGTCAGTCTCCACCAGCCTGAATGACAGCATTTCAAGGGACAGGAGTTTTGCAATGCCAGCATTCAGAGCCTGTGCTCGTGGATGGTTTGCTGAGTATGGCCGTCTTTTATCCCATGCCTGTGCTACCGATGGCTGTTTTGTGGCCTGGGAGTGTGAGGATGACAGGGAACTTGCAGCTGTGGGTGGAATAACACTGGGTCTCTGGACAACAGTGACAGAGGTTCTTCCATGGCGATCCTGTGAGGAAGCCGAACCAGCTGTGTGTGAGCTGGAGGAAGAGGCTCCAACACGAGCTGAAGATGTAGGTGCTGCTGTAGGTTGGCCTACATCTCCAGTGTGTCTTTGTAACTCAACCACGTGCTTTGACCGCACATGTTTCCACATATTTGTGGTATTAAGGTTACTGACATTTTTACCTCTTTTTACTTTTTGATTACACAGCTTGCATTTGACATAGCAAATATCATCTGCAAGTGTGTCAAAAAAGGACCACGCAGTGCAAGTCCTGGGAGCGCCCGTTTTGGCTGTTGGAAGAGAACTGCTACAAACGGGTGCCAAACTGGAGGCTACAGGCAACCCAGTCTGCAGCCTACCTCTCCCTACTGTTTGGACCGTTGGTGCAATCTCTTCCTCAGAGCTGCTACCACCACCTTCCTGTTCCTCACGCCATGTTGGGTCTTGGACCTCATCATCTCCACTACCCTCTTCCAACACCTGCTGCTGTTGGGTGGTCTGGCCAGCACCATGATCAACAGAAAATGGCACCTGAGTCTCATCATCATCAGATGCGTTCTGCGGTGTGCTGACCATCGGCACTGGCTCACCCGCCTCTTCACATTCAGAGAGACACAGCTGTTGCGCATCACTGCATACTGCCTCTTCTTCACATTCCAGAATGCTGCTTGGCTGGGCCCCTGTTTGCAAGCCAACAGATTCTGAGAACAGAAGCAGAGACTCAGCTGGCTCCAGTTCAGAACTCTCTGACTGCCTGGGCAATTTGGCAGGCGGTGAAGAGACAGATGGTTGTTCAACAGTGCTGTGGTCCTGAGAGGAGGTGGAAGCAATTGAAGTCGATGCATTGGCTGCCATCCAACCGACAACGGCTTCAATTTGTTCTTCCCGCAGCAGGGGGGTACGCTGAGCTCCTACAAAAGTGCGCATAAAGGAACGCTCACGGGGAAAACTGGTGGATGCTGTGTCACTGGGTGCGGCAGCAGCCACAGAATCCCCACGTCTTCTCCCTGCTGAAACTCCACGACCACGTGCCTGCCTTCTTCATCTTGGTAGATAAAGAAAGTCAGAAAAGTTATAAGGCCTATGTGTGGTTATTCCTCAGAGACTGCAGTGAACACTGCAGACAACTGTTCACTATCTGTGAAAGGCTACTCCTTTATGTACTTCTATAGTGTTTGCAACCAATGTATTGTATACGGATGGAATCGCGTCACACTAATAGATTAGATTTTTTTCAAATATAATGGAGCAGCACCAATTGGAGAAAAATGAAAAGGATGAGGCACTGAGACACGCTCAGCAGAGTACAAGCAGCAGTGCTTGAACAAGTAACTGGAGCGTGATGTGCACTCAAAAAATAAAAAACACAGACTGAAGTGAACACTGAAACACAACTGTTCACAATCTGTGAAAGGCTACTCCTTTGTCTACTTCTATAGTGTTTGCAACCAATGTATTGGATACGGATGGAAGCGCGTCACACTAATAGATTAGATTTTTTTCAAATATAATGGAGCAGCACCAATTGGAGAAAAATGAAAAGGATGAGGCACTGAGACACGCTCAGTAGAGTACAAGCAGCAGTGCTTGAACAAGTAACTGGAGCGTGATGTGCACTCAAAAAATAAAAAACACAGACTGAAGTGAACACTGAAACACAACTGTTCACAATCTGTGAAAGGCTACTCCTTTGTCTACTTCTATAGTGTTTGCAACCAATGTATTGGATACGGATGGAAGCGCGTCACACTAATAGTTAAATTGCATGGAGCAGCAAGAATTACACTGAAGAAAAAAAAAAAGAGTCTGTGAGTGACACGTGCAGATGCCTACAGACAGCGTTGCATGCAGAGCAAACTGCAGCGTCACCTGCACTCTCACACACACCTTGCACAGAGCTGTTAAAACAACACTGGCAAAAGGAAGCTTTACACAGCGGTTGGTAAACTAGCCTGCCTAAAGCCCAGTACACAAAATCGCAATATCTAACTGTCCCTCAAAGTCAGCAGAACAGCGTTCTGTCCCTAACTGAGTTCACAGCACAGTGACGCTAAAATGGCGGCGGCGCCTTTTATAGTGCATTCTGACATCATTTCAGCAGCCAGTCACAGCCATGCCATTAGTTAAGATGACCGCAGCATTACAGGATGTGCCCACACTTCATAAGATTCCTCATTGGCTGACTAAAATCACATTGCCTCTCAAAGAATTATGGGAACTTCCGATTCCGGTATACGATATTGGGAAAATATCGGAACTAAGTATCGGAATTCCGATACAGCGAATATCGGCCGATACCCGATACTTGCGGTATCGGAATGCTCAACACTAATTACAACATATTTACTTACATTGGGGCCCCTACCAATTTCAATTTACAGAACCACATCTGAATGTATTGGTGACTGGTCCTGCACAACACCACTCTGTTAATTTTTTTTTTTTTTTTTTTTTATAGCTGTGCAAAATGTAGCTGAACATTGTACTTGGCCATTTTCGGCAGCCCATAGAGAAAAAAATATCGAGGTGGTGCGGCCATTGCCCCTTTCCTTGGGATCAGTTGGAATCCCAGTGGTCTGAACGCCACGTATCAGTAAGTTATTACCTATCTAATGGATAGGTGATAAGTTCTAATTATGGCAATAACCCTTCAAACTTGTATAATTAGCAGCATTCTAAAAGCAGCCAAGTGATGTATTGAAATTCTAAGCACACCTCCCATTTCAGATGTTTCCAAATTCCAAATTTTTTTTTTTTTTTTTTTTTACTTTTCCATATTTTTCAATTAAGTGATCCTTTTTTCATTCTCTTAAAAATTGCTTTGAATGTGTGCTTTATGAAAAAGATGACTGTACGTATTTGGTAGTCACCTAGTTAATCTTGTAAAGACAAAAAAAACCCTTAGAACTGAGGAGGGACCTTTATTAAATACTTGACTGTATTTCTACTGTCTCTAAAGGGTATGCCATACTAAGCGAGATCGCTAACGAGATTGCTAAAACGTCACTATTTAGCGATCTCGTTAGCGATGTCGTTGTGTGTGGCATGTAGCAACGATGTGGCCCCTGCTGTGATGTCGCTGATCGTTCACTAGCGTTCTGGACCGTTTTTTGATCGTTGGCGTCCCGCTGGTGAGCCTATATCGCTGTGTTTGGCACCTTTTGCGAACGACGAGCGACCTCGTTTGTGACGCATATGACAGCGGCGCAGGCGGGACTAGGGTTTTTAGCGTCACGGAGTGGATCGCAATATCTGTAAATTCTCTTTTGCGTCACAGAGAGGATCGCAGAAGTTGCAAAGCAGGCTAGCAGGACGCAGAGAGCAGGAGCGATGCTGGAAATTCCTATGAATCAGAAGCGCTCAGTACATGCTAATGACATCCTAACGACCGCCAAAGTCGTTAAAGAGATCGCTGACTGCTGATGAGTCGTTTATGAGATCTCCTGTTTGGCAGCTACTAGCGACCTAAAAGCGATCACACCAACGATCTCGTTAGCTTGCGTCGTTATCGTGATCGCTAACGAGATCGCTAAGTGTGGCAGTACCTTAACAGTCTAAGGGAAGATAGTACACGTGATGTCTTTTTCAGGTTGATTCCGCTGGTAAAAGCGCCACAAAAAATGAGCGTACAGCAATGTCAGACTTACTCATGTCACTTCTTTTACCTCTTTAGGGTTAGGAAATTCAGGAGCTGTTCAAAGAGGTATGATGTTCATTCTTCGGGCAGCCTCCTGCTCTCTTTATAGAAGTGAGGGGACAAAGATGCTGGCATCTGAGCCCCTATGAAAACAACTGAAAAACTGCCGGCAGAGCCGCTTCAGAAAAAAAGACGCCTGCTTTTTCTTGAAGTGGTTTTGTGATGGAAAACTCCAGTGATTATGCTGTCGAATTAAAAACGTCATCTGCTATTATACATCATCATGCTGTCATTAATAGGCTTGGGCTGCAGGCATCCACAAGAGGACTGATTTCTTTTGTCTATGGGGAGCTCCTTTCAAAGGTGCTATTAGGTCACCTGATAATGGCGCTAGGGAAATGGGAACAACAAGTAGGTGGGATTTCAGCAGGCCAATGGGAATCAATAATGCAAATGATCCCTAAGTTGTCCCTTAGTGAGCCCAATCGTCTGTCCCAAATATACATTCTTTACAGGGTTTATAGAACTCCAAAGTGGTTGTTCGATTTGGGTTTGAGACCGGATTCAAAGTGTCCCAAATGTGCGCTTGATGATGCGGATATTTTACATATGCTCTGGACGTGTCCGTGCTTACAGATATTTTGGATTATGGTTCTTAATTTAATATATATTGCCACTGAGCAAGACATTCCCAGAGATCCTACTATATGTGTGCTGGGATATGTGGAGGACTTTCTACAAATATCAGTTGCTAGAATGCTCTTTATTGCTAGGAAATTAATAGCGTATCACTGGATCTCGGAAAAAGTCCCTACGCGGAAAGAATATGTAAATAAGCTTAATTTTACATTGTGTAGAGAGAAGGCCATTTATCTTAAACGAGGAAAGACGACGACGTTTGAAAAAATCTGGGCAGGATGGTTGAACATTTCAGGTCTATCGTCTGTAAATTTATTATTGTAACATCATGTTTATGATACTCTGTATATGTTTTATGAGTGCTTTATTATACTATATGCCTTAGGCTGTGTACTTCATCAATGTATGCTTTGTATCTATTTTGGTATAACCTAGCATTGGACCAGGGAATGGGATGGGGGGTGGTAGGGAATGGGGTAAGGAATGAGGGGTATTTTGTATTGTTTTCAAAAATTCAAATTCAATAAAAAATATCTGATTAAAAAAAAAAAAAAAAAAAAAAAAACGTCATCTGCACATTACATAATGGAAGTTTGAAACTAGCGTTTGGTTTACTAAAACTTGATTCTGACGTCCGTGTTGCACGTACATGTTGTATCCATTTTTTCACGGATACAACACGTAAACCATTATAATTTATGGCGCCGTTCACATGTCCTTGAGTTTCATGGCCCTTGTGTCCATGCACAGCACACGGAGACATGTCCTTTTTTTCGCGCACGGATGATGAGCCGATATGTCAGTGAAAAACACGTACAGCATATGAATGGCATCGGTGTGCTGTCCGTGTTTAACATTGCAAAGGATAGGAGAAGCTGTGTAATTTTTCTTTAACCATCTGTAAAAAACACGGACACACTGATGGTAAACACGGACACACTGATGGTAAGCATAGACACACTGATGACACACTAAGGCTAGGTTCACATTGCGTTAGGGGCATCCGTTTAACAGATCCGTTAAACGGATGCGCTAACACTGATGTCATTTTTGACATCTTCATACCCCTAGCGCTAACGCATGGTAGCATTTTGTTACCATGCGTTACCATGCGTTAGCCATACAGGTCTATGCACAGCGAACGCGTCCGTTCGCTGTGCGTTAGACCTAACGCACCCCAAAACGCTGCAAACAGCATTCGAGGTCCGTCACAAATTAACGCATCATCGCGTAACGCATGCCGAATTTGTCATGCATTAGGATGCATTAATATAATGGAGGCCAATGGGTGCGTTAACGCATCCGTTACATAGCGTTAGTGCCGCTATGAATGGATGCGTTTAACGCAATGTGAACCCAGCCTTAAGTCAGTGATGCAAAACACCTACATGTTTAGGGTACGCTCACACTAGCGTATATAAAAAAAAAAAAAAATCTCATCCAGAAAAGTGGTACGATTTTTTTCTCACTTGTCATATAATTTTTTTTTTTTTCTTTTACTCAGCAGCTACTAATCATTTACAGGACAATTACAGTTTCCTGTACTACAGAATTATAACGTATCCTTAACCCCCAAGGGTGATTTGCACGTTAATGACCAGGCCAATTTTTACAATTCTGACCACTGTCTCTTTATGAGGTTATAACTCTGGAACGCTTCTATGGATCTTGGCGATTCTGAGACTGTTCTTTCGTGACATATTCTACTACACGTTAGTGGTATAATTTCTTTGATATAACTTGCGTTTACCGTATTTATGAAAACGTAAATTTGGCGAAAATTTTGAAAATTTCAATTTTCAAACTTTTAATTTTTATGCCCTTAAATCAGAGAGTTATATCACACAAAATAGTTAATAAATATCATTTCCTACATGTCTACTTTACGTCAGCACAATTTTGGAACCAAAGTTTTTTTTTTTTGTTACGAAGTTATAAGGGTTAAAAGTTGACCTGACTGTTAGGGTTCGATTTCCCGCTGCTGCACAAGGGGAGTCTCGAACCCGTCCCGCTGCAGTCTCCCTTTCATCTCCGGCCGCAGTGGAGCCTGCTCAGCAGAGACGTCGGTCCAAGCGTCTTGCCCACTCCACTACTGTGCAGTGACTTGCTGCTGCCTTTCCTGGATCTGCTATTATAGCCAGTGCTGGAGCAGTCGTCTTTGGAACAAAGTCCTGCGTTTTCCCATCTGAGCATGCCCAGAGTGAGATCTCTCATTGGAGATCAGGGGTCACATGTTCAGGTGCTGCAGCGGCTCCTATTGGTCCGCCAGGAAGGTCATGTAGCTACATGTGTTTGTAACAGTTTCTCATTGGTCCTTGTTCCTGGAAGGTCCTGTAGCTGTTGCTATAAAAGGGTAGCATTGCTGGGCCGCCATGCGCTAATATCAACCATTGTATGCTATGCGCCAGTGTGGTCATGTGTATGTGTGGATAGGGACCCGGCTGAAATAAGCCACTAGAATACCGACTTAATCGGTGAGGAGTTTGGTATGGTAGCTGGTCAGGGTCGGTGTCCTAGATGCCCTAGATTACCGGCATAACCGGTGAGGAGTTTTGATTGCCGTATTCAGGGTCTGGCGTTCAGACGCCATAGATTGCGGGTGACTCCCGCGAGGACATTAGCACATGATCACGCTTTATGTACGCTTAGCACTTAACTGTATACCTGAGAGCCTTACAGGACACAGTGCTTTTTCTCAGCGGCCCTGTGACGTAACAGGGCTCGCTTTCAACGCTAGTCAGCGCCCTAGCGTGTTTTCTTTGCCACTCAGTTGTGTCTAGTGAGTGCGCACACATCGCCATATAGCGCTGCGACTCTCCTTCTAGCGGCTCTGTGGAGTAACAGAGTTCGCACTCATTGCCACAGCGCATTACGGCGTTTATGTTGGCGACTCTGCGGGATAACAGAGTTTGCTTCTCGCGCCATTTTTACTAGCAGCAGGCTCTGCTTGCACGGTGGACCCCGGGCTGCGAACGCACCTTTCTACATTATATATTTGGTGTGTTCCGCAGACCCATAGCATAATATTAGCGCCAGGGTCTGGCTAGTAAAATGCCGGATGAACAGCGATTACAGCTGTACATCCAGCAGCTGGAGGGTAGGTTGGCGGCTCTTGAGCGCACAACCTCAGCTGTGGATGTTACCGCAGTCGCTGTTCAGGCTGCTAGTGTAGCTGCAGCCAGTTTGTCCTCTGCCACCTCTGTCCCTACATTGTCCCACCTCCCGCTTCCAGACAAGTTTGCTGGTGACAGCAAGCAATGTCGGGGATTCGTAAGTCAGTGCTCCATACACCTCGAGCTTCTGGCTGCACGTTTCCCCACGGATCGGGCACAAGTGGGCTTTGTGATAGCTCTTCTGTCTGGCAGAGCGTTGGAGTGGGCAACGTCGCTGTGGGAGCGCGACGACCGTGTGGTGCAGAGCGCTTCTCGTTTTCTGGAGGCTCTGAAAAAGGTTTTTCTAGGACCTCAGGTCACCCACGATGCGGCGCTCAAACTGCTGGCAAGTACCCAGGGTTCGGCTTTGGTCAGCCATTTTGCTGTCCAATTTCGGACTCTGGCCTCGGAATTAGAGTGGCCAGATAAAGTCCTCATTCCCGTGTTCTGGAGAGGACTGGCGGGTCATGTGAAAGACGCCTTGGCTACCAGGGAGATTCCTGCCACACTGGAGAAGCTTATCGCTATTTCCACCCGCGTCGACCTCCGTTTCCACGAGCGGAGGCTGGAACGTGTCCAGTGTAGGCAGAGGGTCCAGTTGGCTCCTACCTTCACCAACCCTCTGGAGTCGCCTGTTCAGGCGCCCGACCTTCAGGAGGTTGCTCCTGCAGGATCTAAATCTCGGGTCACTCGTCCATCCCCGATTTGTTATATTTGCCAGCAGCAGGGACATTTTGCCAACCGATGTCCACAGCGGCTGAATAAGCGGTCGCGCCCAGTAACCGTAGGAACAGGGTCACTGGACGCCATGACTTTTGCCCCTAAAGTGCTCCTCAAGGGGATAATTACCCACGGTTCTACCACCCTACCGTCAAGCTGTGTGTGCATTCTGGGGCAGAGGGAAATTTTATGTCATCCTCTTTTGCTTCTCGCCACACCATGCCTTCGGTGTTGCTGGCTGAACCAGTATCGGTTCGGGTGTTGAACGGAGCAATTCTGCCCTCACAAATCACCCATCAGTCTGTTCCACTCACCTTGTCTATGTCTTCTTCCCATCAGGAGAATATATCATTTTTTATCCTCCCTGAGGGTATAGATGAGGTTTTGTTGGGATTACCCTGGCTCCGCCACCACTCTCCCCATATTGAGTGGGCTTCAGGGAGAATTCTGGGTTGGGGTAATTTATGTAAAGGCAGATGCATTAGGGACAGCGTGCAGGTCAACACCACTGAGATACCCATAGACCTCTCTCCTCTTCCCAAGGTCTATTGGTCTTATGCCGACGTTTTCTCAAAGAAGGCTGCGGAGAATCTTCCGCCTCATCGCCCCTATGACTGTCCTATCGACCTCTTGCCTGGAGCTGAGCCTCCTAGAGGAAGGGTCTATCCCCTCTCTCTTCCTGAGACAGAGGCCATGTCCCAATATATTCAGGAGAACTTGGCAAGGGGATTCATTAGGAAGTCGGTGTCACCAGCGGGAGCGGGGTTCTTCTTCGTGCAGAAGAAGAACGGAGAACTACGTCCGTGCATTGATTATAGGGGTCTCAACGCTATCACCGTGAAAAATAAGTATCCTTTGCCGCTAATCTCTGAGCTTTTTGACAGGCTTCGGGGAGCAAGGGTATTTACTAAGCTAGACCTCGGGGTGCGTATAACCTGATTCGCATCCGTGAGGGGGACGAGTGGAAGACGGCATTTAACACCAGGGATGGGCATTATGAATATCTGGTAATGCCTTTTGGGCTCTGTAATGCTCCAGCTGTCTTCCAAGACTTTGTGAACGACATCTTCCGGGATATGTTGACCACCTCGGTGGTAGTCTATCTGGATGACATTCTCATCTTTTCTTCAGATATGGCCTCCCACCGGAGAGATGTCTGCAAGGTCTTCGACCTCTTGCAAGCAGATTCCCTATATGCGAAGTTGGAGAAGTGCATGTTTGAGCAGGAGTCTCTACCTTTTCTGGGCTATATCATCTCCACCCCGGGATTGGCTATGGATCCTACCAAACTACAGGCTGTGATGGATTGGCAAGAACCCCACTCCCTTAAGGCGGTGCAGCGCTTTATGGGGTTCATTAACTACTATCGCCAATTCATTCCCCACTTCTCCACTTTGGTAGTTCCCTTTGTAGCCCTCACCAAGAAGGGAGCTAATCCCAAGTTGTGGTCAGAGGAGGTCACCAAGGCGTTCTCCTCCATCAAGTCGCATTTCGCCAGTGCTCCCATCTTACATCGCCCCGATGTCGATAAACCGTTTATCTTAGAGGTGGATGCCTCTTCTGTTGGTGCTGGAGCAGTCCTTTTTCAAAAGGATGCCCAGGGTCGGAAGCATCCCTGCTTCTTCTTTTCCAAAACCTTTACACCAGCAGAGAGGAATTATTCCATCGGGGACAGGGAGTTACTGGCTATGAAGTTGGCCTTCTCCGAGTGGCGACATCTTCTGGAGGTGGCTCGCTTCCCCTTCCAAGTGTTCACAGACCACAAGAACTTGGTGTATTTGCAGACAGCCCAGCGGCTAAATTCCCGTCAGGCCAGATGGTCCTTGTTTTTCTCCCGGTTCCATTTCACCCTCCATTTCCTCTCCGGTGAGAAGAACATTCGCGCAGATGCTCTATCCCGCTCCGTGGTGTCCTCTGAGGAGGTGGAGGAGGAGCCTCGGCTGATTGTCCCCACAGAAAGCCTAAGAACGGTGGCTCCGGTTTCGCTTGAGTCTGTGCCTTCGGGCAAGACTTTTGTGCCACCAATTTGCGACCGGAAGTACTCTCTTGGGCACATTCGTCCAGGGTGGGTGGACATTTTGGGACCAAAAGGACTTCTGAGTTGCTGGCGAGGACATACTGGTGGCCGCAGATGGCCCGTGACGTCAGGGAATACGTTCAGGCGTGCGTCTCCTGCGCCAAGAATAAGTCCCCTCGACAACGGCCAGCTGGGTTACTTTTTCCTTTACCGGTGGCAGACAGGCCTTGGGAGATGGTCGGGATGGATTTTGTGGTGGGTTTACCCAAGTCTCGGGGCTGCACCATCATCTGGGTGATAACCGACCACTTCTCCAAAATGGTGCACTTAGTGCCGTTACCACGGTTACCGTCTGCACGGGCCTTGGCAGCATTATTCATTAGGCATATTTTCCGCCTACACGGTATGCCAGACAAAATTGTCAGTGATCGAGGTCCCCAGTTTGCGTCTCGGTTCTGGAGAGAGCTGTGTCGTCTACTGAGCATTGAGTTGAATCTCTCCTCTGCATACCATCCCGAGACGAATGGGTTGGTAGAGAGGGCCAACCAGACCTTGGTCACATACTTGCGACATTTTGTCTCTGCCAGGCAGGATGACTGGGCATCCTTGCTACCGTGGGCTGAGTTCGCTCTAAATAATGCTGTGGCTGACTCCACCGGACAGACCCCATTCCTCCTGAACTACGGTCAGCATCCGCGGGTACCAGTGCCTATGCCCGTGTCTTCCGCCGATTCCAGGGTGGCAGACTGGGCTGTGGAGGCACGGGACATTTGGGACCGCACTCAGGATGCCATTCAGGCCTCCAAAGAGAGGATGAGGTCTTCGGCCGATGCCCATCGGCGCCCCGCTCCTACATTTGCTCCGGGTGACCTAGTGTGGCTTTCTGCCCGAAACATCAGGCTGCGGGTAGAGTCCACCAAGTTGGCACCTCGCTTTTTGGGCCCCTTTAAAGTTCTTGAGCAGGTGAACCCGGTGGTTTACCGCCTAGCCCTTCCACCTCGCCTTGGTATCACTGACACCTTTCACATGTCCCTCTTGAAACCCGTGGCCATTTCCCGGTTTTCCGAGTCATCTGCCGGGACGTCGGGTTCATCTACCGACGATCATGAGGTGAACGCTATTGTTGGGTGCAATGTGGTACGAGGCAAAAAATTTTATTTGGTGGATTGGAGGGGTTATGGGCCTGAGGATAGATCCTGGGAGCCTGCCGAGCATGTTCACGCTCCGCAGCTCATCGCTGCCTTTGAGCGCAGCGAGGCCCAAAGAAGGGGGGGCCCTAGGAGGGGGGGGTAATGTTAGGGTTCGATTTCCCGCTGCTGCACAAGGGGAGTCTCGAACCCGTCCCGCTGCGGTCTCCCATTCATCTCGGAGCCTGCTCAGCAGAGACGTCGGTCCAAGCGTCTTGCCCACTCCACTACTGTGCAGTGACTTGCTGCTGCCTTTCCTGGATCTGCTATTATAGCCAGTGCTGGAGCAGACGTCTTTGGGACAAAGTCCTGCGTTTTCCCTTCTGAGCATGCCCAGAGTGAGATCTCTCATTGGAGATCAGGGGTCACATGTTCAGGTGCTGCAGTGGCTCCTATTGGTCCGCCAGGAAGGTCATGTAGCTACATGTGTTTGTAACAGTTTCTCATTGGTCCTTGTTTCTGGAAGGTCCTGTAGCTGTTGCTATAAAAGGGTAGCATTGCTGGGCCGCCATGCGCTAATATCAACCATTGTATGCTATGCGCCAGTGTGGTCATGTGTATGTGTGGATAGGGACCCGGCTGAAATAAGCCACTAGAATACCGACTTAATCGGTGAGGAGTTTGGTATGGTAGCTGGTCAGGGTCGGTGTCCTAGATGCCCTAGATTACCGGCATAACCGGTGAGGAGTTTTGATTGCCGTATTCAGGGTCTGGCGTTCAGACGCCATAGATTGCGGGTGACTCCCGCGAGGACATTAGCACATGATCACGCTTTATGTACGCTTAGCACTTAACTGTGTACCTGAGAGCCTTACAGGACACAGTGCTTTTTCTCAGCAGCCCTGTGACGTAACAGGGTTCGCTTTCAACGCTAGTCAGCGCCCTAGCGTGTTTTCTTTGCCACTCAGTTGTGTCTAGTGAGTGCGCACACATCGCCATATAGCGCTGCGGCTCTCCTTCTAGCGGCTCTGTGGAGTAACAGAGTTCGCACTCATTGCCACAGCGCATTACGGCGTTTATGTTGGCGACTCTGCGGGATAACAGAGTTTGCTTCTCGCGCCATTTTTACTAGCAGCAGGCTCCGCTTGCACGGTGGACCCCGGGCTGCGAACGCACCTTTCTACATTATATATTTGGTGTGTTCCGCAGACCCATAACACTGACATTTCTCATTTTTACAACACCATTTTTTTTTTAGGGACCACATCACATTTGAAGTCAATTTGAGGGGTCTATATGATAGAAAATACCCAAAAGTGACACCATAATAAAAACTGCACCCTGAAGGTACCATATTCAAGAAGTTTATGAACCCTTCAGGTGCTTCACAGGAATTTTTGTAATGTTTTAAAAAAAAAAAAAATTACTTCAGATCCAATTTTTTTATTTTACCAAGGGTAACGGGAAATTGGACCCCAAAAGTCGTTGTACAATTTGTCCTGAGTACGCTGATACCTCATATGTGGGGGGGAACCACTGTTTGGGCGCATGGCAGAGCTCGGAAGGGAAGGAGCGCCATTTGACTTTCTCATTGCAGAATTGGCTGGAATTGAGATGAGACACCATGTCGCATTTGGAGAGCCCCTGATGTGCATAAATAGTGGAAACCCCCCAATTCTAACTCCATCCCTAACCCCAACACAAACCCTAACCACAAGCGTGACCCTAACACCAACACACCCCTAATCCCAACTGTAACCGTAATCCAAACCCCAACCTCAACTCTAGCCCCAACGTTAACCCTAACTTTAGCCCTAACCCTAATGGGAAAATAGAAATAAATACTTTTTTTTTTTATTTTTTTTATTTTTGGCAGCTGTCACACACTAAAAGACACTTTGTATTGCAAAAAAGAGTTTTTGCATCACCACAATTTGAGAGCTATAATTTTTCCATATTTTGGCCCACAGAGTCATGTGAGGTCTACTTTTTTGCGGGACGAGTTGATGTTTTTATTGGTACCATTTTCGGGCACATGACATATTTTGATCGCTTTCTATTCCGATTTTGGGAGACAGAATGAGCAAAAACCAGCAGTTAATAAATTTCTTTTGGGGGGGGGGCGTTTACACCGTTCCGCCTGTGGTAAAATTGATAAGGCAGTTTTATTATTCGGGTCAGTACGATTACAGCGATACCTCATTTACGGTATATTTTTTAAATATTTTGGCGCTTTATAATAAATTTTTTTATAGAAAAAATAATTGTTTTTGCATCACTTTATTCTGACAGCTATAACTTTTATTTTTTAGCTGATGATGCTGTATGGCTGCTCGTTTTTTTTGCTGGACAAGATGGCGTTTTCAGCGGTACCATATTTATATCCGTCTTTTTGATTGCGTGTTATTCCACTTTTTGTTCGGCGGTATGAGGATAAAGTATTGTTTTTTGCCTTGTTTTTTATTTTTATGGTGTTCAATAAAGGAGTTAACTAATGGGACAGTTATATAGGGCGGGTCGTTATGGACGCTGCGATACCAAATATGTTTACTTTTATTGTTTAGATTCTTTTGTCAAATATTTAGTGATAGAATAAATATTGATTTTTTTTTTTAAATTATTTTTTAAAATAGTTTTATAATTATTTAATTTTTTTTTTAATTTAATTCTTACTTTTACACTTTGTCCCACTATGGGACAATCATTTTGTGCTGGCTGATCGCTTCTATAGCATGCAGATGAAGCAGCATCTGCATGTTATAGAAGCTGTCAGCGCTGCACTTACTGCACACTGACCTGAGAGACTTTCTGACATGCACTGCGCATGACAGGAAGTTTCACAGTTCTGGAGACCCAGATGTCGTCATGACGACATCTGGTCTCCATAGCAGCGATCGGGACCCCGCGTTACGCCGCGGGGTCTCCAGTCCAAAGGCAGAGGGGCTGTCATCCCCTGTGCCGGCTTCTGAACGCTGCTATCATGTTTGATCGCAGTGTTCCGGGAGTTAAAGTGCTGGAAGCCGTCTGTGGCCGCTCCTGGCACTTAGTACCGGGTGTCAGCTGTGAGAATCAGCTGACACCTGGCTGCAGTCGGCCGCGAGCTCCCCCCGGGACGTACTATTCCGTCCTTGGGAATTAAGTCCCAGGTCACATGGACGGGATAGTACGTCTAATGGCAGAAAGGGATTAAAAATCGATTGCCATATTGATGGTCTGTATGGCATCTGATCTTTTTCTCACACCCATCAGATTTTGGAGTGAACTCGCAGCATGCTGCCATTTTTAATTTTTTTTCATGTTGAATGCTGCTGAGTAAAAATACACAGATCTGCACTGCCTCCTTGAATAACATTGGTTTGAGTGCAATCTTTTTTTTTTTTTTTTTTTTAACATTGCACTCGTCCGATTTTTACGCTAATGTGAGCGAACCCTTAAACGGGGACGTGTGACTGAGGCCTAAAGAAAGGTTTTAAAAGTTATATTCCTTGCTCTTCCCTCTTTATACTCTCACTGTCCAATAAAAAACATATGATGAAAGGTTGGAAAAGTTGGGCTTGTTTAGCTTAGCAAAACATGTCTAAATACACGTGTGGTCAGTACAGAACACTGGCACATGACTTATTCCTTCAAAGAACCATACTGATGACTAGGTGGCACTAGGGGTGTGTATCAAAACAATGTTAACCTATGGAAAAAAATTGCTGTGTGCATGCTGCGGAAAAAAACGTGCGGATTTGCAGCGTTTTATTTTCCATAGCATGTCAGTTCTTTCTGCGGATCTGCAGCGTTTCTGCACCCATTGACTTGCATTGAGTTGGGCACATCCGCAGCAAAACCACAGGTGTAAAAAAGATCTGCGGTTTTGCTGCAGATGAAACGCTGCAGATCGGGAGAAGGGAAGTGTGTGGGCGGAGTGTGGACGGTGACTGTGTGCGTGTATGGTGTGTGCCGGTGTCTGCGTGATCTGTGTATGTGCAGGGGTCTGTGTGTGTGTTTGCAGGCATCGTCCGATGGGACTACTAGTCCCATCCTGCTATGCCTGCTACAGTGAGACCATTAGCCAATAATGGGACAGTAGTAGTCCCATCATCCGGCTAATGTGTTGAATGTAAAAAAAAAACCAAAAAAACATATACACACATATATAGTCCATGCTCGCCATAATATGCTGATCCCCGAAGCCGTCGCTCACCTGAAAAAAAAACAAAAAAAAAAACAACCAATATATTCCCTGTCTCCGACGTAATCCCATTAATAACGATTGTCCCATGACGATCTCCCGCGGAGAGCTGTCACATCAGCAGATGCGACAGTTCTCCAGGGGCTTCGGTGATACAGTGTCGGAGATAATCCTCCACACTGTATCACTCCGTCGCCGACAGTTCACCTGTCATTTGCAGCGCTACAGCCGTGAGAATTTTCTTTCCCGTTTTATTTCCAGTCAGTGTGTCATCGGAGGCCTATAGAGCTGTCACATCTGATGTGACTGCTCTGTAGGGGAGATCGTCGTGGGACACTCGTTTTAAAGAGGGACTGCGTCAGACAGGGAGTATACTGTTGGTTTGTTTTTTTTAAATTTTTTTTGCAGGTGATCGATGGCTTCAAATGGATTTAGGCGTACAATAAAAATTATGAATAACCGTGTCGTGTTTTATTTCATTAAAATACTTTATTCTTGTGTATGTGTGTGTGTTTTTTATTTAACCCTTTCAATCTATAAGATTAATAATGGAGAGGCGTCTCTCCATTATTAACCGGGCTTAATGTCACCTTACAATAACAAGGTGACATTAACCCCTTATTACCCCATATTCCACCGCTACACGGCAGTGGGAAGAGAGCGGCTAAGAGGCGAAATTGGCACATTGTACAGATGCGCCAATTCTGGGGCGGCTGGGTGCTAGTAGTTTTAGCCAGGGGGGCAATATCCATGGCCCCTTCCTAGGCTATGAATATCAGCCTGCAGCTGTCTGCGTAGCCTTTCTGGTTATAAATTATAGGGGACCCCACGTCATTTTGTTTTTGGGGTCTCCCTATTTTAATAGCCAATAAAGGCTAGCTGCGAGCTGATATTCATTGCCTGGGAAGCTCCATGGGTATTAACCCCTTCCCAGGCTAGAAACATTGGCCCAGGCCGTCGGCTTTCCCCCTCTGGTGCAGAAAATTGCACGGGAGCATACGCCATTTTTTTTTAAATTTAAAGATATTGCATGAAGATTTTGTGTCTTTCACTATTTATGTACCATTTTATCTATTATCTATCTGTTTGTGTAAAGGAGTATGGGTTGGACAAATGTAAAGATGAGGTTGGACAAGAAATTACATCACAATTCTCTTTTTTTTTTTTGTTAAATAACATATCTTTATTTAGCTTACAAAAACGCATGCAAATCTGCATAAAAAAAGCATGAAAATCCGCATAAAAAACGCGCCTGCGTTTTCTATCAAGAGGTGCGGATTCTGTGCAGAAAATTCCGCAGGCTAATCTGCAACGTATGCACATACCCTTAGGCTGTGTGCACACGTTGTGGATTTACTTCAGATGTCAAAACACATGACAAATCCGCATAAAAAAACGCACGGATTTAGACCTGCGGATTCTGCCAAGAGATGCAGATTCCGCACGGAAAATTCCATACAGCAATCTGCAGCGTGTGCACATACCCTTACTGTTAGAGCAGTCAGACTGTGGAATGCCCTACCACAAGAGGTAGTAATACCAGACACTATAACAGCTTTAAAAAAAAAAAAAAAAGGCAATACTGACATTACAGCAAGAAATCGCAAAGGATACATTTTGTGAGGTAAAATATTGTTTAAAAACAGTCAGTGAAATATTTTACCTCACAAAATGAATCCTCTGTGATCCACTGCTGTAATGTCAGTATTGTCTTTTGCTTCCTCCCCTGCCCAGGAGATGTGGTATGCTCCGTACACGGTCAGACACAGACAATTCTTAAAATGAACTTTCGTTTGTGGGAAAACCCCTTTAGGCTATGTGCACACGTTGCGGAATTGCCATGGAAATTTCCGCGGCAATTCCGCCACCCCTGCCGCGGTAAATCCGCATATTATAGGTATGCGTATTCCCGCTAAAAACTAGCGTTTTGCGAGCGTAATTAGCTTGCAGAATGCTAGCGTTTTACAAGCGATCTGACAGGTTGGTCACACGAGTCAAACAAGTGTTTGACTCGTGTGACGAACTTTTTACTATTGATGCTGCCTGTGCCGCATCAATAGTAAAAAGATCTAATGTAAAAATAATAAAAAAAATAATAATGATATTTTCACCTTCCGGCGGCCCCCGCAGCTTTCCGCCTCTCAGCGACGCTCCCGGCCAATCCCGTTCCCAGGAGTCCTTTGCGACAATCATCCCGATGACGTAGCATCACGCGAGACCGCTACGTCATCTGGGGTGATCTCGCAAAGGACTCCTGGGAACGGAAGCGTCGGTGAGAGGCGTGAAAGCTGCGGGGGCCGCCGGAAGGTGAGAATATCACTATTTTTTATTTTAATTATTGTTTTTACATGGATATGGTACCCAGGGCCTGGAGGAGAGTCTCCTCTCCTCCAGGCCCTGGGTACCATCCGCACATGAACCGCTTACTTTCCGCATGGTGGGTACAGCCACATGCGGAAAGTAATTAGTTCAATGCATTCCTATGGCGGCAGAATCGCCGCGGTTCCGCAAAAAAGAATGAGCATGCTGCGGATTCTCCCGCAATGCGATTCCGCCGCGGGAAAACCCGCAACATGTGCACAGCATTGCGGAATCTCATAGGCCTTAATGAGTTGTATTGTGTAAGCGGTTTTGCCGCGGTTTCACGGCAAAAACCGCTAGGAATCCGCAACGTGTGCACAGGCCCTGAATGTGACCGGCTTCCTCTGCCTGTAGACACGTCACGCATCTGCCGCCGGGATCAGCCGAATGATTCACTGCGCCTGCGCGGAATTCACGTAGGCGTAGTGCGACGGTGTTCCATTGGTGGTACCGCGTAAGAGGCTGCGTGTGTGTGTGTGTGTGTGGTGCGTATAGAGTATGTGTGTGTGTGTGTGGTGAGATGGTGTTCCACTGGTGGTACCCCGCAAGAGGCTGCGTGAGTGTGTGTGGTGCGTATAGAGTATGTGTGTGTGTGGTGAGACGGTGTTCCACTGGTGGTACCGCGCAAGAGGCTGCGTGAGTGTGTGTGGTGCGTATAGAGTATGTGTGTGGTATGTTCCGCTGGTGGTACCGCGCAATAGGATCACTCCCTTGTATACAAGGCTCTGCTCCCACCCTTGTATACAAGGCTCCGCTCCCACCCTTGTATGCATGGCTCCGCTCCCACCCTTGTATACAAGGCTCCGCTCCCACCCTTGTATGCATGGCTCCGCTCCCACCCTTGTATGGAAGGCTCCGCTCCCACCCTTGTATGCATGGCTCCGCTCCCACCCTTGTATACAAGTCTCCGCTCCCTCCCTTGTATGCATGGCTCTGCACCCACCCTTGTATACAAGGCTCCGCTCCCTCCCTTGTATACAAAGCTCCGCTCCCACCCTTGTATACAAAGCTCCGCTCCCACCCTTGTATGCATGGCTCCGCTCCCAGCCTTGTATGCATGGCTCCGCTCCCACCCTTGTATGCATGACTCCGCTCCCACCCTTGTATGCATGGCTCCGCTCCCATCCTTGTATACAAGGCTCCGCTCCCTCCCTTGTATACAAAACTCCGCTCCCACCCTTGTATACAAGTCTCCGCTCCCTCCCTTGTATGCATGGCTCTGCACCCACCCTTGTATACAAGGCTCCGCTCCCTCCCTTGTATACAAAGCTCCGCTCCCACCCTTGTATACAAAGCTCCGCTCCCACCCTTGTATGCATGGCTCCGCTCCCAGCCTTGTATGCATGGCTCCGCTCCCACCCTTGTATGCATGACTCCGCTCCCACCCTTGTATGCATGGCTCCGCTCCCATCCTTGTATACAAGGCTCCGCTCCCTCCCTTGTATACAAAACTCCGCTCCCACCCTTGTATGCATGGCTCTGCTCCCAGCCTTGTATGCATGGCTCCGCTCCCACCCTTGTATGCATGGCTCCGCTCCCACCCTTGTATGCATGGCTCCACTCCCACCCTTGTATGCATGGCTCCGCTCCCATCCTTGTATACAAGGCTCCGCTCCCATCCTTGTATACAAGGCTCCACTCCCTCCCTTGTATACAAAACTCCGCTCCCACCCTTGTATGCATGGCTCCGCTCCCACCTTTGTATGCATGGCTCCGCTCCCACCCTTGTATGCATGGCTCCGCTCCCACCCTTGTATACAAGTCTCCGCTCCCTCCCTTGTATACAAGTCTCCGCTCCCTCCCTTGTATACAAGTCT
The DNA here is from genome assembly GCA_033576555.1 of Oophaga sylvatica. NCBI lineage: Eukaryota > Metazoa > Chordata > Amphibia > Anura > Dendrobatidae > Oophaga > Oophaga sylvatica. The sequence goes on along the minus strand of JARQOD010000001.1, from coordinate 782,505,961 downwards.
CCGCTCCCTCCCATGTATACAAGTCTCCGCTCCCTCCCTTGTATACAAGTCTCCGCTCCCTCCCTTGTATACAAGTCTCCGGTCCCTCCCTTGTATACAAGTCTCCGGTCCCTCCCTTGTATACAAGTCTCCGCTCCCTCCCTTGTATACAAGTCTCCGCTCCCTCCCTTGTATACAAGTCTCCGCTCCCTCCCTTGTATGCATGGCTCTGCACCCACCCTTGTATACAAGGCTCCGCTCCCTCTCTTGTATACAAAGCTCCGCTCCCACCCTTGTATACAAAGCTCCGCTCCCACCCTTGTATGCATGGCTCCGCTCCCAGCCTTGTATGCATGGCTCCGCTCCCACCCTTGTATACAAGGCTCCGCTCTCACCCTTGTATACAAGGCTCCGCTCCCACCCTTGTATGCATGGCTCCGCTCCACCCTTGTATGCATGGCTCCGCTCCCTCCCTTGTATACAAAACTTTGCTCACAACCTTGTATGCATGGCTGGGCTTCCCCGTCCTCCCCCATACTTACCCTCACACCGTCGCTGACCTTCCCTGTCGGCTGCGGCAGCTTCCTCCAGTGCAGTGCGGCCACGTAGTACCGCTCATTAAGGTCATGAATATGGACGCCATGCCTATGGGAGTGGAGTCGCGTCCATATTCATGACCTTAATGAGCGGTACTACGTCACCGCTAAGCACTGGATGAAGCTGCCGCGCCGGGACAGGGATGCAGGAACTGAGGGTGAATATCGAGTCTTCTGGAAGCCGGCGGCTGTAGCTGTCACTGCAGTGCTACAGCCGCCGGCTCCATGTGTATCCAGCATTCTGTGCCGTGGCTCCGTGACCCGGCAACAGAACTGCAACGGCCTGGTCCTGGGCCACAGACCAGTGGTTGGGGACCCCTGCTTTATAGCACCAACTGTCTCTTGTATAGTGCCAGTTCACCAGGAAGACATACATTTACAACGCAGCAGTGTAAAGTATTTTCATATAATTTATTGGAATTTTGAATTAGTTGGAATGGGACTTTCTTACCTTGTGTGTAGCCCTATAAAAACCTATGATGCCAGTTAAGAGCTTAAATAAAGGGAAGAAATCATGCTGAGACTTGGTTTTAGGAGACACTGCTGTTAATCTTCCTGAATGCTGGCTCCAAAAAATATCCTGCTGGTTCTTTGATTTGACTGAACGGCTTCTTAGTTCAACATTATTTAGTCTTCACAGCTATGATGGGGGAGATGTGCTTGTGCCTTGGTGATGTCTAGCTGTGACTAGGCTTTTGCCGCACCTGCAGTCAGATTTCTGCTGGACGCTGAGGTCTTGCTCTCATCCACTGTGTTGTATGCCTCAGACAGCCTCAGGTTGTAAATCTGCAATGTTATTTGACAGTGGCTACTGCAGGTGGCAGGACATTCAGTTGCAAAAAGCTATGTCCTTGTCTGTGTCCCTAACTCACTTTTATCCTTGTGAAAGTAGAGGAATAGAAAGGCTTTCCATGTAGGACCATAATTACTAAGCCTAGGTTGTTTAATCAATTCCTGATTACAAAGAACTGCATTGTGGCTGTAAATTGAACATCTTTCAGTGGAGACCATTGGAGACCATTCTTCTCTACCCTTAGTGACCTATTATTACATTTTAATGGGTTTCTGTGATGTAAATATTGCGTTTTCCATTTCATTTTTTTTCTTTCTCCCATTTTTGTCTGTAAATTTCAATATCTCATATCTGTCATAAAGTATATGCCCTTTATTTTTAACATAGTCTTGTTTTCCAATTTATGCCTATTTAATCTTGCTGAAAGTAAATATAAGACTAAGCTCCCGTAATCAGAATTTGTTGCAATCTATGCTGTGTATTTCTGTGTTTTAGAAAAATCAGTGTATTACAGTTCCAGCAAAGTGTATGGGATTTATATAACTTTTATGCCCACTGTGCCCACGATGCAGCCTGTGGTGCGGTGGTGGTGTCGGGGCAGCATCGGGGCTCTGTGCTGCGTGGGGGGCTCCGCCAGCATTTCGTCCTAGCCGGAAAGCCCCCCGCAGCTGCGACGCGGTTCCGTGCTGAAGAATGGCCGCCAGGGGCCTCTGGAAAGATGGCCACCGCATACTCATTCAAATCTTGCCAACGAGATGTTGTCCTGAGATCTGGAGAGATGAGTATGCGGCGGCCATCTTTCCGTAGGCCCCTGGCGGCCATTCTTCAGCATGGCACCGCGTCCCAGCTGCGGGGGGCTTTCCGGCTAGGACGAAATGCCGGCAGAGCCCCCCCACGCAGCGCAGAGCCCCACTGCTGCCCCGACACCACCACCGCACCACAGGCTGCATCGGGACCGCCACCGGGGGCCCCTGGCGGCCATCTTTCAGCACGGCACCGCGTCGCAGCTGCGGGGGGCTTTCCGGCTAGGACAAAATGCCGGCGGAGCCTCCCACGCAGCCAAGAGCCCCGCTGCTGCCCCGACACCACCACCGCACCACAGGGAAGCTGCATTGGGACCACCGCCGCCACCGGACTTTTAGGTATGTTGCGACCATAAGATGCACCCCCATTTCCCCCCCAAAATTTTTGGGGAAAAAAGTTCATCTTATGGTCCGAAAAATACGGTATAAAAAACAAACAAAGCAGTTTTATAACATGAGGTGAAAAAGACACAAACTGCAGCTGAAAAAAATACAACAAAAATGCATATACAAACAAAACATACTGAAATATGCAAGTAACATAATTTCGCTAATTGGTGCAGAAATGCTGCAACATCAAAAACGCACAGATGCTCATCATGGCAATATAGTGCTAGGCAATGTTCACATGTTGCGTTTTTGCTACGCTTTTTTTAATGCAAATTTCAACCCCTTCATGACCTGTGACACAGCGTATGTGTCATGAAAGGATCGTGTTCCTGCGGGTCGGGTGACCGGGGTTACTGAAAGGTCACCCAACACGCAGGCACAAGACCCTTTGTGCTTCACCAAAGGGGGTTGGCTTAACCCCTACATGGCTACGATCGCTCTGATTGGCTGTTAAAAGTGAAACAGTGCTCCCTTTATTCCGAGCACCGACGTGTGCCCAAACAGTGGTTTATCCCCACATATGGGGTATCAGCGTACTCAGTAAAAATTGCACAACAACTTTGGGGGACTAATTTCTCCTGTTACTCTTGGGAAAAAAAATGATTTTTTATTTTCACAGCTCTGCGTTATAAACTTCTGTGAAGAACTTGGAGATTCAAAGTGCTCACCACACATCTAGAGGAGTTCCTTGGGGGATCTAGTTTCCAAAATGGGGTCACTTGGGGGGGTTTCTACTGTTTAGGCACATCATGGGCTCTGCAAACGTAACATGACGCCCGCAGACCATTCCATCAAGTTGGCATTTCATAACATCACTACTTCCCTTCCGAGCCCCGACGTGTGCCCATACAGTAGTTTTCTCCCACATATGGGGTACCAGTGTACTCAGGACAAACTGTACAACAACTTTTGGGGTCCAATTTCTCCTGTTACCCTTGTAAAAATAAAAAATTGTGGGTTAAAAAAATCAGTTTTTGAGGAAAAAAATGATTTTTTGTTTTTACAGCTCTTCATTATAAACTTCTGTGAAGCACGTGGGGGTTCAAGGTGCTCACCACACATCTGGATAAATTCCTTGGGGGGTCTAGTTTACAAAATAGGGTCACTTGTAGTCAGGGTGGATTGATTTAAATCATGCCGATTTAAATCAACAATTTAAATCAAATGATTTTTTTCTATTTAAATCAGATCGATTTAAATCGTGACTTTAATCATGATTTAAATCACTGATTTAAATCAAAAGATTTTTTTAATATAAATCACGATTAAAATCTAAAACTTTCAATCATTGTTCAATTAACTCCACACTTCTAGCTTGGTTTCACTTTCTGTAGCTTGGTTTCAGTTTCTTTTTCCATTCAGTTGACATGCCCAAACTTGTTGGATAGTCAGTCAGCAGTACTTGGCTGTAGTAACAATCAAACTTCAGAAGTGATCTGCGTGAGCCATGGCAGGTCGTAAGAGAGACCCTATTTGGGTTCATTTTGTTGAGATGCCAGCAGAGCTTGGAAAGAAAGGTGGGAGAGCAAAGTGCAAATACTGTCAAAAGGATATCCAAGGACTTGTTTGCCGTTTGAAATCACATTATGAAAACTGCAACCAGAAGGGAAATGAAGATGTTGATAGTGATACAACTAATGTCAATGAACCCCCACAGCTTCTTATGCACCAGGACCCTAGCACTAGTGGTAAGTCTGGCAATTACAACCTATTTTAACAGACGTTTTACTGGGATGGTTAAAGTCTATGAAAAGAAAAATTTCTAGCACTAGTTCTGGAGTATAGAATTTAAATTTATGTTAAGGCAATATTTCACAGAAGATTAACGTTAAGTAAAAATAAAAAAGTGTGTATACGCCTATTTTTTTTTTTTATTGTAGGCTACAATTCACTTTTGAAGTCTGCCAAATTGACCATTTTTTTAAAAAAAACATTTTTAAAACTTTTGTGACATAATTTTTTTCAGTTGCTCTGATATTACTAGTATTACAGCAACTTCACCGGAAACTTGAGTAGCATAACTTTTGAGACAGCCCTTATAGGACGAGGACCATTACATTGTTCAAAAAGTTTGTTTCAAAATATTTTCGTTATATTTCTTCAAATACGCAGTCGAATTATATTTTTAATTACTGTGCTTTCAGGGTCAAATATGGCTTGTGCTGCACGTGACAATCAATATCTGGGTACAACTTCAACAAAGCAGCCCAACAAAAAACTTTGCGTGCAAAGTGTAGAAAAATTCCTCTTAAAGACTACGACGAGCCAGAAAGAACATTTTGATGAATTAATTGCTAAATTCATATTTGCAACCAATTCTTCTTTCCGACTAGTTGAACACCCATTGTTTGTACAAATGATCGAAGGAATAAGACCAGGCTACAAACCACCAAGTAGATGTAAGGTTCTTTGTCTCTGTTGACATGTTCCTTGAAACTCAGTTTTCCGTCGGCCATTTTGCTTTCTGTCTTTCTGCAGCTCTTGCCCTCAGTTAATATGGAGTTTCCAGTTTTCATGTTCCCGCCCTGATTCTTCCCTCTTGCTTCTTAAGCAGCCTCAGCTGAACAATCAGTGCTCCTGAATCAAGCCTCAGTCAGTCTGTGACCTGACTCCTGGAAACCTTGGACTTGTACTCCAGCTATTCCCTACTGAGGAACCTTGGAACACTTTTGGACTCTGGAAACCTGCTGTTTGGTGAATCCATGTTTGCAGAGGAATTACGGTACAGAGAAGAGATCCTGAACCTGCTTTGGAGATTTATTGTAGTGCTTGAAGTTACACTGACCTGCTGTGTCTCCTGTCGCTGTTCCTGCAAACTGTGTGAACTTTTCAGCATGCTTGTATGAAGTAATACAAGTCATTTCATTTCAACCTATGTCTCCTGTGTTTTCCTCGCACCCAAGCACAAGACGCTATAGGAACTGTACACTATACATGACAAGATTCAGGAACCAATGTTTAGTGTCTGCTAGGTCTGGGAAAGCCGTGTCTGCTGTGACTGTGGATATCAGATGTTCGTTTAATACCTTATGTGATGACAGTGGTTGTGACTTCTCACAACCATTCCAGGTGAGCGCATTCCCTTAAAATTTTACTCTGGAGTGTTACCACAGGTAAACACTATTGTTTTTTTTTTTTTTTTTTCTTTCCTTTCCTCTTCCAGCACTTCTGCCTTAAAAGATCTGGAAGATGGAGGCCCGCATAAAGGAACTTTGTGGAGTGACTGATACAATCCTTTCAGATGTACAGACTTTAAAAACCCGTTTTGCAAGCCTACAGGACCTCACTAATCATAATTTGCAAGTGTTTGGACAGACTACCCAGGAATTGCGAGCCAGGATTGAGGCTCTAGAGGAACGAGCCCAGGCTCCTGCCATAACCCCAAGTTCTGGGATCCCCAAATTACCTCCTTTTCGTTTTGGCTGTGAACGTGAGAAATTCAGGGGATTTATTAATCAATGCAATTTATTTTTCTCTGCACATGCTTCACAATTTCCCACTGAACGATCCAAAGTGCTTACTATAATCATGTTGCTTACCAATAAGGCTTTGATGTGGGCAAACCCTCTGATTGAGACTGAGGATGATTGTTTGAATCACCTTGATACTTTTATTTCAGCCATGGGGCAGGTGTTTGATGACCCCAATCGAGGTGCAACAGCTGAAGCAGCCATGTTAACTTTGCGCCAAGGTAAGCGTTCAGTAGCCGAATATGCCCTGGATTTCAGGAGATGGGCTCTTGATACCACTTGGGACACTTCCGCTAAAAAATCTATTTTTCGGAAAGGGTTGTCTCCACTGATTAAGGATGAACTTGCTCGTGCCGACCCTCCCACTGCGTTAGGTGACTTTATTAACTATTGTATCCGTATTGATGCTCGTCTGACTGAACGCAGACAAGAGAGATGGTTCGAAAATAATCGCACTAACCTTTTACTACCTCCCTCCTCAGCTAAGGAACCTTTGAGTAGGATCACAAGGGAACCAGAACCTGAACCCATGCAGGTGGACTCTTTACAAAGACGGGTTAGTGATGCACGCAAAGAACATCGTATAAAGGAAAATCTATGTTTCTACTGTGGTAAGTCAGGGCACTTCATTATAAACTGCCCCAGCCGTTCTCGTAAGACTACTGCAGCAGTCATTCACTGTGAGTGTTGCGAGAGGAGCTCTGTCATGTCCGAGCCTCAGGCTCCAGAGAGATCTGCTGCAAGAGATCTTGATTTCTCGGACTTAAACTCTGTTAGTTCTGGGGACGATGACGGTATAAACGCTGCAATTTTTCAAGTTTCCTCAGCGGTGTCCCAGCTGAGTTGTAAAAGAAACAATTCTCATTGCTTCCTTTCCATCAAACTCTGGGTTGACTCAGTCTGGGTGTCTAGCTCTGCTATGATCGACTCAGGAGCAAGTGGAAATTTTATGGATATCTCCTTTGCTCTGAAACAGGGGATACGTTCAGTGAAGAAGGCTACTCCAGTACAGATGGAGACTGTGGATGGCTCTCTACTGACTTCTGGACCAGTGGATCAAGAAACAGAGCCTTTGAGGGTCCTTATGGGTAAAGATCATCAGGAGAAAATGTCTTTTTTGCTTATCTCTTCTCCCCACTTTCCCATTATTCTAGGGCTACCATGGCTGCAGGCGCAGAATCCTACGATTAACTGGGAGACCAAGGAATTACACTTTCCGGAGAAACAGATGAGTCAAGGAGTTTCAGCTTGCTCTGTTCCTAAAGGAACCATGTCAGTCCCTGAACTACCAGCTGTATACCAGGACTATGTGGATTTATGTGACAAGAAGAACGCTGATCAGCTTCCTCCTCACCGTCCATATGATTGTCCCAATTGAATTATTGCCTGGAGCCGAGATACCTTTTGCTAAGATCTACCCCCTAGTGGGGCCCGAGCTAAAAGCTTTGAAGGATTATATAGACGAAAATTTAGCCAAGGGCTTCATACGCCCCTCTTCATCTCCCGCAGGTGCACCCATCTTCTTTGTGAAGAAGAAAGATGGATCTCTGAGACCCTGCATAGACTATAGGGAACTCAATAAGGTTACTATTAGAAACCGTTATCCATTGCCTTTAATCCCTGAGTTGTTGGAGAGAGTGCGGCATGCCAAAATTTTCTCTAAACTGGATCTCCGTGGGGCCTATAACTTGGTCCGTATTAGACCTGGGGATGAATGGAAGACTGCTTTCAGGTCACGCTATGGACACTTTGAATATCTAGTTATGCCTTTTGGTCTGAGTACCGCCCCAGCCACTTTCCAACACTTCGTGAATGATATCTTCAGGGATCTCCTAGATACATTTGTGGTGATTTATCTGGATGATATTCTAATTTTTTCTAACTCCACAGAGGAACATCATGGACATGTGAGAATGGTCTTAGAACGCCTAAGACAAAACCATCTCTACATCAAACTTGAAAAATGTGAATTCCATAGGACCGAAATTCAATTTCTGGGGTATGTACTATCTACGCAAGGGATTAGTATGGATGGAAGCAAGACCCAAGCCATCAAGGATTGGCCAATTCCTAGAAATGTGAAGGAGGTGCAGCGTTTCATCGGGTTTGCCAACTTCTATAGACGTTTCATTAAGAATTTTTCTGAGGTAGTGTCACCTATCACCCAACTTACCCGGAAACAGTCTAGGTTCTCCTGGACCCCGCAAGCTCAGGAAGCATTTTCCTGTTTAAAGGATAAATTTACCACCGCACCTATCTTAGTACATCCCAACCCCGAGCTTGCCTTCATAATAGAGGTGGATGCTTCAGACTGTGCCGTTGGAGCTATACTGTTATGTTACGGTAGCTGAGGAGTGCAGGTAAAAAAGGAAATACACCAGAGCAGTTGGAATCTATGAGATTGCAGTACCCTGACTAACCACCGCAACTAGAGGCAGCCGTGGAGCGTTCCTACGATGGTCCTAGACGCCTCGTCACAGCCTGAGAAACTAACTACACCTAAAGATAGAAATAGGAAAGCTATCTGCCCCGGAGCAGAACCCCAAAGATAATAGAAAGCCCCCAAACATGTAATGGCGGTTAGACAAGAGGAAATACTGACACAGAAAGAAAATAGTATGAGCAAACGCTGGGGCCCAAACTAACTAAATAGAAAAGGATAGGAAGGGTACTTACTGCAATCCCAGAAAACCCTGAAAGGCACCAACTCTACTAATTTCAAAAACACCTGAGATCACACGACCTCTACCACCTAAATTAGTTCTCTGGTGTAACAAAAACAGCAGCCACTGAAAAAACTGCAAAAAGCAAAAGTACAAAACACAGTGGCTGGACTAAACTGAGAGGGCAAAAGCCCCCGGAGGGGACCCAGAAGGCCCCCACAGAAGTGCAGGACAAAATGCAAAAATATAGCAAAAACACAAAATAAGAAATTGTCTTATCTGATAGCAGGAGATGCAGACACGACACAGCAGGCTACAAGGGAAACTGGAAAGAAGGATTCAGACCAGAACAATTGATCACCGGCAACCCTGATGGGAAAATGATTCCCTTAAATAAGACCAATCAGTAACACTTGATTCCCAATCCTCACTAGTACCGCTTGTAACCACCAGAGGGAGCCTCTGCTCAGAACTCATCTCAAACCCATTCACAACAGTACCCCCCCCTTGAGGAGGGGTCACCGAACCCTCATTTGAGCAACCAGGTCGGTCAGGATGAGTTCTATGATACGCACGGATAAGTCTCCTAGCATGGATGTCCGAAGCAAACACCCAAGAATTATCTTCCTGACCATAACCTCTCCATTTAACCAAATACTGGAGTCTTCGTCTAGAAAAACGAGAATCCAATATTTTCTCAACCACATACTCCAGATTGCCCTCAACCAAAACAGGGTCAGGAGGCACAGCAGCAGGAACCACTGGCTCAACAAACCTCTTCAACAAGGACTTGTGGAACACGTTATGGATCTTAAATGTCCCTGGAAGAAGCAAACGAAAAGAAACAGGATTAATAATCTCCATGATCTTATAAGGTCCAATGAACCTAGGCTTAAATTTAGGAGATGCTACTCTCATAGGAATATTCTTTGAGGACAACCAGACCAAGTCCCCCACTTTAAACCGAGGACCATCAGTCCTATGCCGGTTAGCAAACCGCTGGGCCTTCTCCTGAGAGAGGGACAACCTCTCCACTACCTGGTCCCAAATCTGCTGCATACGCTCAACAACAGAGTCAACACCTGGACAGACAGAAGCCTCCGTCTGTCCTGAAGAAAATCGAGGGTGAAACCCAGAATTACAGAAAAACGGAGACATCAAAGTGGCAGAGCTAGCCCTATTATTAAGAGCAAACTCAGCCAAAGGCAAAAAAGAGACCCAGTCATCCTGATCAGCAGACACAAAGCATCTTAGATAAGTCTCCAATGTCTGGTTTGTTCTCTCAGTTTGACCATTGGTCTGAGGATGAAATGCCGAGGAGAAAGACAATTGAACACCCAGTTTAGAACAAAAAGTCCTCCAAAATCTGGAAACAAACTGGACTCCTCTGTCAGACACAATGTTCTCAGGAATGCCGTGTAAACGAACCACGTGCTGAAGGAACAACGGCACCAATTCAGAGGAGGAAGGCAACTTAGGTAATGGCACAAGATGTATCATTTTGGAAAACCTATCACAAATTACCCAGATGGTGGTCATTCTCTGAGAAACAGGAAGATCGGAAATGAAATCCATAGAGATATGGGTCCATGGTCTCTTGGGCACAGGCAATGGCATCAACAAACCACTAGAGCGAGAGCAAGGCTTGGAGCGAGAGCAAGTCCCGCAGGACTGCACAAATTCCCTGACATCGCGAGACAAGGTAGGCCACCAAAAGGACCGACTAACCAAGTCTCTGGTACCAAAAATTCCGGGATGCCCAGCCAATGCGGAACAATGAATCTCAGACATCACACTCTTTTTCCATCGGTCCGGGACAAACAACTTTCCAACAGGGCAGCGCTCGGGCCTATCCTCCTGACACCCCTCCAGAGCAAGTCTCAAATTAGGCGAGATGGCGGAAAGAACTACACCCTCCTTCAAAATAACAGAGGGATCAGATAGCTCAGGAGAGTCCGCAAGGAAACTCCTCGAGAGGGCATCCGCCTTAACATTCTTAGTGCCAGGAAGAAAGGAAACCACAAAATTAAAACGTGTGAAAAACAAGGCCCACCTGGCCTGTCTAGGATTGAGTCGCTTGGCAGACTCCAGATAGACCAGATTCTTATGGTCCGTAAGGACCACCACCTGATGTTTGGCTCCCTCCAGCCAATGTCTCCACTCTTCAAAAGCCCACTTCATGGCCAATAACTCCCGATTACCCACGTCATAATTACGTTCAGTAGGAGAAAATTTTCGAGAGAAAAAGGCACAAGGGTTACTTTTAGAGGTCTCTGGATCTTTTTGGGACAAAACGGCACCTGCCCCAATTTCAGAGGCATCAACCTCCACCTGAAATGGCAGAGAAACATCAGGCTGCCGTAGAACAGGAGCAGAAGTGAATCTCTGCTTAAGTTCCTGAAACGCAGAGACTGCCTCAGGAGGCCAATTCACCACATCAGAACCCTTTCTGGTCAAATCAGTTAATGGTTTAACAATAACAGAAAATTACCAATAAATTTACGATAAAAATTGGCAAAACCCAAAAATCTCTGAAGAGCCTTTAATGAAGTAGGTTGGACCCAATCACAGATGGCCTGAACCTTGACCGGGTCCATTTCAATAACAGATGGGGACAAAATGAATCCCAGAAATGAGATCTTCTGTACGCCAAAAAGACACTTTGATCCCTTCACATACAGAGCATTCTCTCTCAAAATCTGGAATACAGTTCGAACATGTTTCACATGAGAGTCCCAGTCATTAGAAAAAATCAAGATATCATCCAAATAAACAATCAGAAACTTGTCCACAAAATCCCTGAAAATGTCATTCATGAAGGACTGGAAGACGGAAGGAGCATTAGTGAGCCCAAAGGGCATCACAAGGTACTCAAAATGCCCTTCAGGGTGTTAAATGCCGTCTTCCATTCATCCCCGTGCTTAATGCGAATAAGGTTATACGCCCCCCTGAGGTCAAGCTTGGTAAACCAAGTAGCGTTTTTCACCCTGGGAAAACAGGGCAGAAATCAAGGGTAACGGGTTTTTGATATTTCACAGTAATATTGTTCAAGAGACGATATCAATACACGGCCTTAATGAACCATCTTTTTTGGCCACAAAGAAAAAAAACCGGCACCTAAGGGTGAAGAGGATGGTCTGATATGACCCTTCTCCCAAAGATTCCTTGATATAAGACCGCATAGCGTCATGTTTAGGTACAGACAAGTTAAAAAGGCGACCCTAGGGAATTTACTACCCGGCACTAATTCAATAGCGCAGTCATAGCTCCTATGGGGAGGTAAGGATGCAGATTTACTTCGCTAAACACATCAAAAAATCAAACAAAAAGTCAGGAACATCCCCAGCCTGGGGGGAGGCAGAAAAAACAGGAGTGTTGGTATTAACACATTGGCAGGGCCCCCAAATGGTTACAGACACAGATTTCCAATCCAAAACAGGGTTATGAGACTGTAAACCCAAAGGGAAACCCAGCACATAAAAGTCATGCAGATTATATAGAACCAAAAATTTGCAGCACTCCTGTGATCAGGTTCAAACCCCATTATCACCGAGTAGAAAACTGGGGTTTATTCTCAGCCAAAGGGTAGAATCGATCCCAGTAGGGGAATAGACTTCTGTAGGGGTATCAAGGGAAATCCACAACGTTAGCAAAATCATAATCCATCAGGGTTTAGCTGCTCCAGAATCCCCACGAAA
>JARQOD010000001.1:782291065-782493469 GCA_033576555.1 Oophaga sylvatica | reverse complement strand
ACACAAAATAAGAAATTGTCTTATCTGATAGCAGGAGATGCAGACACGACACAGCAGGCTACAAGGGAAACTGGAAAGAAGGATTCAGACCAGAACAATTGATCACCGGCAACCCTGATGGGAAAATGATTCCCTTAAATAAGACCAATCAGTAACACTTGATTCCCAATCCTCACTAGTACCGCTTGTAACCACCAGAGGGAGCCTCTGCTCAGAACTCATCTCAAACCCATTCACAACAGTACCCCCCCTTGAGGAGGGGTCACCGAACCCTCATTTGAGCAACCAGGTCGGTCAGGATGAGTTCTATGATACGCACGGATAAGTCTCCTAGCATGGATGTCCGAAGCAAACACCCAAGAATTATCTTCCTGACCATAACCTCTCCATTTAACCAAATACTGGAGTCTTCGTCTAGAAAAACGAGAATCCAATATTTTCTCAACCACATACTCCAGATTGCCCTCAACCAAAACAGGGTCAGGAGGCACAGCAGCAGGAACCACTGGCTCAACAAACCTCTTCAACAAGGACTTGTGGAACACGTTATGGATCTTAAATGTCCCTGGAAGAAGCAAACGAAAAGAAACAGGATTAATAATCTCCATGATCTTATAAGGTCCAATGAACCTAGGCTTAAATTTAGGAGATGCTACTCTCATAGGAATATTCTTTGAGGACAACCAGACCAAGTCCCCCACTTTAAACCGAGGACCATCAGTCCTATGCCGGTTAGCAAACCGCTGGGCCTTCTCCTGAGAGAGGGACAACCTCTCCACTACCTGGTCCCAAATCTGCTGCATACGCTCAACAACAGAGTCAACACCTGGACAGACAGAAGCCTCCGTCTGTCCTGAAGAAAATCGAGGGTGAAACCCAGAATTACAGAAAAACGGAGACATCAAAGTGGCAGAGCTAGCCCTATTATTAAGAGCAAACTCAGCCAAAGGCAAAAAAGAGACCCAGTCATCCTGATCAGCAGACACAAAGCATCTTAGATAAGTCTCCAATGTCTGGTTTGTTCTCTCAGTTTGACCATTGGTCTGAGGATGAAATGCCGAGGAGAAAGACAATTGAACACCCAGTTTAGAACAAAAAGTCCTCCAAAATCTGGAAACAAACTGGACTCCTCTGTCAGACACAATGTTCTCAGGAATGCCGTGTAAACGAACCACGTGCTGAAGGAACAACGGCACCAATTCAGAGGAGGAAGGCAACTTAGGTAATGGCACAAGATGTATCATTTTGGAAAACCTATCACAAATTACCCAGATGGTGGTCATTCTCTGAGAAACAGGAAGATCGGAAATGAAATCCATAGAGATATGGGTCCATGGTCTCTTGGGCACAGGCAATGGCATCAACAAACCACTAGAGCGAGAGCAAGGCTTGGAGCGAGAGCAAGTCCCGCAGGACTGCACAAATTCCCTGACATCGCGAGACAAGGTAGGCCACCAAAAGGACCGACTAACCAAGTCTCTGGTACCAAAAATTCCGGGATGCCCAGCCAATGCGGAACAATGAATCTCAGACATCACACTCTTTTTCCATCGGTCCGGGACAAACAACTTTCCAACAGGGCAGCGCTCGGGCCTATCCTCCTGACACCCCTCCAGAGCAAGTCTCAAATTAGGCGAGATGGCGGAAAGAACTACACCCTCCTTCAAAATAACAGAGGGATCAGATAGCTCAGGAGAGTCCGCAAGGAAACTCCTCGAGAGGGCATCCGCCTTAACATTCTTAGTGCCAGGAAGAAAGGAAACCACAAAATTAAAACGTGTGAAAAACAAGGCCCACCTGGCCTGTCTAGGATTGAGTCGCTTGGCAGACTCCAGATAGACCAGATTCTTATGGTCCGTAAGGACCACCACCTGATGTTTGGCTCCCTCCAGCCAATGTCTCCACTCTTCAAAAGCCCACTTCATGGCCAATAACTCCCGATTACCCACGTCATAATTACGTTCAGTAGGAGAAAATTTTCGAGAGAAAAAGGCACAAGGGTTACTTTTAGAGGTCTCTGGATCTTTTTGGGACAAAACGGCACCTGCCCCAATTTCAGAGGCATCAACCTCCACCTGAAATGGCAGAGAAACATCAGGCTGCCGTAGAACAGGAGCAGAAGTGAATCTCTGCTTAAGTTCCTGAAACGCAGAGACTGCCTCAGGAGGCCAATTCACCACATCAGAACCCTTTCTGGTCAAATCAGTTAATGGTTTAACAATAACAGAGAAATTACCAATAAATTTACGATAAAAATTGGCAAAACCCAAAAATCTCTGAAGAGCCTTTAATGAAGTAGGTTGGACCCAATCACAGATGGCCTGAACCTTGACCGGGTCCATTTCAATAACAGATGGGGACAAAATGAATCCCAGAAATGAGATCTTCTGTACGCCAAAAAGACACTTTGATCCCTTCACATACAGAGCATTCTCTCTCAAAATCTGGAATACAGTTCGAACATGTTTCACATGAGAGTCCCAGTCATTAGAAAAAATCAAGATATCATCCAAATAAACAATCAGAAACTTGTCCACAAAATCCCTGAAAATGTCATTCATGAAGGACTGGAAGACGGAAGGAGCATTAGTGAGCCCAAAGGGCATCACAAGGTACTCAAAATGCCCTTCAGGGGTGTTAAATGCCGTCTTCCATTCATCCCCGTGCTTAATGCGAATAAGGTTATACGCCCCCCTGAGGTCAAGCTTGGTAAACCAAGTAGCGTTTTTCACCCTGGAAAACAGGTCAGAAATCAAGGGTAACGGGTATTGATATTTCACAGTAATATTGTTCAAGAGACGATAATCAATACACGGCCTTAATGAACCATCTTTTTTGGCCACAAAGAAAAAACCGGCACCTAAGGGTGAAGAGGATGGTCTGATATGACCCTTCTCCAATGATTCCTTGATATAAGACCGCATAGCGTCATGTTCAGGTACAGACAAGTTAAAAAGGCGACCCTTAGGGAATTTACTACCTGGCACTAATTCAATAGCGCAGTCATAGCTCCTATGGGGAGGTAAGGATGCAGATTTACTTTCGCTAAACACATCAGAAAAATCAAACAAAAAGTCAGGAACATCCTCAGCCTGGGGGGAGGCAGAAAAAACAGGAGTGTTGGTATTAACACATTGGCAGCCCCAACTGGTTACAGACACAGATTTCCAATCCAAAACAGGATTATGAGACTGTAACCAAGGGAAACCCAGCACGATAATGTCATGCAGATTATATAGAACCAAAAATTTGCAGCACTCCTGGTGATCAGGTTCAACCCTCATTATCACCTGAGTAGAAAACTGGGGTTTATTCTCAGCCAAAGGGGTAGAATCGATCCCCAGTAGGGGAATAGACTTCTGTAGGGGTATCAAGGGAAATCCACAACGTTTAGCAAAATCATAATCCATCAGGTTAATAGCTGCTCCAGAATCAACGAAAGCCTGAGCAGAAAATGAGGACAGAGAGCATATCAGAGTGACAGTTAATAAAAACTTAGTCTGAACACCACCCAAGACAACTGAGCGTGCAAAACGTCTTCCCCGCTTAGGGCAGACTGAAATAGCATGAGAGGCATCACCACAGTAGAAACATAACCCATTGCGCTTTCGAAACTCATGACGCTGTGCCCCAGACACCACTCCATCACACTGCATGGGCTCAGCAGCTGGCTCACAAGGCAACACCACTCCACGCATACTTCTCCGCTCACGCAAACGTCTGTCAATTTGAATCGCTAATGACATAGAATCATTGAGACCAGAGGGGACAGGGAATCCCACCATAACATCCTTTACATTATCCGACAGACCCTTCCGGAAAAGGGCCGCCAAAGCGTCGTCATTCCATTTGATCAGGACTGCCCACCTACGGAATCTCTGACAGTATAACTCAGCGTCATCAAGCCCCTGATTTAATGCCAACAAGGCTTTTTCAGCTTGATCAGTGACATTAGGCTCATCGTACAATAACCCCAAAGCCTGAAAAAATGCATCAACATCACTCAAAACAGGATCCCCAGGTGTGAGGGAAAAAGCCCAATCCTGAGGATCGCCGCGCAGGAGAGAGATGACAATTTGAACCTGCTGCGCTGCGTTTCCTGAGGACCTAGATTTCAAGGCAAGAAACAATTTACAATTATTTTTGAAATTCTGAAACTTAGCTCGATCCCCTGAAAACAAATCTGGCATGGGGATCCTAGGTTCCACAACAGGCAACCTAGCAAGATATGCAGCAATACTCCGAACCTCAGTGGCAAGCTGATCCACACGGCCAGACAACTGTGCAAACTCCATTGGGAGAAAAGATCCTCCCCAGCACCCAGAGATACAGAGGGAAAAAAAAAAAAAAAATGCAACAAACAGAAAAATATCTCTGACAACTTTTCTTCCTTCAAAATATTTTTTCCCTTCTGTGAGTACCATACAATTTTTATGGCCGGTGATACTGTTATGTTACGGTAGCTGAGGAGTGCAGGTAAAAAAGGAAATACACCAGAGCAGTTGGAATCTATGAGATTGCAGTACCCTGACTAACCACCGCAACTAGAGGCAGCCGTGGAGCGTTCCTACGATGGTCCTAGACGCCTCGTCACAGCCTGAGAAACTAACTACACCTAAAGATAGAAATAGGAAAGCTATCTGCCCCGGAGCAGAACCCCAAAGATAATAGAAAGCCCCCAAACATGTAATGGCGGTTAGACAAGAGGAAATACTGACACAGAAAGAAAATAGTATGAGCAAACGCTGGGGCCCAAACTAACTAAATAGAAAAGGATAGGAAGGGTACTTACTGCAATCCCAGAAAACCCTGAAAGGCACCAACTCTACTAATTTCAAAAACACCTGAGATCACACGACCTCTACCACCTAAATTAGTTCTCTGGTGTAACAAAAACAGCAGCCACTGAAAAAACTGCAAAAAGCAAAAGTACAAAACACAGTGGCTGGACTAAACTGAGAGGGCAAAAGCCCCCGGAGGGGACCCAGAAGGCCCCCACAGAAGTGCAGGACAAAATGCAAAAATATAGCAAAAACACAAAATAAGAAATTGTCTTATCTGATAGCAGGAGATGCAGACACGACACAGCAGGCTACAAGGGAAACTGGAAAGAAGGATTCAGACCAGAACAATTGATCACCTGCAACCCTGATGGGAAAATGATTCCCTTAAATAAGACCAATCAGTAACACCTGATTCCCAATCCTCACTAGTACCGCTTGTAACCACCAGAGGGAGCCTCTGCTCAGAACTCATCTCAAACCCATTCACAACACTATACTCTCTCAGAGAACAGGTGAGAAGAATGTCTTGCATCCCTGTGCCTTCTTTTCCCAGCAGTTGTCTTCGGCTGAGAGGAACTACGATGTGGGCAATAGAGAATTGTTGGCCATTATTGCCGCCTTCAAGGAATGGAGACACCTTCTTCAGGGAGCTGCACAGCAAATAGTCGTCCTGACAGACCATCATAACCTTGAATTTATCAGGTCGGCTAAGTGCCTGACTCCTCGCCAGGCTCGCTGGAATCTTTTCCTAAACCAATTTAATTTTGTCATTTCTTATAGACCAGGATCGCGCAATGGAAAGGCTGATGCACTCTCTAGGATTCATTCAGCAGAGACACGTCCACTTACTCCTCCTAAGACTATTCTTCCTGACTCTAGATTCCTGGGAGTGATTCATAATCAAGACCTACTTAAGGACATCAAGGAAGCATACCATGCGGATTCTTTGTTGGCTCAACCCCCAAGGGACGTAAGTCTTGTCTTTAAGAATGGTGTGTGGATTCAGGGACAACGTCTGTATATACCTGAAACAGTCAGATTGAGAGTATTGCAACTCATCCACGATTCCAACATAGCCGGGCATAGGGGAATTCTAAAGACACAAGAATTTCTTTCTTGTTTCTTTTGGTGGCCCACTTACAGGAAAGATGTCTTAAACTATGTCACTTCATGTGAAGTCTGTGCAAGATGCAAAACACCTCGCTCCTCACCAACTGGTCTGTTGCAACCTCTTCCCACCCCGTCCCGCCCGTGGGGATCCATTTCTATGGACTTCATTGTGGAATTACCAACCTCTCAAGGGAAGAACACCATTCTAGTGGTGGTTGACCGTCTAACAAAGGCAGCTCATTTTATCCCTTGTGTCGGCTTACCCACTGCAAAACAGACATCAGACTTGATGATTAAGAATGTGTTTCGCTTACATGGAGTACCGGATGAGGTCATTTCGGATCGAGGGGTGCAATTCACTTCAAGGTTTTGGCAAAATTTCTGTGCAGCATTGGACATTAAAGTAAACCTTTCTTCTGCTTTTCATCCCCAGACTAATGGACAGACAGAATGAACCAATCAGACCCTGGAGCAGTATCTCCGCTGTTTTATCTGCCACCTACAGGATGATTGGGTGGATCTACTTCCACTGGCTGAGTTCTCTTATAACAACTCTCAGAGCGCCTCCACTAAGCAGTCTCCTTTTTACTCCAATCTAGGTTATCATCCTAACATTCTTCCTCGATTTCCCATAGATACGCCCTTGCCGGCAGTGGCTGAAAGAATCACTTCTTTACAAAAGAATATGGATCTTCTAAAGGAAAATCTAGAATTGGCTCAGGAAAGGTACAAGAAAGCAGCAGATAAATTTCGTAAACCTGCACCAGCTTTCAAGGTAGGAGATTTGGTCTGGCTGTCAACCAGAAATCTTAAATTAAGTATTCCATCGTCTAAATTGGGACATAAGTACATTGGACCTTATAAGATCAATAAGATTATAAGTGCTGTTGCTTGTCGTCTTCAACTGCCCAGAACTATGAGAATCCACCCTGTCTTTCATGTATCCCTACTAAAGGCTGCAACACCCAATACGTTTCCTGGACGTTCTTCTCCTTGCCCTGACCCAGTGCTGGTCGATGGTCAGGAAGAATTTATGGTGGAAAGCATTCTAGATTCCAGGTTGTACAGAAATCAGTTGCAATATTTGATTAAATGGCAGGGCTACCCAGTGGAGGACAACTCATGGGAACCAGTCAATAATGTAAATGCTCCTCGCCTGCTCCGCCAGTTTCATCAGAGGTACCCTGACTAGCCTGGTCTGAGGTCATCCGGAGGTTGTCCCTAAGGTGGGAGTAATGTAAGGTTCTTTGTCTAAATTGACATGTTCCTTGAAACTCAGTTTTCCGTCGGCCATTTTGCTTTCTGTCTTTCTGCAGCTCTTGCCCTCAGTTAATATGGAGTTTCCAGTTTTCATGTTCCCGCCCTGATTCTTCCCTCTTGCTTCTTAAGCAGCCTCAGCTGAACAATCAGTGCTCCTGAATCAAGCCTCAGTCAGTCTGTGACCTGACTCCTGGAAACCTTGGACTTGTACTCCAGCTATTCCCTGCTAAGGAACCTTGGAACACTTTTGGACTCTGGAAACCTGCTGTTTGGTGAATCCATGTTTGCAGAGGAATTACGGTACAGAGAAGAGATCCTGAACCTGCTTTGGAGATTTATTGTAGTGCTTGAAGTTACTCTGGCCTGCTGTGTCTCCTGTCGCTGTTCCTGCAAACTGTGTGAACTTTTCAGCATGCTTGTATGAAGTAATACAAGTCATTTCATTTCAACCTATGTCTCCTGTGTTTTCCTCGCACCCAAGCACAAGACGCTATAGGAACTGTACACTATACATGACAGTAGATTTGATATCTCAGGAAAACATCTTCAGGCTGTATACGACAAAGAAAGAGCAGCTTGTACAAAATATTTGAAAGACAAAGTTGTTAAAATGAGCTTGGATGGTTGGAGCAACATCCACAACGACCCCATAATTTGCACTTGTGTCACAACAGAAGATGGTGAAACTTAC
Organism: Oophaga sylvatica; assembly: GCA_033576555.1. Classification (NCBI taxonomy): domain Eukaryota; kingdom Metazoa; phylum Chordata; class Amphibia; order Anura; family Dendrobatidae; genus Oophaga; species Oophaga sylvatica. The sequence continues at coordinate 782,485,624 of JARQOD010000001.1, read as the reverse complement.
CTTACAGACACAATCGACACATCTGGAAATTCACATACTGCTGAATATTTACTTGAAATTGCTAAGAACTCAATTCACCAATGCCAAGAACAGTTTGGATGTAAAGTAAGGAGCTTAGTTACTGATAACGCAAGCAATGTGGCAAAAATGCGAGCGGAACTGGCACATGAGGATGACACAAATGTCATTACATACGGTTGTTCTGCCCATTTGTTGCATCTTTTGGCAAAAGACCTGCATATTTCGGGTGTCAAGGAACATGTTGTAGAAATTGTTAAATATTTCCGCAATAATCATTTTGCACATGCAACCTACAAGGAAATGGGAGGACTGAAGTTGGTTCTACCACAAGATGTTAGATGGAATACCTTGGCTGAATGCTTGGAACTGTTTATTAACAACTGGTCAAAATTAGTGTCCATTTGCGAAACACATCGGGATAAAATTGATGCTAATATACGAAGCAAAGTATTAAATCTTGGTGTGAAGAGAAATGCCGAGGACCTTTTGGAAAGGTTAAAGCCAATATCTTTTGCGTTGGATAAAATGCAGAAAGATACTGCAACCATAGCTGATGCCACAGAAGTTTGGAAAGATTTAGAAGGTTCGCTAGATCGCTTGAACCTCTCAAACAATGTAAAGGTTGCAATACACCACCGCAAGGACCAAGCATTAAAAGAAGAACACTATTTAGCCAATATCTTGCATCCCATCTACAGAGGGAAAAAACTATCTGAGGCGGAAATCAACTCTGCAATGGAGTGGCTCGCCAATACTAACCATGACATTGTGGCAACTGTGCTGAAATTGAAGTGTGAATCTGCACCATTTCAAAAATACATGTTTGCAGATAACGTCGTTAATGAACTAAAACCACTGGACTGGTGGAAGTCGCAATCACTTGTTCTTCCAGCGAAGATAATAAATGTAGCTACTCAGCTACTGACTGCATCGGCTTCATCGGCAGGAGTAAAGAGATTGTTTTCTTCATTTGGTTTTGTGCACACAACACCAGTCCGAAACCGCTTAGGAACTGCTAAAGCAGGACAACTAGTTTTCCTATTAAAAGTCCTAAATAAACAGTAGGCTTAAAGGACTGATGTATTCACTGAAGATGTTTGCTTACTTCAAACGTTAGAGATAGGCTATTGTTAAAAAGTACTTACTCTCTGTAGTTCAATTCTGATTGTTTAATAGTGCAAATAAAAATTATTAGGTTTTATAATCATCAACTGTTTTAATATTTTTATTTGTGTAAAATAATTTGATTTGCAAAAAGACAAAGTTTTGCTTGTGTACAACTTGATTAAAAAATCCTATTTAAATCAAAAAAATCCGATTTAAATCAAAAAAATCCGATTTTTTTGATTTTTTTAAAAAAATCATGATTTTTATCCACCCTGCTTGTAGTTGGTTTCTACTGTTTGGGCACATAAGGGGCTCTGCAAACGTAACAAGATGCCCGCAGACCATTCCATCAAGTCGGCATTTCAAAGCATCACTACATCCCTTCCGAGCACTGACGTGTGCCCAAACAGTGGTTACTCCCCACATATGGGGTACCAGCGTACTCAGGACAAACTAGACAACAACTTTTGGCGTCCAATTTCTCCTGTAACCATTGTGAAAATAAAAAATAGGGGGCTAAAAAAATCATTTTTTGAGAAAAAAAAATATTTTTTATTTTCAAGGCTGTGCGTTATAAACTTCTGTATAGCACCTGGGGGTTCAAAGTGCTCACTGTGCATCTAAATAAGTTCCTTAGGGGGTCTTGTTTCCAAAATGGGGTCATTTGTGGGGGAGCTCCAAAGTTTAGGCACACAGGGGCTCTCCAAACACGACATGGTGTCCGCTAACGATTGGAGCTAATTTTCCATTAAAGTCAAATGGCGCTCCTTCCCTTCTGAGCCCTGCTGTGCACCTAAACAGTGGTTCCCCCCTCATTTGGGACACCAGTGTACTCAGGAAAAACTGTACAACAACTTTTGGTGTCCAATTTATCCTGTTACCCTTGGGAAAATAAAAAAATAGGCTAAAAAATAATTTTTGAGAAACAAAAATGACTTATTTTCACTGCTCTGCGTTTATAAACTTCTGTGAAGAACTTGGGGGTTCAAAGTGCTCACTACACATCTAGATAAGCTCGTTGGGGGGTCTAGTTTCCAAAATGGGGTTACTTGTGGGGGGTTTCTACTGTTTAGGCACATCAGGGGCTCTGCAAACGCAACATGACGCCCGCAGAACATTCCATCAAGTCTGCATTCCAAAATGGCTCTCCTTCCCTTCTGAGCTCTCCCATGCGCCAAAACAGTGGTTCCCCCCCACATATGGGGTATTGGTGTACTCAGGACAAATTGCACAACAACTTTTGTGGTCCAATTTCTCCTGTTACCCTTGTGAAAATAAAAAATAGCGGGCTAAAAAATCATTTTTGAGGAAAAAAATGATTTTTTTATTTTCACTGCTCTGCGTTATAAACTTCTGTGAAGCACTTGGGGGTTCAGAGTGCTCACAACACATCTAGATAAGTTCCATAAGAGGTCTAGTTTCCAAAATGGTGTCACATGTGGGATTTTTCATTGTTTAGGCACACAGGGGCTCTCCAAAGCGTCATGGTGTCCGCTAATGATTGGAGCTAATTTTCCATTCAAAAAGTCAAATGGCGCTCCTTCCCTTCTGAGCCCTGCTGTGCGCCCAAACAGTGGTTTATGACCACATATGAGGTATATGTGTACTCAGGAGAAATTGCCCAACAAATTTTAGGATCCATTTTATCCTGTTGCCCATGCGAAAATGAAAAAATTGATGCTAAAATAAAATTTTTGTTGGAAAAATTAAAATGTCCATTTTTTCCTTCCACGTTGCTTTAGTTCCTGTGAAGCACCTGAAGGGTTAATAATCTTCTTGAATGTAGTTTTGAGTAGCTTGAGGGGTGCAGTTTTTATAATGGTGTCACTTTTGGGTATTTTCTACCATATAGACCCCTCAAAGTGTCTTCAAATGTGAGGTGGTCCCTAAAAAAATGGTTTTGTAAATTTTGCTGTAAAAATGAGAAATCACTGGTCAACTTTTAACCCTTATAACTTCCTAAAAAAAAAAAATTTAGCTTCCAAAATTGTGCTGATGCAAAGAAGACAAGTGGGAAATGTTATTTATTAACTATTATGTGTCACATAACCCTCTGGTTTAACAGAATAAAAATTCAAAATTTGAAAATTGCGAAATTTTCTAAATTTTCGCCAAATTTCCATTTTTTACAAATAAATGCAAAAATTGTCGACCTAAATTTACCACTAACATGAAGCCCAATATGTCACGAAAAAACAATCTCAGAATCGCTAGGATCCGTTGAAGCGTTCCTGAGTTATTACCTCATAAAGGGACACTGGTCAGAAATGCAAAAAATGGCAAGGTCATGAAGGGGTTAAGCTGAGTTTCACAGTACCAGCGAAGGCTATGATATTTCAGAAATCTCATGCACACACACCAGGGTGGATTTGATTTAAATCAAACTGATTTAAATCACGATTTAAATCACGATTTAAATCACTAGTCAGTAAGGCTTGATTTAAATCATTGATTTAAATCAAAGTTTCTACCTAAACTAGTTCTTGCTACTTTAACATGCAAGTAGATGAAGATTTTTAGAATCACTTTTTATATTACTTTTTTCTCCCCAGTTTAATGGGTTAATCATTCATATTTGGACACCACTGTTCTGTTGTACTTAGGAAGGAGAAAAATAATCCTGACCTTAATAACAATTTAAATAGATTTATTCAACTGAAACAATAACAACATTACAGCATAAGTTATTTGCTTAAACAAACATCCATGTTTGTTAACTAATTTGGCTAAACAAAATATATATATTTTAAGAAACTTAGACTGTCAGCCCAGCCGACACATGAAAAACTTAAATACTACTGTCCCTGCTGTCCTCTGTAGCTCACTCGTCGTCATCTTCATCACCGCACTTCTCATGATGTTGCCTCATTCGCGCCACCAGGCCTTGCATCTCTTTGTTGCATCGTTTGCATTTTGCACGCATGCCTGCCTTACCGATAGGCGAAGGAGCTTCATTAAAATATTCCCAAACTGGGTCTCTTTTATACGGCCTTCTGCCATTATAAGGAAAGAATGTAATAAACCTCAGATCGTACACACAAACAGATCCAGACTTGTCTGTCTGTGGCTATGCTGCAGTATTGTGCTCAAAGTTTCACTTTCATTTTCTTGTCAGCTTGCCCTTCCTCCTCCTCACACTTAGATTCACATTCTTCTTGTGTTGTGCAGATCTATTCCACTCCAAACAATCAGAAACATATTGTCTAACTTCTTGGACTTGGCACTGAAGGGGTTGATTCTGTATTCATATAGGTTTGTAGAACAATAGGATTAAGGTCTTTTTCTCAACTCTGTTCATGTTGTAACATTTTTGCCGTGAAGAAGAGGCTGGGACCTCTGCGGAGTCAAATTCAGTTTTCAGAACTGCGTAAGTAAAGCGAGCGTCTGTGATAATATAGGAGAGAAACTGCCCACTAATCCTACAGAAACCTCTGGAAGAGCATGGCATTGTGAATGTTACACATATACAGCCTTTATTCTACTGAGTTAAACAACTCAGCTTTATCTCATGATGGAAGAACCTTTGGATGATAAAATATTTTCCTCAAAAAGCAGTTTATTGAAAAAAAATCCGATTTAAATCAAAAAAATCCGATTTAAATCAAAAAAATCCGATTTAAATCAAAAAAATCCGATTTTTTTGATTTTTTTAAAAAAATCATTGATTTTTATCCACCCTGACACACACTGATTTTTTTTTTCCTGACTGATTTGGAAAACTTGCAATTTTGCAAAGTGCATCATGTCGATTCTTTCAGCGTTTTTGCAGTGTTTTTTCACCCATGGAAAGCAATGGGTAAGTACAAAAAAAAAAAACGCAGGTGTCAGGTTTTGCTGCATTTTTAGTGCAAAAACATAAGGAAGTTGCATCATGTTTTTTGGGGGGCACTAAACTTTATCAACAGAGACAATAAAAATGCAGCAAAAACTCAGCAAAACCTGTTTTTTGTAAGCAGCTTCTTAACTGTCAAAAGAGCAGGTTTTGCCTGCAGAATATAAATACAGCAAAAACACAATATGTGATACATAGGTACAGGGGGTACTTGTTGCCACTGTTGAGCATATACTGTCAGAAGATAGTCATGGCCAAAAGTTTTGAGACTGACACAAATTTTGGTTTTCACAAGGTTTGCTGCATTTGTGTTTTTTGACCTTTTTTCCTATGGTTGCTGAAGTACAATTATAAGCATTTCAGAAGTTTATACTTTTATTGACAAATATATAATGTTTATGCGAAGACATAATATTTACAGTGATGACTCTTATTTTTCATAAACTTCAGAAAATCGCCCTGACAGGATCTATATCCGCTGCCAAATCCTGACTGATGACAATTCATTCTTGCCTAATCAGTGTTTGTAGTTTATCACAATTTCTGTGTTTTTTGTTTGTCCACCCGCATTTTGAGGATTGACCAGAGGTTCTCAATGGGATTGAGGTCTGGGTAGTTTCCTGGCCATGGACCCAAAATTTCAATGTCTTGTTCACCGAGCCTCTTGGTTATCACTTTTGCCTTCTGACATAGAGCTCCATCAGGCTGAAAAATGTATTAATCATCACCAAATTGTTCCTAGAACTGTTCTCAGAAGTTACTCTTGGAGGATTTTTAGTTACCCTTGTCTATTTATATTAATGTTCTTTAGGTATTTAGGACACTGCTCTCTCCTGGCTCTCTTCCTATCTTTCTGACCGTTCCTTCAGTGTTTTGTTCTCTGGCTCCACGTCATCTCCTCTTCCTCTCGCTGTCTGGGTACCCCAGGGCTCAATCCTTGGCCCCCTTCTCTTCTCTCTCTACACGGCCCCAATTGGACAGACCATCAGCAGATTTGGCTTTCAGTACCATCTTTATGCTGATGACACACAACTATTGTGAGACAGTGAAGGGGTATGTATTGGATGGGGTGTACATCTCGCCCACGTACTTAGCTGACTGGCATAAGGGAAATGTATGGCTTTGTAAACCTAGTGGTGGAGCAAGTTCACTACACCCTCCATTCAGTACAGGCTTGCAGCTCAAACCTGAGGCCACTCAGGTTGTAATTGGGCAGCCAGAAGTAGGTGGTAGGAGAACACAGACATTGAGCTCTCAGTCTGGATCTGACTCCAGACGCTGTTGGAGTCTCCGGGAAACCACACGCTGGTAAATACTGAATATATGTGTTGTTTTGGGCCAGGCTGGTAGAGTCTGGGCCCCGATAGTGAAGAAACTATCTGTGTTTAGTGAGTAGCCGGACAGGCTTAGGATTTTGGTTTATGAGTTGGTTTTGCTTATGTTCGTTTGCTGTGGATGTTCAATAAAGCTGGTTGCGGCCAGTTTGTACCAGAATTGCTGTCTGTGATTGAACTGTTTTATGCCACTCCGTCTACCCGAGACGGCGATCCCAGAGCTATATCCCCTGAAAAGCTTACAATTGGTGCTCGAATGCGGGCAGCACAGTGGCTAAAACAGCAGCAAAGAAAGGAAAAAAAAATTTTTTTTTCCAAAGCAGCCTTAAAGAGACAGTAGCCCTAAAAGTGTCTGCACAGCAAAGCTGAACTGGCTGTGGTAAAGACTGTGGAGTGTATATGTCCTGGGTAAAGGCTGCCGTTGCCAGGACCGACAAGTCTGACAGTATGGAGGCGCTGCTTAAACATATGGCGCAAGTTAGTGTGCAACAGCAGGAGACTAACCAATTGTTAAGGGAGCAGGTTGCAGCACTACGCCAGGATCTCAGCGCCTCGTCCCAGAGTGAGTCAAGGGCACCTGCGTTGTCTGCAGTAAAGAAGTGGCCGGAGCCTGACGTCAGCAAACCTGTCCAAATGGTCGAAGAGGTGATAGTGGACCGCTACACCCGAGCACTAAAGAAGTGGATGGAGCCTGACGTCAGCAACCCTGCCCAAATGGTCGAAAAGGTGATAGTGGACCGCTACACCCAAGCACTTCCTCCTGAGGTACAGCAAGAGGTCGGACAAGGAGACCACCCAGACGCCAAGCAACTCGTCAGCCTGATAGAGAGGTACTTCGCCACCAAGGACTACCTCCATGACCAGCCGTCTGAGCGGTCGTCACTTCAGAGTTCCCGGCCGCCGAACTCTCCTGGTAAGAGCGTTCCAGCTTTTGGGGACAGGGGGTATGCTGATAGACGGGGACAACCCCGAGGGGACATATGGGAGGAAAAGGGTGATACTTCCCTGTCGGGAGACCCCAGGCCTAGAAAGGTCTCCCCGTCTGAACTCCCAGACCAGAGACAGTGTTGGAGATGCCGTGAAAGGGGTCATATTTCAGCCAACTGTCCACTAGTGGGGGAGCCTATGGACTGTGATGCTGGCAGGTCCCTCTCTCTCTTCGCAGAACCCGTATGTGTGGCCACCCCAGCCGAAGAGACTGGACCACAGGTGTCCACGGTGGTTATAAATGGCTGCCCAGCACAAGTCCTCCTAGACTCAGGGAGTCGAGTGACTCTCGTACATGACAGCCTGATTGATAGGGACTTCATCCCCGATAAACACTTGAGTGTGGTGTGCATCCATGGAGACACCAAAGTCTACCAGAGACTACCGTGGACTTGGTCCCCAAACTCGGGGAGGTCTCATATGAAGTAGGGGTAGTGAAGAACCTGATGCACCCCGTCGTATTGGGTAGTGACTTTCCCCTGTTTAGGGATCTCTGGGGGAAAAATGATTCTACTGGACAGTGTAATGGAGCTCCTACGGAGGTTGCGCGGTCCCCAGGGGCGGACCACAATGCTAGTGGGCCGTTAAACTTATGTGATGATACTGATAATGATAATGATGATGACCATAATAATGATGATGACCATGATAATGATGATGACAATGATAATGATGATGACCATGATAATGATGAATTTCCTTTTCAGGTGATGTTGGGAGACGAGGATAGTTGTTCTCAGGAACCGAATGTCCCTGACCTACCTGTGTCCCGTGACAATTTTGGGAGTGAGCAGTTGCGAGACCCCACTCTTAAAATGGCCCAGGAAAATATAACTGTTCTAAATGAGGTTCCCCAAGAGCCTGGGGAGAGGTTTCCTCATGTTGCCATGAACAATAACCTACTGTATAGGGTCACTAAAGTCCAGGGAGAAGTCGTGAGTCAGCTCCTGGTACCTAAGCCATATAGAAGCATGGTGCTGGGGTTGTCACATAGCCACGTGCTTGGTGGGCACCTGGGGATGGACAAGACCCAGGATAGAATTGCTCAGGGTATACCATTGGTTAAGGATCACCTGCAGAGAGCCCAAGAAGCTCAAAGCAAAATATTTAATCGGTCAGGAAAAATTAGGACTTTCGTAAAACCCCCTATACCTCTTGTGATAGTTGGTGACACATTGTCAGTACACCAAAAACAGGAAGTACGAGAGTTTTTGCGGAAAAGTCAGCAGAGGTGTTATGACTTACCTGGTCGTACTTCTCTGGTGAGGCACTATACCAAGACTGAGCCCGGCACTAAGGTCAAGCTGAAACCGTGCAGGATACCCGAAGCCCACAGAGAGCATAGGCCTGGGAGGTTACAGGGTAGTGCCGATGCCTTGTCCGGAGTTCACTGTCTCTTTAGGATTGATGACCAGCCCTCCGGTCTGGAGAAGAGGGGGGGATATGTGAGACAGTGAAGGGGTATGTATTGGATGGGGTGTACATCTCGCCCAGGTACTTAGCTGACTGGCAGAAGGGAAATGTATGGCTTTGTAAACCTAGTGGTGGAGCAAGTTCACTACACCCTCCATTCAGTACAGGCTTGCAGCTCAAACCTGAGGCCACTAAGGTTGTAATTGGGCAGCCAGAAGTAGGTGGTTGAGAACACAGACATTGAGCTCTCAGTCTGGATCTGACTCCAGACGCTGTTGGAGTCTCCGGGAAACCACACTCTGGTAAATACTGAATATATATGTTGTTTTGGGCCTGGCTGGTAGAGTCTGGGCCCCGATAGTGAGGAAACTATCTGTGTTTAGTGAGTAGCCGGACAGGCTTAGGATTTTGGTTTATGAGTTGGTTTTGCTTATGTTCGTTTGCTGTGGACGTTCAATAAAGCTGGTTGCGGCCAGTTTGTACCAGAATTGCTGTCTGTGATTGAACTGTTTTATGCCACTCTGTCTACCCGAGACGGCGATCCCAGTGCTATATCCAATGAAAAGCTTACAATCTACACGTCATCTCCCGACCTTACCCCTGCTGTATTACAGAACGCCAGTGACTGTCCGCAGTCTCCAACATCATGTCCGCTCTCTATCTGAAACTCAACCTCTCCAAAACTGAACTTCTTCTGCTCCCGCCGTCTGCTAACCTACTTAAATCTGACATTTCCCTCTCCGTGGGCAGCACCATAATTACACCCCGGCAGCAGGCTCGCTGTCTGGGTGTTATGTTTGACACCAATCTCTCCTTCACCTCCCATATACAATCTCTTGCCGCCTACACCTAAAGAACATCTCTAGAATCCGCCCTTTTCTCACCATGGAAACAACAAAAACCCTCACTGTAGCATTGATCCACTCCCGCCTGGACTACTGCAACGCTCTATTACTTGGCCTCCCCCATTACTCGACTATCCCCTCTCCAGTCCATCCTTAATGCAGCAGTCAGGGTCATCCATCTGGCTAATCGGTATTCGGACGCGTCCGCTCTTCGCCAGTCCTTACATTGGCTGCCCATTCATTATAGGATCCAATTCAAAGTACTTGTTCTCACCCACAAAGCTCTCCACAGTGCAGCACCCCCCTATATCTCCTCCCTCATTTCTATCTATTGGCCTAACCGACTGCTGCGCTCTGCAAACGACTTTCGACTAAACTCTGCACTAATCCGTACCTCCCACTCCCGACTCCAAGACTTCTCCCTCGCTGCGCCAATCCTCTGGAATACTCTACCCCAAGAAATTAGGACTACACACAATTTGCATGGTTTCAGGCGTTCCCTCAAAACACATTTGTTCAGAGCGGCCTATCACATTCACTAATCAAAGTCATTCTATGTGTAAGTGTGTGTGTGTAGCCCGTTCTCTTTCTCCATCCATCCCTCACTCCCTCAAGATGGCTGGACCATCATTGTAAATGCACCATTGTATATACACACCTGTACTTTGTATCTCCCCCACCTCATTGTAGATTGTAAGCTCTCACGAGCAGGGTCATCTTATTTTGCTTTAATTATTGTATTGTTAACGCTGTTACTTATGACTTGTGTTTTCAAACTGTTAAACTGTAAAGTACTGCGGAATATGTTGACGCTATATAAATAAAGATTATTATTATTACGTTCTTAGGCAAATTTGTGAGTGAGACCACTCCTTTGGATGAATGGTCTCAGGATACTTTACTGTTGGCATGACACAGGACTAATGGTAGGGTTCATCTTTTCTTTTCCAGATCATCATTCTTACAGATGACCCAAACAGTCTGAATGGGGCTTCATCAGAAAAAAAGATGAACCTGTACTACATAAATTCTAGGATGATTACATATAACATAAAGCTAGAAAATTTTGTGATTAAATTATAACCAATACTTTTGACGGTGACGGTAGTGAAAATATCTGTTCTGCGCTGCCAAATACGTTGGTGCTGTACATACGTGTCATGATCATGCATGTTCGTGATAAAATATAAGATCATAACAAAACATTAAATTTATCTTTTATTAACAAATTTCAGTGTTATTGTCTCGTTTAGGTTTTATTATTCAACTACCAGTGTCTTTTATGCAAAAGTACAGTATTAAATTCCCATTTAAGGGACATTTGAAGGAGTAGCAATACGTTGGCGTGATCTAGATAAACGCAGTTCATTAAGACAAATGTGCCTTCGGTGTCCTGTTGGGTTTAAAATTGAGTGCTGCTAATGGGAACAGTGGAAAATTTAAACTTCGGCTTTCAATAGTAGGTGGTAATGTTTAAAAATGAAAGTATTCTAGTCTTTATTACTTTATTTTTGCATATTTCATTCTTATTTTGTCTGCAGGCAACTGAGCAATCATCTATGAAACAGTGATCAGCCCGTACAGTGACACATTAAGACATCTGTGTCCAACTAGAAACGCCTCATGTGCATCATTTTTTTCAAGTTTGATCCCCGTCCAGTCTCCAAAAATGCTTACAGGTACATAAATCTTTCAGCCAAGACACCAAAATGAAGTATGGCTGGGTTATTTAGAAATGATTTACAATTTGTTTGCTGCATTAGCGATCTTACACTGGCAGTTCAATTCTACTTTGTGTTGTGATTTAAACTTGTCATGTAAAACTATGATATTAACCTGTAGTGCTAATAGTGCTCTGACACAGTGTGGCTGCAGCACGGAGAGCCTCGCTGCCGTAAGAAAATTAGCTTTCAGCTGCAGATGAAGGAAGGGAGACACACTAGACATTACTAGTGGGTAGTCGGAGCCCAGACGAGATAGACACCTCAGATTAAAAAGAGTGTTGACCGGCCCCTCCAGCTCGGGCTCCTCCTACTCAGCTCTCCAGTTTTCAATTTGAGGTCAGAGAAGATAGTCGCTGCTGGAAGCAGCTCCTCAGAAGATTTTATTTTTTATCGGACAAGAGACTTGGACTCACCAAATGTGGTCTAGAGGTCTCAGGGGTCTCAGCGCTGCTGGACCCCAACCTCTCCCTTGGCGGATCTGTATTACCCTATATGGTGGTCCCTGCAGAACCCTGCCGGCCCGGGGGGATGAGGATGGCTTCCCTGGCGGGGACGCAAACCGCGCTGCAGGGGTCACTGCGATCCCCGCCCTGGGGGGAAGCATGGGCACGCGCCAGAAACCCCTGGGGGTCCCTGTGGCGCTTTCGGCTGGTGAGTACTCCACATTTTTATTGATGTGTGTGAGTGATTCAGCGACTGCTGCGGCAGTCGCTGTTACAATATACATGCCGGTGACTGTGTTTTTTTGTCCGCAGGTGGATGCCTGCAGGACATAGAGAACGGGAGAGAGGAGTGCGCACTTTTTTATTTGAATTTTGCGCCGCTCTGAGCGCGCGATTTACGGCAGTCTCCATTTCCGGCTTCTCTCATGAAGCACACGGAGACACAGCGCGGCGGCCATTATAAGCAGGCTGAAGGCTCCCCGGACATCGCTCCCCTCCCGGCAAGCGCTGCACCGCGACCAGCTGGGTGAGTAGCTTCTACCCGCAGGGCAGAAGTTTAACCCCCTCACCCCCACAGCGCGGGCGCCTTTCTGAGGCACAAATGGGTGGCAGACTGCGCTGCCTGCAGCTGTTATCACAGGGGGCTCGCACACCATTTTCATAAAAAGGTTGTGGGAGCCTGCGATATTATTATTGCCACTATTTTTTCCAAACGATCCCGAGAACGGCGCATATTATGCGATCGTTTGTGTGATCATTTTTAAGGTCGCTAGTAGCTGCCAGTCTGGGCGATCTCATTGACAGCGCATAAGCGGTTAGCGATCCCCTTAATGACTTTGGCGTTCATTGCGATCTACAAAACAGCGCAATTTTTTTTTAGCGATCTTGTTGAATTTTCTTTAGTGTGGCATAGCTGTCCTGCAGCTGCTGCCTTATAGAGGCACTGGGGGCTCGCACACCCTTTTTCTTTACCAAGGTGTGGGGAGTCTGCGACTTTAACCCTTTCTTAGGCGATTAACTCCTAATGAGGGACAGCTGGGGTAGCTCTCTCTTTAAGAGCTTCAACCCTTCAGCGTTCTTTTTTTCTTTAAAGAAACGCACTTTAACCTGCCGTATACTGTGCAAGGTCAGAGACCGTCTCCCAGATCTGCTACAGGATCAGTCTCGCATATCTGACACGCAGACCTCGACGGCGTCAAGCGCAGCGGTCGGAGGTTCCAGGGTGTCAAAATGGAGGCCCTCGCTAGTTTTTATGGATGGCCTGTCTGTCTTTCTAGATTATTGAGTGTCAGCTAGATCCTCTCAAGGAAGTGACACAAGCCGGTGCCTTCCTTCCCGCATAAGAGGAGGATCGGCAAAGGGACACTCTGCCTCTCTTTTGGACCGTTAAGAGGTTTTTATTGGAGGCGTTACAGTTACCGGAGGAGGTATCTGGACGTCCTGGTAAGTCGGCCCGGATGTTTTCAGTCGCGATCAGTTTTACCATCACTGGATGAGCTTAATGGGACAGTGGAGAAGGAGCGCCTGTGTCCAGATATTTGAGACACTGTATCCGTGTTCTACGGAGTTGATTGATTGATAATTGAATTCCTTATCCTGAAGTGAATGTCCCTTTATCCCGGCTTAGCAAAATCTTCCCGTTAAAGGGAAGGCGAGTCTGCAGGATCCGCTGGACAGAAAAACGTAGATGGCAGCAAAATCCATCTACGAGGCCGCGGGTCATGGATTCAGTATTAGAGTCCATATGTGCTTGTAAAGCTTCCCTGAGCCGGTTGGGCCGTCTATGGACGGCGTGGCAAGATGGATCCCCTCTATCGAAGTAGATGGACTTTTCAAGTTGTGGAGGATACTGCGTCACTGCTATCCAGGGCGCAATCCTCGGCGGTCACAGTCAGAAGAGCACTGTGGCTTAGACAGTGGACCGGGGACGCGGTTCCCAAGCAGGGTTTGCTATCTTTAACTTACAAGGTCGTCAGTTATTTGAGCCTGACCGCACGGAGCTGATCGCAAAGGCAAAGGAAACGGTTTTACCGCAGCGCAAAGCTGTGACTTCTGCGTCTGGCAGGACTAGTGCCGGTAGTGTCGGCAATCCTTTCGGTCCAGGGGACGTTTCGGTCAGCCCTCTTGGGGATCGGGTCGTCCCTCTTTTTCAGGAAAAAAGACCTCTCAGAAATCTCGCTCTCCCTGGAAACAAAGTTTCCGTCAATCTGACAAAAAAAAAAAAAAAAACCCCGCTAAAACAGATTGACGCCAGGTTTCCACTCGAGGGCTCTCGAGTGGGGGGTCGCCTGCTTCTATTCAAATTGACTTGGGTTTCCCGCGTTCCGGACACCTGGGTGACGCGGGGTGTGTCGGCAGGCCACTTCATAGAGTTTTCTTCTCGACCCCCGGACAGTTTTTTACCAGTCTCGCTTTCCGTCAGAGCCCGAGCTATGTGCCGCTCTGCTGCGAGAAGTCGACTCTTTTCTGCAGAAGGGTGTGATGGTACCGTTCCCACCAGAGGACAGGGGAAGAGGGTTTTATTCCAACCTCTTTGTGGTCCCCAAAAAGGAGGACAAATCTCGCCCCATCCTGGATTTCAAAAGATTGAATCGACATGTCCACACCCAAAAATTTCGCATGGAGTCGCTTCGCTCCGTTATGGCAGCCTTGTCGCAGAACGACTTTTTGGTGTCAATCGACATTCGCAGACGCTCATTTGCACGTTCCAATCGAAAGGGCTCACCAACGTTATCTTCGTTTTGCCATAGGTCAGGACCATTACCAGTTTGTGGCTCTGCCATTCGGTTTGGCCTCAGCGCCCAGAGTTTTTACAAAAATTCTGGCGCCTCTCAGGGCAATAATACGAAGACAGGGGGTCACGATTCTTCCCTACCTGGACGACCTTTGGATTGTGGCGTCCTCAAAGGAGGAGGCGGTGACGGCTCGCAATCTATCCCTTCAGCTCCTGGAGGACTTCGGGTGGCTGGTCAATTGGGAGTAGTCGTCTCTGGAACCGTCACAATCAATTCTGTTTTTGGGGATGCATTTTGACACGGTACGAGCAGTGGTGTCCCTGCCTCCAGACAAGCAAGCATGTCTCTTTCGACATGCACGGGTGATGAAGCCTTCAACAGCAATGTCCCTTCGAAGATGTGTGCGTCTTCTGGGGTTGATGGTGGCTTCAATGGAGGTACTTCCGTTTGCCCAATTTCATTCCAGGGCTCTCCAAAAGTTCATTCTGAACCACTGGGATCGGTCGCAGACCTCACTGATTGCAGTGTTATCATCTCCCACAAAGTACGAGAGTCTCTAAGATGGTGGATACGTCCGAAAGAGTTATCCTTGGGGAAGTTTTTCCTTCCTCCGAAGTGGTCGGTCATAACCTCCGATGCCAGCCTGACAGGCTGGGGGGTGTCTGGAACGATCTCTGGACTCAGGGAGTATGGTCGTCGGAAGAGTCTGTCTTGCCGATCAACATCCTCGAATTGAGGGCGATTTTTCTTTTGCCTCCAACACTGGACGGTCCCTTTAAGCGGTCTGCCTGTCCGAATGCAGACAGACAATGCGACGGCGGTCGCATATATCAATCACCAAGGCGGGACAAGGAGTTCCAGACTCATGGTGGAGGTATCTCGGATCCTGATATGGGCAGAGACCAGATTTCCAGCCATCTCTGCGATCCACATGCCAGGAGTTCAGAATATCACGACGGACTTTCTAAGTCGCGAGAAGTTGGATCCCGGAGAATGGAGTCTTCATCCGGAAATTTTTGCACTGCTGTGCTCCCGTTGGGGAACTCCCCAAGTGGATCTGATGGCATCCAGGTTCAATGCCAAGTTACCGACATTGATGTCCAGGTACAAGGATCCGAAGGCTGTAGCGGTGGATGCTCTAGTGGCTCCGTTGGACTGATTCACACTAATCTATGTGTTCCCGCCGATTTCTTTGCTACCTCTGGTACTCCGTCGGATCAGACTAGAGAGAATCTCGGCTATAGTGATAGCCCCAGATTGGCCAAGGAGAACGTGGTTCTCGACACTGGTGTCACTCCTGGCGGCACCGTCATTTCCACTTCCTCTTCGCCCGGACCTGTTAACCCAAGGGCCCGTTCGTCATCCGGACCTGAAGTCTCTGCGTTTGACGGCGTGGCTCTTGAGACCGAAATATTGACTCGTCGAGGTTTTTCAGCCGAAGTCATTGCCAATTTGCGAGCGGCCAGAGGTCCGGCTACTACATAGAATTTACCACAAGACTTGGGAAGCCTACTTTTCGTGGTGTTCGGGTTCTTTAAGGAATCCGAGGATTTTTTTCCATTCCCAATTTGTTGGCTTCCTGCAATTCGGGCTGGACAAGGGTTTGGCAGTGAGCACCCTGAGGGGTCAGGTTTCTGCTCTGTCCTTGCGGTTCCGAAAGGCTACCGCCTCGCGTAGGGACGTGCGTTCCTTTTTTCGCGGAGTAACCTGCCAGTTTCCACCGCGGAAGGCGCTTGTGTCTCCTTGGCGTCTCATCCTTGTTTTGGAGGCTCTTCAACATGGGCCTTTTGAGCTTATGGACTTTGTTAGTTTTTCTTTGCTCTCTTGGAAGGTTGCCTTCCTAGTGGCGGTCACCTCTTTGAGAAGGGTTCCTGAGTTGGCGGCTCTTTCTTGCTCGCCTCCCTTCCTGGAGTTTTCACCCGGATCGTGTAGTGCTACGCACACGGAGCGACTTCTTACCTAAGGTGGTGTCGCAATCTCATGTTAACCAGGATATTGTGTTGCCCTCTCTTTGTCCGAGGCCAAGAAATGCGAAGGAACGGGCCTTGCACGCATTGGATTTGGTGCGGGCTTTGAAGTTCTTTTTGTCTGTTACTCAAGGTTTTCGGAAGTCAAACTCTCTGTTTGTGATTCCAGCAGGTCGTTGGCGTGGTAAACGAGCTTCCAAGGACTCTATAGCTCTTTGGATTCGGTCGGCCTTTTGGAGGCTTACCGACTTAAAAGCGAACCTTGCCCGATTAAGATTCGAGCTCACTCCACGAGGGCTGTGGCTTCCTCGTGGGCCTTTCATCAAGGAGCCTCGGCAGCTCAGCTCTGCCGAGCGGCGACCTGGCTTTCTGTCCACACTTTTATAAGGTTTTATAAGGTGGACGTCAGTGTTTCTGTTGATGCGGCCTTAGGACGTAGGGTCCTGCAGGCGGCCATAGTTTAAAGTTCTAGTTAACTTGTATTTGGCGCCTGTTGCGCATTTATCTAGGTTGTTGGGATTCTGCCTTTTTTGGTTTTTTTTCCCACCCTAGTTTTTGGACTGCTTTGGGACGTCCCACTGGTAATGTCTAGTGTGTCTCCCTTCCTTCATCTGCAGCTGAAAGACGGATTTTGGTAAGAACTTACCTGTAAAATCCTTTTCAGCGAAGAAGGAAGGGAGACACACATCCCTCCCATGGCAGAAGTGTGTTGTTGTTTTTCAGATACGGCGTGACCCTTCTCTGATAGCGATTATCTGGGCTGAGGTCGACGCGCTAAGGCTCTGTTCCAGCATCGCCAGCTCATCGCAGTGGTCAGGTCCAGTGAGTAGTACCTGGAACTGTGTGATTTTTGCCTACATGCATGCATAACCTGTATTTTTGTGTTTTATTTTCTGAAGTCCTTCAGAAGGGGTTATGTTGCTCCGCTGGTGATATTGCTCTTCCTTAAGCTTGGTACAACTGGAGAGCTGAGTAGGAGGAGCCCGAGCTGGAGGGGCCGGTCAACACTCTTTTTAATCTGAGGTGTCTATCTCGTCTGGGCTCCGCCTACCCACTAGTAATGTCTAGTGTGTCTCCCTTCCTTCTTCGCTGAAAAGGATTTTACAGGTAAGTTCTTACCAAAATCCGTCTTTATTCCCCTCAGTAGCCTTGCTCTTTCAGTCTAAGGGTATGTGCACACGTTGCGGATTTATAAAGTGCCCTGGATGAAACTGCACCTCCTATACATAAAACAATACGACACAGACGCCGACAACCGTGGCACACGCTGCAAACACGTTTCCTGCAGCGGTGCTCCAGGTGCGCCGAACGTCTGTGGAGGAAATCTAATCTATCCGAAGATTTCATACATTACAAGTTTATGCTTAAAACATACAACTCTTCCCTTCACCTTTCCAAACAAACCTATTTCAACACACTCATCACCTCACTATCCAATAATCCCAAACGTCTCTGACACTTTTCACTCCCTACTGAACCCAAAAGTGCAGGCTCCAACCACGGATCTCCGTGCTGACGATCTGGCCAATTATTTCAAAGAAAAAATTGACCACATCCGACAGGAAATTATCTCCCAATCCCCTCATACCATTCACTGTCCTCCCTCTCCCACTGCATCCAGCTCACTCTCTGACTTTGAAACAGTCACAGAAGAAGTAGTAATCAGGCTTCTTGCATCTTCTCGCCCTACCACTTGCATCAGTGACCCCCATTCCGTCACATCTCCTTCAGTCCCTTTCCTCTGCTGTCACCTCTCACCTAACAAAAATATTCAACCTCTCTCTCTCTTCCGGTATCTTTCCCTCCTCATTTAAACATGCCATCATACATCCATTACTTAAAAAATCATCCCTCGAACAAAACTGTGCCGCTAACTATAGACCTGTCTCTAATCTTCCCTTCATCTCTAAACTCCTGGAACGCCTGGTCCACACCCGTCTTATTCGCTATCTTTCAGATAACTCTCTTCTCGACCCTCTTCAATCTGGTTTCCGCTCTTTACACTCTACTGAAACTGCCCTCACTAAAGTCTCTAACGATCTACTAACTGCTAAATCTAGTGGTCACTACTCTATGCTAATTCTCTTTGATCTCTCCGCAGCATTCGACACTGTGGACCATCAGCTCCTCCTCACTATGCTCCACTCCATCGGCCTCAAGGACACCGTTCTCCTGGTTCTCCTCCTATCTCTCTGACCATTCCTTCACTGTTTCTTTTGCTGGTTCCTCCTCCTCTCATCTTCCCCTTACTGTTGGGGTTCCTCAAGGATCAGTCCTAGGCCCCCTCCTCTTCTCTTTGTATACTGCCCCTATTGGACAAACAATCAGTAGATTTGGTTTCCAGTACCATCTCTATGCTGATGACACCCAATTATACACTTCTTCACCCGTTATCACGCCTGCCTTTCGAGAAAACACCAGTGATTGTCTTACCGCTGTCTCTAACATCATGTCCTCCCTCTATCTGAAACTGAACCTGTCAAAAACTGAACTCCTTGTGTTTCCTCCCTCTCCTTACCTACCTTTGCCTGACATTGCCATCTCCGTGTGTGGTTCCACCATTACTCCCCAGCAACATGCCCGCTGTCTTTGGGTCATACTTGATTCCAAGCTTTCATTCACCCCCCATATCCGATCACTGGCTCGCTCTTGTTATCTCCACCTCAATAACATCTCTAGAATTCGACCTTTTCTTACTTTCGACTCTGCAAAAACTCTTACTGTTTCTTTTATTCATTCTCGTCTGGACTATTGTAACTCTACTAATCGGTCTCCCTCTTACCAAACTCTCCCCTCTCCAATCTGTCTTGAATGCTGCAGCCAGGATCATATTCCTCACCAATCGTTATACCGATGCCTCTACCTTGTGCCAGTCATTACACTGGTTACCCATCCACTACAGAATTCAGTACAAACTTATTACCCTCACTCACAAAGCACTCCATGGCTCAGCACCACCCTACATCTCCTCCCTCGTCTCAGTCTATCATCCTACCTGTGCCCTCCGTTCTGCTAATGACTTGAGGTTAGCATCCTCAATAATCAGAACCTTCCACTCTTGTCTCCAAGACTTTTCACGTGCTGCGCCAATTACTTGGAATGCACTACCCAGGTTAATACGATTAATCCCCAATCCCCACAGTTTTAAGCATGCCCTAAAAACGCATTTGTTCAGACTGGCATACCGCCTCAACGCATTAACCTAACTATCCCTGTTGGCCCATTCAAAAAAATTTTTCTACCATAATCAGGTACCTCTTATTATGTTCTCACCCTCTTTATGCATTTAATAGCCCTCTGTGTCTGTACTGTTACATACATTGACTGTTAAGTTCATGCAGAATTACATGAACACCTGATTCTTACACTATGGCTGGTCCGAATAATGAAAGTAATTGTTACCATCCACCTTTTGTGTCTCCCCTTTTTCCTCATAGATTGTAAGCTTGCGAGCTGGGCCCTCATTCCTCTTGGTATCTACTTTTATCTGTGTTTATTGTTATGCTGTAATGTCTATTGTCTGTACAAGTCCCCTCTATAATGTAAAGTGCTGCGGAATATGTCGGCGCTATAGAAATAAAATTATTATTATTATTATTAGAGGCTTTTCCATAGCGTTTTTGGACGTGCGAAAACGCATCAGATCCGCAGTGTAGTGCACAGCCAATGTAAATCTATGGGAAACGCAGGTTTGTTGTGCGCATGGTGCGGAAAAAAATGCGCCGATTCGCAGCGCTTATTTTCCGCAGCATGTCAATTCTTTGTGCGGAACTGCAGCGTTTCTGCACCCATTGACTTGCATTGAGTCGGGCACATCCGCAGCAAAACCGCAGG
Organism: Oophaga sylvatica; assembly: GCA_033576555.1. Classification (NCBI taxonomy): domain Eukaryota; kingdom Metazoa; phylum Chordata; class Amphibia; order Anura; family Dendrobatidae; genus Oophaga; species Oophaga sylvatica. The sequence goes on along the minus strand of JARQOD010000001.1, from coordinate 782,465,382 downwards.
TCTAAAAAAGATCTGCGGTTTTGCTGTGGATGAAACGCTGCAGATCGGGAGGAGGGAAGCGTCTGGGCGGTGACTGTGTGCGGGGCACCGCGTGTATGTGTCTGTATAGTGTGTGCCGGGCTATGTGTGTGTGCACGTGTGTGGGAGGGTTGCCTCTGCTGTCCGGGCAGTCTGCGGGGGTTTCCTAGGCTGTCCGGGCAGTCTGCGGGGGTTTCCTAGGCTGTCCGGGTGGTTGCCGGGGGTCTGCCGGGGCTGTGCGGGGGTCTGCCGTGGCTGTGTGGCGGTTGACAGGGGCTGTGCGTGTGTGTATGCAGGCATCGTCCGATGGGACTACAAGTTCCATCCGGCCATGCCTGCTACACTGACAGTGAGTGACACATTAGCCAATGATAGGACAGTAGTAGTCCCATCAGCCGCCTAATGTGTTGAATGTAAAAAAAAAAAAAATACAGAACATACATTACATATAACATACAGTACATACACATAACATACAACACATAACATAGAGTACATACTTACCAATCACCTAATCACCGATGCCCTCGTCTCCTTTAACCCCTTAACGACCGCCGATACGCCTTTTAACGGTGGTCATTAAGGGTACTTAAACCACAGCGCCGTTAATTAACGGTACTGTGGAAAAAGCTCCTGCAGCGCCCCCTGTCCTCCGATCCTCCGTCCTCTTCATCCTGTAAAAAAATAATGGCGGGCGCATGCACAGTGCGCCGCCGACTCTGCCTGGTGGCAGATTCAAAAAATGAATGACTCCATTCATTCTCTAAAAGTACATTTTGATCACTGTGATAAACTATCACAGTGATCATAATAAAAAAAACAGTACATAAACCCCCCCTTTATCAGCCCCTTTGTTAGGGACATATAATTAAATTAAAGAAATTTTATTTATTTTTATTTTTCCATTAGGGTTATAATTAGGGTTAGAGTTACAATTAGGTTTAGGGTTAGCGTTAGGGTTAGGCTGGGTTCATACTGTGTTATGGCAGTCCGTTAGATGGACTGCGTTACAGCGCGGTGTAACGCAGTCCGTTAACGCTGCCATTCACCCCCATTTGAGGGCGCATGGTGACGCATGCTGTAAAGCGGCATGCATTCGCGACGTACCATCATTCAGTGACGGAGCCTCGGACGCGGGCTGCAGCGCCTGGGCTCCGTCACCGCTAGCGCAGATGAATCATCTGCTGATTCCTCTGCGCTAGCGGGTATAGCATAACGCAATCGCGTTATGCTATACCGTTACCAGCCCGTCAACGCTATGTGTTGAACGGGCTGGTAAAACGCAATATGATCCTAGCCTTAGTGTTAGGGTTACAATTAGGGTTGGGATTAGTGTTAGGGTTGGGATTAGGGTTAGGGGTGTGTTGGGGTTAGGGTTGGAGCTAGAATTGAGGGGTTTCCACTATTTAGGCACATCAGGGGGTCTCCAAACACGACGTGGCGTTCAAAAAGTCAAATGGCGCTCCCTCCCTTCCAAGCCCTGCCGTGCACCCAAACAGTGGTTTACCCCAACTATGGGGTATCAGCGTACTCAGGACAAATTGCACACCAATTTTGGGGTTCTAATTTCTCCTGTTACCCTTGGGAAAATAAAAAATAGCTGGCTAAAAAAATCATTTTTGAGGAAAAAAATGATTTATTATTTTCACGGCTCTGCGTTTATAAATTTCTGTGAAGCACTTGGGGGTTCAAAGTGCTTACCACACATCTAGATAAGCTCCTTGGGGGGTCTAGTTTCCAAAATGGTGTCACTTGCAGGGAGTTTCTACTGTTTAGGCACATCAAGGGCTCTGCAAACACAACATGACGCCCGCAGAACATTCCATCAAAGTCTGCTTTGCAAAATGGCGCTCCTTCCCTTCCAAGCTCTCCCATGCGCCCAAACAGTGGTTTCACCCCACATATGGGGTATCAGCGTACTCAGGACAAATTGGACAAAAACTTTGGTGGTCTAATTTCTCCTGTTACCCTTGGGAAAATAAAAAATTGGGGACTAAACGATCAGGTTTGTGGAAAAAATGATTTTTTATTTTCACGTCCGGGTGTTATAAACTTCTGTGAAGCACTTGGGGGTGCAAAGTGCTCACCACACATCTAGATAAGTTCCTTAGGGGGTCTAGTTTCCAAAATGGGGTTTCTTGTGGGGGTTTCCACTGGTTAGACACATCAGGGCCTCTACAAACGCGACATGGCGTCCAGCCAATTCTGCGTTGAAAAAGTCAAACGGCGCTTCTTCCTTTCCAAGCTCTGCCATGCACCCAAACATTGGTTTACCCCCACATATGGGGTATCAGCATGCTCAGGACAAATTGCGCAAAAACTTTTGGGGTCTTGTTACCCTTGGGAAAATAAAAATTGGGGTGAAAAGATCGTTTTTGTGGAAAAAAATATGATTTTTCAGCTGCAGATGAAGGAAGAGAGCCACAGTATTCATTACTGATGGGTAGGCGGAGCCCCAGATCAGGATGTTACCTCAGATCAAAAGAGTGATGACTGGCTGGCCCCTCCAGCTCGGGCTCCTCCTACTCAGCTCCAGTCTAAGATTTGAGGTCCAGAGGATGGTCGCTGCTAATGCAGCTCCTCAGAAGATTTTATTATTTTAATATTCGGACAGGAGACTTGGATCACTAGTTGGTCTAGAGGTCTCAGGGGTATCAGCGCTGCTGTACCCCAACCTCTCCCTTGGCGGATCTGTATTTACTCAAAGTCCCTGCAGAATCCTTGCCGGCCCTGGGGGATGAGGAGAGCTTCTCTGGCGGGAACGCAAACCACACGTGCGGTCACTGCGTTCTTCGCCCTGGGGGGAAGCATGGGCACTGCGCCAGAAACCCCTGAGGGTCCCTGTGGCGCCTTGGCTGGTGAGTACTCCACACAAATTTTAATAATAATTATGTGTGAGTGCTTTAGCGTCTGAATGAGCAGCGCTATTACTAATGTCAGTATGCTTCAGCGCTGCTGTGACAGCGTTACTACATGTATGTCAGTATGCTTCAGCGCTGCTGTGACAGCGCTACTACATGTAATGTCAGTATGCTTCAGCGCTGCTGTGACAGCGCTACTACATGTAATGTCAGTATGCTTCAGCGCTGCTGTGACAGCGCTACTACATGTAATGTCAGTATGCTTCAGCGCTGCTGTGACAGCGCTACTACATGTAATGTCAGTATGCTTCAGCGCTGCTGTGACAGCGCTACTACATGTAATGTCAGTATGCTTCAGCGCTGCTGTGACAGCGCTACTACATGTAATGTCAGTATGCTTCAGCGCTGCTGTGACAGCGCTGTTACAAGAAGATGTGGTGATTTTTTGTCCGCAGGCAGATAGCTGCAGGACAGAGAGGGAGCAGGAGCGGGGAGAGTTCGCGCTCATTATTTGAGCTAGCAGGGGGCGTGGCCTATCTATCCCGGTCTTTTGAGCAGGAAGACGCGCGCTCTGGCTTTTCTCCTGCGACCCCCTCACTGTGGCGGCCATTACTCAGGCTCCTGGGCTCCTCGGACCGCTCCTCTCCTCATATAGACACCACGGCCAGCTGGGTGAGTGCGGATTCCTCACCCCGCAGCGCAGCGATCGCTATCCTGCAGCTGCAGTCTCATCAGAGACATAAAAATTGGCTGGGGCTCACAAATATATATATATTTTGGTGAGTTTGCAATATTAACCCCTTTGAGGGTTATTTCTACCAGCTAAATTTGCTGACTGAATACCGCTGGGGTAACTCTGCTTGGTGGAGCGTTAACCCTTCAGCGTTTGGAAAAAAAAAAAAAAAAAAAAACCGCATAGTTTTTTGCTGGTATTACCGCTTTGACCTGCTCATACAGGTGAGACATGTCTGAACAGAGTTCAGATGCCGCGGATCACGTCCCAGTGCCATTGCGGCAATCAGATACGCAGACCTCCACAGCGTCTAGCGCTGCGGTCGACAGCGGTGGAAAATTGGATGATATCGCTCGATCGATTAATAACTTATCTGACCTTTTAGGTCAATATGTGTCTGCTAATTCCTCTCAGAGGAAGCGACGCAGGCCGTTACCGGCCTCTACACGGAGCGAGTCAGATGTATCTGATATTGGGCAGAGTTCCCCTTTTAATTTCGGATGGAGAAATATCCGATTCAGATGCGGACGAGCCGCAGGGGCGTTCCTCTATGACGAAGCGTACGGAGGCATTAATTGAAGCCATGAGAGATATACTACAGTTACCGGAGGAGGTAACTAGTCGTCCTGGTAAATCAGCACGCATTTTCCAGGAGTCCCGTGCTTCGCGCACAACATTGCCAGCTCTGGATGAGCTTAATGGTGTAATAGAGGAGGAACGTCTATGTCCAGATAAGCGTTTTCATGGAACGCATTTCTTTGATACACTTTATCCTTGCTCTACGGAGTTAAAGGCTAATTGGACTTCTGCTCCTGAAGTGGATGTGTCTTTGTCTCAGCTTAGTAAATCCTCTCTACTCCCTATTAAGGGAAAAGCGAGCTTACAGGAGCCTTTGGATAGAAAGGCAGAATTGGCGGCAAAAGCAAGCTATGAGGCTGCGGGTCATGGATTTCGAGCAGTGCTAGGATCCATGTGTGCTGCTAGAGCTTCTCTAAGCTGGTTGGCACGTCTGAAGACGGAGTTGCAAAATGAATCTCCGTTATCTGAGATACGGGAAACTTGTGAATGGTTAGAAACGGCAGCCTGTTATATCTTTGATGCCGGTCTGGATACGGCATCTCTGCTGGCCAAAGCGCAAGCTTCAGCGGTCACAGTCAGAAGAGCTTTATGGCTCAGACAGTGGGCCGGGGACGCAGTTTCCAAACAAGGGTTGTTGGCCTTACCTTACAAGGGTGGCCATCTTTTTGGATCCGACCTCACAGAGCTGATTTCCAAGGCTAAGGCGAAGGAATCAGCATTACCACAGCGAAGGGCCATGGCCTCGGTGTCCAGTAAGCCTGGTGTTTATAGTGGTCGGCGGTCCTTTCGGGGCCGAGGACGATCTAGTCACTCCTCGTGGGGATCGGGTCGTCCTTCTTTCTCAGGAAAGAAATCCTCTCAGAAAACTCGTACTCCCTGGAAGCAGAGTTTCCGCCAGAACAAGCGGGAACTTGACAAGAAACCCGCAAAGTCGGATTGACGCCAGGGGTCCACTCGAGGATTCTCGAGTGGGGGGTCGCCTGCTTCTTTTCAAGGAGACTTGGATGGCTCGCGTTCCAGATTCCTGGGTAACGCGGATAGTGTCGGCAGGCTATTTCATAGAGTTTGCTTCTCAACCCCCAAATGTTTTTTGTCAATCTCGCGTTCCGTCGGAACCCGAGCTTGTTGTCGCTCTACAGCGAGAGGTCGAATCGCTACTACAAAAGGGTGTAGTGATACCGGTTCCGTCAGAGGACCGAGGGAAAGGTTTTTATTCCAACCTTTTTATAGTTCCCAAAAAGGAAACAAATTTCGCCCGATTCTGGATCTCAAGCGATTAAACCGGCATGTCCATGCCCGGAAATTTCGCATGGAGTCGCTTCGTTCCGTTGTGGCAGCTCTGTCACAGAACGATTTTCTGGTGTCAATCGACATTCGCGACGCCTATTTGCATATTCCCATCGGAAAGGCTCATCAGCGCTTTCTTCGATTTGCCATAGGTCAGAATCATTACCAGTTCGTGGCTCTGCCGTTCGGCTTAGCCTCAGCGCCAAGGGTCTTTACAAAAATTCTGGCGCCCCTCATGGCACTCCTTCGAAGACAGGGGATTACGATTCTCCCTTATCTGGACGATCTTTTGATCGTGGCTTCCTCGGAGGAGGAGGCGTTGACGGCTCGGGATTTGTCTCTTCAGTTTCTGAAAGACTTCGGTTGGCTGGTCAATTGGGAGAAGTCGTCCCTGGAACCATCGAGGACAATTCTCTTTTTGGGAATGCATCTCGACACGTTTCGGTCGGTAGTTTCCCTACCACCAGACAAACAGTCATGTCTTCTTCGACATGTACAGATTATGACATCCTCAACGGCAATGTCCCTACGGAAGTGTATGCGTCTTCTGGGACTGATGGTGGCGTCCATGGAGGCAATTCCTTTTGCCCAGTTCCACTCCAGGACTCTTCAAAGGTTCATCTTGAGTCGATGGAATCAGTCGCAATCGCTGGATTGCAGTGTCACCATTTCTCGCGCGGTGCGGGATTCTCTAGAATGGTGGTTACGTCCAGGGGCATTCTCCCTGGGGAAGTCTTTCCTCCCTCTGAAGTGGTCAGTCATAACCACCGATGCCAGCCTGACGGGCTGGGGGGGTGTTTGGAACAATCTCTGGATTCAGGGGGTATGGTCACCGGAAGAGTCTGTGCTTCCGATCAACATCTGGAATTGAGGGCGATTTTCCTTTGCCTCCAACATTGGACGGTCCCTTTGAGCGGTCTGCCAGTCCGTGTGCAGACAGACAATGCGACGGCTGTCGCGTATATCAATCACCAAGGTGGGACAAGGAGTTCCAGACTCATGGTAGAGGTGTCCCGAATTCTGATTTGGGCAGAGGCCAATGTACCAGCCATTTCGGCGATTCACATTCCAGGGGTTCAGAATATTACAGCGGACTTTCTCAGTCGCAGAAGGATGGATCCCGGGGAATGGAGCCTCCACCCGGAAGTCTTTGCACTACTGTGCTCTCGCTGGGGAACCCCCCAAGTGGATTTGATGGCATCCAGGTCCAATGCCAAGTTACCGACGTTCATGTCCAGGTACAAGGACCCGAAGGCTGTGGCGGTGGATGCTCTAGTGGCTCAGTGGGATCAGTTCGAGCTGATCTATGTATTCCCGCCGATATCCTTACTTCCTCTAGTACTGCGTCGGATCAGACTAGAGAGAATTCCAGCTATTTTGATAGCTCCAGACTGGCCAAGAAGGGTGTGGTTCTCGACAACAATGTCGCTGTTGGCGGCACCTCCGTTTCCGCTCCCTCTTCAACCGGACTTGTTGACTCAGGGGCCCGTTTGTCATCCGGACTTGATGTCCCTGCGTTTGACGGCGTGGCTCTTGAGACCGAAATCTTGACCCGTAGAGGTTTTTCAGCCGAGGTCATTGCTACCCTTCGTGCTGCAAGATGTCCGGCTACTTCTAGGATTTACCACAAAATTTGGGAAACCTTCTTTTCGTGGTGTTTGGGGTCTTCTCGGAACCCGAGAAAATTTTCCATTCCCAACCTGTTGGCTTTTCTGCAGCATGGGCTAGACAAGGGTTTGGAAGTTAGCACTCTGAAAGGTCAGATTTCTGCTCTGTCCTTATTGTTCCGGAGAACCATTGCTTCGAATAGAGACGTGCTCTCCTTTTTCCGAGGTATCTCTCGTAAGTTTCCGCCGCGGAAGGCACCCGTGTCTCCTTGGCGGCTCAACCTTGTTTTGGAGGCTCTTCAGCATAAACCTTTTGAACCTATGGTTTCTGCTAGCCTTTCTTTACTTTCTTGGAAGGTGGCTTTCCTTGTTGCAGTCACTTCCTTGAGGAGAGTTTCTGAATTGGCAGCTCTTTCTTGTTCGCCTCCTTTTCTGGAGTTTTTTCCGGATCGTGTAGTGCTTCGCACTCGGGGTGATTTTTTGCCTAAAGTGGTGTCACAATTTCATGTTAACCAGGATATTGTGTTGCCTTCACTCTGTCCGGATCCGAAGAATACGAAAGAGCGAGATTTACACACATTGGATTTAGTGCGGGCCTTGAAGTTTTATCTATCTATTACTCAAGGTTTTCGTAAGACGGACTCCCTGTTTGTGGTTCCGGCAGGTCGTCGGCGTGGTCAACGAGCTTCCAAGGGTTCTATAGCTCGTTGGATCCGGTCAGCTATTTTGGAAGCTTACCGTCTTCGGGGTGAATCTTGCCCGATTAAGATTCGAGCCCATTCCACGAGAGCTGTGGCTTCATCGTGGGCTTTTCATCAAGGTGCTTCGGCAGTGCAGCTTTGCCGAGCGGCGACTTGGCGCTCTGTCCACACGTTTACAAGGTTTTATAAAGTGGACGTCAGTGCTTCCGCTGATGCAGCCCTCGGACGTAGGGTCCTGCAGGCAGCTGTAGTTTAAAGTTCTGGATGAACTTGTGTTTAGCGCTGGTTGCGCTTTGTTGTTAAGGTTGTTGGGTTTCTGCCTTTTGTTGGTTTTTTCCCACCCTTATTTTTGAACTGCTTTGGGACGTCCCATCAGTAATGAATACTGTGGCTCTCTTCCTTCATCTGCAGCTGAAACACGGATTTTGGTAAAGACTTACCTGTAAAATCCTTTTCAGCGAAGGAAGGAAGAGAGACACAGCACCCTCCCACGGCAGAAGTGTGTTGATGTTTTCAGATGCAGCGCGACCCTTATCTGATAGCGATTATCTGGGCTGAGGTCAGCGCGCTAAGGCTCTGTTCCAGCATCGCCAGCTCATCGCAGTAGTCAGGTTCCGTGAGTAGTACCTGGAACTCTGTGGTTTTTGGCTTTCTTTGCATGCATAACCTGTATCCTTGTGTTTTTTCTCTGAAGTTCCTTCAGAAGGGGTTATGTTGCTCCGCTGGTGATCTTGGCTCTTTTCCTAAAAGCTTTGGTACGACTGGAGCTGAGTAGGAGGAGCCCGAGCTGGAGGGGCCAGCCAGTCATCACTCTTTTGATCTGAGGTAACATCCTGATCTGGGCTCCGCCTACCCATCAGTAATGAATACTGTGTCTCTCTTCCTTCCTTCGCTGAAAAGGATTTTACAGGTAAGTCTTTACCAAAATCCGTGTTTTATTTTCACGGTTCTATGTTATAAACTTCTGTGAAGCACTTGGAGGTTCAAAGTGCTCACCACACATCTAGATAAGTTCCTTAGGGGGTCTAGTTTCCAAAATGGTGTCACTTGTGGGGGTTTCCACTGTTTAGGCGCATCAGGGGCTCTCCAAACACGACATGGCGTCCAATCTCAATTCCAGCCAATTGCGACCTCTGCCGTGCGCCCAAAATGTGGTTTACCCCCACATATGGGGTATCAGCGTATTCAGGAGATATTGCACAACAAATTTTGTGGTTCATTTTTTCTTTTAACACTTGTGAAAATAAAAAAAATTGGTTCTGAAGTAGTGTTTTTGCAAAAAAAAGTTAAATGTTAATTTTTTCCTTCCACATTGCTTCAGTTCCTGTGAAGCACGTAAAGGGTTAATAAACTTCTTGAATGTGGTTTTGAGCACCTTGAGGGGTGCAGTTTTTAGAATGGTGTCACTTTTGAGTATTTTCTATCATATAGACCCCTCAAAGTGACTTCAAATGTGATGTGGTCCCTAAAAAAAAAAAGGTGTTGTAAAAATGAGAAATCGCTGGTCAACTTTTAACCCTTATAACTTCGTAACAAAAAAAAATTTTGCTTCCAAAATTGTGCTGATGTAAAGTAGACATGTGGGAAATGTTATTTATTAAGAAATTTGTGTGACATATCTCTCTGATTTAAGGGCATAAAAATGAAAAGTTTGAAAATTGCTAAATTTTCGAAATTTTCGCCATATTTCCGTTTTTTTCATAAATAAAAGCAAGTCATATAAAAAATTTTTTTACCACTAACGTGAAGTACAATATGTCACGAAAAAACAGTCTCAGAATCAGCGGGATTCGTTAAAGCGTTCCAGAGTTATAACCTCATAAAGTGACAGTGGTCAGAATTGTAAAAATTGGCCCGGTCATTAAGCTGCAAAATGGCTCTGTCACTAAGGGGTTAATAAAAATAAAATGCCAACCTATACTTACCTTTCCGCCGTAGTCTAGATAATAACGAGTGTCCCATGACGATCTCCGGTGTAGAACACTGACATCGGGTGAGGTCTGTGCTCTACACGGCGTCCACGATGAACTGACTGGAGGTAATCCTCTGCGATGTATATCCCTTCGCCGCCGGGAGAGAGTGAGGTCACTTACGTTCATTCTCTCGCCGGCAGTGCTGGGTGAGAAAATTCCCACGCAGCATTGTTGGAAAGTGAGAGCCAGAACTCAGGTAACCTCAGTGATGCACTGCAGGAGCCATTGTCTCCTGTCAGTGCATCACTGGGAGGCCCTATAAAGCAGTGACATCACCTGATATCACTATTCTATAGGGGAAATCGTCGTGGGACACTCATTAATCGGACTGCGTCGGACAGGGAGTATACGGTTGGTTTATTTTTTTTACTTTTTATTATAGGAGACCGAGGGCATCGCATGGATTAGGCGTGCAATAAAAATATGAAAACCGTGTTGTGTTTCATTTCATTAAAATACTTTATTCTTATATATGTGTTTTTTTTAACCCTTTAAACTATAAGGTTATTAATGTATAGGCGTCTTATTGACGCCTCTCCATTATTAACCGGGTTTAAAGTCACCTTACGATAGCAAGCTGACATTAACCCGTTATTACCCCATATGCCACCGCTACACAACAGTGGGAAGAGAGGGGCTAAGTGCTGGAATTGGTGCATCATACAGATGCGCCAATTCTGGGGCGACTGGATGCTGGTATTTTCAGCCGGGTGGGGCGCCAATATCCATGGCCCCTTCCTAGGCTATGAACAGCTGTCTGCATAGCCTTTCTGGCTATAACTTATAGGGGACCCGACTTCATTTTTTTTGGGGGTCCCCTATTTTAATAGTAAAGGCTAGGTGCGGGCTGATTTTCATAGCCTGGGAAGCTCCATGGGTATTAACCCCTTCCCAGGCTAGAAATATTGGCCATCGGCTTTCCCCCTCTGGCGCAGAAAATTGCGCGGGAGCCCACGCCATTTTTTTACCATTTTTTTTTTTTTTAAATTAATGATATTGCGTGAAGATTTTGTGTGTGTCTTTAACTATTTATGTACCATTTTATCTAGCTATCCCATATCTATCTATCTATCTATCTATCTATCTATCTATCTATCTATCTATCTATCTATCTATCACATATATATCCCCTATCTATCTATCTATGTATCTAATATACAGTACAGACAAAAAGTTTGGACACACCTCATTTAAAGATTTTTCTGTATTTTCATGACTATGAAAATTGTACATTCACACTGAAGGCATCAAAACTATGAAATAGCACATGTGGAATTATATACTTAACAAAAAAGTGTGTAACAACTGAAATTATGTCTTATATTCTAGGTTCTTCAATGTAGCCGCCTTTTGCTCTGATGACTGCTTTGCACACTCTTGGCATTCTCTTGATGAGCTTCGAGAGGTAGTCACCGGAAATGGTTTTCACTTCACAGGTGTGCCCTGTCAGGTTTAATAAGTGGGAATTCTGGCCTTATAAATGGGGTTGGGACCATCAGTTGTGTTGTGCAGAAGTCTGGTGGATACACAGCTGATAGTCCTACTGAATAGACTGTTAGAATTTGTATTATGGCAAGAAAAAAGCAGCTAAGTAAAGAAAAACGAGTGGCCATCATTACTTTAAAGGGAATCTGTCACCCCATTTTTGCCATATGAGATAGGGCCACCGCCATCAGGGGCTTACAGTTAGGTCCATATATATTTGGACAGAGACAACATTTATCTAATTTTGGTTCTAGACATTACCACAATGAATTTGAAACAAAACAATTCAGATGCAGTTGAAGTCCAGACTTTCAGCTTTCATTTGAGGGTATCCACATTAAAATTGGATGAAGGGTTTAGGAGTTTCAGCTCCTTAACATGTGCCACCCTGTTTTTAAAGGGACCAAAAGTAATTGGACAAATGACTCCAAGGCTATTTCATGGACAGGTGTGGGCAATCCCTTTGTTATGTCATTCTCAATTAAGCAGATGAAAGGGCCGGAGTTGATTTGAGGTGTGGTGTTTGCATTTGGAAGGTTTTGCTGTGAAGGAAACATGCGGTCACAGGAGCTCTCCATGCAGGTGAAACAAGCCATCCTTAAGCTGCAAGAACAGAAAAAAACCCATCCAAGAAATTGCTACAACATTAGAAGTGGCAAAATCTACAATTTGGTACATCCTGAGAAAGAAAGAAAGCACTGGTGAACTCATCAATCCAAAAAGGCCTGGGAGCCCACGGAAGACAACAGTGGTGGATGATCGCCGCATACTTTCTTTGGTGAAGAAGAACCCGTTCACAACATCAACTGAAGTCCAGAACACTCTCAGTGAAGTAGGTGTATCTGTCTCTAAGTCAACAGTAAAGAGAAGACTCCATGAAAGCAAATACAAAGGGTTCACATCTAGATGCAAACCATTCATCAATTCCAAAAATAGACAGGCCAGAGTTAAATTTGCTGAAAAACACCTCCAGAAGCCAGCTCAGTTCTGGAAAAGTATTCTATGGACAGATGAGACAAAGATCAACCTGTACCAGAATGATGGGAAGCCAAAAGTTTGGAGAAGAAAGGGAACGGCACATGATCCAAGGCACACCACATCCTCTGTAAAACATGGTGGAGGCAACGTGATGGCATGGGCATGCATGGCTTTCAATGGCACTGGGTCACTTGTGTTTATTGATGACATAACAGCAGACAAGAGTAGCCGGATGAATTCTGAAGTGTACCGGGATATACTTTCAGCCCAGATTCAGCCAAATGCTGCAAACTTGATTGGACGGCGCTTCATAGTACAGATGGATAATGACCCCAAGCATACAGCCAAAGCTACACAGGAGTTTATGAGTGCAAAAAAGTGGAACATTCTTCAATGGCCAAGTCAATCACCAGATCTTAACCCAATTGAGCATGCATTTCACTTGCTGAAATCCAGACTTAAGAGGGAAAGACCCACAAGCAAGCAAGACCTGAAGGCTGCGGCTGTAAAGGCCTGGCAAAGCATTAAGAAGGATGAAACCCAGCGTTTGGTGATGTCGATGGGTTCCAGACTTAAGGCAGTGATTGCCTCCAAAGGATTCGCCACAAAATATTGAAAATAAAAATATTTTGTTTGGGTTATGTTTATTTGTCCAATTACTTTTGACCTCCTAAAATGTGGAGTGTTTGTAAAGAAATGTGTACAATTCCTACATTTTCTAACACATTTTTGTTCAACCCTTCAAATTAAACGTTACAATCTGCACTTGAATTCTGTTGTAGAGGTTTCATTTCAAATCCAATGTGGTGGCATGCAGAGCCCAACTCGCGAAAATTGTGTCACTGTCCAAATATTTCTGGCCCTGACTGTATCTGCAGCATTCTGTAATGCTGTAGATAAGCCCCCGATGTCACCTGAAAGTGAAGGAAAACGAGTTATATTATACTCACCCAGGGGCGGTCTGCCGTCCGCTCGGGTCCGATGGGCGTCGCGGTTCGGCGCCTCCCATCTTGTAGCGAAGCCGGCCTCTTTCCGTCCCGTCGCGGCTCCTGCGCAGGCGCACTGCTCTGCCCTGGTGAGGGCAGAGCAGAGTACTGCAGTGCACAGGCGCCGGGAAAGGTCAGAGACGTCCGGGACGGAAAGAAGAGGCCTGCTTCGCTACAAGATGGGAGGCCCCGGACCGGACCATGACGCCCATCGGACCTGACCGGACGTCGGAACGCGCTTGGGTTAGTATAATATAACTCATTTTTCTTCACTTTCAGGTGACATCGGGGCTTATCTACAGCATTGCAGAATGCACAGTGGCTCAGTGGATAGCACTACAGCCTTGCAGCGCTGGAGTCCTAGGTTCAAATCCCCCCAAGGACAACATCTGCAAGGAGTTTGTATGTTCTCCCTGTGTTTGCGTGGGTTTCCTCCGGGTACTCCGGTTTCCTCCCACATTCCAAAAACATACAGATAGGGAATCTAGATTGTGAGCTCCTTCGGAGACAGTGACGATAATGTGTGCAAACTGTAAAGCGCTGCGGAATATGTTAGCGCTATATAAAAATAAAGATTATTATTATTATTAATGCTGTAGAAAAGCCCCTGATGGCGGTGGCCCTATCTCATAGAGCAAAAATGGGGTGACAGATTCCCTTTAAGAAATGAAGGTCGGTCAGTCCGAAAAATTGGGAAAACTTTGAAAGTGACCCCAAGTGCAGTTGCAAAAACCATCAAGCGCTACAAAGAAACTGGCTCACATGAAGACCGCCCCAGGAAAGGAAGACCAAGAGTCACCTCTGCTTCTGAGAATAAGTTTATCCGAGTCACCAGCCTCAGAAATCGCAGGTTTACAGCAGCTCAGATTAGAGACCATGTCAATGCCACACAGAGTTTTAGCAGCAGACACATCTCTTCAACAACTGTTAATAGGAGACTTTGTGCAGCAGGCCTTCATGGTAAAATAGCTGCTAGGAAACCACTGCTAAGGACAGGCAACAAGCTGAAGAGACTTTTTTGGGCTAAAGAACACAAGGAATGGACATTAGACCAGTGGAAATCTGTGCTTTGGTCTGATGAGTCCAAATTTGAGATCTTTGTTTCCAACCACCGTGTCTTTGTGTGACGCATAAAAGGTGAACGAATGGACTCTACATGCCTGGTTCCCACCGTGAAGCATGGAGGAGGAGTTGTGATGGTGTGGGGGTGCTTTGCTTGTGACATTGTTGGGGATTTATTCAAAATAGAAGGCATACTGAACCAGCATGGCTACCACAGCATCTTGTAGTGGCATGCTATTCCATCTGGTTTGTGTTTAGTTGGACCATCATTTTTCAACAGGACAATGACCCCAAACACACCTCCAGGCTGTGTAAGGGCTACTTGACCAAGAAGGAGAGTGATGGGGTGCTACGCCAGATGACCTGGCCTCCACAGTCATCAGACCTGAAACCAATCGAGATGGTTTGGGGTGAGCTGGGCCGCAGAGTGAAGGCAAAAGGGCCAACAAGTGCTAAGCATCTCTGGGAACTCCTTCAAGATTGTTGGAAGACCATTTCTGGTGACTACCTCTTGAATCTCATCAAGAGAATGCCAAGAGTGTGCAAAGCACTCATCAAAGCAAAAGGTGGCTACTTTGAAGAACCTAGAATATATATCAGTTTCACACTTTTTTGTTAAGTATATAATTCCACATGTGTTAATACATAGTTTTGATACCTTCAGTGTGAATGTACAATTTTCATAGTCATGAAAATACAGAAAAATCTTTATATGAGGTGTGTCCAAACTTTTGGTCTGTACTGTATATCCCATATCTATCTATCTGTCTATCATATCTATCTATCTCCTATCTATCTGTGTGTAATGGAGTGTGGGTTGGACAAATGTAAAAGAGGAGGTTGGACAAGATATTACATCACAAATCTTTTTTTTTTTTTTTTGTTAAATGACATATCTTTATTTAGTTTACAAAAACGCATACAAATCCGCATGAAAAACTGCACCTGCGGGGGCGTGGCGATGTAGTGGAGCAAGAAAGACGTGCTGTGGCAGAGCTCCTCGCATCCTGATATCCATCCTGATTCCCTTCTACCCTGACCGGCATTTACCTGCACCCGGTATACTCCTCTGGACCCCAGGAATCATCCGGTGCCCGGGAGGCGCGCTGTGCGGCTCCTGTGAGTGGGACGCTGAAGAGACACCGACGGGGACGCGGGGCCTGAGGAAGGCGGCGGCCATCTTTTGCTGTGCGCTCAGACAGGCAGGACGCACAGAGCTGAGGATTCCAGTCTCGAGGGAGCCGCTGGAGCAGCGTGACAGCTTCACTGGAGGTACACGCTGGGGAGACGCGGTGTGAGCTCTGAAAAATGAGCCCTGCGCTCCCTCACTGACAGTTTAGATGCCCCTGGTTCTTGTGCTCCCCCGCCATCTTCGGGATCTTTAATCTCTTGCCTCTGCCCCCCCCAGGTGCTGTGACACAATAACCCAGCCTGACTCACAGGACTTGTATGAAAAATATTTAGACTTGAGAGTCCTCAGTGGTTGATACCTTTTAATGGCTAACTGAAAAGATGATAAATTGCAAGCTTTCGAGACTACTCAGGTCTCTTCATCAGGCAAAGACTAAAACAAAAACTGAAGAATCTCATATTTATACACAACACAGCACAGAAATAATGCAATAGGTAAGACAAGTGACGTGAAGCAGAACTGTCATTATGGGAGAGGGATGAACATAAATATTGGAACAGTTCATAGATAAGGAATGTGAAAGTTTTATTGCCCTCTGATTGGGGTCTGGTATTGTGTTTTGATGCCCCCAGGCAGAGGGGACTTTCGTATTATACACTCTTTTAACTTGCCATACTTCATTACCATTAATCATGAATCGCTCAAAGGGGTCAAGCATGGCAGACAAATTAAAGGAATTTGCAAGGTCTGACCCGTCTGGTAATACACGTTCTCTTAGGAATACTTCCAAAATTGGACATCAGCGTAAAAACCAAGCCTCTGATAGTGTGGAGAGTAGCGTCACTGAGGATCTAACTCTAAGGCAGGCATCCGAGCAGTTAGTGCAGGCGATTTCCCTGACCAGAACATCTTTGACCGAGAATATAGAGGACATGCACTCTGAGGTGGGGCGTCTCCAGCAAGATATGCAGGCCATGAGGGGGCGCATTATGGAGATGGAGACGAGGGTATCTCACTTAGAGGACACTCTTTCACCCATGGAGGCCAGATTAACCAAGGTGTCTGGCTCTATAAATGCTTGGAAACAGAAGGCGGATGATCTGGAAAATTGACTGCGCCGCAATAACATTCGAATCATTGGATTACCGGAACGATCGGAAGGTCAGCAGCCTGATCAGTTCCTTGAAAGTTGGCTTAAGGACACTCTGGGTGATGGATTCTCCTCTACATTTTCTGTGGAAAGGGCTCATAGGGTCCCTACAAGACCACTCCCTCCGGGCGCTCCACCTAGACCCTTTCTGGCGAGACTTCTTAATTGTAAGGACAGGGATGCTATATTGTGTATGGCGCGGCAAAGAAGTCCCATCAAATTTAACAACGCCACAATTTCAATATTCCCTGACTTTTCCATGGAACTACAGAAGCAAAGGGCACAATTCACGGAGATCAAGAAGCAGCTTTGAGGAAAGAATGTTCTTTACTCCATGATTTATCCAGCTCGTCTCCGAATTGTCCATGAAGGCTCTTCTGTATTTTTTACGGATCCGGCCGAGGCTTCTGAATGGCTACAGACCCATCTGGGATCTTGTGAAAAGGAGTCATGATATATGTGCGGGTATTTGGAATTCTCCTACTGGTTGCAAGATTGGAGCTCTTTTCACTAGCGTCCAAATCAACAACAATACCGGACGCTGTTTTCAGTGAGGGTATCCCCCTGTTTACCTCACGATAGGAGCACAGGATTTTGCTCCTCGATTTTTGGACTCTTTTGTATTTTACAGGACCTTGGGACTATGCTCCTCTTTGAGCTTTATTTTGTTTTTTCTTGTTTTACTATTGTTGATTGATGTTTATATAGGTACTGCTGCCAAGATATTAATTATGCTGCCTGTAAGGTTCAGGCTGTGCGACACTGTATACCATACTAAGACAAGGGACCATGGGGTCTGAATTAATATGCATGACCTGGAATGTGAGAGGTCTTGTGTCTCCCCGAAAGAGAGTTAAGGTTTTTTCCCAGATTAAACGTCATCGTCCTCACATTGTGGCCTTGGTTGAAACACACTTGACCAGAGATTCGGCTCGATAAGTGCAGAAACCATGGATACAATGGTCCATACATGCGTTTCACACCAGTTACTCTAGAGGGGTTTCTTTGTTAATCCTAAGGACACTAGATGGGAGGTCAAGGAGGCTCGGAAAGACCCTGAGGGACACTTTGTTTTCGTGCATGCGTTAATAGATTTGAAAGACTTCGTCATAATGTGTGTCTATAACCCACCCCCAGCTAATATATCAATCGTCAAAAAGGCGGTAAGCTTTGCCTTAAATTATCCAGATGCATTAGTTATGTGCATGGGGGATTTTAACCTAGTCACGGATAACAGTCTGGATAGACTTAGACTATATGATGGAGTACCCGGGACGGCCTGCTCTCCATCTCCGCTATCATTGCTCATTGAGGGCAGTGGTTGGTTGGATTTATGGAGGATACGTCATTCTGACGCGAGAGAATATTCCTGTCACTCGTCCATTAGACGCACTCTATCTCGTATAGATTATATATTTGGTTCTAGCAACTTGGCAATGTGGGTGAGGTATGTGGAACATGGGAACAGGGGCATCTCAGATCATAGCCCTATAATACTTACACTTAGATTTGGCCAAAAGAGTCGTAACCTATTTTGGAAGCTAAACCCTTTTTGGCTGAAACTGATAGGCCCCAATGATAGAACTCTAGACCAATTAGACTGCTTTATTTCCTCCCACCCTGAACCCTAGAATATTAACTTGTTTTGGGACACCCTTAAAGCGTATCTAAGCAAATTATATAGCTACTCAAACAAATGAAAATAGAAATGAATGGCTAAACTCCCATAGAATATATACTCAATATATGGATACCAAATCTAAACGTAAATTATTTTTTACTCGTCAGTCATATTTTGAATTAGGAAATCAGTCCAGTAAGTTATTGGCATTTATGGTGCGCCAACACAACGCATCTAATACCATACTTCAAATTCGGAAACTAGATAACTCGATAGTAACCTCAACGGGTGATATACTCCAGAGTTTCCATGAATATTATAAAACGTTATATAGTTCCAGGGGCGTTTTAGCACTTCGGACTGCCTTGAATATTTATCAGAATAAAATTTCCCACATTGAGCCCCGCCCAACAAGCCTTTCTAGATGCAGACTTATAGACGATAGAGGAAATAAATGAAGCTATAACGGATATGGCTTCTGGGAAGGCGCCTGTGCCGTATGGATTTCCCTTAGAAATGTTCAGGAAATATCAGGATGTTTTGGCACCACTCCTTCTGAGGGTGTTTCAGAGGACCTGGGAGGAAGGTTCTTTACCAGACTCCTCTTGAATGTGGATCATGTCGCTCCATATCGCTGGTAAATGTGGACTATAAGATCTTCACTAAAATCCTGGCCACTAGATTAAATTCGGTGATACTAGAAATAATACATCTGGACCAGACCGGCTTCATGCCCGGGAAAAATACATCTATTAATATTAGGAGAGTTCAGTCAGTGGTCCAGTACAGTTCCCTAGTGCCAGATAATGAATGGGCCTTGGCGTCGCTGGACTCGGCTAAGGCCTTCGATTCTCTTGGGTGGTCTTTTTCAGCAGCAGACGAAGGAAGGGAGACACACACTAGTCATTACTAGTGGGTAGGCGGAGCCCAGATGGGATGGACACCTCAGATTAAAAAGAGTGTTGACCGGCCCCTCCAGCTCGGGCTCCTCCTACTCAGCTCTCCAGTTTAAAATTTGAGGTCTCAGAGGATAGTCGCTGCTGGAAGCAGTTCCTCAGAAGATTTTGTTATTTTTTATCGGACAGAGACTTGGATCACCAGAAGTGGTCTAGAGGTCTCAGGGGTCTCAGCGCTGCTGGACCCCCACCTCTCCCTTGGCGGATCTGTATTACCCTATATGGTGGTCCCTGCAGAACCCTGCCGGCCCGGGGGGATGAGGATGGCTTCCCTGGCGGGGACGCAAACCGCGCTGCAGGGGTCACTGCGTTCCCCGCCCTGGGGGGAAGCGATGGGCATAGCGCCACAAATCCCTGGGGGTCCCTGTGGCGCTCGGCTGGGTGAGTACTCCACATGTTAATATGTGTTTGAGTGCTTCAGCGACTGCTGCGGCAGCCGCTGTTACAGTGAGTGATTGGTGACTGTGTGTTTTTTTGTCCGCAGGTGGATGCCTTCAGGACGGGGACGGGACCGGAGAACGGAGGAGTCCCGCACTTTTTTTTAAGCCGGCGGGGGGCGTGGCTTAGCGTTTCCCAGCAGGAAGCGCTTCTGAAGCGCGAGATCTCCTCTGCCCTTCTCTTCCGGCTATCTCCTCAGCGCGGCGGCCATTGCACGCTTCGGGCTCCTCACTCTCCGCTCCTCCCGTACTAAGAAGAACAGCACCGCGAAGCTCAGTGATTCGCTTCTGCCTATCAGGGCAGAAGCTTAAAAACTCTTCACCCCCGCAGCGCAGGGCACCTTCCTGGGGTTCTGGCACACTGCACGGCCGCTAAGATCACGATAGCGACGTCTTTAAAGTCGCATAAGCGTTCTTTGAGATGCGCAAAATAGCGCAATATTTTAGCGATTTGTTTGTTTAGTGTGGCATACCTTGAGGACACCTGGGACTCGCACACCCGTTACATTAATACAGGTTGTGGAGAGTCTGTGACATTAACCCCTTTTTAGGCGGTTAACCCTTAACTGGGGGACGGCTGGGGTAGCTCTCTCTTTAAGAGCTTAACCCTTCAGCGTTCGTTTTTGTTTCTTTAAGAAACCACACTGTTCTAGTTACTGACAGGTTTAACCTGCCATATACTGTGTGAGGACATGTCAGATCAGGACCCAGGTGCGGACCGTTTCCCAGATCCGCTACAGGATCAGTCTCGCGTATCTGACACGCAGACCTCGACTGCGTCAAGCGCAGCAGTCGGAGGCCCCAGTGACGTCAAAATGGAGGCCCTCACTCGTTCTATTGATGGCCTGTCTGACCTTATAGGTTATTGGGTGTCAGCCAGATCTTCTCATGGCAGGAAGTGACACAGGCCGGTGCCTTCCTACCCACGTAGCGACTCGGAGATCTCTGGTATGGAGGATTCCCCTTCAAGTTCGGGAGAGATGTCCGATTTGGATAAAGAGGATCGGCAAAGGTACTCTGCCTCTTTTTCGGGCCGTGTAGAAGCTTTTATTGAAGCTATGAGGGAGGCGTTGCAGTTACCGGAGGAAGTAACTACACGTCCTGGTAAGTCGGCCCGGATGTTTCAGGAGTCGCATAGGTCGTATTCGACCTTACCATCCCTGGATGAGCTTAATGAGGCAGTGGAGAAGGAGCGTCTGTGTCCAGACAAACGTTTTCAGGGGACACGGCTTTTTGAGTTACTGTATCCGTGTGCTACGGAGTTGATTGATAATTGGATTCCTTCTCCTGAAGTGGATGTTCCTTTATCCCAGCTTAGCAAATCCTCATTACTTCCTGTTAAAGGGAAGGCGAGTCTGCAGGACCCGCTGGACAGAAAAACGGAGATGGCGGCAAAATCCATCTACGAGGCCGCGGGTCATGGTTTTAGAGCATTGCTAGGATCCATGTGTGCTTATAAAGCTTCTCTGATCTGGTTGTACCGTCTACGGAGGAAATATCCGTTATCCGAGGAAGATGGACTTTTCGAATTGTTGGAGAATGCAATTCGGTATGGCTATGATGCAGGTCTGGATACTGCGTCACTGCTGTCCAGGACACAATCCTCGGCGGTCACAGTCAGGAGAGCACTGTGGCTTAGACAGTGGACCGGGGATGCGGTTTCCAAGCAAGGTTTGCTATCTTTGGCTTACAAGGGTGGTCAGCTATTTGGATCTGACCTCACGGAGTTAATTGCCAAGGCAAAGGCAAAAGAAGCAGCTTTACCGCAGCGAAGAACTGTGGCTTCTACGTCTGGCAGGCCTACTACCGGTAGTGGTCGGCGGTCCTTTCGGTCCAGAGGACGATTCGGTCAGCCATCTTGGGGATCGGGTCGTCCCTCTTTTTCGGGAAAAAAGACCTCCCAGAAATCCCGCACTCCCTGGAAACAAAGTTCCCATCAAGACAAGCGGGAATCTGACAAAAAGCCCGCTATGGCGGATTGACGCCAGGGTCCCACTCGAGGGCTCTCGAGTGGGGGGTCGCCTGCTCCAATTCAAATCGACTTGGGTGTCCCGCGTTCCAGACGCCTGGGTGACGCGGGTTGTGTCGGCAGGCTACTTCATAGAGTTTTCTTCTCGACCCCCGAACAGTTTTTGCCAATCTCGCATTCCGTCAGAGCCCGAGCTATGTGCCGCTCTACTGCGAGAGGTCAACGAGCTTCCAAGGATTCTATAGCTCGTTGGATCCGGTCGGCCATTTTGGAGGCTTACCGACTTAAGGGCGAACCTTGCCCGATTAAGGTTCGAGCTCACTCCACGAGAGCTGTGGGCTCATCGTGGGCTTTTCATCAAGGGGCCTCGGCAGCTCAGCTCTGCCGGGCTGCGACCTGGCGCTCTGTCCACACCTTTACAAAATTTTATAAGGTGGACGTTAGTGCTTCCGCTGATGCGGCCCTAGGAAGTAGGGTCCTGCAGGTGGCTGTAGTTTAAAGTTCTCGTTAACTTATTTGTTAGCACTGGTTGCGCATTTTCTTAGGTTGTTGGGTTCTGCCTTTTCTGGTTTTTTCCCACCCTTAATTTTTGGACTGCTTTGGGACGTCCCACTAGTAATGACTTTTCAGCGAAGAAGGAAGGGAGACACACACATCCCTCCCATGGCAGAAGTGTGTTGTTGTGTTTCTGATAGCGATTATCTGGGCTGAGGTCGGCGCGCTAAGGCTCTGTTCCAGCATCGCCAGCTCATCGCAGTAGTCAGGTTCAGTGAGTAGTACCTGGAACTGTGTGGTTTTTTCCTGTGACATGCATAACCTGTATTCTTGTTTCTTCTCTGAAGTCCTTCAGAAGGGGTTATGTTGCTCCGCTGGTGATATTTGCTCTTCCTTAGCTTGTGTACGACTGGAGAGCTGAGTAGGAGGAGCCAGAGCTGGAGGGGCCGGTCAACACTCTTTTTAATCTGAGGTGTCTATCCTATCTGGGCTCCGCCTACGCACTAGTAATGACTAGTGTGCGTCTCCCTTCCTTCTTCGCTGAAAAGGATTTTACAGGTAAGTTCTTACCAAAATCCGTCTTTTATCTGCATGCTTACAAAAATATGAATTTGGTTCCAAATTTAGGAAGTGGATATGCGCGATGTACATGAAACCAAAAGCCCGAATAATAATAAATAATTCTTTATCCGAATCGTTCTCTTTGGCAAGAGGAACACGCCAAGGTTGCCCCCTTTCCCCGGCCCTTTTTGCGCTTGCAATCGAAGCGTTGGCGATCCGTAGAAGATCCACTCCAGTCATTAAAGGCATAGAAATAGCGGGCTGTTTAGATACCATTGGCTTATATGCCGATGATATGGTGATATTTATGGACAAAGCAGAAGAAACACTACCCCATGTGATTGCTACTCTAGACAAATTTAGTAATTATTCAGGATTATACATAAATTGGGATAAATCCGCCTTGATGCCTCTCTCCTTGGGTCCAATGGATCACCTTGAAACATTATCCCCATTGCCCGTTGTAACTAACTTTAAGTACCTGGGAATAAATATCTCAAAATATAGTAGACTAGACTTAAAAATGAATATTCTCCCGTTGTTAGATCTTGTTAAACTTAAATTTGCTATCTGGAGTAAATTGCCATTATCTGTCTCCGGACGTATTAATCTGATTAAAATGATCCTACTCCCCAAACTCAGTTACTCCCTCCAACATAGTGAAGTACTGATCCCTAAATCTTTTTTTTCAGGCCTTACTTCATTAATCTCATCCTTTATATGGGGGAAGATTAGACCTAAACTTAAACTGTCTACCTTACATAGGTTTAAACAGTTGGGTGGGGCGGCATTGCCGGATTTCTCTTTATATTACTTGGCCGGGCAAGTCAGAGCTCTGAGTAGATGGATGCCTAATAATTGTTTGCCTAACTCGGAGAGTCATCTTGCTCATGCTGCAGGGACTGATTTCTTGTTGGGGTTTTTAGAAGTAGACAAACCTAATGTCTCTGGATTATTACCCTTACTCCGGTTGGCACGGTCAGTCTGGAGACAACTTAAACGAGTGGTTCGCTTTGGTGACGTTATAGCTGAAATGCCATTATGGAATAATTCCTGTTTCCCGAAGCTTCTAAATCACCCGTCCACTCAATTCTGGATCTCGTATAATATTTCCTCGATTAAAGATTTATATGATCACAATGTCCTAATGTCCTTTGAACAAATGCAGATTAAATACAGATTAAATTTTTCCGATACCTACAGCTTAGATCAGCAATTCAATCATATCTACGTAACAGAAATACGACCCAAGCAATATCATCCTTCCCTTTGATAGGGATTCCAAATCACAAGGCCCCCAGGGTCTTATTTCTACCCTGTATACTTATATGTTGTCCGCGGGCTCTGACTCTGCTTTATCGTCGGTAAGGGAGAGTGGAGGTCTCTAGTTCCAGACATTCAAAATGAAGATTGAGAGGAGATTCTTGGTTCTCCAATCGGGGTGTCTCCATCAGCCAATAACAAAATGACTCAAATGTATATAGTGCACCAGTCATATCTGACCCCACTACGCTATTTAGGATGGGGTGGTCTCAATCCTCAGAATGTTTAAGATGCCATACAATGGATGCAGATTTCATACATATGGTGTGGGGATGCCCAACTATTCTATCTTTTTGGAGCGAGGTGACCACGCTGTTAACCTCCCTCATAGGCACTCCTGTTCCTCTCTCACTCCATTGGTATGTCTGTTTGGTGTGCTGGAGGAAGAGATATGGGGACACCACGTCAAAATTCTTCTGCGGGAGACACTTTTTTAGCCAGGAAAATATTGGCCTTACGCTGGATGGGTAATCAACATCCTTCTCTTAGAGCTTGGATTGAACTGGTAAATTCAATTATACCATACAAGCGGACACTATACCAGAACAGGGGTTGCTTGGGGAAGTTTAATAAGATCTGGGATGTATGTAATGCATCTCACCTCACTATAACAGCGCGTAGATAGTGGTTTGTTATTAGCATAATAGCTGTAGAGAAAATATATTGGCTTGTACTTTATAGGTTTACCATGTGATCAATGCTATGGAAGTTGTTTTGGCAGCAGGGTAGGAAGTTAAATATGTTGGTTGTAATGTATTATTC
The DNA here is from genome assembly GCA_033576555.1 of Oophaga sylvatica. Classification (NCBI taxonomy): domain Eukaryota; kingdom Metazoa; phylum Chordata; class Amphibia; order Anura; family Dendrobatidae; genus Oophaga; species Oophaga sylvatica. The sequence goes on along the minus strand of JARQOD010000001.1, from coordinate 782,440,706 downwards.
TGAGTTATGCATGGCCAAGCATTTGTATAGATGAATAACGGGTTCTTGTAACTACTCCTAGATTATCCATAGGCCTCGCAAGAGAATGAGGACCTGTGAAATTGAAATCTATACTAATAACTCAATATGCAAGCTTGTTGGTTTTCTTCCATTACAGATATTATGATAGTTCTGTGTACATTGCACTGGCTATTTACAAAATGTATATATCTGTTTGTTGTTGTCTAATAAACAAATAAAAAAAAAAAAAAAAAAAAAAACGCACCTGCTTTTTCTTCAAAGAGGTGCGGATTCTGTGCAAAAAATTCCGCAGGCTAATCTGCAACGTGTGCACATACCCTTAGGAGTGGCGCAAGCACAGTTTCAGTCACCGCGCTGTGTAGTGCTATCAGCACTGGTTGACAGCCAGCCCTAATGGTGAGCCTGCTGTCAGTTGCCAGCCAGTTGTAACTAGGGATACTATTACAGTCGACTCTCACTATGTACTGAGCAGTGACTGAAGTCAGGCCTCCACACCACTATGACGGAAAGCTCGATGCTGCTGGGAGAAAAAAAGTTAATTTCATCAAGGCTGCGGGGCTCTCAGTGCGTTGGATGTACAGTGTCAGAACACTATTAACCTGCAGATTAACCCTATACAGTCATGGCCTTAAGTGTTGGCACGCTTGAAATTGTACCAGAAAATGAATTTTTCCTGGAAAATTATTGCAATTGCACATTTTGTTATGCATGTTTATTTCCTTTGGGTGTATTGGAACAACACAAAAATACAGGAAAAAAAAAGCAAATTTGGACATAATTTCACGCAAAATCCCATAAATGGGCTGGACCAAATGCTTGGCACCTTTACAAAAATGTGGGTAACTTTGAAGCATGTGATGCGGCAAGTAACAAGTGTGAATAATATGAAAATCACACCTGGAACCAGATAAATTTGCATTGTGTGTCTGTGTGTGCCATACTAAGCATGGAGAACAGAAAGAGGAGAAGAAAACTGTCTGAGGACTTGGGAACCAAAATTGTTGAAAATTACAACAACTTCAAGGTTACAAGTCCATCTTCAGAGATCTTAATGTTTCTTTGTCCACAGTATGCAATCTAGCTACAGTGCCATGGGTTGTTACTTTATTAATCTCCCTGGACTTGAACGGCAGAGAAATATTGATGAAAAGTTGCAACGCAGGATAGTCCGGATGGTGGATAAGTAGCCCCAGTCAAGTTCCAAAGAAATTCAATATGTCCTGCAGGCTCAGGGTGCATCAGTGTCAGCGCGTACTATCCGTCAACATTTAAATGAAATTAAATATTATGGCAGGAGACCCCCACTGCTGACACAGAGACATAAATTTTGGCAAACTACAGTCTGGCTTTTATGTTATTTAAGCCAAAATCATTCTGGGAAAGTGTCTTGTGGACAGATGAGACCAAAGTACAGATTTTTTGTAATGCACATCATTCTACTGTTTACCGAAAACGGAATGAAGCCTAACATGGTAGAGGTTCAAAGATGTTTAGGAGTTTTTTTCACAGCCTATGGCACTGGTTGCCTTGACTGTGTGCAAAGCATCACGAAATCTGAAGATCACTAAAGGATTTTGGGTTGCAATGTAGTGCCCAGTGTCAGAAATTAGGGTTTGCGTCCTAGGTCTTAAGTTTTACAGCAGGACAGTAACTCCAAAAATATTTCAGGAAGCATCTAGAAATGGATGGAAACAAAGCACTGGAGAGTTCCGAAATGGCCAGCAATGAATCTGGATCTAAATTCCATTGAACTCCTGTGTAGAGATCTTAAAATTGCTGTTGGGAGAAGGCACCCTTCAAATATGAGGCCTGTAGCTGTTTGCAAAAGAGTGATCCAAAATTCCTGTTGAGAGGTGTAAGAAGCTTGTTGATGGTTATAGGAAGCAATTGATTGCAATTACCGTATATACTCGAATATAAGACGACCAGAGTATAAGCCGAGGCACCTAATTTTCCCACAGAAAACTGGGTAAGCTTATTGACTCGAGTATAAGCCGGGTATTCATTGTCCCCTCATCCCTGTTCTGCTATAAGTGGCGCCCCCCTGTCCTGTCCTTGTATGTGGCTCCCTCGTCCTGTCCTGGTATGTGTAGCTCCCCCGTCCTGTTCTGCTATGTGTAGCTCCCCCCATCCTGTCCTGCTATGTGTAGCTCCCCCCGTCCAGTCCTACTACTACGTGTAGCTCCCCCCGTCCTGTCTTGCTATGTGTGGATCCCCCTGTCCTGTCCTGCTATGTGTGGCTTCCCCCGTCCCTGTCCTGCTATGTGTGGCTCCCCCCATCCTGTCCTGCTATGTGTGGCTCCCCCCGTCCTGTCCTGCTATGTGTGGCTCCCCCGGTCGTTGTATGCATGGTTCGGCTCCCACGGTCCTTGTATGCATGGCTCACCCCAATTTACCCCTCCCCCCGTTCTATCGTTGTAAGCATGGCTCACTCTCCCCCGTCCTACTCACCCTCCTCGCACCGTTGCTGCATCTCCGTTGTCCCGGCGTGGCAGATCTCCTGTGCTGTACGGTCACGTGGTACCGCTCATTAAGGTAATGAATATGCGCTCCACGCCTATGGGAGTCGAGAACAGTGCATATTCATTACTTTAATGAGCAGTACCACGTGACCGCTCAGCACAGGAAGAGCTGCCGTGACGGAGATGCAGCGACGGCGCGAGTAGGGTGAGTATGATGTCTTGTGGAAGCCTGCAGCTGTCACTGTGCCACAGCTGCTGGCTCCTGCCGCTGCTCCGCTGCTCCCCCTCCGGCTTTCTGGACAATGACTTGTGTATAAGCCGAGGGGGGCGTCTTCAGCACAAAAAAAGGTGCTGAAAATCTCGGCTTATACACTAGTAAATACGGTATTCATTTCAAAGGGTATGCAATCAAATATTAAGTGGAGGGTGCCAACAATTTTGTCTGGCCCATTTTGGGAGTTTTGTGTGAACTTATGCCTAAATTGTCATTTTTACTCATTTTTTTGTATTGTTCAAATAAACACAAATGAAATAAAAACCTGTGAAGTTGCAATAATTTTTTGGGAGGAACACTTAATTTTCTGGAACAAATTTCAAGGGTGCCAACACTTTTGGCCATGACTGTATCTGCCTGTTAATAATGTTTTTCATGACAGGTTCCCTTTAAAATTGAACTGTACATTTAGAAAAATTTGCATAAATCAGTAGTACAGGCTAATATAAGAAACTTTGTAGTATATGTAATCGGAGAAATCTGCTTCCTTCCACAAATAAGAAACAATTCTTCCTCTGCCCCCGCCTGCTGAACTTGTCATTCATTCTGAAATAAACAGCTCAAATCCGCCTTGCTTAGAAAATACGGACTTCAGGCTCACTCCTAATTATACTCTATTGAGAGGAGTAGGGAGAGGAAACAGGCAGCGGGAGAACTAGAAATAACTACAGTATATACTTGCGTATAAGCCGAGATTTTCAGCCCATTTTTTAGGGCTGAAAGTCCCCCTCTCGGCTTATACGCGAGTCATATACCGGGGGGGGGTCGCCGGGGGAGGGGGAACGGGGGTGTCGGATCATACTCACCCCTCCGCCGGCGCTTCTCTGCAGCCCCCCTGCTTCTCCCACGATCTCCGGCTCCTTCCTGCAGCGGTCACATGGTACCGCTCATTAAAGTCATGAATATTTATATATTCATGACTTTAATGAGCGGTACCACGTGAGCGCTGTAGGAAGGAAGAGCTGCGGAGACCGCCGGGAGAAGAGGAGAGGCTGCAGAGAGTGACGCGCCGGCGGGGGGTGAGTATATGCTATAGTCACCTGTCCCTCGGTCCACCACTGCGCGCTGCTCCGACCTCCTCGTCCGACTCCTCTGGCTGTGAATGTTCAGGCAGAGGGCGCGATGACGTTGTTAGTGCGCACCGCTCCCTCTGCCTGATCATTCACTGCCGAGGACCCGGAAGACGGAGCAACGTGCAGCGGTGGACCGGTCCGGTGACAGGTAAATATCTCAGGTGCCGGGGCCCTGAGCGAGTTGTGACACCGGCACCTGTCCCCCATAGCTCGCCGGTGTCACCGCCTGCTCAGGACACCGGCACCTGGCCCCCAGCGACTAGAGGTGAGTATGTCATTTTTTTTTTCTTTAGCAGCGGCAGCATAAGGGACCTATACTATGGGGCATAATCTATGGAGCATATTGGGCATAATCTGTGGAACATATGGGGGCATAATCTATGGAGCATATGGGGCATAATATCTGCAGCATATGGGATTAATCTGTGCAGCATATGGGGGCATAATCTGTGGAGCATCATATGAGGGCATAATCATTTTCCACCCTAGGCTTATACACGAGTCAATAAGTTTTCCCAGTTTTTTGTGGCAAAATTAGGGGGGTCGGCTTATACACGGGTCGGCTTATACATGAGTATATACGGTAAGTTCGTTTTCTGGCAAATTTTTTACCTCACCCTAAAGCCAAACAAATCCAAACGGCTCAGCACTAATGTATAATAACGTTCATTCTGCTGCAGCTTGTCTATGTGTGCTAAAAATGAATGAATTACAGGAATCCCTCTCTGTGTGCTGAGATGTACAGTTGCATCTCACAAAATTAGAATATCATCAGAAAGTTAATTTATTTCAGTTCTTCAATACAAAACTCATATTATTTAGCGTCACTACAAACAGAGTGATCTATTTCAAGTGTTTATTTCTGTTAATATTGATTATGGCTTACAGCCAATGAAAACCCAAAGGTCATTTTCTCAGTAAATTAGAATAATTAACAATTAACGCCTGCAAAGGCTTCCTAAGCGTTTAAAAAGGTCCTTTAGTCTGTTTCAGTAGACTCTACAATCATGGAGAAGACTGCGGACTTGACAGATGTCCAGAAGGCAGTCATTGACACACTCCACAAGGAGGGTAAGCCACAAAAGGTCATTGCTAAAGAAGGTGGCTGTTCAGAGTGCTGTATCCAAGCATATTAACGGGAACGTCGTGATCCTGGGCTGGTTGTGGGCTTATTTTTTGTTCGCTGAGCTGACGTTTTTATTAATACCATTTTGGTATAGCTACGATCTATTGATCGCCCGTTATTGCATTTTATTGCAATGTAGCGGCGACCAAAAAAATGTAACTCTGACGTTTTGATTTTTTTTTTCTCGTTACGCCGTTTAGCTATCGGGTCAATTCTTTTTTATATTTGATCGGGCAATTCTGAACGTGGCGATACCAAATATGTGTATATTTTATTTTTTTATTTTGAATGGGACGAAAGGGGGGTGATTTGAACTTTTATATAAAAAAAAAAAAATATATATTTTTGAAAATATTTTTATTTTACTTTTTGCCTGATTTTATAGTCTTCATGGGAGACTAGAAGCTGCAGTACTTTGATCTCCTGTGTTACACACAGGCGATGATCAGATCGCCTGTGTGTAGCAGAAATGCTCACTTACTATGAGCGCCGACCACGGGGCATTGCTCATAGCAATCTGGCAATGACAACCACAGAGGTCTACTGGAGCCCTCTCATTATCATGCCGACCCTTCAGTGTCCGGCGATCATGTGACGGGGTCATCTTTGGTCGGGATTAGCAACGCGCTTCCGGTAAGCGTGAGTTAAATGCCGCTGTCAGATTGACAGCAGCATTTAACTAGTTAACAGCCTCTGGTGGATCGCGATTCCACCCACGGCTGTTGCGGGCACTTGTCAGCTGTATAGATCAGTGGAAGTCCGACATCGGCGTACTATTGCGCCCAATGTTGAAAAGGGGCTAGCCCCCAAAATGCTGTGATCGAACTCGATCACAGCATTTGAGAGCAGGCAGAGGGAAGGCAGCCCCTCTGCCCTTGGATCAGAGAGCCCGAGATTGTTGCCATGGTGACCTGATGTCGTCATGGCGACATCTGGGTCACCAGAGTTAGCAAATTTGTTGGGCATGCTCAGAGCATGGTGAAGCAACTTTGTCTCATAGCATAGGGATGCTGCTGTATCCCCATGCTATACAAGCAATCAGCCTGCAAAAAATGATAGTCCCATAGTTGGGCAAAGTAGAAAAAAAAAAAAAGTTAAAAAAGAATGTTAGATATATATATATATATATATATATATATATATATATTTATAATCTCTCCATCAAAATGTATTGTACTCACAAATATATAGTTTTATAAAAATAAATTATTGAAACAATAAAAGTACACACATTTGGTAGCGCTGCATCCGGAACGACCCGACCTATGAAACTGTCCCACTAGTTAACCTCTTTAGTGAACACCATAAAAAAATAAAGCATTGTTTTTTATCTTGTTTTTGTCATAAAAGGTGGAATAAAATGCGATCAAAAAGATACATATAAATAAATATGGTACTGCTGAGAACGTCATCTTGTTTTGTAAACAACAAGCCATCATACTGCTCCATCAGTGGAAAAGTAAAAAAGTTTTGTCACTCACAATAAAGTGATGCAAAAATAATATTTTTTTCTATAAAAGTTTTTAATATGTAAAAGCGCCAAAACATAAAAAAAATATAAATGGGGTATCGCTGTAATCGTACTGACTCGAAGAATGTTCATTCTACCTCCCAAAAATTGGAATAGAAAGCGATAAAAAAACAGTAACAGTCATGTGTCTGAAAATGGTACCAATAAAAACGTCAACTCGTCCCGCAAAAAACAAGCCCTCACATGACTCTGTGGGCCGAAATATGGAAAAATTATAGCTTTCAAAATATGGTGATGCAAAAACAATTTTTTGCAATAAAAAGCGGTTTTTAGTTTGTGACAGCAGCCAAATATAAAAAAACGATATAAATCTGACATTGCTGTAATCGCACCAACCAGAAGAATAAACTCGCTTAATCACTCATACCATACGAGGAATGGCGCAAAAAATAACAGCAGTTATTTACCTGCTGTTTTGTTCATTCTGCCTTCCAAAGCTCTCAGTAAGGCTCGGCGCACATTTATCCTGCGCTCTGTGCTGAGCGCTTACATTCGGGTTTCCGTGTGAATATCTAAAATATGTGTTTCAGATGGAACCCTGGTTGGAAGATTCCCTATAATGAGGCAGATGAAGGCACTGTGGACACCATAGGACCTGTGATCCGGAGGTGTCGCGTCTTTTTAGGCTTGCATAAAAGTGCTGTCGGCCACAATTTTCTGTACATCTGATAAGATAGACAACGCTGAACAGAGGCCAGACGGAGTCCAGAGTAAGACACTTTGTTCAGAACTATAGCAGCCTTGCAAAGCCCTTGACCGACCTCACCAGGAAGAAGCTACCCCAGACAGTCGACTGGACAAACGGCTGTGAGGTGGCCTTCCGGGCTTTGAAAACAGCCCTGAGCAACTCTCTCGGTGCTGTGCTTAGCAAGGTCGACTCGGGGAACCAAGCGCACCCCGTGTTGTACCTGAGCTGGAAGCTTCTTCCGAGGGAAGTGGCCTATTCCACCATAGAGGAGTGCCTGGCCACGGTCTGGGCCCTGCAACATTTGCAGTCCTACCTGTACGGTCGCACCTTCACTGTGGTGACCGACTACAACCCCTGAGCTTGCTGCACACAGTGTCTGGTACCAACGGAAGGTTGCTACGCTAGAGCCTTGCCCTCCAGCAGTACAACTTTACCGTTAGACACAAAAAGGGCAGCGAGCATGGCAATGCAGACGGGCTTTCTCGCCGGTGCGAGCCTGCCTAGGTGCGCATGGAGGAGTACCGAGAGGCCATGCCTCCGTAACGCAGTCCAAAAGGGGGAGGTGTCAGGAAATGACGTAAGCCTTATTGTTCAATCACGCACACTGAACTCTGCTACATCTGCTTGGTGCCTGCCAGCTTATCTCACATGCTGCAGCTTTGACCCCCCCTTCATGGCCCCCTTCTCCCTTCTGACAGTACAGGCTGTAGCTCTCATCCTCTATGCTCCTTCCTCCCCCTCACTCCAGCTACACACACTGGTGTAATGTGAGCTGCTGAAGCTAGCAGCCCCACATGAATAGTTTTATGACCAGCTAGAAACTGGTTTGAAGCAGCCCTGAAACAGCATGGTACCGTGTTCCTTTAAGATCAAATATAATGACCCCAATTAGTGATATAGATGTAAAAGTTACCCATTTGGAGCCTACACCGATAGATCTATAACCCAGTGAAATCAATTATTTGTAATTGTCTGTACATATTGTAATTTGTCTCCTTTTATAACATCTTTTTATACTTTTGTAAACACTGCCTATTCATTTGGATTAAAATATAAAACTTTACAAGCTTTGTTCACCTTGCTCTAATCGTATCCCCACGTCCTCAAACTAAGCCAACGCTACTGATTGGGGTTGGCTCCTGACCCGATATTAATATAAAATCAGGAGCTGATGGCAGCGTAGTGTGTTCTGGGCTCTTGGGGAGACCCTGGTAGTGACGGACGGAGTTTGATAAGTGTAAATCCGCCTGGGATGGGAATAGGTTATTGCCCTCACTGCAGAGTGCCTAATAGACAGTACACATCCAGGCTGCCCGTCTGGCAACCACTTATCCTAGGTGCGTGTGTGTGTATGTATGTAATATATATACTGTACTAACTTAGATAAAACCGTGTGTCACTAATAAAGAATATTTATTGTACACACAAGCCTACAGTATATTACATACATATATACAGTTGTGTGAAAGTGCTTGCCCACTTCCTGATTTCCTATTATTTCGCATGTTTGTCACACTTAAAATGTTTTAGATCACCAAACAAATTTAAATATTGTACAAAGAAAACACAAGTAAACATAAAATGCAGCATTTTAAATCAAGGTCTTTATTATTAAGGGAGAAAGAAATCCAAATCCATAGAGCCCTGTGTGAAAGTGATTGCCCCCATAAAACATAAATCAACCGGTTTAAAACATATTTGAGAAGCTGAGCTCAATTTCCCTAGACACACCCAGGCCTGATTACTGTACTGCCACACCTGTTCTCAATCAAGAAATCCCTTAAATAGGACCTGCCTAGCAAAGTGAAATAGACCAAAAGTTCCTCAAAAGCTAGAAATCATGCCGCTATCCAAAGAAATTCTGGAACAAATGAGAAACAAAGTAATTGAGAGCTATCTGCCTGGAAAAGTTTATAAAGCCATTTCTAAAGCTTTGAGACTAATATCTTTGTCTAATATTTAAATTTGTTTGGTCATCTGAAACAATTAAGTGTGACAAATATAAAAAAGAATAGGAAATAAGGAAGGGGGAAAATACTTTTTCACACAACTGTATATTTGGGACACCAGTGGGGGCTTTATTTATGTGGGGGAATTACGTTATGTACACAGTGAGTACGGAAAGTATTTGGACCCCTTTACATTTTTCACTCTTTGTTTCATTGCAGCCATTTGATAAATTCAAAAAAGTTCATTTTTTCTCATTAATGTACACTGCGCTCCATCTTGACTGAAATAAACAGAAATCTAGAAATTTTTGCAAATTTATTAACCCCTTCACCCCCAAGGGTGGTTTGCACGTTAATGACCGGGCCAATTTTTACAATTCTGACCACTGTCTCTTTATGAGGTTATAACTCTGGAACGCTTCAACGGATCTTCGCGATTCTGAGATTGTTTTCTCGTGACATATTGTACTTCACGTTAGAAGTAAAATTTCTTCGATATAACTTGCGTTTATTTTTGAAAAAAACGCAAATATGGCGAAAATTTTTAAAATTTTGCAATTTTCAAACTTTGAATTTTTATTCCCTTAAAACAGAGAAATATATCACACAAAATAGTTAAGAAATAACATTTCCCACATGTCTACTTTACATCAGCACAATTTTGGAACCAAAATTTTTTTTTGTTAGGAAGTTATAAGGGTTAAAAGTTGACCAGCGATTTCTCATTATTACAACAAAATTTACAAAGCCATTTTTTTTAGGGACCACCTCTCATTTGAAGTCACTTTGAGGGGTCTATATGGCAGAAAATACCCAAAAGTGACACCATTCTAAAAACTGCACCCCTCAAGGTACTCAAAACCACATTCAAGAAGATTATTAACCCTTCAGGTGCTTCACAGGAACTAAAGCAACGTGGAAGGAAAAAATGAATATTTAACTTTTTAGCCAAAAATGATCTTTTACAAACTTTTTTTTTATTTTCACAAGGGTAAAAGGAGAAAATGGACAGATAAGGTTGTTATGCAATTTCTCCTGAGTACGCCAATACCCAATATGTGGGGGAAAACCACTGTTTGGGCACACGGCAGAGCTCGTAAGGGAAGGAGCGCCGTTTGACTTTTTCAAACTAAAATTGGCTGGAATTGAGATTGGACGCCATGTCGTGTTTGGAGAGCCCCTGATGCGCCTAAACAGTGGAAACCCCCACAAGTGACACCATTTTGGAAACTAGACCCCTAAGGTACTTATCTAGATCTGTTGTGAGCACTTTGAACCCTCAAGTGTTTCACAAAAGCTAATAATGCCTGGGTGTGAAAAAAAAACAAAACAATTTTCCACAAAAATGATTTTTTAGTCCCAAATTTTTGAATTTTCCCAAGGAAATTGGACCCCAAAAGTTGTTGTCCAATTTGTCCTGAGTACGCTGATACCCCATATGTGGGGGGGGGGGGGAAACTGTTTGGGTGCACGGCAGGGCTTGGAAAGGAAGTAGTAACGTTTTGGAATGCAGACGTTGATGGGGGTCATGTTCCGTTTGCAGTGCCCCAGATGAGCCTAAACAGTGGAAACCCCCCACAAGTGACCCCATTTTGGAAACTATACCCCCTAAGGAACTTATCTAGATCTTTGGTGAGCACTTTGAACCCCCAAGTGCTTCACACAAGTTTATAATGCCCGGGCATGAAAATAAAAAATCCTATTTTTTTCCCACAAAAATTATCTTTTAGTCACTAATTTTTTATTTTCTCAAGGGTAACAGGAGAAATTGGACCACATAAGTTGTTGTCCAATTTGTCCTGAGTAGGCTGATACCCCATATGTGGGTGGGAACCACTGTTTGGGCGCACGGCAGAGCTCGGAATGGAAGGAGCACCATTTGACTTTTTCCAACCAAAATTGGCTGGAATTGAGATTGGATGCCATGTTGCATTTGGAGAGCCCCTGATGTGCCTAAACAGTGGAAACCCCCCACAAATGACCCCATTTTGGAAACTAGACCCCCTAAGGAACTTTTCTAGATCTTTGGTGAGCAATTTGAACCCCCAAGTGCTTCACACAAGTTTATAACGTAGAGCCGTAAAATTTAAAAATCATATTTTTTCCACAAAAATGATCTTTTCACCCCAATTTTTATTTTTCCAAGGGTAACAAGACTCCAAAAGTTATTGTGCAATTTGTCCTGCGTGCGCTGATACCCCATATGTGGGGGTAAACCACTGTTTGGGTGCATGGCAGAGTTTGGAAGGGAAGGAGCGCCGTCTGACTTTTTCAACGCAGAATTGGCTGGACGCCATGTCGTGTTTGGAGAGCTCCTGATCTGCCTAAACAGTGGAAACCCCCATAAATGACGCCATTTTGGAAACTAGACCCCTCAAGGAACTTATCTAGATGTGTGGTGAGAACTTTTAACCCCCAGGTGTTTCACACAAGTTTATAACGTACAGCCGTAAAATAAAAAATCTTTTTTTTTTTTTACAAAAATGATTTTTTCGTCCCCAATATTTTATTTTCACAAGGGTAACAGAAGAAATTGGAACCCAAAAGTTGTTGTCCAATTTGTCCTGAGTACGCTGATACCCAATATGTGGGAGAAAACTACTGTATGGGCGCACGTCAGGGCTCGGAAGGGAAGTAGTGACGTTTTGGATTGCAGACTTTGATGGAATGGTCTGGGGGCGTCATGTCACATTTGGAGAGCCCCTGATGCACCTATACAGTGGAAACCCCCCACAAGTGACCCCCATTTTGGCAAATAGACCCCACAAGGAACTTGTCTAGATGTGTGGTGAGCACTTTGAACCCCGAAGTGCTTCACAGAAGTTTATAACGCACAGCCGTAAAAATAAAAAATCCTTTTTTTTTTTGCAAAAATGATTTTTTTGCCCCAATATTTTATTTTTACAAGGGTAACAGGAGAAATTGGACCCCAAAAGTTGTTGTCCAATTTGTCCTGAGTACGCTGATATCCAATATGTGGGAGAAAACTACTGTATGGGTACACGTTGGGGCTCGGAAGGGAAGTAGTGACGTTTTGGATTGCAGACTTTGATGGAATGGTCTGGGGGCGTCATGTCGCATTTGGAGAGCCCCTGATGCGCCTAAACAGTGGAAATCCCCAACAAGTGACCCCATTTTGGAAAATAGACCCCACAAGGAACTTATCTAGATGTGTGGTGAGCTCTATGAAGCCCCAAGTGCTTCACAGAAGTTTATAATGTACAGCCGTAAAAACAAAAAAATAATTTTTTTTGTACAAAAATGATATTTTCGCCCCCAGTTTTTTATTTTCCCAAGGGTAGCAGAAGAAATAGGACAAATTTCACAATAACTCTTGGGGTCCAGAGTACGCTGATACCCCATATGTGGGGATAAACTACTGTTTGGACGCATGGCAGAGCTGAGAAGTGAAGGAGCACCGTTTGACTTTTTCAACGCAGAATTGGCTGGAATTGAGATCAGACGCCATGTCACATTTGGAGAGCCCCTGATGTGCCTAAACAGCGGAAAACCCCCAATTCTAACTCCAACCCTAACCCCAACACACCCCTAACCCTAGTCCCAACCCTAACCACAAACCTAACCCTAACACACCCCTAATCCCAACCCTAACCCTAATCCTAACTTTAGCGCCAACCCTAACCCTAACTTTAGCCGCAACCCTAACCCTAATGGGAAAATGGAAATAAATACTTTTTTTTAATTTTATTATTTTTCCCCTACTAAGGGGGTGATAAAGGGGGGTTTGATTTACTATTTATAGCGGGTTTTTATGATTGGCAGCTGTCACGCTAAAAGACGCTTTTTATTGCAAAAATAGTTTTTGCATCATCACATTTTGAGAGCTATAATTTTTGCATATTTTGGCCCACAGAGTCATGTGAGGTCTTATTTTTTGCGGGACGAGTTGACGTTTTTATTGGTACCATTTTTGAGCACGTGACGTTTTTTGATCGCTTTTTATTTCGATTTTTGGGAGGTTAGAATGAACAAAAATCAGCAATTCATGAATTTCTTTTGGGGGAGGCGTTTATACCGTTCCGCGTGTGGTAAAATTGATAAAGCAGTTTTATTCTTCGGGTCAGTACGATTATGGCGATACCTCATTTATATCATTTTTTCATGTTTTGGCGCTTTTTAGAATAAAAACAATTTTATATAAAAAATAATTATTTTTGCATCGCTTTATTCTGCGAGCTATAACTTTTTTATTTTTTCGCTGATGATGCTGTATGACGGCTCGTTTTTGCGGGACAAGATGACGTTTTCAGCAGTACCATGTTTTTTTATATCGGTCTTTTTGATCGCGTGTTATTCCACTTTTTGTTCGGCGGTATGATGATAAAGCATTGATTTCTTGCTTCGTTTTTTTTTTTAAGGGGTTCACTAAAGGGGTTAACTAGTGGGACAATTTTATAGGGGGGGTCGTTACGGACGCGGCGATACCAAATATGTGTACTTTTATTGCTTTGTTTTTTTATTTACAGGAAGAAGTGAATTTATTGGGGAATATATATATATTTTTTTATTTATTTTGGATTTTTTTTAAAACATGTTTATTTTTATTTTTTTAACTTTTTTACTTTGTCCCAGGGTGGGACATCACAGTATTTTATCAGATCGCTGGTGTGACAGTGTGCACAGCACTCTGTCACACCAGCGATCGCTCAGGCAGTGAAGCAGGCTTCTCAGTGCCTGCTCTCGGCAGGCACTGAGGTAGCCGCCTCCCTCCAGGACCCCGGCGCCATCTTGGATCCGGGTCCTGGGAGGGAGGAAGCCCTCAGAACAGCGCGATCACATCGCGCTGCTCTGAGGGTCTCAGGGGGGCGCGCAGGGAGCCCCCACCTGCGCGATCCTCCCCTGTGCCCCCAGTACACCGCGATCATGTTTGATCGCGGTGTGCAAGGGGTTAATGTTCCGGGAGCGGTCCGTGACCGCTCCTGACACACAGTCATGGGTGTCAGCTGTGATAATCAGCTGACACCCGGGCGCGATCGGCTGCGCTCCCCCCCCGGGAGCTCGTCCGATCGCACGAGACATACTATCCCGTCCATGGTCATACGGGCCCAGGTACCATGGACGGGATAGTACGTCCGATGGCAGTAAGGGGTTAAAAAAGAAAAACTGGCGAGTATATACGGTAATTTTTTATGTTACTATGGTGCTACATTAAGCAGGCCACATTTTATCTTTTAATTATTTGGGGCTGGAATTAATTTATTTATTATGCTTTGCTTATATAACGCTATTTTGTTCTGCAGCGCTTTATATACATTGTCATCACTGTCCATAATGGGGCTCACAATCTAAATTCCCTATCAGTATGTCTTTGGAGTGTGTGAAGAAAAATGAGTACTGGGAGGAAACCCTCGCAAATAAGGGGTGAGCATACAAACTCTTTGCAGATGCTGTCCTTGGTGGGGTTGGAACCCAGGACTCCAGCGCTGCAAGGCTGCAAATGTTTTTGCATTGACGATTCAATGTTCCCAGGCTTCGAAACCAACTGCACACTGTGTGCCTCACTGCTATCTTGTTGAAAGCCACTGTCAAGATTGTCTTCAAGCATGTTTTGATACTGCAACATAGGTGCATCCCTTTCCAGCGGGGGAAGCAACTGACAAAATTTACTTTTGTATCTTAGATTGAACATACTGGCCACTATTTTGAATCCTAACCATATGGACAACAATCATGTTGCAGATAGTGCTGCAAGAAGGCACTCATAGGTCAGTCTCTTTCATGAGGTACAAATCCATAGTGTGTTGGTGGCGGGATAACACACAAGTTTGCTTCCTCCATCCCTTCCTGGCAACCGTGGACCAAAGAGAGTGTAAGGTTCTTTGTCTCTGTTGACATGTTCCTTGAAACTCAGTTTTCCGTCGGCCATTTTGCTTTCTGTCTTTCTGCAGCTCTTGCCCTCAGTTAATATGGAGTTTCCAGTTTTCATGTTCCCGCCCTGATTCTTCCCTCTTGCTTCTTAAGCAGCCTCAGCTGAACAATCAGTGCTCCTGAATCAAGCCTCAGTCAGTCTGTGACCTGACTCCTGGAAGCCTTGGACTTGTACTCCAGCTATTTCCTACTGAGGAACCTTGGAACACTTTTGGACTCTGGAAACCTGCTGTTTGGTGAATCCATGTTTGCAGAGGAATTACGGTACAGAGAAGAGATCCTGAACCTGCTTTGGAGATTTACTGTAGTGCTTGAAGTTACTCTGGCCTGCTGTGTCTCCTGTCGCTGTTCCTGCAAACTGTGTGAACTTTTCAGCATGCTTGTATGAAGTAATACAAGTCATTTCATTTCAACCTATGTCTCCTGTGTTTTCCTCGCACCCAAGCACAAGACGCTATAGGAACTGTACACTATACATGACAGGATTCAGGAGCCAATGTTTAGTGTCTGCTGGGTCTGGGAAAGCCGTGTCTGCTGTGACTATGGATATCAGATGTCCGTTTAATACCTTATGTGATGACAGTGGTTGTGACTTCTCACAACCATTCCAGGTGAGCGCATTCCCTTAAAATTTTACTCTGGAGTGTTACCACAGGTAAACACTATTGTTTTTTTTTTTTTTCCTTTCCTCTTCTCCTTCCAGCACCTCTGCCTTAAAAGATCTGGAAGATGGAGGCCCGCATAAAGGAACTTTGCGGAGTGACTGATACAATCCTTGCAGATATACAGACTATAAAGACCCGTTTTGCAAGCCTACAGGACCTCACTAATCATAATTTGCAAGTGTTTGGACAGACTACCCAGGAATTGCGAGCCAGGATTGAGGCTCTAGAGGAACGAGCCCAGGCTCCTGCCATAACCCCAAGTTCTGGGATCCCCAAATTACCTCCTTTTCGTTTTGGCGGTGAACGTGAGAAATTCAGGGGATTTATTAATCAATGCAATTTATTTTTCTCTGCACATGCTTCACAATTTCCCACTGAACGATCCAAAGTGCTTACTATAATCATGTTGCTTACCAATAAGGCTTTGATGTGGGCAAACCCTCTGATTGAGACTGAGGATGATTGTTTGAATCACCTTGATGCTTTTATTTCAGCCATGGGGCAGGTGTTTGATGACCCCAATCGAGGTGCAACAGCTGAAGCAGCCATGTTAACTTTGCGCCAAGGTAAGCGTTCAGTAGCCGAATATGCCCTGGATTTCAGGAGATGGGCTCTTGATACCACTTGGGACACTTCCGCTAAAAAATCTATTTTTCGGAAAGGGTTGTCTCCACAGATTAAGGATGAACTTGCTCGTGCCGACCCTCCCACTGCGTTAGGTGACTTTATCAACTATTGTATCCGTATTGATGCTCGTCTGACTGAACGCAGACAAGAGAGATGGTTCGAAAATAATCGCACTAACCTTTTACTACCTCCCTCCTCAGCTAAGGAACCTTTGAGTAGGATCACAAGGGAACCAGAATCTGAACCCATGTAGGTGGACTCTTTGCAAAGACGGGTTAGTGATGCACGCAAAGAACATCGTATAAAGGAAAATCTATGTTTCTACTGTGGTAAGTCAGGGCACTTCATTATAAACTGCCCCAGCCGTTCTCGTAAGACTACTGCAGCAGTCATTCACTGTGAGTGTTGCGAGAGGAGCTCTGTCATGTCCGAGCCTCAGGCTCCAGAGAGATCTGCTGCAAGAGATCTTGATTTCTCGGACTTAAACTCTGTTAGTTCTGGGGACGATGATGGTATAAACGCTGCAATTTTTCAAGTTTCCTCAGCGGTGTCCCAGCTGAGTTGTAAAAGAAACAATTCTCATTGCGTCCTTTCCATCAAACTCTGGGTTGACTCAGTCTGGGTGTCTAGCTCTGCTATGATCGACTCAGGAGCAAGTGGAAATTTTATGGATATCTCCTTTGCTCTGAAACAGGGGATACGTTCAGTGAAGAAGGCTACTCCAGTACA
This sequence comes from Oophaga sylvatica, assembly GCA_033576555.1. Lineage (NCBI taxonomy): Eukaryota > Metazoa > Chordata > Amphibia > Anura > Dendrobatidae > Oophaga > Oophaga sylvatica. The sequence goes on along the minus strand of JARQOD010000001.1, from coordinate 782,423,672 downwards.
GATGGAGACTGTGGATGGCTCTCTACTGACTTCTGGACCAGTGGATCAAGAAACAGAGCCTTTGAGGGTCCTTATGGGTAAAGATCATCAGGAGAAAATGTCTTTTTTGCTTATCTCTTCTCCCCACTTTCCCATCATTCTAGGGCTACCATGGCTGCAGGCGCAGAATCCTACGATTAACTGGGAGACCAAGGAATTACACTTTCCGGAGAAACAGATGAGTCAAGGAGTTTCAGCTTGCTCTGTTCCTAAAGGAACCATGTCAGTCCCTGAACTACCAGCTGTATACCAGGACTATGTGGATTTATGTGACAAGAAGAACGCTGATCAGCTTCCTCCTCACCGTCCATATGATTGTCCAATTGAATTATTGCCCGGAGCCGAGATACCTTTTGGTAAGATCTACCCCCTAGCGGGGCCCGAGCTAAAAGCTTTGAAGGATTATATAGACGAAAATTTAGCCAAGGGCTTCATACGCCCCTCTTCATCTCCCGCAGGTGCACCCATCTTCTTTGTGAAGAAGAAAGATGGATCTCTGAGACCCTGCATAGACTATAGGGAACTCAATAAGGTTACTATTAGAAACCGTTATCCATTGCCTTTAATCCCTGAGTTGTTGGAGAGGTGCGGCATGCCAAAATTTTCTCTAAACTGGATCTCCGTGGGGCCTATAACTTGGTCCGTATTAGACCTGGGGATGAATGGAAGACTGCTTTCAGGTCACGCTATGGACACTTTGAATATCTAGTTATGCCTTTTGGTCTGAGTACCGCCCCAGCCACTTTCCAACACTTCGTGAATGATATCTTCAGGGATCTCCTAGATACATTTGTGGTGATTTATCTGGATGATATTCTAATTTTTTCTAACTCCACAGAGGAACATCATGGACATGTGAGAATGGCGCCTAAGACAAAACCATCTCTACATCAAACTTGAAAAATGTGAATTCCATAGGACCGAAATTCAATTTCTGGGGTATGTACTATCTACGCAAGGGATTAGTATGGATGGAAGCAAGACCCAAGCCATCAAGGATTGGCCAATTCCTAGAAATGTGAAGGAGGTGCAGCGTTTCATCAGGTTTGCCAACTTCTATAGACGTTTCATTAAGAATTTTTCTGAGGTAGTGTCACCTATCACCCAACTTACCCGGAAACAGTCTAGGTTCTCCTGGACCCCGCAAGCTCAGGAAGCATTTTCCTGTTTAAAGGATAAATTTACCACCGCACCTATCTTAGTACATCCCAACCCCGATAGAGGTGGATGCTTCAGACTGTGCCGTTGGAGCTATACTCTCTCAGAGAACAGGTGAGAAGAATGTCTTGCATCCCTGTGCCTTCTTTTCCCAGCAGTTGTCTTCGGCTGAGAGGAACTACGATGTGGGCAATAGAGAATTGTTGGCCATTATTGCCGCCTTCAAGGAATGGAGACACCTTCTTCAGGGAGCTGCACAGCAAATAGTCGTCCTGACAGACCATCGTAACCTTGAATTTATCAGGTCGGCTAAGTGCCTGACTCCTCGCCAGGCTCGCTGGAATCTTTTCCTAAACCAATTTAATTTTGTCATTTCTTATAGACCAGGATCGCGCAATGGAAAGGCTGATGCACTCTCTAGGATTCATTCAGCAGAGACACGTCCACTTACTCCTCCTAAGACTATTCTTCCTGACTCTAGATTCCTGGGAGTGATTCATAATCAAGACCTACTTAAGGACATCAAGGAAGCATACCATGCGGATTCTTTGTTGGCTCAACCCCCAAGGGACGTAAGTCTTGTCTTTAAGAATGGTGTGTGGATTCAGGGACAACGTCTGTATATACCTGAAACAGTCAGATTGAGAGTATTGCAACTCATCCACGATTCCAAGATAGCCGGGCATAGGGGAATTCTAAAGACACAAGAATTTCTTTCTCGTTTCTTTTGGTGGCCCACTTACAGGAAAGATGTCTTAAACTATGTCACTTCATGTGAAGTCTGTGCAAGATGCAAAACACCTCGCTCCTCACCAACTGGTCTGTTGCAACCTCTTCCCACCCCGTCCCGCCCGTGGGGATCCATTTCTATGGACTTCATTGTGGAGTTACCAACCTCTCAAGGGAAGAACACCATTCTAGTGGTGGTTGACCGTCTAACAAAGGCAGCTCATTTTATCCCTTGTGTCGGCTTACCCACTGCAAAACAGACATCAGACTTGATGATTAAGAATGTGTTTCGCTTACATGGAGTACCGGATGAGGTCATTTCGGATCGAGGGGTGCAATTCACTTCAAGGTTTTGGCAAAATTTCTGTGCAGCATTGGACATTAAAGTAAACCTTTCTTCTGCTTTTCATCCCCAGACTAATGGACAGACAGAACGAACCAATCAGACCCTGGAGCAGTATCTCCGCTGTTTTATCTGCCACCTACAGGATGATTGGGTGGATCTACTTCCACTGGCTGAGTTCTCTTAAACAACTCTCAGAGCACCTCCACTAAGCAGTCTCCTTTTTACTCCAATCTAGGTTATCATCCTAACATTCTTCCTCGATTTCCCATAGATACGCCCTTGCCGGCAGTGGCTGAAAGAATCACTTCTTTACAAAAGAATATGGATCTTCTAAAGGAAAATCTAGAATTGGCTCAGGAAAGGTACAAGAAAGCAGCAGATAAATTTCGTAAACCTGCACCAGCTTTCAAGGTAGGAGATTTGGTCTGGCTGTCAACCAGAAATCTTAAATTAAAGATTCCATCGTCTAAATTGGGACATAAGTACATTGGACCTTATAAGATCAATAAGATTATAAGTGCTGTTGCTTGTCGTCTTCAACTGCCCAGAACTATGAGAATCCACCCTGTCTTTCATGTATCCCTACTAAAGGCTGCAACACCCAATACGTTTCCTGGACGTTCTTCTCCTTGCCCTGACCCAGTGCTGGTCGATGGTCAGGAAGAATTTATGGTGGAAAGGATTCTAGATTCCAGGTTGTACAGAAATCAGTTGCAATATTTGATTAAATGGCAGGGCTACCAGTGGAGGACAACTCATGGGAACCAGTCAATAATGTAAATGCTCCTCGCCTGCTCCGCCAGTTTCATCAGAGGTACCCTGACAAGCCTGGTCTGAGGTCATCCGGAGGTTGTCCCTAAGCGGGGAGTAATGTAAGGTTCTTTGTCTCTGTTGACATGTTCCTTGAAACTCAGTTTTCCGTCGGCCATTTTGCTTTCTGTCTTTCTGCAGCTCTTGCCCTCAGTTAATATGGAGTTTCCAGTTTTCATGTTCCCGCCCTGATTCTTCCCTCTTGCTTCTTAAACAGCCTCAGCTGAACAATCAGTGCTCCTGAATCAAGCCTCAGTCAGTCTGTGACCTGACTCCTGGAAGCCTTGGACTTGTACTCCAGCTATTTCCTACTGAGGAACCTTGGAACACTTTTGGACTCTGGAAACCTGCTGTTTGGTGAATCCATGTTTGCAGAGGAATTACGGTACAGAGAAGAGATCCTGAACCTGCTTTGGAGATTTACTGTAGTGCTTGAAGTTACTCTGGCCTGCTGTGTCTCCTGTCGCTGTTCCTGCAAACTGTGTGAACTTTTCAGCATGCTTGTATGAAGTAATACAAGTCATTTCATTTCAACCTATGTCTCCTGTGTTTTCCTCGCACCCAAGCACAAGACGCTATAGGAACTGTACACTATACATGACAGAGAGGGAATCCTTATCCTCTTCATCTCCTAACTGTTGCGCGTCCATCACCTCTTCCTTTTTGTCCTTCTCCTCGTCCTTCTCTATTTGTTCCTCACATGGCGATCGCCTGTGAGATGGTAGACCTGAAATTAGAGATATTGTTAACCCTTCCGTGTCCTCTGCTTCCTCCTTTTCCAGGGGCCACCACCTCCCACAGACTACTTAAAGTGTGCTCCAGCATGTAGATGGCAGTAATAGTGATGCTGATGACGGCATCATCAGCGATAACCATCTTAGTAGTAACGTGCAGAAGGGTTCAGAGGTCCTTCATCTGTGTCCACTCCACAAGTGTTAATTGCACCACGTCCGTACTGTGTTGTGCCAGGCTATGCAAAATGTCATACTGCACCAGGTCTCAACGCTGCTGCAACATGTGCAGAGTTGAATTCCACGGTGTAGTCACGTCGCATGTCAACTGGTAGGCCGAAAGATCTCTATACCAACTTAAGTGGTATGGTGTAAGTGAGCACACAACGACAGTAGTTTCTACATCAGTGCATCAAGGCTGGGACATTGTCAGAGGAATTGCTGTACCATCAGGTTGAGGATGCGAGCCATGCCAGGCACGTGTGAGGTTGCCCTGGGTATGGCCGCCACCTGGTTTGCACCATTATCGCACACGGCCTTCCCTTGCTTCAGGTTGAGTGGAGACCTCCATTGCTCAAACTCTGCATGGATAGCTATCCACAACTCTTGATCTGTGTGACCGCGATCTCCAAGGCATATTCATTTAAACACTGAGTTGAGGTGGATTATCTCTGCAGTGTTGACCGTGTATCTCATTTAGGCTGGAGTCACACAGAACGTTTAAAAAAACGTTCCGATTTTGTAATGCGATAATCGCACAACAGTTCTCCGTATGTTGATCCGTATGTAGTTCGTTTTCAATGCGATGATGCGATTTCCTCGCATGTCAGGATCCGTGTGACATCCGTATGGCGTTATTTTATCGCAGTAATGCAAAATGAGCATATTATGAATTTCGAAGCTGAAAGTAATTAGGAATTAATGTTGAAGGCTATTTATTGGCTGAGAAGCAATTCTCCTCTTCCTACTACTTTCCTGTTGTGTTTGTTTAGCTGACTTGTGTGCATCATGTCATACAGGCTCACCTTTAACACCACAGAGCAGGTTCTTTTCCACTGGGTTTTGGCTCAGCGTTTCGGGGAGCCTTACCCTGTCATTCTTGATCCGAGGAGGCGCAGAAGAATGTGGGTTCATCCACTTGTGAGACGCCGGGTGACAAAAGGACATTTTCACCGTCTTTATGCTTCACTACGCAGCCATCCCGACAAATTCTATCAATATTGTCGCATGAGCCTGGCCACTTTTGACATTCTTCTCGAGACGGTCCGCCCTGGGATCACGTATAAGGATACGGTGATGCGCAAGTCTATTTCCGCGGAGGAGCGTCTTCTACTGACTTTACGGTATGTCATATACCTTATTGGTGGGTGTAATACAGAAAATGTTATGTGTTTAGGCCTTAATATTTATTTTCCTTTTTGCCTCTAGGTTTCTGTCCACTGGCCTGTCATATGCGGCCCTACACCTTGAGTTTTTACTCGGTAAATTCACTATTTGTGGTATTGTCCGCTGTACCTGCCTTGAAATTTGGTCAAGACTACATAACTCGGTGATGCCTGTGCCAAAACAAGCAGATTGGGTGCGTATAGCCCGTGGGTTTGAGGAGATGTCCTAGTTTCCGAACTGTATAGGGGCACTAGATGGGAAGCACATTCGTGTACGTAAGCCCCCCAACTCTGGCTCACAATACTATAATTACAAAGAGTATTTTTCAGTTGTTCTGTTGGCCCTGGTCGACAGTGCTTACATGTTTACTATAGTAGATATTGGGGCCTATGGGCGAACAGGAGACTCCAGAGTGTTTAATACCTCAATTATGGGTCGGCGTATGAGGAGCAATCAGTTGGACCTCCCACCCCCACGTCAGCTCCCAGGGTCTCATCTGGAACCGGTGCCTTATGTGATGGTTGGTGATGAGGCATTTCAGCTAACCAGGAACCTGATGAGGCCCTATCCACGGCGAACCCTGGACAACCGGCGGCGCATTTTTTAATTTCCGCCTATCCCGTGCACGACGCCTCGTCGAGTGTGCCTTCGGCATACTCACAGCCAAATGGCGGGTTCTGCAGTCTGCAATACAACTAAGCGAACAAAATGTTAATCAAGTAATAAAAGCATGTGTGGTACTACACAATTTTACCTGAAAACATGACTGTCTTGCAAATGAGGGTTATGATGTTGTAGATGCAAATAATGTGCTCCCAACTCCGCATGGACATCAACCACGTCGCCCACCATCTGGACTTAAAGTGCGGGACGTGTTTACCAATTATTTTGTTTCCCCAGAGGGATATACTCCTTGGCAAGAAAATGCATTGTCTATGTTATGATTTTATGTGTGTGTGCGTGATAACCTGAAACTAATTTTACATGTACCGTTTTTAAAAATGCAATATAATGTGTGAAATAACACATTGATAGCATCAGTTACACATAAAAAAATTTGAACAATCACAATTTGAGTTTGTGCTTTTTATTAGAAACACTTTTGGGGCATAAGATATTTGCATCATATGGCAATGATGGCCTTTATTGGCGGCCACAAACCCACATTCAAGAAAAAAAATTATAACATGGAAAAATAACATATAAAAACTTAATATAAAAACAAAAGTATTCACAAATTCTGATATGTATGTGGTGGAGAAGGAGGAGCATCAGGCTGAGTGGCTTGGTTACTTTGTTGCATGAGTGGCTTGGTTACTTTGTTGCAGCAATTGCCCATGATGCTGAGTTGTGGCTGAGGTGCCATGAAGGACCATGGAAGGTACTTGGGGTGCAACATGGTGGTACTGTCCACTTTGGTAATGAGGGACATAATCAAGGCTATTGACAGGGCCCATGTGCGGATACATCCCAGAATGTCCATGTCGACCATACCCATGTAGTGGCCAATCTCCTCCACTGGGTATGGTCAAGTGGCCATACTGGTGATGTACTGCTGGCGGATATATCTGACCATGTTGTGGACGGTGTTGACTAACACCTTGAGGTTGGTGTGGAGATGGACTATGTGTGGAAGGGGGATCACTTTCAGGACTTGGATTATCATCAGGTGGCACAGGCATTTGGAGACGGTTTGCCCGTGACAGTTGCCATCTTTCTAGATAAGCCAAGATCTGCGTTGGGTTAGTGGGTGGGGTGCAAGCATCTATGACTATTTGAATGGCACCTCTGGCGCGCAGCCTTACTTCTCGGGGGATAGTGCGTAGATAGCGAGCCAGACTCCTTGCATAGGCCTCTTCCCCATCATCATTTGCCGTGCGGGACAGATAGTTTAATACCCCTGTATCCACTTGGCGTTTGGTCCCAGTGGTGTTCAGCTCCCTTCGGCGGCGTCCCCGTCGGGACACTACTGCAGCCTGTGGTGAGGTATCAAGGCGGAGGGTTGGGCTACTACTCTGGGCACCGTCGTCCTCTTCCTGTGCCTCCTGTCCTGCAGAAGGCCGTGCTGTTGGGGTGGTTGTTGGCTGGAAACTGTTTGGGAAGATGGACCAGCCTCTTCTTCCGCATCAGCAACTGGGTCCACGTGGACCTCTGAGTCCGAGCCGGTCTTCAGCTCGGTTATATTGGATTCAGTTCTATTTAGCATGGAAAAAATTAACATTAAAATCATACCTTAAGGCAAGTAGGCAAAGGTGTGCAGAGTTGAAGCATGAACTTACGGACGCAGATCCATAATTGGTGCCAGAAAGTTCAAGCGATCATAATAAATGTATTTTTGCTTTTGGGGTCTCTCTGACCCACTCCTGGCCCGATTCTGCCGCTCTCTGCGGAACTAGTCACGGCAGCTCCGCCAGCATCTAGTGACATCACCCACTGCAAAGCAATGCAACAAATGTTTGACATTAGGATCACAGTATAAGCATTATGACATGTATTTTTTAAATGCATGCTTTTTCACAAGTGCCAAATGCCAAACATGCAGGCTACCAAGCAGATTATGACATAAGATCGTGTTTGCAACAATGGTGCAGTAAGGTTATCACTTACTCATTTCCTGCTGTACCTCAGGTGAACTTTCCGCATAGTTGGGAAAAATTTGGCGGCATATACGCTTCCAGGACGCATCTTTTCGAAAACGGTCTGCGTAATGTGCATCACGTACATCCCACAGTTCTGAGGTCTCCTGAACAAGAACAATGAGGAGCTCCACATTAATTTGTATAGCCATCTTGCTGGACTCCGTGGAGGCGTGCTACTTCCTGGTTTAAGACCTTCACAGGCTAATTAGCATGTAAAACCTTCATAATTTGATGGCTGAGGCAATTTCCTGTCACCTGCCCAATGCATGCGTATTTATCGCAATTCACACGCATGGTCCGTGTGCAATCCGTTTTTTTGCGCTCCCATAGACTTGCATTGGCGACTCTCGGCCGACATACGAGTACAATCGCAGCATGCTGCGATTTCACTCGCACGTACAACACGTCCGATAAAAAATCAGATGATGCGAGCTGCCCCATAGATTAACAGGGGGACGAGCGCAATGCGATTTTTTTTATCGCTTCGCGCTCGTCCGTATTAAACGGTAGTGTGACCCCGGCCTAAGGCACAGGTTGAGGGAGCAGGTGGGGTCTCTAGAGGAGGTGGAGGAGGCAGAGGCACTAAAGGAAGTGTTAGATACAGAGGTTTGTCCCGCAGGCCATGGGGATTACAAAACTTGGTGTCTAGTGACACCTCGGAGTCTAGTGATTTAGTTCTCCATCCCCTGGTGTGTACTAGTTTAGTTCTCCAACCTCTGTTGTCTATTAGTTTAGTTCTCCATCTTAGGGTGTGTAGTGGTTTAGTTCTCCATCTCCAAGCGCCCTGCAAGCATTGGGGATTCAAAGATGCAACTCCTTCCCCGAATGACCCCAAAGCCGCCACAGACACCCAGTGCCCAGTCAGCGAGATGTAGTGCAACTGTCCGTGATTGGTCGTCCAGATGTCAGTGTTGCAATGCCCCCTTTCAGACATGGAATTTTTCAGGGAATGGGTGATGTTGTTTGTGACATGCTGGTGTAGCGCAGGAACATCTTTCTTAGAGAAGTAATGGTGACTGGGCAACTAGTACTGGTGGACTGCGACGGCCATCAGCTTTTGGAAACTGTCTGTATCCACAAGATGGAAAGGCTGTATTTCTGTGGCCAACAGATTGGATTGGCCATCCAGTTATCACAGAGATCACAGGCCATGAGTCATGCAAAACCACCTGCTATGATCTTTGGAGCGAAGAGCTCTCAGCTGGCCCCTATCATCCAGACAATTACACGATTGTGGCGACAATCAACCGAGGAGGCCGCAATACTTATTTCTCGGAAAACTAATAGTGAGCGTATGGCATATCCACCTCCAGATTACAACGCATGGAATATGATATACAGCCGTACGATCATTGCTAACTCCATGATAATCCCACACTCCTCGCTGTCTCCACCAATCCTGTTTTTCAAAAAATAAATAAATACAGGCCCTTTGGACGCCATTCTTCTTTGGAGGTTCACACCACCAGGGTCTTCCATTCCCTCTCCCTCCGAGTAGCAGTCATATACCGTCCCCCTTCCTTGAACACTATTCTGCTTTGCTGCCACACTTCATGTCTTCAGAATTGCCAGCCCTTATCCTGGGACACTTCAACAGCCCCACCTCCCCAACTGCATCCCAGCTTCTATCTCTAGCCACTTCTCATGGCCTTTCTCAACTTTCAACCTCTGATACACACAGACGTTAACACCTCTGATCTGTCCATTGTCAGGCTCAGTTCAGTCTCCTACCTAGATAACTTACCTCTTACCCTTTCTCCCCCATGAAATTAGGAGTATAACCACAACTTACACATTTTTAGTTGCTCTCTAAAAAACACATTTGTTTAGGGCGGCCTATCACGTTCCCTAATCAAAGTCCTTTTTAGATATAGTCTACGCTCTACTTCTCTGAACATAATTCGCCTTCAAACTCAACCGTACCCAAAAGTGATGCAGCCTTTATCTACTCATTGTAAATAAGCGCTTGTACTTTGTGTCACCCCCACCTTATTTTAGATTGGAAGCTATGAAGAGCAGGGTCATCAATATTTTAGCTTTTAATTGTTTGATTATCGTAAACTTTGTCACTTTTTACTGTTTTATATGAACTGCTGACTTTTAAAGCTCTGCGGAATTTATTTGCATTATATAAATAAAGGTTATTATTAGTACAGTCATGGCCAAAAGTTTTGAGAATGACACAAATATTATATTTTCACATGATCTGCGGCCCTCTGGTATTTATGTGTGTTTGACAGATGTTTTTATCACAGACAGAAATATAATTGCAAACATATGAGTAACAAAAGCTTATATTGACAGTTAGAATGAGTTAATGCAGCAAGTCAATATTTGCAGTGTTGACCCTTCTTCTTCAGGACCTCTGCAATTCTCCCTGGCATGCTCTCAATCAACTTCTGGACCAAATCCTGACTGATATCAGTCCATTCTTGCACAATCAATGCTTTCATTTTGTCAGAATTTTTAGGTTTTTGTTTGTCCACCCGTCTCTTGATGATTGACCACAAGTTCTCAATGGGATTAAGATCTGGGGAGTTTCCAGGTCATGGACCCAAAATCTCTATGCTTTGTTCCCTGAGCCATTTAGTTATCACCTTTGCTTTATGGCAAGATGCTCCATCATGCTGGAAAAGGCATTGTTGATCGCCAAACTGCTCTTGGAGGGTTGGGAGAAGTTGCTCTTGGAGGACATTCTGGTACCATTCTTTATTCATGGCTGTGTTTTTAGGCAAGACTGTGAGAGAGCCGATTCCCTTGGCTGAGAAGCAACCCCACACATGAATGGTTTCAGGATGCTTAACAGTTGGCATGAGACAAGACTGGTGGTAGCGCTCACCTTGTCTTCTCCGAATGAGGCGTTTTCCTGATGTCCCAAACAATCGAAAAGGGGATTCATCAGAGAAAATAACTTTACCCCAGTCCTCAGCAGTCCACTGCCTGTACCTTTTGCAGAATATCAGTCTGTCCATGATGTTTTTTCTGGAGAGAAGTGGCTTCTTTGCTGCCCTCCTTGAGACCAGGTCTTGCTCCAAGAGTCTCCGCCTCACAGTGCGTGCAGATGCACTCACACCTGCCTGCTGCCATTCCTGAGCAAGTTCTGCACTGCTGGTAGCCCGATCCCGCAGCTGAAACACTTTTAAGAGACGGTCCTGGCGCTTGCTGGTCTTTCTTGGGCGCCCTGGAGACTTTTTGGCAACAATGGAACCTCTCTCCTTGAAGTTCTTGATGATGCGATAGATTGTTGACTGAGGTGCAATCTTTCTAGCTGCGATACTCTTCCCTGTTAGGCCATTTTTGTGCATTGCAATGATGACTGCACTTGTTTCTTTAGAGATAACCATGGTTAACAGTAGAGAAACAATGATGCCAAGCACCAGCCTCCTTTTAAAATGTCCAGTGGTGTCATTCTTACTTAATCATGACAGATTGATCTCCAGCCATGTCCTCATCAACACCCACACCTGTGTTAATGGAGCAATCACTGAAAAGAGGTTAGCTGGTCCTTTTAAGGCAGGGCTGCAATGATGTTGAAATGTGTTTTGGGGGATAAAGTTCATTTTCTAGCCAAATATTGACTTTGCAAGTAATTGCTGTTAAGCTGATCACTCTTTATAACATTCTGGAGTATATGAAAATTGCCATTAGAAAAAGTGAAGCAGTAGACTTTGTAAAAATTAATATTTGTGTCATTCTCAAAACTTTTGGCCATGACTGTAGATTGAAGATGGTGAAATTCAAGCTTTGCCATGTGTAGGAGGAAACAATATTTTACGTGAGCACAACTGCACAATCAAGGGATGGCTGCTGTGCTGACAGGGTGTACTAGGGTGAACACGACAAGCTGCTGGACTGTGAGAGAGGTGCAGGTAGAGATGTTACTGTGGATTGAGAAAGATGGAGTGTGCTGGTATGTATGATCAGTCAAAAACAGCAGGCATTTCCACTTCCATATCAGCTGATGGGCTCTCACTCACCCTGATTGTAGCGGGTAAGCAAGTGGTGGTTCTGCGGACGGAGACCTTTGTGACAACACTTGCCACAGTGAGGGAGGAAGAATAATCAGAAGATGCAGTTGATGGGGTGGACAGTGGTTGACAAGACCCTCTAGTCTGCATTTTATCACAGTGAGATTCCCAGATTAATGCATGTTGATGGCTCATGTGCATTTTTTTAACTCTTCTCTGTCATTTTTAACAAAGTTGGTAGATAACGTGAGTTGTGTCATTTTTAGCGGTCTGAAAAAAGACCCAAGCTAGACAACTGCAGACCCGCGAACGCTGATGGCCACTGCCAGAGTTGGGGCTGAGTTTGCATTGCTTGTCGTGGTTGCATAACTGCGTCTGCTGGAAGCAGCAACGTAACCTCCTCGTATTCCTTCTCCTCTTCACCTGCTGAGCTATTTAGCTGCATGCCTCTGGGTTTACACGAAGTGGGGTCTTCTACCTCATCGTCATCCTCTCTTGTTCTCCGACTCCTCTCCTTGAGAGTTACCCTCCTCCTCTTCCTGCCCTGACAGCACAGTATAGTCTGCGAGTGCCTCAAGTATCTGAGTCTCCATCAGGCTCACCTCCACCCCTGTGTGTTAACGTCTGTTGACGAGGGTTTTGATTCTGCTCTGACCCTACTTTGTCCGGCCCTGGATCAAACCGGAAAAAAAAAATTCAGCATCGGTGCAGATGATTTCCTCCTCTTGACTCTGAATCTTTGGAGTACACTTCTGATGGCCATGGCATAGAATGTGTGAACAGATCTGCAGACTCAGCCATCTGTGGTTCCCTATAGTCAGTTGGGCGATTGGAGAGTTGTGATGTGGGGGAAATCAAGGGTAATTGAGGTGCCACCTCTGAGGTCTGTTCTTTGTGTGATGGTAATGTGGAGGAAGAGGAGCAGAGGCCACTTGATGCAGCACTTGCCATCTACTGGAGCACATGTTCTTTCTGGCCCTTAAAGTGTACGCTGTGCGGCTGCCAAAGAAAGGGAGTAGCCCCTCCAGTAACAGAAGTTATAAAAATGCTGCGCAGTTGCTCTCTGCAGCAAAACAAACCTACTTATCATCTCTGACATTATACCTGTGTCACAACTCTAAGCAGCTATTCAGTACTACAAATTTTCTCGTATGTCCACCAGCTCCCCCCCTCTCTTCTCATCTCAGCTGAAGACGTTGCCTCCCCACCTGTGACCTTGACCCAATAATGTCCCACTTTATACCAAACCTTACCACAGTGTTCATCCCAAGCCTAACCCATCTCTTCAACCTTTCACTAAAAACTGGTGTCTTCCCCTCCTGATTCAAACATACCTTGATTACACCCATCCTCAAAAAGCCCTTCCTTGACCCATCCTCTATCTCGCTATCGCCCCATCTCACTACTCCTCTGTCTCCAAACTCCTGAAACAATAAGTCCATTTTGAACTGTCTTCTCACCTCTCCACTTGCTCCCTCTTTGACCGCTTACAATATGGCTTCCGACCGCACCATTCCATTGAAACTGCCCTAACTAAAGTCAATGACCTATTAACCGCCAAATGAAAGTGACGCTAGTTTGTGCTCCTTCTTCTCCTGGACCTGGCATCTGCCTATGACACAGTGGACCATTCCCTCTTACTACAGACTTTCTGATCTCTTGCCATTACAGACTTGGCCCTTTGTTGGATCTCCTTGTACCTCACACCACCTCCTCATCTTGCCCCCTATGTGTCGGGGTCCACCAAGGTTTAATTGTAGGCCGGGCGCTATGCTTATTTTAAGCGCTCTCCTTCCCTCTCAAAGGGGACCGCACGCGTCCCCTAAGGTGTCCCCAGCCAATAGTTAGGCAACACCTATTTAAAGCTCCTCCTCCAATATGAATGTGCCTGAGGAATGTTGTTAGTTTGCCTTGCATGCTTGCTAGTTGTCAGGTTCCCCAGGTCCGCCCGTCTGCTTGTCTATCCTGTACCCGTCTGCTCGTACCTGTCTGTGCTCTTCTGTCCATTAGCCGGTCTACATCGCACCTGCCAGTGCCCCTCTGTTTAACACCTGGCCCAGGCCGCACCTGCCAGTGCTTTTCTGTTTCTCAGCTGGTCCCATCTGCACCCTACAGTGTCTGCCTGCATTCTTCTTCACTCCTTCGGGTCATACCAGCCTACCAGCTGTAGGTTAGCCTTGGAGTATCACCTGGTGCCATCTCTTTGTCCCTCCTTGGGTCGCGGTTTTCGCCTGCTGCTGCTTATCTGAGATTGGATTTGCTAGGTCACCTAGTTACGCCCCTCCAGTCTTTCTGAGGACTACGGCACAGTGGTTCCACATCCTTGCCTGTTAGTCTGCGGGGTTAGCTGTAGTGGAAGAGGTGTCGGTCCCTATTATAATATTTCTGCTGTGGTGAAATTGATGCCACTTTGTTGGTGTCTACCGCTGATTTTTGTAAATGTGTAGACTCCTGGTTGGGTCTCCTTCATGAGTGTTGCCTGAAGCAGTAGGCCTCCGAGACCGGCATGCCTCCACTCTGTTTGAGTCAACTACCCATGTTACTATCTTTAGAATTTTCTGACGACGTAGTCTACAAAACTGATATTTGTGCCACCTGAGTGTGGCTGAGCATGAAAGCAGGTAGAAGTGTGGCATGTGGTATCAGGGCTTCCAGCAAAGTAGGCCTACTCCAATCCCTCACTGACCTCGTCTTAATTTCAAGTTCAATTAAAAGTTGTAAATGCTGTCCCAGGCTCTGATAGCTCATGCATGGCTGATTGCTGCCGTGCCATTCTAAAAATTGTACTGTGGATGAATTGAGACCACTTTCCTGGGGTCTGCCCCTAATTTGATGTGTTTTGGCAGCTTTTGGGCTCGTTTTAAGGTGTTGGGTGTGCGTTTTTTATTGACTCCAATGACATTCGGCGAATATTGCAAATTCAGCGATCATAATCTGAACTGAACATTGAAATATTCCCTAATCTCTAGTCTTAAACAGTTAGCAATGACGGTAGTTTGGCAAAGACATTGACATCTACATTAATTAATGAGAGTTTTCGATAATTAAAACAGTGTTGCTTTTTTTTTTCCAGGTTTAGGGATAACCGATATGGTGACAGAGTTTGAAGGGTAAATGGGCAATTGTCAGATATTGTGTAAAAGGTTTTAGTCATAAATGGGACTAGTTCTGAGCTAAATATCTTACAGAAGCTAGCAGGGAGTCCATCAGGTACGGGACTCTTTTCCTTAGGATAGGCATTAATAATTGACAAGATTTCTTGCTCCTAGAGAAGGCCATCCAAAGTTGCGGATTCCTCATCAGTTAGGGGGTGAGATGGGATTTATTAAGATGTATGCGTAAACCGTTGACCGGAAATCTGAAGCAGACATGTTGGCCAAGGGTCCCCTCAAATTATATAAGGAACCATGATAATCTCAGAAAGCACCAGTAATTTCCTGAGGTTTATGAAGGTTATCCTCAGTGGTGGAATTTAATTATATGGATATGTGTGAAGGGAATACAGGAAGAGAGCAGGTGGAGGCGTTGGTCTGCTCTTATCAACCAAATGTACTTTCCAGGTTATCCCTCAAGTACCCTCACTTGTCTTCCCTTCTTTTGAGATCCATGCTGTCATACTCTACATCCCCTTCTCCATGCGAGTGGCGGTGGTGTATCGTCGTCCCGGCCCTTGTCATCAGTTCCTGGATCAATTTGCCACCTGGCTTCCACATTTTCTTTTACCTGTGACATCCCCACCCTCATCATGGGTGCTTTTAACATCCCCACTGCTCTTCCCCTCTTCCCATCTGCTTCTCACCTTTTATCTCTAACCTCCTCTTTCGGCCTCTTGCAGCATACTAACTCCCCCACGCACAAAGACGGGAACTCCCTCGACTTGGTATTCTCCCAGCTTTGCTCAGTGGATGATTTCACAAACTCCCCTCTCCCGCTCTCTGACCACAACCTTTTTTCATTCTCTATCAAGAACTGCCATCCAGCTCAGGTCACCCCAACTTTCCACATTTGGAGAAACATACAAGCCATTAACACCCAGAAACGTCTGAAGAAATTGCAGTCATCATTGGCCCCTATCTCCTCCCTCTCATGTCCAGATTCTGCACTGAAGCATTACAACGAAACCCTGCAAAGTGCCCTGGATGAAATTGCACCTCCTATACATAGAACAATACGACACAGATGCCGACAACCGTGGCACACGCTGCAAACACATTTCCTGCAGCGGTGCTCCAGGTGCGCCGAACGTTTGTGGAGAAAATCTAATCTACCCGAAGATTTTATCCATTACAAGTTTATTCTTAAAATATACAACTCTGCCCTTCACCTCTCCAAACAAACCTACTTCAACACCCTCATCACCTCACTATCCAATAACCTTAAACGTGTCTGACACTTTTCACTCCCTACTCAACCCAAAAGTGCAGGCCTCAACCACAGATCTCTGCCCTGACGATCTGGCCAATTATTTCAAAGAAAAAATTGACCACATCCGATAGGAAATTATCTCCCAATCCCCTCATACCATGCACTGTCCTCCCTCCCCCACTGCATCTAGCTCACTCTCTGATTTTGATCCAGTCACAGAAGAAGAAGTAATCAGGCTCCTTGCATCTTCTCGCCCTACTACTTGCGCCAGTGACCCCATTCCATAACATCTCCAGTCCCTTTCCCCTGCTGTCACCTCTCACCTAACAAAAATTTTCAATCTCTGTCTCTCTTCTGGTATCTTTCCCTCCTCGTTTAAACACGCCATTATACATCCATTACTTAAAAAACCGTCCCTCGACCAAAGCTGTGCCGCTAACTATAGACCTTTATCTAATCTTCCCTTCATCTCTAAACTCCTGGAACGCCTGGTCCACACCCGTCTTATTCGCTATCTCTCAGATAACTCTTTTCTCGACACTCTTCAATCTGGTTTCCGCTCTTTACACTCTACTGAAACTGCCCTCACTAAAGTCTCTAACGATCTACTAACTGCTGAATCTAATGGTCACTACTCCATGCTAATTCTCTTGGATCTCTCAGCAGCATTCGACACTGTGGACCATCAGCTCCTCCTCACTATGCTCCACTCCATCGGCCTCAAGGACACCGTTCTCTCCTGGTTCTTCTCCTATCTCTCTGACCATTCGTTCACTGTATCTTTTGCTGGTTCCTCCTCCTCTTATGTTCCCCTTACTGCTGAGGTTCCTCAAGGATCAGTCGTAGGCCCCTCCTCCTCTCCTTGTATACCGCCCTTAATGGACAAACAATCAGATTTGGTTTCCAGTACCATCTCTATGCTGATGACACCCAATTATACACTTCTTCTCCCAATATCACGCCTGCCTTTTTAGAAAAGACCAGTGATTGTCTTACCGCTGTCTCTAACATTGTCATCCCTCCATCTCATACTGAACCTGTCAAAAACGGAACTCCTCGTGTTTCCTCCCTCTACTAACCTACCTTTGCCCGACATCGCCATCTCCGTGTGTGGTTCCACCATTACTCCCCAGCAACATTCCCGCTGTCTTGGGGGTCATACTAGATTCCAAGCTTTCATTCACCCCACACATCTAATCACTTGCTCGCTCTTGTTATCTGCACCTCAATAACATCTCTAGAATTCGACATTTTTTACTTTCGACTCTGCAAAAAACCTTACTGTTTCTCTTATTCATTCTCGTTTGGACTATTGTAACTCTCTATGAATCGGTCTCCCTCTTACCAAACTCTCCCCTCCAATCTGTCTTGAATGCTGCCTCCAGAATCATATTCCTCACCAATCGTTATACCGATGCCTCTATCTTGTGCCAATCATTACACTGGTTACCCATCCACTCCAGAATCCAGTACAAACTTATTACCCTCACCCACAAAGCACTCCATGGGTCAGCACCACCCTACATATCTTCCCTCCTCTCAGTCTACCACCCTACCCGTGCCCTCCGTTCTGCTAATGACCTGAGGTTAGCATCGTCAATAATCAGAACCTCCCACTCCCGTCTCCAAGACTTTTCACGTGCTGTGCCAATTCTTTGGAATGCACTACCCAGGTTACTACGATTAATCCCCAATCCCCACAGTTTTAAGCGTGCCGTAAAAACGCATTTGTTCAGACTGGCCTACCACCTCAACGCATTAACCTAACTATCCCTTTTGGCCCATTCAAAATTTTTTTTTTTTTTTTTTACCATAATCAGGTACCTCGTATTATGTTCTTACCGGCTTTATGCATTTAATAGTCCTCTGTGTCTGTACTGTTACATACTTTGGCTGTTAACTGGTTCATGCAGAATTACATGAACACCCAATTCTTACACTATGGCTGGTCCGAACAATGAAAGAAATTGTTACCATTTACCTTTCGTGTCTCCCCTTTTTCCTCATAGACTGTAAGCTTGCCAGCAGTGCCCTCATTCCCTTTGGTATCTACTTTGATCTGTGTTTATTGTTACGCTGTAATGTCTATTGTCTGTACAAGTCCCCTCTATAATGTAAAGTGCTGCGGAATATGTTGGCGCTATAGAAATAAAATTATTATTATTATCATCTAGCTAAAGCACCCCCACGTTTATTGGAAAATTCATAGAAATATCTGTGTACAATTACAATGCCGGACAGAGGCCAAATTTAGTAAGGTTCTTCGTTTTGTTCTGGCATTCATTAGGTCTCCTTTGTTTATGGTGTAATTCTAAACTTTTCATGAGGGATGTCAGGCGTTATAAGTTAGAGGCCTTCCCTTTTGTATCTTTTAATGTTTTATATGTTTTTTTTATAGTTCAGGTTGAGAGGAGTGTGAAAAATCAACTATTTTCAACCTGAAAAAAATGGACAATTTTTATTAGTATAATCATTTGTGTTCCGTCAATATGCTATCCATGTATCATCCATATATCTGTTTCTTACATCCATGTGGCATCCGTTGTTATACATCAAGTTAAAAAAATGTACAAAACCAAATACAGTTTCCTATGTTAAAAATTGCAATGTATCTATAAAAAAGGATGCTATATTGATGATCTTTTCTTTTCATGCCAGTAGTCTTGAATGGGTTGATCTCATCCAAAATACAGTAGAGACTAGTGCATGCGGTGATTTTTATCACATGAACTCTCTATCAGTGTAAAAAAAAACCTGTCATCTGAAGAGCCCCATTGAATAACACTAGTCCACGTGCTCTCCGATTTTACTACAGCACCTGTCTGTATATTACTATTGCCTGAAAAAGCTCTAACTGTGTGAATGTAAAACAAGCAGAATATTTATATCTCTCTTCTTGTTCTCTTGCTACAATTTATCGACTTATGCGCCTTAATTGTTGACAGGTGGTCTCTGTTGGGCAACTAGATCGGCAACTAGATCAGCTTTTTTAGGGCAAAGATTTGCTGAGAGATGTCTTTTCCAAGTAGAGAATATTTGGGCTAGACATTACCTGCCATGTGTGCTAGAGCCAATAGTGGATTAAGTAGTCTGTCCAAACAGATGGTCCGACAATGTATGAATAGCAGGAGCCACAAAGAGAAAATAATATTCACAGCACTCCCTCGATGGGACATATGCCCTCTAATCACTGTAGGTTTTTTTTTCTAATACAACAGTATAATTCCTTTGGTTACATTTTATAATCTGTGATTTATAAATTATAACCTGATAATTTGAATCAAAAAATTGGAAATACGATGAGAAAGAAAAAGGAGGCATGTTGCCAATTTATTTTTAAAGCCAGATGCTCATGAACATAAACAATGTACAGCACACAGAATAATTTAGAAAATCCACAAGGCTAAACAGAGGAATTGGCAAGTTTCTGTAAGTGTATATCTGGCATTATATAGCTAGCTATAAGAAAACAAAATAACCCCTCCAAAGAATCTACAAATTGATCTGCGTCCTAAATGTCTTTTTAGGAACGCTATAGTACAATACAGTTGATACCTGTGTGTGTCTATGCTGCCTATATATATTATTCATATATTGGAAATCCCTAATCCTGCTTAATTATTTTGTATAGCATGTTATTATTCTTATGGTCAGTTAGGGTAGGTGCACACGGTCAGTAAACGCTGCGGGTTGGACGCTGCGTACTTATGCAGCGTCCAACCCGCAGCCTCAGATGTTCCAGCATAGTCGATGGGATTTCAAGAAATCCCATGCCCACTATGCGGCACAAACGCCCTCGACTTACCTGCAAAGACTTACATGTGGCACATCTTTCTGGACAGCAGCATGTCAATTTATCTTACGGAGACGCGAGCCTCCGCAAGATAAATATCACCCGTACAATGTATTGGACGCTGTGAATCCGCACGGTTCAATAAACAGATGTGGATTCACATGTGTTCTGTAGCCTGTAGCGCGTAGGACGCAGCGGACATGTGCTGTGTTCAAAGCGCTGCCAAATACCGAACGTCTGCACATACCCTAAGGCCTCTTTCACACATCCGTTTTTTGCCGTCCGGCGGGATCCAGCTTGTTTCGCAAAAAAAACGGATCCGTTTTTTTTTCCGCCGGATCCGTTTTTTTTCTAATTGAGTTGCATTAGCGCCGGATCGCGCCACATGTGCTTGCTTTTTGTCTGGTTTTTGCCGGATTCGTCTAAAATTTCGTTTCCGTCTGCCGGACACAACCGGACAGCTGCATATGTGGCGCAACCGGCTCTGGGGTACAATGCAAGTCAATGGGAGAATCCGGCCACCGGATCAGGCATTCCGTTTATCAGCTCTGAGCATGCCCAGTCTCTCTCTCTCTCGGTAAGCACACAGTGCATTTTCCGGGTTCAAAAGTTCAGGACGGATCCGGCTGAAAATCTGATCCGTTCCATCAGTTTTCACACAATCTGCGCCGGATCCGTCTTTTTATATATTAGTCGGATTGTGCCGGACGGTGAAAAACGGATGTGTGAAAGTAGCCTAAAACAAATGTTTTCTTTCTACCAATGCACAGTAATAAGGGAGAAAGCTGTGAATCAATCGGTATAGGGTATCGGAGCCCACATATCAAATACTTCGTACTCTTGGCCTGATTGTGGACTTTTGCTGCCTGCAAACAGTAGCATGTAATTTCTCAAAAACTTCATAGATACACGTAAGTGACAAACCAATGAAATAGGTGCATTTGTTACTACTTTTTAATGTCCTCAGACATGGAAGCATAACCATACAGACAATTACTTGGCCATGCACATTACATTAATGTAGGCAAGCCCATCCAATTTTGGAAGAAATAACTATCCAGCTAATATGTGTAGAGGCCTAGGGAAGAGTTGAGTTTCATCATGTCCCATCCTTGTGTTCTCAGGGAAGACAAGCTTTCGGATAGAGGTGTCTGGAAGCATCTTACACATCTTTCCTTATGTAGCACTCATGGTTGTTGTTACAGTGGGTTTGGAGAGGCAGGTGTCCGAGGAGCTGTAGTGCATGTGTGAACCGGTTGGGGAGACAGTTGACAAAGGAGCTGATTGTGCACATGTATGGGATTTGGGAGAGACAACTGTCAGAAAAGCAGAGTGTGGAGTGTTGTGAGAGACAGCTGTCAGAAGAGCTGAGTGTGTGTGTGTTTGGGAGAGACAGCTGTTCGAGCAGCCGAGTGTGCATGTGTGTTGGGGGCTGGGAGTGACAGCTGTCAGCGGAGCAGAGTGTGTATCTGTGGGGGGCTCAGAGTGACAGCTGTCAGCGGAGCCGAGTGTGCATGTGTGGAGGGCTGGGAGAGACGGCTGTCAGAGCAGCAGTGGGTGCATGTGTGGGGGGTTGGGAGACAGCTGTCAGGAGAGCTGAGTGTGTATGTTTGGGAGAGACAGCTGTCCGAGCAGCCGAGTGTGCACTTGTGTGGGGGGCTGGGAGTGAAAGCTGTCAGAGGAGCAGTGTGTGCATGTGTGTTGGGGAGGGAGACATCTTTCAGAAGAGCTGAGTGTATGTGTGTGTGTTTGGGAGAGACTGCTGTCCGAGCAGCCAAGTGTGCACGTGTGTGGGGGGCAGGAGTGACCGCTGTCAGCGGAGCAGTGTGTTCATGTGTGTTGGGGGCTGGGAGTGACAGCTGTCAGCGGAGTCGACTGTGCATGTGTGGAGGGCTGAGAGAGACAGCTGTCAGAGGAGCAGAGTGTGCACTTGTGTGGGGGGTTGGGAGACAGCTGTCAGAAGAGCTGAGTGTTTGTGTGTTTGGGAGAAACAACTGTCAGAGGAGCCGAGTGTGCACTTGTGTGGGGGGCTGGGAGCGACAGCTGTCAGCAGAGCTGGGTATGCATGTGTGGAGGGCTGGGAGAGACAGCTGCCAGGAGCAGACTGTGCATGCATGTGGGGGGTTGGGAGACAGCTGTCAGAAGAGCTGAGTGTGTGTGTGTTTGGGAGAGACAGCTGTCCGAGGAGTCGAGTGTGCACTTGTGTGGGGGCTGGGAGTGAAAGCTGCCAAGAGCAGACTGTGCATACCTGTGGGGGGTTGGGAGAATCAGCTGTCAGAGGAACAGGGTGTGCATGTGTGTGGGGGTTGGGAGAATCAGCCTTCAGAGGAGCTGAGTCTGAGGTGTTAAGAGCTCTGTCATGGGAGCTGTGTGGGTGGGTGGGGAAGGTAGAGGATAAAGCTGTTAGAGTATCTGAGTGCTCATATGTTGGGAGGGGGTTGGGCGAGATAGCTGTCAGTTGAATGAGCTTTTGGCACTTACACCATGTTCCAAATTATTATGCAAATGATATTTTTCTCTGATTTTCCTAAGTGGTTGGTGCAAATGACAGTTAGTCTAATAAAAGTTTTATTAAAATTTTATTAAAGAAACCGCCCAATGATAACAGTATAAGCTCCAAAATGAATAAAAACTCAAAATGCACTGTTCCAAATTATTAGGCACATTAGAATTTCTGACCATTTGATATGTTTTAAAGAACTGAAAATGCTCATTTGTGGAATTTGCAGCATTAGGAGGTCACGTTCACTGAATAAAAAAGCTACTTAACTCCAAAACATCCTAACAGGCCAAGTTACATGTTAACATAGGAACCCTTCTTTGATATCACCTTCACAATTCTTGCATCCATTGAACTTGTGAGTTTTTGTAGAGTTTCTGCTTGTATTTCTTTGCATGAAATCAGAATAGCCTCCCAGAGCTGCTGTTTTGATGTGAACTGCCTCCTACCCTCATAGATCTTTTGCTTGATGATACTCCAAAGGTTCTCTATAGGATTGAGGTCAGGGAAGATGGTGGCCTTTTATGCCCATAGCAGCCAATGACTCAGAGGTATTCTTTGCAGCATGAGATGGTGCATTGTCATGCATGAAGATGATTTTGCTCCTGAAGGCACGTTTCTGCCTTTTATACCATGGAAGAAAGTTGTCAGTCAGAAACGCTATATACTTTGCAGAGATCATTTTTACACCTTCAGGAACCTTAAAGGGCCCTACCAGCTGTTTCCCCATGATTCCAGCCCAAAACATGACTCCACCTACTTGATGACGTCGCAGCCTTGTTGGCACATGGTTGCCATCCACCAACCATCCACTTCTCCATCCATCTGGACCATCCAGGGTTGCTCGACACTCATCAATAAAGAAGACTGTTTGAAAATTAGTCTTCATGTATGTATGGGCCCACTGCAACCATTTCTGCTTGTGAGCACTGTTTAGGGGTGGCCGAATAGTAGGTTTATGCACCACAGCAAGCCTTTGAAGGATCTTACACTTTGAGGTTCGATGGACTCCAGAGGCACCAGCAGCTTCAAATATCTGTTTGCTGGTTTGGAATGACTTTTTAGCAGCTGCTCTCTTAATCCTATGAAGTTGCCTGGCAGAAACCTTCCTCATTCTGCCTTTATCAGCACGAACACGTCTGTGCTCAGAATCAGCAACAAGTCTCTTAACCGTACGATAATCACGCTTAAGTTTTCGGGAAATATCTAATGTTTTCATCCCTTGACCAAGGCATTGCACTATTTGATGCTTTTCAGCAGCAGAGAGATCCTTTTTCTTTCCCATGTTACTTGAAAACTCTGGCCTGCTTAATACTGTGGAACATGCAGTTTTCCTTTTATTGGACTCACATGGCAAACTAATTATCACAGGTATCTGAGATTGATTTCAGTGATCCAAAGAACCCTGAGACACACTACCATCAATGGTTTTCATTTAGAAAAAAAAACAAAAAAACGCTTTGACACTTAAACCAATTTGCATAATAACATGGAACATGGTGTAAAGGGAACCTGTCACCAGGTTTGGCCGATATGAAATACAGCCATCACCTTTCAGGGCGGATATACAGCATTTTATAATGCTGTATATCTGCCCCAACCCGATCTGTAAGAGAAGAAAAATAACTTTTATTATACTTTCCTGCGGGGCGGTCCGGTCCGAGGGGTGTCACCCTTCTTGGTTCGGCGCCTCCCTTACGATGCCGTCCTCATGCTTGCTTCGTGTGGATGACTCGTCCCTGCGTCATCCACACAGTCTCCTCGGCACCGCGCTCCTGCTCAGGCATACTTATCTGCCCTGTTGAGGGCAGAACAAAGTACTGCAGTGCGCAGGTTCCGTGAAAGATCAAAGAACCCCGGCACCTGCGCTCTGTAGTTCTTTGCTCTGTTCTCAACATGGTAGAGAAGTATGCCTGAGCAGGAGCGCGATGCCAAGGAGCCTGTGTAGATGATGCTGGGACGCGTCATCCACATGAAGCAAGCAGGAGGGCGGCATCACAAGAAGATGGGAGGTGCCGGACTAAGAAGAGCGACACCCCTCGGACTGGACCGCCCCGCAGATGTGTATAATAAAAGTTCTTTTGCTTCTCTTACAGGTCGGGTTGGGGCAGATATACAGTGTTATAGAATGCTCTATATCAGCCCAGAAAGGTGATGGCCGTAACTTATATAATCCATACCTGGTGACAGGTTCCTTTAAGGGGACTCTGTCAGCACAGAATCGCTGTTCAAACCAAGTACAGGAGCGTGGTGCTTCACGTGGGGGGCCATTCATTTAAGTGCACCTTGACACCTGCTTGTTTTCCCTTTATCTCTGCTCCCACCTCCTTTATTCTGGCTTGAGAGAGCCACAGAAGAGTGGAGATAGAGGAAACACAAGCAGGTGGGAAGGTGTAGGTAAATGCTTGGCCACGCCATGATGCACCGAGCGCCATTACTTAGTTTTAACAGTCATTCTGTGCTGACAGAGTCCCTTTAAGTGTGTAATGTGTATGTCTAGCCCCAAAATAACTCATGCTTACCTTTCACATTTATTTTTATTGTGTATAAACAGATTATCCAAGAACTATAATGCAGATAAGTGGTCTTTTCAACCAAATACATCTTGTTTTTTGTTTTTTTTGGGTCTTAGAAAGAACAAAGTTGGTGATAAATTTACTTGGAAGAGAAAACTAAGACTTAATAGAGATTAAGCCCATAACGTATTAGCGATAACACAAGTCAGGTCAATAGTTTCTCTAGTTCATTATTTACAGCAACATGGAGCTTCATGCAGAATGGTTTTCTTATAATTACTTTTGGAATAATGGGGAATAAGAGATGAGGGAAAATTATCTGATAACAAGCGAATCCTTTCAATAATTAAAAAAGAGAAATTGCACAGGAACATGGGCCGTTGAATAAAAACCCTTAATTTGCCCTTTAGTCACCTGTATTTTCTGCACACATTGTCTATCTGTCAGTCTCAGATTTCCCTCATTAGCTGCTGGGAGATTAGCAATGGCTGGGATTTCCCAGGACTGTAGCAAATTAGTTTTCTGTTATACACTGAACTGCACACACTGACTTATAAATTTATGAACAGAAAATATTTTTTTTATTTTCAGGTGTCCATCAGTATGCAAATATCAACTATATGCAAACTTTTTATTTAAGAAGCACTCCCATCAAAGTTTTTATCCTCTTAATATATTGCAGTCATCATATTTTATAGCACTGTGTACTTACAATTGCTCATTTTGACCTTCTACCCAGCAAATTCTTCTCTTTACTCTATATAGAAACAGGAAGTCTCTTGTCCCTGCATTTTTCATCCCCTCTTCAACTCCTGAATCAGCTGCTCTCTCCTCCCCCATGCCAGGGACTTTGCAGTGCCTTATGACTTAAACAGGGAAAATTGACCTCCTGTTTCAACATCGAGCTTAGAAGGATTCAGTTAGTCAGTTTTTAATCATGTGTTGTCATAGAACTAATGGAAAAGTGAAGAATTATCTGGGTAGAAGAGCAAAATGAGCAATAGTAAGTACACAGTGATATGACAGCAATATATTAAGAGGATAAAGATTTTGATAGGAGTGCTTTTAAAGATTGAAGTTTACTTCAGATGTACATTGGCTGAAGTTTTAGGCCACTGAATTGGGTATATGCCCAAAATACAGTTTTATCAGTTTAGGATTCAAGATTTAAAGGGGTTGTCCCACAAATATTTTAACCAAGAAATCTTGGATTAATAATACGTTCCACATTTGAATGTGTTAAATGTTCTCGTGCTGAGATAATCTTATGAATGTGTCTTTGTTATGTACTATGTTATTTGCTCTGTCTGAACATGATGTTTCAGTTCATGGTTCACACATAACCACAACTCCTGGCAAGGGAAGGAAATATAGAAGAGTACCATATATAGCTGACACAGCAGGGGCTCTCCCTTATTTCTGTGAGGTAACACATTTACCTGCTTGTTTTATTTAAGGAGTAAATGTTTCTGCCAAGTCTCCAGACCTCTGAGCTCATCAGTGACATGAGTTCAGCGAAACTCATGTGTCACTGACTTATTATAATGAGTCTAGAGGGCTGAAGACACTACAAAAAACACTCGCTTCTGTGATAAAGCAAAAGATAAATGTATTGCCTCACAGAAGCAGCAACGAGTCTCTGCTGTGTCGTTTGTGTGCTTTCTTATTCTTGCTACTCTGGCTAGGATCTGTAGTATGTGCCGACACACCAAATATTGTACGCAGCATTGACAAATTTATTTGTTTTAACACATCCAATTGTAGAACTTATTATTATTCCAGATCTATTAATTAAAATGTACTTTGTGGGACAACCCCTTTAAGGAAATTCACTACCAAATTCTCAACAAACTTTTATTTCTAAATCCCTTGTACTATATAATGATCGCTATCTTCTCAGGTTTCCAGTGCTGCTCTGGTCCTACTCTGACCTGTGTAACTGCTCTTGAGCTTTGATGGGTTACACTGTGTGGTATTATGCTTCTTTTCCAGTGTAAGAACTTGAGACTCAGAATGAGACTCCATAGACTTACATTGAGAAAGTGACTGTCAGTTGAAACATACAGTGGTGGCCAAAAGTATTGGCACCCCTGCAATTCTGTCAGAAAATACTCAGTTTCATCCTGAAAATGATTGCAAACACAAATTCTTTGGTATTATTATCTTAATTTAATTTGTCTTCAATGAAAAAAAAATTGACATAAAGCCAAATTGGATATAATTCCACACCAAACCTAAAAAAGGGGGTGGACAAAAGTATTGGCACTGTTTGAAAAATCATGTGATACTTCTGTAATTCGTGTAATCACCAGCACCTGTAACTTACCTGTGGCACCTAACAGGTGTTGGCAATAACTAAATTACACTTGCAGCCAGTTAACATGGATTAAAGTTGACTCAACCTGTGTCCTGTGTCCTTGTGTGTACCACATTGAGCATGGAGAAAAGAAAGAAGACCAAAGAACTGTCTGAGGACTTGAGTGTCACGCTGTCTAATGATATGAATACAATGTCAGTAAACTATTTATACAGGAACCACACTCAATACAACATATAGTTTAGCAACATCAGAATGTAAGTATAAAATAGATTTACCTGACACAATCTCTGCAGAACTTAGGGTTAATCTTGAGGACTTGATGAGCTGTAACAGGAAAGAAAAGGACCGGGGTCTAACCTGACCCTACACTGGGGTCCTAACTAATCCCTTTCCTTGGAGGTACTGATAATGGTTCAGAGGTCCAAGTCTCCAGCCTAAAGGTACTGCCACACTAAACAATCCCGCTAGCGATCACAATAACGACGCATACTAATGCGATCGCTAGCGGGATTGTTTCTATATCGCTAAATGCTGCCGCATTTAGCGATATAGTTCCCGACGCTATCGCCGTTAGCGATCTTCTTAACGACTTTAGCGGTACAAAAGTACCGCTAAATCGCTAAGAAAAGGTGCCACACAGCGATAAGATACTTACCCAGCGGGAGCGCCAGCGATGAAATAGGGTCCGGAACGATTCCAGCGACGAGCGAGATCACAGCAGGAAGCTCGTCGCTGGAAGCTGCCGCACTGAACAACATCGCTAACGGGATCGCTAAATAGTGACGTTTTTTAGCGATCCCGTTAGCGATATTGTTTAGTGTGGCATACCCTTTATCCTGTCTCCTGTCAGACCCTGAACCCTGTAATCAGTCCTAAGAAGGATCCTGATTACCACCAAAGGGATATGGGCTGATCTCAGCTAAATACACAGATTAGACATATAAGACAGACAGGATAGCACTCACTTGCATACACACTCAAACACCGAAGGAACATAAATGGTCTGGGAAATAAACTCTAAACAAGTTGAGCTTAAAACAGCTAAGGAGCTCTCAACTTAAGTCTATACAGATTCATTCCTATCTGTGGTCTGCATGAAGGATTTCACTGGCAACTCCCAAAGCAGACAACCAGGAATTTAAAGGAAACCAATCAACAAATAATCAATTGCAGCCGGGAGAAACTGCACCCAGTCCCAGCACCGAGCACAGACAGAATTAACTCCCTAGCTGCCAAACACAAGGAAACAGCAACTCAGCTGTGAGAAGTCAAAACGTGCAACCGCGACGATCTTCGTGGCAATGCACACATGACAGTACCCCCCCTTCTACGAGGGGCCTCCGGACCCTCCGGGCCAGGCCTGCCCGGGTGAGTTCTGTGGAAGGTCTGAACCAAACGATCTGCGTTAACATCGGACGCAGGGACCCACGTCCTCTCCTCCGGACCATATCCCTTCCAATGCACCAAGTACTGAAGGGACCGGCGATTCAGACGAGAGTCAATGATTTTTGATACTTGAAATTCCAAGTTACCATTGACCAACACTGGAGGAGGAGGTAGAGGTGACGGTATGACTGGTGCCACATACCTTTTAAGTAATGACTTGTGGAACACATTATGAATTTTAAACGTAGAAGGGAGTTCCAGACGAAATGCCACAGGATTAATTATGGAACTGATCCTGTACGGCCCGATGAATCTGGGACCCAGTTTCCAGGAGGGCACTTTAAGTTTTATATTCCTGGTAGACAACCATACCAGATCGTTCACGTTCAGATCTGGACCAGAAACTCTCCTCCTATCAGCCATACGTTTGTAACGGTTCCCCATCGTACTCAAATTATTCAATACACCTCGCCACACAGAAGCAAGTGACGACGAGAAACGCTCCTCCTCAGGAACCCCAGAAGGACCCCCCCATTGAAAGTACAAAACTGGGGATGAAAACCATATGCCCCAAAAAACGGGGACTTACCAGTGGACTCGCTCCGCCTGTTGTTAAGAGCGAACTCTGCCAAAGGCAAGAAAGAAGACCAGTCCTCCTGGTTCTCCGATACAAAACACCGGAGATATGTCTCTAAACTCTGATTCAGACGCTCTGTCTGACCATTGGTCTGTGGATGAAAAGCCGAGGAAAACGACAATTGCATCCCCCGACGTAAACAAAATGCCCTCCAAAATTTGGACACAAACTGAGACCCCCTATCTGACACCACATCAGAAGGCAACCCATGAAGTCTCACGATCTCCCTAATGAACACCTGCGCCAGAGTTTTAGCATTAGGGAGTGCAGGAAGAGCAATGAAATGTGCCATCTTACTGAACCTGTCAACAACCACCAGTATGACAGTATTCCCAGACGACGGAGGAAGGTCCGTAATGAAGTCCATAGATAAATGGGTCCATGGACGCTCCGGAAGTTTCAAAGGTAAAAGGGTCCCAGACGGACGGGTATGAGGAGTTTTAGAGCGAGCACAAACCCCACAGGACGCGACAAAAGTTATAACATCTTTATTAGCGTTAGGCCACCAAAATCGGCGAGAAAGAAGATCTAAAGTAGCCTTACTCCCTGGATGTCCTGCTAAAGCAGAATTATGATGTGCCTCAATAACCTTTTGTCTCAACTGATTCGGGACAAACAGTCTCCCTGGAGGTCCTGCAGGAGCGTCCCCCTGAGCCTCTAACACCTCCTCCTCAAACTCAGAACATACAGCCGACACTACCACCCCCTCCTGAAGGATAGGAATCGGGTCGTCCGTTTTCCCGGCCCCTGGGAAACTGCGAGACAAGGCATCAGCCTTTACATTCTTAGACCCCGGACGATAAGTGACGACAAAATTAAACCTGGTAAAAAATAATGACCATCGAGCTTGTCTGGAATTCAGACGCTTAGCGGATTCTAAATACAGCAGGTTCTTGTGATCAGTAATAACGGTGACCGGGTGGACTGCCCCCTCCAAAAAGTGACGCCATTCTTCAAAAGCCAATTTAATGGCCAAAAGTTCCCTATTGCCGATATCATAATTCCTTTCGGCGGATGACAATTTCTTAGAAAAGAAAGCGCACGGATGCCATTTACCAGGGGACGGACCCTGGGACAATATAGCACCCACCCCTACGTCAGACGCGTCCACCTCCACAATAAACGGCTGAGATACATCTGGTTGGATGAAAACGGGTGCCGAAGCAAAACATCTTTTTAAAGAGGAAAAGGCTTGGCAAGCTTTGTCCGACCACCTAGAAAAATCCGTCCCTTTTCTCGTCATGTCAGTGAGAGGTTTGACGACAGACGAGAAATTACAAATAAATTTCCGGTAGTAATTAGCAAACCCCAAAAAACGCTGCAGAGCCTTAAGATCCCCTGGCTGATCCCAATCAAGCACTGCTCTCACCTTTTCAGGGTCCATCCGGAAACCGGAGGCTGACACCAAAAAACCCAAAAACTGAAGTTCCTGTACGGCAAACACACACTTCTCCAGTTTGGCGTATAGTTTATTGTCTCGCAAGATCTGCAACACCTGTCTCACATGCTCCTGGTGAGACACAAGATCTGGCGAGTAAATTAAAATGGCATCCAAATATACGACCACAAACACCCCCACAAGGTGACGAAAAATGTCATTAACAAAATGTTGGAATACTGCTGGAGCAGTAGTCAGACCAAAAGGCATGACCAGGTTTTCATAATGTCCCTCTGGCGTGTTAAACGCCGTTTTCCACTCATCCCCCTCTTTTATCCTAATCAGATTATACGCCCCCCTGAGATCCAATTTAGAGAACCATTTGGCGCCAACAATTTGATTGAAGAGATCAGGAATAAGAGGGAGTGGATACGGATCTCGAACAGTAATCCGATTAAGTTCGCGGAAATCCAAGCAAGGGCGTAGGCCTCCATCTTTTTTCTTCACAAAGAAGAACCCCGCGGCCACAGGGGAAGATGAAGGTCTAATATGCCCTTTGGCCAGACTTTCAGAAATATAATCTTTCATAGCCTGTCTTTCAGGACCAGAAAGATTATACAACCTAGCTTTAGGCAACTTAGCATCAGGAAGTAGATTAATAGAGCAGTCATACACGCGATGAGGAGGCAACTCCCGACACCCCTCCTCAGAGAAAACATCCCCAAAATCCTCCAAAAAAGGAGGCAATGTACTAGGCACGACCGCACTGATGACTGTGTTCATGCAGTTGTTTTTGCAAAACTCACCCCATTGGCTTATCTCTCTGGACTGCCAATTAATCACAGGGTTATGTTTAACCAGCCAAGGAAGTCCCAACACAATGGGAGTAGGTAGACCTTCCAACACATAACAAGATAATTGTTCCCTATGTATTGCCCCTACCCAAAGGTCAATGTTATGAACCTCATGAACAAAGCTACCTTGGCCGAGAGGCCTGGCGTCAATGGAGAAAATAGGGATCGGTTTGACCAATACATTCAGATGCATACCTTGAGCCTGAGCAAACTGAGCGTCAACCAGATTAGCCCCGGAACCACTATCCAGAAGAACAGACAATCTCTTCACTCTAGTACCAACCACCACCTCCACTGGTACAAGGAACTGAGAAGAACCGGCGGATGAAATACATACTCCCAGGTTGTCGTCCACCACACAACCTGGGATTAGCAGTTTTCCGGCGACTTTTTACTTAACAAGACACGGGATGGACATTCTCCAACAAAATGTCCCTCTTTCCCGCAGAAAAAACACCTTCTAGTCCTGCGGCGTGCCGCCAATCCCCTACTTCGAAAAGATGTCCCTCCCAACTGCATAGGCTCATCCGAACAGACAAGGGGAACCTCAACATAAGGGACTTTAGTAGTAGGTGGAGTAACAACAGGGAGTGGAGTTACCTCACCCCTCTCCCGAAGCCGTCTATCAGTACGGATAGCTAGGGCCATAGCAGCCTCCAGAGAAGGAGGAGACTCATACTGAGCCAAAACGTCTTTTAATTTGTCAGAAAGCCCATGACAAAACTGGCTCCTAAGAGCTGGGTCATTCCACTGAGTATCTGTGGCCCATCTACGAAACTCAGAAGCAAATTCCTCCGCCGGACGATCTCCCTGCTGTATTTTACGTAATTTGGTCTCAGCAAGAGAGACCCGATCTGGGTCATCATATACCAATCCCAGAGCAGTAAAAAATTGATCTACAGACTGTAGAGCCGGGGATCCCGGAGGAAGGGAAAATGCCCAGGATTGAGGGTCCCCTTGAAGAAGTGAGATAACAATTCCCACTCTCTGCTCATCACTCCCTGATGATCGCGGCCGAAGCCGAAAATACAATTTACATGCCTCCCGGAAGGTAAAAAATTTGTCTCGCCCACCAGTGAACCTATCTGGAAGAGCTACTTTAGGTTCAACTCTGGTTTGCTCCAGGGGAGACAAAACTTTGGACTTAATGTCCGTCAGCTCCATGGATAATCCCTGCAACTGCAGAGCCAGCTGGGCTACTGGATCCATGGTAACTAGAGATAATTTTTTAAGGCCAGTGAAAATGTCACGCTGTCTAATGATATGAATACAATGTCAGTAAACTATTTATACAGGAACCACACTCAATACAACATATAGTTTAGCAACATCAGAATGTAAGTATAAAATAGATTTACCTGACACAATCTCTGCAGAACTTAGGGTTAATCTTGAGGACTTGATGAGCTGTAACAGGAAAGAGAAGGACCGGGGTCTAACCTGACCCTACACTGGGGTCCTAACTAATCCCTTTCCTTGGAGGTACTGATAATGGTTCAGAGGTCCAAGTCTCCAGCCTAAAGGGTATGCCACACTAAACAACATCGCTAACGGGATCGCTAAAAAAGTCACTATTTAGCGATCCCGTTAGCGATGTTGTGTGCGGCATCTGCCAGCGACGAGCTTCCTGCTGTGATCTCGCTCGTCGCTGGAATCGCTCCGGACCCTATTTTATCGTCAGCGCTCCCGCTGGGTAAGTATTATCGCTGAGTGTGGCACCTTTTCTTAGCGATTTAGCGGTACTTTTGTGTCGTTAAGGAGATCGCTAACCGCGATAGCGTCCTTAACGATATCGCTAAGTTAAGCCGCACTCAGCGATATACAAACAATCCCGCTAGCGATCTCATTAGTATGCGACGCTAACGAGATCGCTAGCGGGATTGTGTAGTGTGGCAGTACCTTAACCCTGTCTCCTGTCGGACCCTGAACCCTGTAATCAGTCCTAAGAAGGATCCTGATTACCACCAAAGGGATATGGGCTGATCTCAGCTAAATACACAGATTAGACATATAAGACAGACAGGATAGCACTCACTTGCATACACACTCAAACACCGAAGGAACATAAATGGTCTGGGAAATAAACTCTAAACAAGTTGAGCTTAAAACAGCTAAGGAGCTCTCAACTTAAGTCTATACAGATTCATTCCTATCTGTGGTCTGCATGAAGGATTTCACTGGCAACTCCCAAAGCAGACAACCAGGAATTTAAAGGAAACCAATCAACAAATAATCAATTGCAGCCGGGAGAAACTGCACCCAGTCCCAGCACCGAGCACAGACAGAATTAACTCCCTAGCTGCCAAACACAAGGAAACAGCAACTCAGCAGTGAGAAGTCAAAACGTGCAACCGCGACGATCTTCGTGGCAATGCACACATGACATTGAGAAACCAAATTGTGAGGAAGCATGAGCAATCTCAAGGCTACAAGTCCATCTCCAAAGACCTGAATGTTCCTGTGTCTTCCATGCGCAGTGTCATCAAGAAGTTTAAAGCCCATGGCACTGTGGCTAACCTCCCTAGATGTGGAAGGAAAAGAAAAATTGACGAGAGATTTCAACGCAAGATTGTGTGGACGGTGGATAAAGATCCTCGACTAACATCCAAACAAGTTCAAGCTGCCCTGCAGTCCGAGGGTACAACAGTGTCAACCCGTACTATCCATCGGCGTCTGAATGAAAAGGGACTGTATGGTAGGATACACAGGAAGACCCCACTTTGGCTGGAGTTTGCCAAAACTTACCTGAGAAAGCCTAAAACGTTTTGGAACAATGTTTTCTGGTCAGATGAGACAAAAGTCAAGCTTTTTGGGAAAAACCATCTACATAGAGTGTACAGGAAAAAAAAGAGGCATTCAAAGAAAAGAACACAGTCCCTACAGTCAAACATGGCAGAGGTTCCCTGATGTTTTGGGGTTGCTTTGCTGCCTCTGGCACTGGACTGCTTGACCGTGTGCATGGCATTATGAAGTCTGAAGACTACCAACAAATTTTGCAGCATAATGTAGGGTCCAGTGTGAGAAAGTTGGGTCTCCCTTAGAGGTCATGGGTCTTCCAGCAGGACAATGACCCAAAACACACTTCCAAAAGCACTATAAAATGGTTTGAGAGAAAGCACTGGAGACTTCTAAGGTGGCCAGCAATGAGTCCAGACCTGAATCCCATAGAACACCTGTGGAGAGATCTCAAAATGGCAGTTTGGAGAAGGCACCCTTCAAATATCAGGGACCTGGAGCTGTTTGCCAAAGAAGAATGGTCTACAATTCCAGCAGAGCATTGTAAGAAACTCATTGATGGTTACCGGAAGCGGTTGTTTGCAGTTATTTTGGCTAAAGGTTGTGCAACCAAGTATTAGGCTGAGGGTGCCAATACTTTTGTCTGGCCCATTTTTGGAGTTTTGTGTGAAATGATCAAGGATTTGATTTTTGCTTCATTCTCTTTTGTGTTTTTTCCTTGCAAGCAAATTAAATAAAGATAAAAATAGCAAATAATTTGTGATTGCAATCATTTTCAGGAAGAAACTGAGTATTATCTGACAGAATTGCAAGGGTGCCAATACATTTGGCCACCACTGTAAACCCTTGTGTGAGCCAGCTAGGTTGCTTTTCAGATTAGGTGGGTCAGAAAAGGACCAGAGGAATGCTGGGAACCAGGGAAGACTGCAATCAATAAGTATTTTGATACCATTATGTACATAATTTGGAGTGCTTTCGGAATTAATTTTTTTTGTGCGATTTCTTTACCTAAAAATGTTTAGCTTAAATGGCATTTTTTTTTACTCATGCATAAAGTTGACCATATGTTTAAGAGGAATTTTCATCTGAACCTGCTAACTAATTAATGTGTATTTAGATGTCCCGACTCTCCCCAGATACATTGCCAGAGTTGTCAAGGAGCCTTCACTTATCTCTCCATTTAAAACAATTGCATGCTTGGCTGAGTATTCTTGTGTATGGTGAGTCAGGATGTAAAGTTGACCGATAGTCCAACTTGATATTGGCATGCAAAGTGACAAGAAAATTAGGTTATACCCTGTATTATGTATATATCAGATGATCAGTGTATCCTCCAAGGAAGTTTGTTTTCAATGCAGGGATTTTCTCTAAAATGATGGAAACTAAGGCTAGTTTCACACTAGCGTTCGGCAGGGCTGCGTACTTCCTCCGTCAATCCCCACCCACTGCCGCAACTCTTCAATCTTTAACATAGGGTACGCAGGCCATGCAGGTGCCTCCGCATGCATCTTTTTGACTGCGCCGACCGCAACAAAATGCAACATGATGCGTTTGGCGCAGTGTCAAAACGACACATGCGGAGGCATCCGCATTCATCCGCATGGCCAGCGTACCCAATGTTAAAGATAGGTACGCAGGATGCATGCAGAGGTAGGCGGCACTGAAAGGAAGAGGTGCGGCAGTGGGTGGGGCTTGATGGAGGAAGTACGCAGCCCTGCCGAACGCTAGTGTGAAACTAGCCTAAAACAAAACCTAGTCTTAATAAGTGGGATCCGATGGACACTGATGGCATCTGTGCTACTGCATTCTTAGGGTGCATGCACACGTTGCGTATTTGCCACTGCAGATCCGCAAGACATTTACAGTACAAAGTAAATGTATGGGGGAAAAAACCCGCTGTGCACATGCTGCGGAAAATTCAGCTCGTAAACGCAGCAGTTTATTTTCCGCAGCATGTCAATTCTTTGTGTGGAATCTGCAGCGGTTTTACACCTGCTCCATTATAGAAATCCATAGGTGTAAAACCTCAGGGGAAATCCGCACAAAAAACGCAGTGAATCCGCAGGTAAAACGCAGGTCATTTTACCTGCGGATTCTGCAGATTCTGCTTGGAAAAATCCGCACATGAATCTGCAACGTGTGCACATGCCCTAAAAGGGGTATTCCCATCAACAAAATCATATCCCAATATGTAGTAGTTGTAGTAATATTATTAGCAAATACCTCCAATTATAAATGTAGTATAGTTCTTCTGATTGACTTATCTCATGTGCAGGGCACTGCAGTAGCTTAGATATCCATGGTTAGGATAACTCAGTTACAGTTATTTATTAGTGACAGTTGTTAGTGGTCGTAAACTATTCATATCTACAGTAAACTACTGCAGTGACTTGCACATAGGGTAAGTAACATAGCAAATCAGAAGAACTACATTTCTAATCGGAGGAATTTGCTAATATTATTATTTTTACACTTACTGCATATTCGGATAGGATGTTGAATACCCCTTTAACTTGAAATACAGCGCTACTTTTCCTGTTAAAGGGAATCTGTCACCCCATTTTAGCCATATAAGCTAAAGATATGACTGAATAGTGCGTCCCATAAGCAAGCTATCGGTATGTAGCTTATATCCAGATACCCCCGTTTTGATAGCAAAATACCTTAGTAAAGTTGGGACTCTTTTCTGTAAATCAGGGCGGTCCGGTCCGGAGGGCGGCGTTTTCTCTCTTCCTCCCCCCGCTCCTCTGCATCTCTTGCGTAGGCGTCTGTGAATCGCACAGACGGCGTTCTGCTTCCCGCAATTGCGCTTTTCAAATTACCCCCCGCGCATGCGCAGTGTGCTTTGCCCAACAGTGGGCAAAGCATAAAATCATTACAGCGCATTCGCAACTCTTTCCTTGCCCCGGAAATGACTGCTTGCCTTGGACGACTTCCGGGGCAAGGAAAGTGAATGACAATAGTTGCGCATGCGCTGTAATAATTTTATGCTTTGCCCACTGTTGGGCAAAGCACACTGCGCATGGATATAAGCTACATACCGATAGCTTGCTTATGGGACGCACTATTCAGTCATATCTTTAGCTGATATGACTAAAATGGGGTGACAGATTCCCTTTAAATTGACAGAAACCATGTGAAAAGCTGTTGGATCTTATTCTTAGATGCAGCTGCAGCACTTGTGAGGAAAGAGTCCTCTTGCTGCAGTGCCTATTGTTGAGTCTTTGGCATTCATGAGCTGGAAGCAAATCCTGCCCATTGCCACTGAATGACAGATTTCCCTTTAAACATGGTATTAGGACAAATGTTGTGAAACGGCATCGGTGGGGAGTAACAGAGTGGCCCAGGAATGGCATGTGAGACTTAGAGAAGGCAGAAGAAGAGTGGTGAACTGGTGATAGATACACTGTACAGGAAACTTGTCATATTGAAAATGGTATCTGATTTGCAGGCAGGATGTTATAGAGCAGGAGGAGCTAATCAGATCAATTTACATTTTTGAGGGAAAAGATTCAGTCAAACTTGAATTTTATTCATTGAAATCCCTGATGTTTGTATAGAGAAGAGTCTGGTAGGCTGTTCTATTCAGTGAGTGACAGTCTTCCCTGTATGACTGTGCATGCACAGATGGCTGTCAATCACGGAGTAGGACCGCCCATTGGACTTGTATACAAACAAATACCAGGGATTTCAATGAATAAAATACAAGTTATACTGAATCCAACAAACCTATGTATAATTCTGCTCAGCTTCTCTATACTATGTGGTCCACAGAGTCAAGCAGAGTCACACTGTGTATACAGTACAATGTAGGAAAAAGGAGCAAAGTTGTTGATTTTCCACACTGCTGATTAGTAATGCAGATCATGAGATGATAATGTGATTTTTTTTTTTTTATACAAATGTTCAACACGTTTCGAAATTACTCCAAACTTCTTCAGGACATAACCATGTCCTGCATTGCTGGTAGGAAGATCCGTGGATCTGCAGTAGCTGATGGTCTGTTCTTTTACATGGTGGGGTGCTCACGACCTCATCAGGCTAGCATACCGTAACCTTCATTATTTCTTTTACTAGGATAAGACCCTATTTTGCTCCTAGTTTCTTCAGTTGTATATACAATGTGACAAGTTTCCTTTAAAGTCCAGATAGAGCCTGTAGTGAACTATGTGCTAATTTCTTTTAGGACTGTATACTGTGTGTGACTCTGGAGTGTTCTCCGTTCTGTATTTAAAATATTAATTGGAGAGAATTACTGCTTTTTTGTGTACGAGGTATCACAGAGCACCAGGCACATATTTATCTGTCTGTTCTGTACATAAGGCATTGCTGCAATCCACTCTGCAGAGCTGTAGTTACATCCATTATGTCACTCATCCTCTTCTAACTCTTTGAACATCCTTTTATCTCTACTCATTGCTGGCTCCCTGCTCCTTCCTAACAGGAGGTCAGCTTTTTGCCTGTGTTCAAACAAATGCTGTAGCCCACTCCTTTATCAATTCTCCAGGAGACAGATAAAGTACATCCCATTTAAGCCTGGAAATCACAAGAGTTTCCAGCTTGCAACTTCAAAAGTTAGAAATTAGCAGATTATATCATGGATCAAAATATATTACCCTTTATGGCTGAAAGCTAGACAGCAATGACAGTATCCATCTTAATTTATAATAGATTTTGCTGTGTGTATTGCTATAACATCATCTAACAATACCAGTTATCCGTCCTTGTATGTTTTCCTTCCTTCTCAGTAGTAGAATAAATGTCTTAGCAAGTTCTCTCTCTTTCATATACATGACTGTATACATAGTAGAGTGCCTTTTATTTGATGCATGCAAAAATAACCATGGAAGCCCTTTGAGAGAATTATTAACTGAACATGTTAAGATTCTTAACCAAGTATTTTTTTCATGCATTTGAGTGATAACCACCGTCTGTACTTATTTTGTCTCCTTTTGAGTATCACCCACCCCAACCACTCATGTCTTTGAAAATTTTAGTAAATGTTAATTATAATATTATATGCTAGATAACCAGCAGGATGTGATGGGCATCGTACCTGATGAATGCATCTAGGATCGTTTAAAAATAATAAAATAAACCAATCTAGTCCCCATTAAATGTGGTACAATTAGTTATTTAGGGTTCACACGTCGCGTTTTTGCTGCAGTTTATTTATGCAAATTTTCTTCTGCATTTTACAGTACCAGCAAAGTCTATGAAAGTTCAGAAATCTTATGCACACAGCTTGTTTTTTTTAGTCCTTAGTATTTTGTGCTTTGCTTGGTTTTTGCACAATAGAGCACGTCACTACTTTCAGCGTTTTTTCATCCTTTTTCACCCATTGAAAGTAATGGGTGGCGAAGAAACGCAGGTGTCAGGTTTTGCTGCTTTTTTTCGTGCCAAACCTTATGAAGTATAATGATTATTTTTTGTCACTTATCAGCAATGCTCAAGAGACAAATGTAGCATGATAAAAACACTGCAAGAAAAACGCAGCAAAACGCCACGTGTGAACATAGCCTTAATATTTTATGGTAGGAAATCCAGTATTCTGAAATGGAGGCTCCCAAGGCACCTTCAGTACATCACTGTGCACAATTGGTGGACACAGTACTGCCATACATGACCAGAAGGTCCTCAGATAGTTTCCTACAAATATGAGGTTGAAGCCTTAAAGAAGTTGTTCACTCCTTGGACAACTCCTTGTCATACCCCACACTTGGCCCCGATAAGGTTAAAAAGCTTATATTCCCCTCCTGTGTCGTTGGCATTCCCGCGGTGTCAGCACTCGCTCTCCCCGGTGCTCCCATGCGGTTGTTATGGCATGTGAGCCCATCTCCCTATCAACACTGGCATCACTCTACCCACCTTTTGTCGAATTGAACATGAAGAGGAAATCAGAGATCAGCTGCAGCCTGGATTTCCTCTTCATGTTTAATTTGACAGACGGAGGGGAGAGTGACACCAGCGCTGATTAGGGGCCAGGCTCATGTGTTATAACAACCACACAAGATCCCCGGGGAGAGCGAATGCCAACACCACAGGAATGGCGCCGGCAAGGAAGGTGAGTTTAAGCTTTTTTATTTTATCGGGGCCAAACATTTTGATCAAGCTGTTGTCCTAGTAGTGGACAACCCCACTAAGTGTATGAATGGTGTATAAATGTTTTTTTTGGCAAATGTGTATATTTCAGCAGCTACTGTTATAACCAAGCCTGGACTGACCATCTGCCCAAAAGGAAAGATTACAGGTGGGCCTCAGTGCTCAAATGCAAAGTTTGCCACCAGCTTTAATATTTCTGCAGAGAAGTATGCACACAGTGTTCAGTTCTGAGTGGCACACAAGGCTAGATTGTCAGTCGCTGGCCAGTTTCAATATCATTATGTTCTTTGTGGGTAGAGTTAGTATGCTCTGCTCTCTTGTCCCGCTCGCGCCACTCTAGCTCTGCAGCTAGAGTTATTCTGAGATGCTGCGTATCCTTTGTGATGTATTCAGTAATCTGTGTATCCTAAGTACTATATACAGTATATCGCAAAGAAAACACAGACTCTAAACAGCAGAGATTCAGTGCATCATATGTCATGTATACAGAAGTCTGTGTATCCTATGTGATGTTCACAGCAGAATTTCAGTGCATCATACATGATTTATACAGCAGAGTCAGTGTATCCTATATGATGTATACAGCAGTGTATCATGGTGTCCTATGTGATGGATATACAGTAGAGTCTTACTGTATCCTATTTGATGTATATAAAGCAGAGCCTCAGTTTATCTTATGTGATTTATACAGCAAAGTCTCATTGTATTCATTGTGTGGTATACAACAGAGTTTTAGTGCATCATATGTGTTTTATACAGCAGAGACTCAGTCTGTCTTACTTTATTTATACAGCAGAGTCTTGGCGCATCCTTTCCAATGTGTACAGCAATCTCCGTGCATCCTATGTGATGTATGCAACAGAGTATCAGGGTATCCTATGTGATGTATAAACAGAAAAGTCTCAGTCTTAAGGGTTGCCACACTAAGCGAGATCGCAAACGAGATCGCAATTGCGTCACCATTTATGACGCAGTAGCGATCTCGTTAGCGACTTAACTGTGTGTGACATGTAGCAGCGATGTGGCCCCTGCTGAGATGTCGCTGATCGCTTATGAACGTTCTGAGCCGTTTTTTGGTCGTTAGCGTCCCGCTGGTGAGCCTGAATCACTGAGTGTGACACCCTTTATGAACGACTTCACCAGCGTCGCAGGTGGGACTAGGTTTTCCCAACGACCGCAGAGCTCGTTATACAGATCGCTGATGAGTTGTGTTTGGAATCACAGATCGCTGATGAGTTGTGTTTGAAATCTAACAGCTAAGTCGCTAACGAGATCGCTACTGCGTCATAAATGGTGACGCAGTAGCGATCTCGTTAGCAATCTCGCTTAGTGTGGCATACCCTTTAAAGGGAATCTGTCACCCCATTTTTGCCCTATGAGATAGGGCCACCGCCATCAGGGGCTTATCTACAGCATTCTGGAATGCTGTAGATAAGCCCCGATGTCACCTGAAAGTTAAGAAAAACGAGTTATATTATACTCACCCAGGGGCGTTGCGCCGTCCGGTCGTGTCCGATGGGCGTCAAAAATGGGGTGACAGATTCCCTTTTAGTGATTTAAACAGCAGAGTCTCTGTGTACCCTATGTATATACAGCAGCTGGCTGTGTGTCCTAGGTGATATATATATGTGTATACATATATATGCAGTCTCAGTGTATTATAGGTGATATATACAGTAGAGTCTGTGTTTGCTATGTGTATACAGTACTCTTGATGTATGCTATATGATTTATACAGCGTAATAAAGTATGTAGTTCAGACCAGTATGTACAGTATGGTGCTGTAGTATATAGTGTACAGCTGTGTGTATGATATAGAGTGTGGACTCACACTATATATATATACAAGCACATCTTCACACACTATACTATATACACAGATCCACATTATATGCTATGATATACATTTGTATACTATATAGTATACACAGTGCCACACTAGACACTATATATGTAGACTATATTATAGTATGCACTGTTCACCTGTGTATATACCAAATAGTATATAGTTTGGACTCGGCATTATATACACAGGAAGTATTGGACTGGGGTGCCAAGGGCCCACCATTAACAAACTCCAGGGCACCACTTTTCAGCTACATGCAAATGTGACATTACCCTGAATCACAAATTTAGTAGATTCTCCTGTGGGCCAGTCCAAACCTGTACGCAGGCACAGCTCCACAATGTATACTATAATATTGTGTAGAGCTCTGTATATAGTAGACTTGTTTCATCTTATATATAACAGTAGATGTGTCCTTTTGTTATAAGTCGGGATATTTGGCGCCTGCTCAGTCAGCACGTGTGCATATTGCACTACAGCGCCATTTTATTGAAGACACTGTATGCAAATTCACAAACACTGTGTCTTCAACAAATGGTGCCAGATATAGCGAGATGCGCACGCTTTGTCCGGCACCATTTTATTGAAGTAATGTACTACAACGTCAACATAGCAGTGCGCATGTGCCAGCCATAGGGATAATGGCGACAGTCGGCTCATGCACACTGCTATGTTGACGTTGTAATACATTACTTCAATAAAATAGCTCCGTAGTCAGCACGTGTGCATACCTTGCTCTCCGGCGCCATTTTATTGAAGAACTGTATATGCGAATTCGCAGACACAATGTCTAAACAATAATGGTGCCGGATTGAGTGATATCCCTCAAACTCCTGCACCAAACAACCCAACGTAAATAAATACCAACAGACTTAAAAAGAAAGAAAAAGTGGTTTACGCATAATCCACTGCAATTAAAGAGTGGAAATAGGCAGGGAGGAAGACATGCATAAGACCCCACCCACAAACCCCTGCACTAACAACCCAATGTAAATGAATACCACAGACTTTAACCCCTTAGTGACGGAGCTAATTTTAACCTTAATGACCATGCCGCATTTTTAATATCTGACCAGTGTCACTTTATTAATACCAACAAAATGAAGTGAGATAAATAATAATCTCTATGGAGACTCACCATAACCAAAGTCAAAATGCCAACACAAAAAAAGGTGCTACATGGGTCTCCTAAAAATGTACAGTTTATTGAAATATATTAAAACAATGCATAAAATTATTCAAAAAAGTAAGGTAGAGAACCAAAATGTGGGGAATAACAC
This sequence comes from Oophaga sylvatica, assembly GCA_033576555.1. Lineage (NCBI taxonomy): Eukaryota > Metazoa > Chordata > Amphibia > Anura > Dendrobatidae > Oophaga > Oophaga sylvatica. Next base: position 782,380,153 of record JARQOD010000001.1, on the reverse strand, counting down.
TAGACCACAGAATAAATATACATAGAAGTACCTAGACCATAGTGTATCTGCCTACACCTCACTGCTATGGCTGAATAAGATGGAACGTGCAAAGTGGAAAAGAAGTGTTTAAAGGAGTAGGCATAGTACTTACATTAGGTAGTATTTTAGTGGTCAAATTACAGGTCTCGGTTTTTAATCCCCAGTCCCAACGCGCGTTTCACCTAAGCTTCATCAGGGATCGTGTCTAACTGGAGGTGAGATAAGGATATATATAGGGAAAGTACTAACCAGGTAACCAATAATCAAACAATATATGTATATACTGATAACCAATGAGCTGTGTGTATGCATATGTGTAAAGAACAGCAGGCCAATAATAGCAGGTGTCACAGAACTAAAGTGCAGTGCATAACCTATCAACACTTAAGGACCCGATCATGTGCTGCACAGACTGAAATGACCTTGCATATTTCATTGTGGGTAAAAGCAGGAGGACCTCTTGTGATAGACCAATGAAAAGGAAGGAGGTGTAACCCGAGTTGGTGACCACATGAATGGCGCATGCGCGCTTTGCAACCAGGGAAACTGTTTTCCAGGCAACGTACACACGCATCCGTACAAGTCGCACAGTCCGGCTGAAGATCCAAATATGGGAAAACTACGCATGCGCACGTGGTCAGGGCCTGGGGGGACAAGGGATGGTGATAGTGAGAATGTGGTACGAGTGACTCTGTTGTAGAATAAAAATCGGTTATGTGTCATATGTTCATATTCTAAAGGGACCTGTTGTTCAAAGTGATGTGGCTATAAGAAATCTCTGGTGTATGTGTTAAAGCCCATAAGGGCCACTTGAAGCGTTCCAGAGTTATTACTGCATAAACGGATCCACTGATTCTGAGACTGTTTTGTCGTGCCATATTGTTCTTCATGATAGTGGTAAATTTTGGTTGAAATGATTTGCGTATATATATGGAACTATTGAAAATTTGACAATTTTAAAATGTGGCAATTTTCAAACTTAATTTTTATTCCCTTAAATCAGATAGTTATACCACACAAAATATTTAATAAATAACATTTCCCACATGTCTACTTTACATCTGCACAATTTTTTAAATATATTGGAAATATAATGGACTCCAAAATGTGTTGTGCAATTTCTCCTGAGTATGCCAATACCCCACATATGGGGGAAAACTACTGTTTGGGCACACGGCACGGCTCGGAAGGGAAGCAGCAAAAATTGCTGCAATCGATAGCGGACGCCATGTCTCATTTTGAGAGCCCCTGATGTCCCAAAACTGTGGAAACCCCTCACAAATGACCCTATTTTGAAAACTACACCCATCAAGGATTTTATCCAGGGGTATAGTGAAAAATTTTAAACCAAAGGTACTACACAGAATTTGATAATATTTGGTCGTCATATTCAATATGTCATTAGTGTTAAGCGCAAGTGCTTGCTACTCTAGTTTGCATTGTAGTGCTTCGGTATGCACTATGTATCGCGGGTGCTTGAGTGACTCCGATGCAAACTCAAGTAGCAAACACAAGTAGCAAGCAGTTGCGCTCAACACTAGTCATCATATCGTCATGATTTTTTTTGACTTCCTAAACTCACAATTTTGCTTTTTTTTTTTTTTTTATAGAATGTGCAAAAACAGTTAATTTTGTCACTCCTCTAACATTTCTGCTCTCTCGTTGATGGATTTCTTTTTTCCAGCCTGATGATGTTCTATTTCTCTTCCATTTAGAGATCCTTTGACTGCATTTTCTGGTTTCACAACAATATAATACAAATGACACATCTGGAATCCGCTCTGGACCTTTTACATCCCGTAATCCATTGGATTACTGGGTATCCAGTAGTCCATTTGAAACTTCTATTTACTTAGATATATCAGTGAAGCTTTTATGTGGTTGGATTTCCTTATTATAAATCTAGTATAAATTGAAACACCCGACTAATGTATTATTCAAATAGAAATATATTTTTATCCAATTAAGTGCAAAAATAAAGTCAATCAAAAAAAGCAAAGATATATATAAAAAAGCAGTACACTTTTGGTGCATACTGCTACTTTAACCCCTATCATGACATGCGCCGTACATGTACAGCGTATGTCGTGTCTCCCCCTTTGATGTGGGCTTCGGCACTGAGCCCACATCTTTCCCCGCACATGTCTGCTTTTTTTGCACAGCTGACATGTGTGCCTCTAACAGCCGCTGGTGGAATCGCAATCCACCCGTGGCTGTTAACCTGTTAAATGCTTCTGTCAATCTCTGACAGCGGCATTTAACTTGCGCTTACCAGAAGCGCAGTGGAAATGCCACCTATCGGTGACCCTGTGACGTGATCGCGAGTCACCGATGGGTTGACATGACAACCAGAGGTCTCCAGCAGACTGCTATGGTTGTCATAGCCGGATTGCTATAAAAGCTGCTCGGTGGTTGGCGATCGGACAACTGCAGCTTATAGTTTCCCATGGAGGCAATTGAAGCATGCAAAAAGTTAAAAAAAAAAAGTTTTTAAAAATATTAAATATAAGTTCAAATCACCCCCCTTTCAACCCATTAAAAATAAAACAATAAAAAAATCAAACATACACGTATTTGTTATTGCCGTGTTCAGAATCGCCTGATCTATCAAGGCATAAAAAGAATTAATCCGATCGGTAAACGACGTAGAGAAACCCCAGAATCACATTTTTTTGGTCGCCACAACATTGCATTAAAATATAATAACGGGCGATCAAAAGATTGTATACACACCAAGATGATATTATTAGAAACATCAGCTCGGCACGCAAAAAATAAGCTCTCACCCAAACCCAGATTCTGAAAAACGTAGACGCTATGGGTCTTGGAAAATGACAAAAAACATTTTTTTAAACTGTGGATTTTTTTTTCACCACTTAAATAGAAAAGAACCTAGACATGTTTGGTGACTATGAACTCGTAATGACCTGGAGAATCATCATGGCAGATGAGTTTTAGCATTTCGTGAACATAGTAAAAAAAAAAAAATTTAAAAAACAGTTGTGGAATTGCACTTTTTTTTTCACTGCACTTGGAATTTTTTTCCCATTTTCGAGTACACGATATGGTAAAACCAATGGTGTTTTTCAAAAGTACAACTCGTCCCGCAAAAAACACAAGTCCATATTGACAGAAAAATAAAAAAGTTATGGCTCTGGGAAGAAGCGGAGTGAAAAACAAATGCAAAAACGAAAAAGGGCTCTGTCGTGAAAGGCTTAAACGGGCATTGCTGTAGATCCACACGAGAAACTCACATGCTGAGAGAAGAACCCATTTCTTAATTTGGAAACAGCTTGCCAATTGTCCGTTTTCCACAATGTTAGTGACAAGAATGGAAAATAAAAACTTAAAAAAACATAAGAATAAACCAAAGAAAAAAATAAAATCAAATAAAGTAATCTGCGCAGGCAACATTCTTCAATCATCTGAACTCTTCAACCAATCACAGGTCTCAGTGACTGAAGAACGTTTTTGCTTACACCATAGTGGCCTGCACTGGATCCAGAGGGTTTAGCAAATGAGTACTCCCGATTTTTATTATTTTATTTGTACACCGACAACTTGTCACTTCAATCCATCAATGTATTATGGAGAGGGAGTAATTTGGAACAATTTGTTCCAATGGACCTTTGTTTAGTACTAAAATACCTGTTTTACATACCTTATTGAGTTAAATATTGCACATGTAAAGCTCTAACCAACGGGAGCCAAATCACAACCTGTCAGCAGGGTTTTGCTGTGATGTCTGAGAGCAGCATAATGTAGGGACAGAGAGCTTGATTCTAGTGATATATCACTGGGCTTCTTGGTACAGTTTCAAAGAATCCCTGTTTTCTCTGCTGTAGATGTAGCAGTGGTCAGAATGCTTAACTGTGTATACCTCACCCCAACCCCTGATTGACAGCTTTCCATGTACATTGTCAGGAAGCTGCCAGTGGTCAGTGGTGGAGGCAGAATTACACCGATCATCTGGACTTCTTGGCGCAATATACCTAGTCCAGCAGTGATTATCTCCTGCTGATAGAACACTGATTTATATTGAAACTAGAGCAAGTTGCTGAGAAAGTAACACATCATTTGAATCATGCACTGTCCCTACATTATGCTACTCTCAGATTAAAGTAACATCATTTTTTATTTATTGCAGCACTGAAGTGGTGCTATGAATCTAAGATCCATGTCCCTAGTCTTATACTTATCAACCAATGTCTTCAGCTCTTCCCAGCATCACTCCTGTTGGTCTCCAGCTGTTTGTGACCTGCCTGGTTGCTCCAGCAAACACTGAAGTCACAACCCACTGTACAGTAAGCCCATGAGAGCCAGATCGATGGTCTCATACACTTACTTTGAGAGCTTGTGATCCTTATGGTCACAAGATGGCGGCACTGAAGATGGCAGCTGATAAGTATAAGGCTAGGCTCAGGGAAGTTAGATTAGCAGCACCACTCCAGCGCTGAAAAAACACTGGAGTGGTGCTTTAGATGGCAAAAACCTGCTGTCAAATTCGATGTAAGGATCTGTCTGATCTTAAAGGGGTTTTCTAACATGTAAAACAAATTTAGAAACTTCATGGATGTTATTAAAAGAATAAACTAAGTCATGATCTGCTACTCTAACCCCCCATGGATCCAATGTAGGCGGCTAAGGTTGTCTGTCAGGGAATGAAAATGATGTCCTGTTCTTCTATTACCTAAGGTGACTGGAATGGCACATTATCAGATGTGTTTACAAATTCAGAATTTTTAAAAATTTTTAAAAATAGGTTTATTATTTTTAAAAATAGGTTTATTATTTTTTTTTTACAAAGTCTACATTGTGCATACAGAAAAAAAACAAATCAAGCCATATAAACATTGAGAGATAAAGTGCAAAATAACTGAGTGGTGTATGCATGCGTAATATAGAAAACCAGCTTCCAGCTCTGCAGATTATTGCTTACTTGATATCTCACAGAGCAGACCAGGAGCAATTTGCTGTAAATGCAGATATATTCCTGGTTCCTATACTGCTGGACCTGTCTGTTTAGATGAACTTGTGAATGAAATGACTGCAATGTGACAAAATATTACTTTTAAAAATAATGTCAATAGGCACTGAAATACCATCACAAAATACAGTGAAATTCCGTTAACTCAATCTTTGATCATTGAAATTGTGCCAAAGCAGATACTAATGTGGACCCTGTTTGAATCATTACATTGACCGCTGTAAAACCTGGACAAACAGCATTTAACTATGTGAAAGAATACACTGTGCACACAATTATTAGACAATTTGTATTTTTGATTACTTTTATTATTGAATAACTACAGTGCTGATTCAAAAGATTGATAAACCTGAAACCTGAATATTTAAAGAGAACCATACATCACAATTTTGCGAGTTAAAGTAAAGACGTGTTTGTAATGGCACTGTTATACAGATTAAATCAATATTTTTCGATGACCTGCCTTCTGATTAAAATTTTGTGCCTTAATGTGGGCGGCGCATGTTAGATTAATGTAAAGCGCCATGGAATAAATGGCGCGATAATAATAAATAATAATAATTTCACAGATTGTCTGCGATAAATTGAGATTTTTGCTCAACGACATCTCAGAAAGACATCTTTATTCGAACGTCCATGACAGCACTACAGAGAGAGGGGATCCGCCCCTTAGGAACAGGAAACCTACAGATATAAAAGGGCGGCACCTCTCCCACACATCAGTTGGTTTCCTGTTCCTAAAGGACGGGTTTCCTACAGATGAAGATCTTCAGGAGGACCCAGGCCGGCCGGTCGACCCAGGTAGCGGGGGGAATCTCCTACCTCGGCCGGTGCGGAGCCCCTGGAAGCGCCACGGTGGGTCCGGGTAGGATTCCACGGCAGTGTGCGGAGCAGGTGGAGCAGTATCCAGAGGATCTCTGTCTCCCAGCCAGCGCCGGTAGGTAAGTATTCCCCCCCTCTCCCTGGTCCCGATGCCTTCTCCCTGTCCTCTCCTGTGGTCCTGTCATGGTGGGGGCCTCTTGAGGGTGCAGCCGTGATTTTTAAAAAAAAAAAAAAAAAATTTTAAAATTTGAATTTCCCGCCGCGTCACTGCTGTGAACGGCGCGGCGGGGGTTTTTTGAATTTCCCGCCGCGCGTCACTGTTATGGACGGCGCGGCGGGCGGTTTTGAATTTCCCGCCGCGCGTCACGGCTATGGACGGCGCGGCGGGCGGTTTTGAATTTCCCGCCGCGCGTCACGGCTATGGACGGCGCGGCGGGCGGTTTTGAATTTCCCGCCGCGCGTCACTGCTATGGACGGCGCGGCGGGGTTTTTGAAAATTCAGTCGTGCGCCGCTGTTGCAGCAGCGCGGCTGGGGTCGGGGGAGATCTCCGCTTGGGGGGGCGATGCAGCGGGGGATTGTGCTTACCTCCGTCGGTCCGTGCGAGCGGGGGAAAAAAGGGGGCGGAGTCTCAACCACCGGAACCGGAAGTGAGACGCCGGCCGGCGTTTTTTGAAAATTTTGGCGGCTGCATCATCGGACGGCGCCTGCTGTGGGGACGGCGGGGAGGTGCAGGGGGGGCCGTGGGGCGGGGAGTAGGAGGGGGTGGACCCCTGGCCAGACCTGCTGATCCGGATATCCGGGGGAGGATAAAGGAGCCTAGGAAAGAGGTAAAGCGCTTCTGCCCCATTTTTTTACGATGGACACTGCAGAGGCTCCCTCGGTGCAACAGGAGAGCCAGCAGCAGCAGCAGACAGAGCGCTCCTCTTCAATGGCCAGGAGCACCAGCCGCAGAAGTTCCGCAGCTGGGAAAAAGCCCCCTCCCCGTGATCCGGTACCTACTGCTGTACATTCTGGGTAAGAGATCGTCAGATTTAGAATACCCAGTAATACAGTTTTTTCCCCATTTTGTCTGTTACTAGGGGAAGAAGTGTTCGGTGAAAAGCAAGCACAGGGAATGTGCCTTTTGCGCTTGCCCTCTGCCTGACGCTTGCCCTAAGAGGTTGTGCCAGCCGTGCATGCAACAGACGGTAGGGCATTTTTATGTTCAATAGTTTTTTATTGAAAATTTTTTGGTTATTGCATGTACAATAAAGCATATAACTGGGCCTACAGGAGACCATACGTTGTAAAACAGTAAAAATAAACAAGACAAGACATGGACTAACTAGGTATACAAACAATAAACATAAGGAAAGGATTTGATAATAGGAAGGAAGGGGAGGTAATATCGGTAAGGAGAACCATTTCTTGCGTTTCGTTTAGAGATCACTTAAGGGTGACCTGTTGAGACAGGATGTAATGAGTCTTTGCAATATTTGGACCATGGGGCCCAAGTGCGGTTGCATAGTGTTACGCAATTATTGCGGATAGCATATAAAAATTCCAGTGCGTGATGTTCTTTAAGTCGAGAGGTCAGCTCAAGCATCGATGGTGTGGAAGCAGTTTTCCAGCGTTGGGCTAACATTACTTTAGCTAACATTAGAGTGTGTGCTACAAACCTGCGGAATTCTAGAGGTACCGTGTCAATCTCCAGCAGGCATAATGCTATGTGAGGAGAACGCTGTATTCTCAAAGATGTCACCAAATCTAGTAAGTTGAAAACCTCTCCCCAGAAGCACAAAACTCTAGGGCAGCTCCAAAATATGTGGAATAAGGAGCCCGTCTCTCCACAGTTCCTCCAACAACAATCAGAGGTTCCGGGAAACAATCTGGCCAGCCTCTCAGGAGTGTAATACCAGCGTGACATGCACTTCATATGCGATTCTTGAAGCGTCATGGAGAGCGACGCTTTTTTAGCCCATTTAAACGCAAGTTCCCACTGAGTCTCAGAATACAGTCTTCCTAGGTCAATTTCCCAACTGAGGATATGGGCTCGTTTAGTAAAGTGAATGGAGTCGTTAAATATTGCATATAAGTGCTTAGTTGTAGCAAAGTGAGGTTGGGGGTTAGTACCCAAGATAAGGTTCCAGAGGGTCAGAGGAACCCGCGTATCAAGCTTATCACCAGAGAGGATATAGGATCTAGCCCTTCGAATATGGAATGCGGTTAGATGTGGCATGTGGCTTGTAAATTGCATTGTGGCTACATCTCCCCAAGTTTGCAGGCCAAGTTCCCCCCAGCTCCGGGTGTCTAAGTCTGGAATACACTGATGAAGAAGTGCGATCGGTAATGCTGTCGCAGAGACCTGTGTATCATATCTCAACTTGGATGTTAATAAGACCCAACTACGTAGAGACGCTTTCACTACATGTGAAGCCGGTGGAGGAAGAGTTTTATCTACAATGTTAACTAACAAATGCAAGTGTAATGGTCTTGAATGATTTAAAACTAATTCTATGGTCGGCCAAGAGGAGTGTGTAGATTGCATCCACCAGTGTCTAGTTTGACGTATAATCGTAGCGTGGTAATATGCGTGTAGATTGGGGACGCCCGCCCCTCCATGGTAACAAGACATTCTCAAGACTGAGGAGGCCACCCTGGGTTTCTTCCCAGCCCAAATAAACCCCAACATTTGTGATGAGAGCCTTGTTATATATTTCTTTGGTATCGGGAGATTAAGCGTTCTATATATGTATAGGATTTTAGGTAAGATCATCATCTTATAGGATACGATCCGACCCATCCATGATATGTCTGTTTTTGAGAATGTGTCTAAAGTCTCCTGAATATCCTGTATTAGGCCATTCATATTTTGTAACACTGTCTTGTGAAATGGTAAGGTAAGCTTAATGCCTAGGTACGTTATCGTAGTATCCTGCCATTTGAAGGGGAACTCAGCGAGTATCGCAGCCTTAAGTTGGGGATCAATGTGTACTCCCATGAGGTGTGATTTGGTGTAGTTGAGTTTGTAGTGAGATATCCGCCCAAATTCGTCTAGGGTGTTACAGGCTGATCGTAGGGGGGTTAACGGGTCGGTTAATAGGAGGACAATATCATCTGCATACAGACTTATTTTGTGTTGTCTACCAGAAATTGGGATACCTCTAATAGTCTGATCCAATCTGACTCTCTCCGCCAATGGTTCCATGATGAGAACAAAGAGGAGGGGAGACAGGGGACAACCCTGACGGGTGCCGTTCGTTATGTAGAATGGTTGCGATAAAGTGCCATTAATAAGCACCCTAGCGGATGGGCAGGAATATAAAGCTTCGATGTAGTGTAAAAAGTCGTTCTCGAAACCAAACCTGCGCAAAGTGTGGAACATAAATCCCCAATGAATTCTGTCGAACGCCTTCTCCGCATCCAACGAGAGAAGCAAAGAAGGCGCCCGACCCCTCGAAGCAAATTGAAGCAAGTTGAGGACACGTCGTGTTGCGTCAGATGTTTGGCGTCCCGCCACAAATCCTGTCTGATCAGTATGGATCAGCAGTGGTAAAATGTTAGATAGCCTGATGGCTAGTATTTTAGCGTATATCTTAGTATCTGAATTCAGTAGCGATATGGGTCTAAAGTTTCCAGGTTCGTTAGGGGATTTCCCAGGTTTAGGAATCGCAGTTACTGTCGCTTCTAAGAACTCAGGCGGGAAAGAAGCGCATTCACGAGCTGAGTTTAGCATGTTAGTCAAATGCGGCGCAAGTAATTCAGAGAAGGTTCGGAGATATTCATTCGAGTACCCGTCAGGGCCAGGTGATTTGCCCAGTTTAGACATATTGATGGATTGCAAGGTTTCAGTCACCGAGATTGGGGCATTTAGCATAGAGGCCGATGAAGGGGATAGTTTCGGGAGGTCAATTTGAGATAAAAAAGAGTTAATGGCTAGGTCTGTAGGTTGTATAACTCCCGGGGAATCTTTGAGATTGTATAACTGTTCGTAATATTTACGAAACGACTCCGCTATTTCCATAGGGTGTGTGATTGACGAGTGAGGGCATTGGGAATTTTTTAGTGAGAACACCGTACTACGGATTCGCCTTTGTTTTAGTTTGGATGCCATGTATCGAGAGGTTTTATTAATTGACCCGTAGTGGGTTGCACGCATGGTGCGTATGTATTTATCGTGTTGGCTAAACAGATGAAGTTGTAAATTATGTCGATGGGTCATCAGACTTCGATGATTATTCAATGTTGGTTGTGAAGTGATTTCATTCTCAGCTAATTGGACTTTCAGCAATAAACTATCCAGCTGACTCGTTAGTGCCTTTTTCCTCTGAGCTCCCATTTGGATGAGGTGTCCCCGCATGACAGCCTTGTGAGCTAACCATAATATCGAGGGAGTAACGTCAGGAGTAGCATTAACACTAAAGTAGTCTGCTATATGCTGTCGTATGCGTGTCGCATATGAAGAATCGGTGTACAGTGCCAGGTTATTTCGCCATTGCCTCGTCGTTGATGCATTGGCTCGCGGAGACCACTCCAACGTTATCGGCGCATGGTCCGACCACGCGGCCGTCCCTACCGTAGCAGACTTAGCATCTGGCAATGCCCAACGATCCACAACAAACATGTCAATGCGTGAAAAGGTGCGATGTCGAGCTGAGTAGAAGGAGTAAGCCCTAGAGCTAGAATTAAGGCATCTGTATGTATCGTATAGGGAGTGTGATCTTAACCATTGTTGGAGACATGGGACATGCCGGGATCTAGGATTGGAAGAATCTAACGACCCATCAGCTATCATGTTGAAGTCCCCTCCCATAAGCAGACTTCCCTTCGCCATTACTCGGACTTTACGCATTACCCTGTTTAGGAAACGAATTTGTCGTAAATTCGGTGCATATATATTAACCACAGTGACCATTTTGTTCTGTAGCAGTCCCACCAGTATTATAAAACGACCTGCAGGGTCAATGTAGGAAGATACGGTAGGGCATTTTTAAGGGGAAGGGCAGGGGCATGGGATGACATAGTAAACCCCCCCTATGCCCCTTCCCTTTTTAGATAGCGGAGGAGACTCCAGATTTCACCGAAAGCCTGAAGGAGCTGAGGCCGGCAGTTGCAGCCACTTGCGCAGCCAGGTCATTGATGGTCTGGCTAGACCAGTTAGCTTCCCAGTTAACAGATGGAACCTCCAGGGGGACAATTCGGAAGACCTTGCCAATAATTCAGAATGCGGCGGCTTTCCTGGCTGATTCCTCAGCGGACTCAGTAAGAATGGCTGCCAGAGCGGCAGGGCTGTCTAATGCAGCACGAAGGGCATTATGGCTGAAATGTTGGCCGGGCGATATTCAAGCCAGATCTCGCCTCTGTTCCATTCCGTGTGACGGCGAATATCTTTTTGGCCCGGTCCTGGACGAACTTTTAGAAAAGGCAGGGGACGACAAGAAAGTTTCCCAGTCTATCAACTCCTTCCTATAAAAGACCTTTCAGCAGAAGGAGGTTCAGCTACCGAAGGTCGTCCAGGGAACGAGCCAAATGGGATGAAAAGAGGCGAAGAGGTACAGGGTTTATGTTTAGAGGTCCACCTAGGGAAACAAAAAAACCCTCGCAATGACTAGCGATGCCGGTAGGAGGCAGATTGAAAGCCTTCTACCCGGCCTGGTCGGAAATCTCAAACAGTAGCTGGATCCTTAACATCATAGCTACAGGGCTGCGGTTAGAATTCTCCTCGGTACCTTGGGATAACTTTAAAATTACCCCACTCAGATCATCCCCATCGGAGCAGGCCGCTCTAGAGTTGGAGGTTCAGGAGCTTTGCGCTAAGAATGTCTTAGTGGAGGTGCCAGAAGCAGAGCGGGGTAAGGGGTTTTACTCCCCTCTGTTTTTGATCCATAAACTGGATGGGTCTTTTAGAACAATTATTAATTTGAAAGCCCTCAATAAATTCCTGATTATTCACCCATTTAAAATGGAAACGGTCAGCTCAGCAATAAAGCTTCTGTTTGAAAATTGCTTTATGGTGGTGTTAGATCTGAAAGACGCTTATTACCACATACCGATCCATATGGAGCATCAGCGTTTCCTCAGAGTAGCAATCCAGATGGGGGAATCACTGCGACATTTTCAATTTGGCACCCTTCCCTTTGGCTTGGCGGTGGCCCCACGAGTATTCACTAAGGTTATGTCGGAGGTCATGGCCCACTTACGTGAATCAAATATGCTTATAGTCCCCTACCTTGACGACTTTCTTATTATAGGAAAGACGGCAGAGCATTGCCTAGAGCAACTGAAAAGAGCGATTTCTACCTTAGAGCGGCTGGGATGGCTAATAAATACCAAAAAGTCTCGTTTGAATCCGATGAGGGTTCAGCAATTTCTAGGGCTAATTCTGGATTCACAAAATCAGAACTGTAGTTTACCGTCAGACAAGTTAATTCGTTTACGGTACCAGGTCCTAAACGCTTCCAGTAACCCCTCCATGTCGCTTAGGAAGGCTATGTCTCTTTTGGGCTCCCTCTCGTCCTGCATTCCCGCGGTTCGGTGGGCCCAATTTCACACAAGGGCACTGCAAGCTGAGGTCTTGCTGTATCAAAATTTGCTAGGTGGTTACCTGGAAGGCCAGCTATCCTTGTCCCAGGCTGCTATAAGATCCCTGGATTGGTGGAAGAATGAGACAAACCTGTCTAAGGGGGTTCCCTGGGAATATGAGATATCCGAATAGTCACAACAGATGCTAGCCCCTCTGGGTGGGGGGCTCACATGGGGGACGTTATGGTTCAGGGCTTATGGGAGCAGGATCAAATTCATATGTCTTCTAATATGAAGGAATTAACAGCGGTAGAGCTAGCAATTAAAAAGCTCCTTGTCTATCTACAGGGTCACCACGTTCGAGTGCTCTCCGACAATCGGGTCACAGTCGCATACATCAACCACCAGGGTGGTACTCGTTCCGGTCCTCTCATGGAAGTGGCAAGGCGCCTACTTCAGATAGCAGAACGACACTTTCTTTCTCTAACGGCTCTACATATAAGGGGAGAAGAAAATACCAAGGCGGACTTCTTAAGCCGCAATCTCCTGAGCCAAGGAGAGTGGTCATTAAAGACTTCCATCTTCGACCTAATTGTGCGGAAATGGGGTCTACCGGAAGTAGATCTCTTTGCTACCAAAAGCAACAGAAAAGTGAGACAGTTCTGCTCTCTGAATCCCAAAGAACGCCCTCTGGCAGTGGACGCTCTTCTATTACAGTGGGATTTCAATCTAGCCTACGCCTTCCCTCCCCTGTCCTTACTCCCCTAGTATTGAGGAAGGTCAGGAAGGACAGGGCAAGGATAATATTAATCGCTCCTTTTTGGCCCAGGAGGGCATGGTTTTCTTGTCTCAGAAACATGTCGATAGCCGACCCGTGGGTCCTGCCGGACATTCCCGATCTGCTCTCCCAGGGTCCAGTCTACCATCCTCGAGTAGCGGGCCTCCACCTGACGGCGTGGATTTTGAACGGTCGCTGCTGACAGATAAGGGGTTTTCTGCTAATGTAATTAATACTCTCCTTAAAAGCAGAAAAGAGGTTACAACTAGGATCTACGCTAGGATTTGGAAGAAATTTCTTCAGAGCTCGGCGGTTGTAGCAGGGGACACAACACCGATAACCCAGATTCTAGAATTCCTACAAAAGGGTCTGGACTTAGGTCTCTCCACAAGCACCCTTAAGGTGCAAGTTTCAGCTTTGGGGGCACTCTTTAGTTGCAACATCGCAAATAATTACTGGGTCAGTAGATTCATTAAAGCTGCGGGTAGGTCGAGACCCATAGTGAAGGTGAGAATCATGCCATGGGACTTAAATCTTGTTCTCACTGCTTTAACAGAGCCCCCTTTTGAACCCATATCAGCAGCATCAATAAAAACTCTTTCCCTTAAGACCGCTTTCCTGGTAGCATTAACCTCGGCTAGGAGGGTAAGTGACATCCAGGCACTATCTAGACTGTCTCCTTACACTCAGGTCCTGAATGACAGGATAATACTTAGACCGGATCCAGCATACCTACCTAAGGTGTCTTCCGCTTTCCACAGAACACAGGAAATTATTCTCCCTTCGTTCATCCCTAATCCATCTAATCAAAAAGAGATGAAACTTCATACTTTAGATGTTAGAAGATGTCTGCTGCAATATTTGGCAGTCACTGATCCTTGGAAACGGGACAATGCATTGTTTGTCTCTTTTCAAGGAATTAACAAAGGCCGTAGATTAACAAAGAGCTCATTGGCCAGATGGATTAGGGAAGCAATTTCTCTGGCATACACCTCGAGGGGCAAGCAGCCACCTGAGAGGCTAAGGGCGCATTCCACTCGAGCTGTGGCGACTTCATGGGCAGAAAGGGCAGAAGTCTCGATTGACCAGATATGTAAGGCAGCTACGTGGTCTTCTCCACACACGTTTTACACTCATTATAGATTAGATTTGGGTGCTTCCTCAGACCTTTCTTTCGGACTAAGGGTGCTGCAGGCAGTAGTCCCTCCCTAAGTAGTTATTACTCTCTGTAATTCTCTCTGTAGTGCTGTCATGGACGTTCGAATAAAGTCTAAGTTACTTACCATTAACGGTATTTTTCGAAGTCCATGACAGCACCCTTACATTCCCACCCAGGTTTTATGTGCACTTCTTCCGCTTATGTAGTCCACATGTAATAAACAATTGATTAATGTTACTTTGTGATGCATGAAATTTTTTTGCTGTATACCATTTAACCTTGATGTCCTCTTATGCTCTGTAATCCAACTGATGTGTGGGAGAGGTGCCGCCCTTTTATATCTGTAGGTTTCCTGTTCCTAAGGGGCGGATCCCCTCTCTCTGTAGTGCTGTCATGGACTTCGAAAAATACCGTTAACGGTAAGTAACTTAGACTTTACGTCTGCTTGCAAAATTGTGCTGACAGGTTCTCTTTAAAAATAGTTGTATAATTATTAAGCAACTATATGTGTGCCGAATTATTTTACAACTAAATGAAAAAGGTAAATTTTCCCTTCTCAAATGTTTATTTTCATCTGTTAAAATGGTTTGCCAGTTGACTTTAAAGGGTATGCCACACTAAGCGAGATCGCTAACGAGATCGTTACTACGTCACCATTTATGACGCAGTAGCGATCTCGTTAGCGACTTAGCTGTGTGTGACATGTAGCAGCGATGTGGCCCCTGCTGCGATGTCGCTTGATCGCTTATAAACGTTCTGAGCCGTTTTTTGGTCGTTGGTGTCCTGCTGGTGAGCCTGAATCGCTGAGTGTGACACCCTTTATGAACGACTTCACCAGCATCGTAGGTGGGACTAGGTTTTCCCAACGACTGCAGAGGTCGTTATACAGATCGCTGATGAGTTGTGTTTGGAATCACAGATCGCTGATGAGTTGTGTTTGGAATCTAACTAGCGATCGCACTAGCGATCTCGCCAGGTCGTGTCGTTGTCGTGATCGCTGGTGCGATCGCTAAGTGTGGCAGTGCCTTTAGTCTATCTTCAACCCGAAAAGATCCAACTAGATTATTTTAATAATATCGCATCGCAGTACTCTGCCTCCACCTTGCTGGGGTCTGAGTCAAAGGAAAGGTCTGTGCCCATTACTGATGCAGCCACAGGCCCATTCATCTGGTTCGTAAAGAGTCACTCTCCTCTAATCAGTCCATAAAACCTTTGAGAAAGCTGTGTGCAGATATTTCTTCACCCAGTCTTGCCGATTCAACTTCTGTGTGGTGGTCGGGTTTCAGCTTTTCTTATCTTGGACACCTTGTTCTTCTGGGCACCCAATGAGGGTGCAGTTCTTGGATATGACAGCACTGATCGCTTCACTTTTGATTGTTGAGTTTTGCTGTCCTTAGTCCACACTCTCCACCTTTACACAAATACACATTACCTGATCTTCTTCATCCAATAAGCGTATTTAAGTTTATATAGCTTGGCAATAGAAAATATGCATAAAAATGAAGAATTGATCAAAATAGTCACGTGCCTAATAATTGTGCATACAGTGTATTTACTTATTCAGATCCAGAAAGCTTTCACATTTGAGCAGGCTCACCATTTATATGGATAATTCATATTATTTATTAAACTCCAGGGCACAGTATCGGAGAAATGCAGAAGAATTTAAAGCTTAACCATCGTTTTCAGGTTTATTTCATAGAATCATAGAATCATAGATTGGTAGAGTTGGAAGGGACCTCCTGGGCCATCTGGTCCCAACCCCTGCTCAAAGCAGGATTCTCTAAATCATCCCAGACAGATGTCTGTCCAGCCTCTGTTTGAAGACTTCCATTGAAGGAGAACTCACCACCTCTCGTGGCATTGATCACCCTAATTGTCAAAAAGTTTTTTCTAATATCTCATCTGTCTCCTCCCATTCAGTTTCATCCATTGCTTCTAGTCTTTCCTTGTGCAAATGAGAATAAAGATGATCCTTCTACAATGTGACAGCCCTTGAGATCTTTGTAGACAGCTATTCAGTCTCCTCTCAGTCTTCTTTTTTGCAAGCTAAACATTCCCAAATCCTGCAACCGTTCCTCATAGGACATGGTTTGCAGACCGGTCACCATTCTGGTGGCTCTTCTCTGAACTTGCTCCAGTTTGTTGATTTTATAAATCAATAGTAAACCTGAAAAAAAGAAACTTGGTATCAGAGAAATTCGCTTCTTACTCTGCCAAAATTGATCAGTTATTAACAAAATCTTCAATTTTGAGATATAATGTGTTTTCAGTGAAGACAGACTTTCCCATTACTGAGATCAGAGATGGCGGCTGCTACGGATAAGATTCTATCCAGATAGAGGCAGACCTCCACCTGCCTCTTTTTTCTTCTATGTCTTCTCTCCTCCGGTCTACATAGATTGTATCGGTGAGGGTGAGCTACAGAGAGAAGTGGCAGCCAGCCGATTGGAAAATTGCTAAAAATGCAGGATCAATTAAATTGGAAGACATAGTTTATCTATTGGTATACTTTTGACTACATTTTATTTAATAGTGAAAACCAATCTTGTCATTTTGTATTCCTCTCTATTCATTGTGTTTTATATTTTTTAGACTCATCCTAGCAGCCAATAGAGATGAATTTTATCACAGACCTTCCAAACCTGCTGATTTCTGGGGCAGCAAGAATGAAATTCTTAGTGGTATGTATGAATCAAGCAACAGCACAAAACACTCTCTTTGAGTAATGAATGCCCCAAATTATATTAATAGGGTTTTTAGTTGTTATTACAACTAATAACGTGTAACTTTTTGTTTCCTGCTTACAGGTTTGGACATGGAGACAGGGAAGGAAGGAGGAACTTGGTTGGGTATCACTAAACGAGGGAAAGTTGCTGCACTCACAAACTACTTACAGCCGAAATAGATGTAAATGCCAAAGGCAGAGGTGAGACCTAAAGGCTTGAAGTCATGGCATGCTAAGATAACCTTGGGAGCAAAACCATATAAGGCATATATAACAAAAGCTAGATAGTACTATAGTCCTACACGCAAATAAGTTGACACCTATTAACATCACAGTGATTCACAGTAAGGGTCCTGTCACACTCTTCAATGTCCCAGCGATCCCACCAACGATCCGACCTGGATGGGATCGCTGGGACATCGTTAGCTGATCACTGGTGAGCTGTCACATGGGCAGACTCACCAGCGATCAGGACCAGCGAGCACGCTGATATCCAATGTACACATCGGGTAACTAAGCACTGTGCGGCACCTAATTACCCGATATGTACCCTGGATACCGACTCCCAGCGCTCTACAGCAGAAGCTGGGAGCCGGTATCCAGGGTACATATCGGGTAACTAGGCGCCGCGCAGCCCTTAGTTACCCGATGTGTACATTGGATATCAGCTCGCTGATCGTTGGTCTCCCGCTGTCACACGCAGCGATGCGCGCTGGCCAGCGGGAGACCAACGATGAAAAAATGGTCCAGGACATTCAACGACCATCAGCGATAACCAGCAGGGGGGCTGGTCGTCACTTTGTGTCACACTAAGCGAGATCGCTGGCTAGCTAGCTGTTACGTCACAAAATCGGTGACGCTTCAGCGATCTCGCTTAGTGTAACGGGGGCTTAAAAGGGACAGCATATTGGCTCCGTGGTTAGCACTGCAGCAGTAGGGCCTGGGTTCAAATTCCATTGAAGACGACATCATCAAGGAGTGTGCATTTTCACCCTGTGTTTGCATGTGTTTCCTCCTGCTTCTCTGTTTTTCTACCACACTCCAAATACATACTGATAGCAGGTTTAGTTTGTGAGTCCCAATGGAGACAGTGAGGATTATTTCTGTTAAGCTGTGGAATATATAACTGAGTAAAATAAATCAAATTTAGCTCTGTGTGCTGGGAGACTCTGTTAGATAGTCATGTACACTCCTTATCTATGAATTGTTCCAATATTTATGCTCATCCCTCTGCCATAATGACTATTCTGCTTCACGTCACTTGTCTTACCTATTGCATTTTTTCTGTGCTGCTTTGTATACAAATATGTGATTCTTCAGATTTTGTATTAGTCTTTGCCTGATGAAGAGACCTGAGTAGTCTCGAAAGCTTGCAATTTGTTACCATCTTTTCAGTTAGCCATTAAAATGTATCAACCACTGAGGACTCTCAACTCTAAAAAATTTTTTACAACTCATGGGATGTTTTTACTTACTGTAATTTTTGTTTTCTTTCTAACTTTAAAAGGGCTGTACTTAATTAGAAAATCATAGCTAATATCTTCAAACCAATACCACATCTGTCTATAGGTTGTGGTTGGATTTGGAGCCCTATTAATTTCAGTGGAACTGATGAAAGTTGTATGGTACTAGTTAGACTGCTAGAAGAAGACTGTTCTGGGGGAAAAAAGAAAACAAAACAGCCCTGTCTGTTGATACTGTACTACTACTTTGCAGTGACTACTTAGGGTATGTTCCCATGGTCAGTAAACCCTGTGGGTTGGACGCAGCGGCCAGATGTTACAGCATAGTGGATGGGATTTCAAGAAATCCCATGCCCACTATGCGTGCCCGGACATTCGGCGCGTCTTTCCAGACCACAGCATGTCAATTTATGTAGCAGAGACGCTTAGTCTCCGCTGTGTAAATTACACATACACTTTCATTAGATGTGGTAAAACCGCATTATCTTCTTAGTCACATGCATATTAAGTGCTGGAACGCAGCTTACTATGCATGTGTACTAATTTAAATAATGGCATACCTTGTTTCAGCTGGAAGTTCACCTACACTGCAGTTCTCTCGATCGATCAGCTGATCGCGAGAACAGCAGTGCACGTGACCGTCGGGGATCGAGCTATATCCGGTGATCATCCTCAAGCTCAGCTGTGATCTGGATGTCAGGCTGAATGGTGGCATAATGCCACCGTTCAGCAAAAGGCATCCAGATGTAGCAGAGCTGGACTCGTCGTGGGACAGTATGTATATCTTCTTGGACAGGTAAGGATATTGCTGCTTTTTTATTTTAATTCTCTTCCAGGAGACGAGGTCGTCAGTGGAATAGGCGATGCAGTAACTATGGTTTAATTAAGATCTATTAAAGGAATCTGTGTCATTATTTCAATTAAAATACTTTATTCTGGCTGTGTCTTTATTTACCATGTAACTATAGGATTAGTAATGGATAGGTGTCTTATAGACGCTTCTCCATTACTAAGCTGTGGGCTTGATTTCACCTGACAGTACAAAGGTGACATCAACCCCACAAATATGAACCCCACTTGCTACCGCTGCAGGGCAAGTGGGAAGAGCCGGGTAAAGTGCCCCAATTGGTGCATCTTTGGATGTGTCAATTGTGGGGTGGCTGCGGGCTGCTATGTTTAGGCTGGTGAGGGCCAAAATCCACGGGCTCGGCAGCCTTAGAATACCAGGCTGCAGCTGTCTGCTTTTTCCTTGGCTGGTTAACAAAAATAGAGGACCCCACGCTATTTTTTTGGACGGGATCCCACTATTTTTGCTAACCGTCCAAGATAAGCAGACTGCTGCGGCCTGGTATTATCAGGCTGGTAAGGTTCATGTATATTAGATCCTTACCAGCCTGAAATACCAGTCCCAGTAGTCTGCTTTACTCTGGCTGGTTAACAAATATAGGGGGAAACCACGCTATTTTTTTTATTTTTATTATTTATTCATTGAAAAAGGAGCGGACCGCTCTCTGTGCTTTCCTCCACCTCCTGTGTCTTGTATGTCCATGTCCGGCTGTGTCACAAGATTTACCATTATTTAAATTAGTACACATGTGTAGTAAGCTGCGTTCCCGCACTTAATACGCATGTTATTAGGAAGATAATGCGGTTTTAATGATAGTCTATGGGTAATTTACGCAGCGGAGACTGAGCGTCTCCGCTACATAAATAGACATGCTGCAGTCTGGAAAGACACTCCACATGTCCTTCTCCGCAGGTGAGCCGTGGGCGTCTGTTCATGCATAGTGGACATGGGATTTCTTGAAAACCCATCCACTATGTTGTAACAACTGGACGCTGCAGGTTGGACGCTGCGGATATACACAGTGTCCAACCCGCAACATTTACTGACTGTGTGCATATACCCCCAATATATCTGAAAACAGGAAACACTTTCTTTTTTCCTTCCCAGAAACCAAGTTTCAATTAGCTTTATTTCAAGTGACAAGAAAAAACGTATCAAAAATGCATGTGGAAAAAACACATCAAAAACGCCAGTGACCTCAGATGCAGATTTGGTGCAGATTTCTCCTGCGTCAAATCCTGAACAAATACTGAGCCATTCCTGATCGTGTGCATATACCCTAAGACTTCAGTAGGACAAAATTAGATGAAACTAGGTTCGCATATCCCATCTACTGGATGCTTTGACTTGTCCTTATTAGTGATGAGCGATTATGCTCGTTGCTCGGGTTTTCGAATTCCGAGTATTTGGAAATGCTCGGAGATTCAGTTTCTGTTGCTGTAGCTGCATGATTTGCTGCTTTTTGACAGCCTGAATACATGTGGGAGTTCCCTAACAAACAGGCAATCCCCACATGTATTCAGGCTGTCAAGTATCCGCAAATCATGCAGCTGTGGCAACAGAAACTAAATCTCCGAGCACTTCCAAATACTCGGAGATCACCCGAGCGTGCTCAGAAAACCCGAGCAACGAGTATACTCGCTCATCACTAGTCCTTATCCTTAGGTTGATTAGGTTCAGCAGGTAACTGGATATTGTCACAGTCTGACATAGCTGTAGCTTCTAAAATGTATTGGTGATTTCAGCAAGAGTTATGATTACTTGATTTCCCTCTTCTGATTATATCCATGATAGTAGCATGTGTTGTTGTAACATAATGTGGGACGTTCTGAGACATTGTGCCTGTTCCAAATGAAATTGCAAAAATTCAAATACGTGCACAGAAGAGCTGCCCATTGAGCATCAAAGCAGATCTCTCTTTGTTACATAATTCGGTCAGTCTTTAGCTAGGTTATTAGTATTTATACATTGTAAAAATATAATTGCCTCAGCTTATCTCTAAATATGTGCTGGCATTAGCATACATACATTTCATTAAGGATAAAGTTAATTCTGTCTACACCCAACTGAAAAGTTTAGGTGTGTCTCTCACTTAAGGTAGTTTAATTTCTCCCATTTTCCTATATTTGCTCTAAGTCCATTAACCCCTTAACGACCGCTGATACGCCTTTTAACGGCGGTCATTAAGGGTACTTAAACCACAGCGCCGTACTTAAACCAGAGGCGCATTTTCTCCGGGGTCTCGGCTACCGGGGGTAGACGAGACCCCAGAGAACATGAATCGGGTCGGTTTTTACCGACCCGATGTTGCGATCGCCGTTATTAACCCTATAACGGCGATCGCAACAAGAAAAAAATCTGATGTGCCATTTAATTTCTCTCTCCTCTGATGTCATCGGACATCAGAGGAGAGAGAAATAGGGTCCCCGATCCCCCCCTTGTGGCCCCCAATCTGCCCCTTGTGGCCCCCGGGCCCACCTGCCTCCTCCGGTGGGCGCCGCCATCTTGAATTGCGGGCGCATGCTTAGTGCGCCCGCCGTGATCTGCCGGGGGGGTGGGCAATTTTCTCTGGGGTCTCGGCTGCCGAGGGTAGCCGAGACCCCAGAGAACATGATCCGGGTCGGTAGTTACCGACCCGGTGTCGCGATCGCCATTATACTGAGTATAATGCGATCGCACATCAGAGGGGAGAGAATTAGGGTCCCCAGTACCCCTGATTCCCCCCCCCCCTTTACCTCCCGGTGTCCTCCGGCAGGTCCCAGGCTCCCGGGTCTTCTTCCTGTAAAAAAAAATGGCAGATTCAAAAAAATTTTCAATCATTCTCCTAAAAGTACAATTTGATCACTGTGATAAACTATCACAGCAATCAAATAAAAAAAACAGCACATAACCCCCCCCTTTATCACCCCCTTAGTTAGGGACATATAATAAAATATAGAAATTATATTTATTTTCATTTTTCCGTTAGGGTTAGGGTTATAATTAGGGTTAGGGTTAGGCTGGGTTCATACTGCGTTATGGCAGTCCGTTAGACGGACTGCGTTACACCGCGGTGTAACGCAATACGTTAACACTGCCATTCACCCCCATTTGAGGGCGCATCGCGACGCATGCCGTAAAGCGGCATGCGTTCGCGACGTGCCATCATTCAGTGACGGAGCCTCAGATGCGGGCTGCAGCTTCTGGGCTCCGTCACCGCTAGCGCAGATCGCGTTATGCTATACCGTTACCAGCCCGTCGACGCTATGTGTTGAACGGGCTGGTAAAACGCAAAATGAACCTAGCCTTAGGGTTAGGGTTACAATTAGGGTTAGGGTTACAATTAGGGTTGGGATTAGGGTTAGGGTTGGGATTAGGGTTAGGGGTGTGTTGGGGTTAGGGTTGGAGCTACAATTGAGGGGTTTCCACTATTTAGGCACATCAGGAGGTCTCCAAACACGACGTGGCGTTCAAAAAGTCAAATGGCACTCCCTCCCTTCCGAGCTTTGCCATGCGCCCAAACAGTGGTTTACCCCAACATATGGGGTATCAGCATACTCAGGACAAATTGCACACCAATTTTGGGGTTCTAATTTCCCTTGTTACCCTTGGGAAAATAAAAAATAGCTGACTAAAAAAATCATTTTTGAGGAAAAAATTTTTTTTTGATTTTCACGGCTCTGCGTTTATAAATTTCTGTGAAGCACTTTGGGGTTCAAAGTGCTCACCACACATCTAGATAAGTTCCTTAGGGGGTCTAGTTTCCAAAATGGGGTCACTTGTGGGGGAGCTCCAATGTTTAGGCACACAGGGTCTCTCCAAATGCGACATGGCAACAGCTAAATATTCCAGCATATTTTCCATTCAAAAAGTCAAATGGCGCTCCTTCCCTTCTGAGCCCTGCCGTGCGCCCAAACAGTGGTTTATGACCACATATGAGGTATCTGTGGGGTTTTTGCACTGTTTAGGCACATCTGGGGCACTGCAAACGGAACATGACCCCATCAACGTCTGCATTCCAAAACATTATTACTTCCTTTCCAAGCCCTGCTGTGCGCCCAAACAGTCCCCCCCCCCCACATATTTGGTATCAGCGTACTCAGAACAAATTGGACAACAACATTTGGGGTCCAATTTCCTCGTGAAAATCAAAAATTTTAGACTAAAATATCATTTTTGTGGAAAAATGTTTTGTTTTTTCTTTCACACCCAGGCATTATAAACTTTTGTGAAACACTTGGGGGTTCAAAGTGCTCACCACAGATCTAGATAAGTTACTTAGGGGGTCTAGTTTCCAAAATGGGGTCACTTGTGGGGTTTTCCACTGTTTAGGCGCATCATTGGCTCTCCAAACGCGACATGGTGTCCAATCTCAATTCCAGCCAATTTTGGTTTGAAAAAGTCAAACGCCGCTGCTTCCCTTCCAAGCCCTGCCGTGCGCCCAAACAGTGGTCTCCCCCCATATATGGGGTATCAGCGTACTCAAGACAAATTGGACAACAACTTTTGTGGTCTAATTTCTCCTGTTACCCTTGGGAAAATAAAAAATTGGGGACTAAACGATCAGGTTTGTGGAAAAAATATGATTTTTTATTTTCACACCCGGGCGTTATAAACTTCTGTGAAGCACTTGGGGGTTCAAAGTGCTCACCACACATCTAGATAAGTTCCTTAGGGGGTCTAGTTTCCAAAATGGGGTCACTTGTGGGGGTTTCTACTGTTTAGACACATCAGGGCCTCTACAAATGCGACATGGCGTACAGCCAATTCTGCGTTGAAAAAGTCAAACGGCGCTCCTTCCCTTGCGACCTCTGCCATGCGCCCAAAAAGTGGTTTACCCCCACATATGGGGTATTGGCATGCTCAGGACAAATTGCACAAAAACTTTTGGGGTCTTGTTACCCTTGGGAAAATAAAAATTGGGGTGAAAAGATCATTTTTGTGGAAAAAATATGATTTTTTATTTTCACGGCTCTACG
Source organism: Oophaga sylvatica (assembly GCA_033576555.1). NCBI lineage: Eukaryota > Metazoa > Chordata > Amphibia > Anura > Dendrobatidae > Oophaga > Oophaga sylvatica. The sequence continues at coordinate 782,355,888 of JARQOD010000001.1, read as the reverse complement.
TTATAAACTTGTGTGAAGCACTTGGAGGTTCAAAGTGCTCACCACACATCTAGATAAGTTCCTTAGGGGGTCTAGTTTCCAAAATGGGGTCACTTGTGGGGGTTTCCACTGTTTAGACACATCAGGGCCTCTACAAATGCGACATGGCGTCCAGCCAATTCTGCGTTGAAAAAGTCAAACGGCGCTCCTTCCCTTGCGACCTCTGCCGTGCGCCCAAAAAGTGGTTTACCCCCACATATGGGGTATCGGCGTATTCAGGAGAAATTGCACAACAAATTTTGTGGTTCATTTTTTCTTTTAACACTTGTGAAAATAAAAAAAATTGGTTCTGAAGTAAAGCTTTTGCAAAAAAAGTTAAATGTCAATTTTTTCCTTCCACATTGCTTCAGCTCCTGTGAAGCACCTGAAGGGTTAATAAACTTTTTGAATGTGGTTTTGAGCACCTTGAGGAGTGCAGTTTTTAGAATGGTGTCACTTTTGGGTATTTTCTATCATATAGATCCCTCAAAGTGACTTCAAATGTGATGTGGTCCCTAAAAAAAAATGGTGTTGTAAAAATGAGAAATCGCTGGTCAACTTTTAACCCTTATAACTAACTTCGTAACAAAAGAAAATTTTGTTCCCAAAATTGTGCTGATGTAAAGTAGACATGTGGGGAATGTTATTTATTAAGAAATTTGTGTGACATATCTCTCTGATTTAAGGGCATAAAAAATTTCAAGTTTGAAATTTGCGAAATTATCAAAATGTTCGCCATATTTCCGTTTTTTTCATAAATAAAAGCAAGTCATATAAAAAATTTTTTTACCACTAACGTGAAGTACAATATGTCACGAAAAAATCTCAGAATCAGCTGGATTTTTTTAAAGCGTTCCAGAGTTATAACCTCATAAAGTGACAGTGGTCAGAATTGTAAAAATTGGCCCAGTCATTAAGCTGCAAAATGGCTCTGTCACTAAGGGGTTAAACAAAGACATTCCTAAGGGACTTCTGTTATCTCACATACACATAACTGGCCCAAACTCCAGCTTGGAAAGCAGAAGATAGTAAATGTAAAATATCCACCATAGAGTCAGGAGAGATAAATATAAATCCTGCTCTCACACATGTATACAGGGATGTAGAAAAGCAAGGATATCTTCTAAAATGATCGGACAATAAAAAGGGATTTTGGTCGAACGTCCACATGTTGAATGATATTTTCAACATCAGACTTCGTTTGTGGGGTATTAGATTGGCATGAAATTTTTTGTTGTTTATCTTCTATTAGGAAATGTACATTGTACTTCATGTTAGGTGGTACATTTTGGTCGATATAATTTGCGTTTATGAAAATATGGAATGAATAATAGAAAATGTTGAAGCAACGTTTTGGTGGGAAAAATTATCTCCAAATTTTGCATTTTCACAGGGGTAAGAATTTTTATCTTAAAAATTTAGTTTTAGCCATAGATTTTACATTCGTACATGGGGAAATGGATAAAAATTACACCAAAATTTGTCACACATTTTCTGCTGAATCTGGCAATACCCGATATATGGCTGTACAGTACTGATTAGCCACATGGCAAGTCTCCGGAGGGAAGGAGCACTATTTGACTCTTGGAGAACACATTTTTGTAGAATAGTTTGCAATTTACATAGCTCCTAAGTGCCAGAATCCGCCCACCCCCCAAGTGACCCCATTTTAGAAATTACACCCCTCTGACTGTAATGGCTATTGATTGCAGTATGTAGAGGATTAAACAGCATCGGCTAAAATGTAGAAATCTGCCCACAGCACTGATTTGGGACATTCAGGCAACTGGGTCATTATACCCACAGGCAGACGCAGCACCCAGAAGAGATTGGTTTACTTCACCCATAGCAATCTTCCTGTAATCTGCCAATTGCAACGCAACGTTTTGACCCAATATAAGTATTTGTCAATCATCATTTAAGCCGAGTTCCTGACCTCAATTGTGTGGGCACCGCACCTGCACCCTCCGGATTCCCACACTGTACTAGTACATTCAATGTCAAGAAGTCACTGCAAAATAGGACGTGCCAATATGTCCAATGTCGGTAAGCGGTTAAAATTAAACGTTCGGAAGTCACAAGACTGCCCACCAAAACCTATGATGAGCTGCAGAGGTCATTGGATTTTTCTCTGAAGCACTATTCTAGTCACCTGACCGCTGCAGGCTTCATCGATCCTTTGACTTGCTGAACTGGCATAGACCTTTGGATCTGCCTGCGCTTGAGCCATAGGGCTGCTGGTAGATTTAATATGTGCTCATTTTTTATTTTACAAGCATGAATGCCTACTTTTTTTTTATTTTTCCTGGGTCGTACAGCCCTGTTAATTCACTTTGTCTTCAAAACACGGTTGTGGAACACCTTTACAGTTCCTTATTGTAAAATCCCTTTTGAAGCAAATTTCTTGTTTTTTATAAATTTATCTTCAGTATTAGAGATGGCAAAAAGATCGGGTTTTAAAAACATTTTTCAAGCTGGTGTTATAGTATTCTAATTTACTGAGATAATGACTTTTGGCTTTTCATTGGCTGTAAGCCATAATCATCAACATTAACAGAAATAAACACTTGAAATGGATCACTCTGTTTGTAATGACTCTATATAATATATGAGTTTCACTTTTAGTATTGAAGAACTGAAATAAATTAACTTTCTGATGATATTGTATGTTACCCCTTTTCATGTACAGGACATGGAATCAGTGGTGCTATATAAATAAATAAATAATAATATTCTAATTTAGTGAGTAGCACTTGTAATAACTGACCATATGTTTGAAACACTTCAAAACAATCACTTCTAAATGTGCTTGATGAACAGCTCACTACAAAACCATGGACTTTAAAAAGGAGTTGCTCCCATATTTAGTTCAAATGCGGCCTCTAAATTTTCTTGGCAGGTTTGAACTTTCCATTTCAAACATGGCTGTGGATATTCACTTCTATTCAGTCAAAAGCTTTTAGAACTTACTGGTGTCCTAAAAAAAAAGATTGTTTCTGAGCCTGGATTTTTAATATTTGGCTCAATCTTTCTGTTTTCTATAGAAAGCGACATGGACATATTCTGCAATAGACTCATTGTGTCTCTTCTTCATTAAGACTGGAATTTGTACGCCTGTCTTAATAGGTAGTCAAGATGGAGACGTGCAAACTTCATTAAGAGGCGCAATTGTACAATTTTTAACAAATGAAAACAGTTATATTTTTAGGACTGACAAATATGATACACGAGAACACATTTGTGTTATCTTAAATATTAAGAACATATTTTGAAAATGATCCACATAGAAAACCGTTAGCTGGTTATCACTCACATGTAATGATTCAACTATTCTTCAGATCCCCAAGGAAAAATGTGCAGCATATCATAAAACACTTTAAGTGAAGCATCAAGAATTAATGGAAATCTATCAGAAGAAATGAGCGATTTATTAGCAGTGTTATCTGTATGTCTTTGTCTTGCGCAGCCAAACTATTCTCTGTATCTACTGGATGTTGACAGTAACAATGCATCAATGGAGTCTGTCAGGCATCAATCAGACCAGGTTATCTTGTACAATAAACAATTAGATAAATTGAATTTAATGCCAAAGTGTAGTTAGAAAGAAAATCTAATAATATGTCAGAGTAAATCAATTGCACCAACAGTTTAAATCTGCCTCATATCAAATCAGAGGCTGAACTTTGGTGATCCCGTACAAACAAGCACCGAATGATAAGACCTGCTAACTTGCTGATTTTCAGGGATCATTACTCTCATGTGTTTTGGTGGTAGAGAACCAGTAACTGTCTGCCGGATGACAAGTATATAATATATCCATAGAAGCAACATTGTTCTTTAGCACAATCTCGCTTTATTTGGCCGGTCTGACTAGTACATTTATCTCAATCTGAGAAGCAATAAAAATATCAGTGCGTTTAGCTGGGCAACCATTTGATAAAGTGTTTGGATATTGGTTACATTAGTTTTACAACTTGAAAATGCAACACCTTTTCATTTCTCAAATTTAGTGATTCATGGGTCTAGGATGTAGCAGGCAACAGCTGCTGAGATCATGCAGAGACCGCAATAATGTCTTAAAGTATGATAACTTGTAATCACTTGTTTTTCTTTAACAATAAGTATTTTAACTATTTTGCTGCCATGGGTTTTGGAATAGTTTTGTAATTTTTATTTGCACAAATCAAACTTGAATTATAAAACTAAAGTCAAATCATTTTATGCCTCCAAATTAATTCAAAGTATAGGTCATCAATATCATGATCCTGGGAAAACGCTATTAAGATGAACGAAGCATCTTTCGACTGCCATCCATCTCATGTGTATGGTGGTCATTATGGTGGTCTTGATGGCAGTGGCTTATGTCCCATGAGAATAAAAGTTTGGCCTTCATGCTTGATTCTTCTTTCCTCTGTAATTTGTTAAGAGACAAGACACCACCATTAGATGTCAAATTCATCTAATGTGTATTAACACCTTAACAAAATTAAACATACTTTCTCCAGAAGTGCTCAAACAACGATCCATTTAAATTCCACAGTTTGCCTGGACTTTATATGATAAACATAAAATGATGGTAAATATTCATTTTGCGATTTTGTTTTTCTCAACCTAGGAGCCCTTGTGGCCAACTTCCTGACATCCGATCTTGATAGTTTTTCATATTTAAAGAATATATCTGCTGAGGGACATCTTTACAATCCATTTAACTTGGTTGCAGCAGACTTCAAGTAAGTTCAGTAAATTATCATGACATTATGTGAATAGATCACATAAACTTTTCAGGGGGATCATAATTTCTGGGGTAAGATGGGCAGCACCCTAAATATTTAACTCTTACACACAGAATTTCATGACCTTGCCATTTTTTGCAATTCTGACCAGTGTCCCTTTATGAGGTAATAACTCAGGAACGCTTCAACGGATCCTAGCGATTCTGAGACTGTTTTTTCGTGACATATTGGGCTTCATGTTAGTGGTAAATTTAGGTCGATAATTTTTGCGTTTATTTGTGAAAAAATGGAAATTTGGCGAAAATTTTGAAAATTTCGCAATTTTCAAATTTTTAATTTTTATTCTGTTAAACCAGAGAGTTATGTGACACAAAATAGTTAATAAATAACATTTCCCACATGTCTAATTTACATCAGCACAATTTTGGAAACAACATTTTTTTTTGTTAGGAAGTTATAAGGGTTAAAAGTTGACCAGCGATTTCTCATTTTTACATCAAAATTTACAAACCATTTTTTTTAGGGACCACCTCACATTTGAAGTCCCTTTGAGGGGTCTATATGGTAGAAAATACCCAAAAGTGACACCATTATAAAAACTGCACCGCTCAAGCTACTCAAAACTACATTCAAGAAGATTATTAACCCTTCAGGTGCTTCACAGGAACTAAAGCAACGTGGAAGGAAAAAATGGACATTTTAATTTTTCCAACAAAAATTTTATTTTAGCATCAATTTTTTCATTTTTGCATGGGCAACAGGATAAAATGGATCCTAAAATTTGTTGGGCAATTTCTCCTGAGTACACAGATACCTCATATGTGGTCATAAACCACTGTTTGGGTGCACGGCAGAGCTCAGAAGGGAAGGAGCGCCATTTGACTTTTTGAATGGAAAATATGCTAGAATATTTAGCGGTTGCCATGTCGCATTTGGAGAGACCCTGTGTGCCTAAACATTGGAGCTCCCCCACAAGTGACCCCATTTTGGAAACTAGACCCCCTAAGGAACTTATCTAGATGCATAGTGAGCACTTTGAACCCCCAGGTGCTTCACAAATTGAAAGTACTTTTTTTTTGACAAAATTTTTATTTTAGCCTCAGATTTTTCATTATCACATGGGCAACAGGATAAAATGGCTCCTAAAATTTGTTGGGCAAATAAACCACTGTTTGGGCGCACGGTAGGGCTCAGAAGAGAAGGAGCGCCATTTGACTTTTTGAATGGAAAATTAGCTCCAATCGTTAGCGGACACCATGACGCATTTGGAGAGCCCCTGTGTGCCTAAACAGTGAAAAAAAAACACATGTGACAACATTTTGGAAACTAGACCTTTATGGAACTTATCTAGATGTGTTGTGAGCACTCTGAACCGCCAATTGCTTCACAGAAGTTTATAACGCAGAGCAGTGAAAATAAAAAAATCATTTTTTTCCTCAAAAATTATTTTTTTAGCCCGCTATTTTTTATTTTCACAAGGGTAACAGGAGAAATTGGACCACAAAAGTTGTTGTGAAATTTGTCCTGAGTACACCAATACCCCATATGTGGGGGGGAACCACTGTTTTGGCGCATGGGAGAGCTCAGAAGGGAAGGAGCTCCATTTTGGAATGCAGACTTGATGGAATGTTCTGCGGGCGTCATGTTGCGTTTGCAGAGCCCCTGATGTGCCTAAACAGTAGAAACCCCCCACAAGTGACCCCATTTTGGAAACTAGACCCCCCAAGGAGCTTATCTAGATGTGTAGTGAGCACTTTGAGCCCCCAAGTGCTTCACAGAAGTTTATAAACGCAGAGCAGTGAAAATAAAAAAAATCATTTTTGTTTCTGAAAAATCATTTTTTAGCCCGCTATTTTTTATTTTCCCAAGGGTAACAGGATAAATTGGACGCCAAAAGTTGTTGTCCAGTTTTTCCTGAGTACGCTGGTGCCCCATATGTGGGGTGGAACCACTGTTTGGGCACACGGCAGGGCTCAGAAGGGAAGGAGCGCCATTTGACTTTTTTAATGGAAAATTAGCTCCAATCGTTAGCGGACACCATGTCGTGTTTGGAAAGCCCCTGTGTGCCTAAACTTTGGAGCTCCCCCACAAATGACCCCATTTTGGAAACAAGACCCCCTAAGGAACTTATCTAGATGCACAGTGAGCACTTTGAACCCCGAGGTGCTATACAGAAGTTTATAACTCAGAGCCCTGAAAATAAAAAATCATTTTTTTTTCTCAAAAAATCATTTTTTAGCCCCCTATTTTTTATTTTCACAATGGTTACAGGAGAAATTGGACCCTAAAACTTGTTGTCCAGTTTGTCCTGAGTATGCTGGTACCCCATATGTGGGGGGTAACCACTGTTTGGGCACACGTCAGTGCTCGGAAGGGATGTAGTGACACTTTGAAATGCCGACTTGATGGAATGGTCTGCGGGCATCTTGTTAAGTTTGCAGAGCCCCTGATCTGCCTAAACAGTAGAAATCCCCCACAAGTGAACCCATTTTGTAAGCTAGACCCCCCAAGGAACTTATCCAAATGTGTGGTGAGCACCTTGAACCCCCACGTGCTTCACAGAAGTTTATAATGTAGAGCCGTAAAAATAAAAAATAATTTTTTTTCCTCAAAAACTGATTTTTTAAACCCACAATTTTTTATTTTCACAAGGGTAACAGGAGAAATTGGACCCCAAAAGTTGTTGTACAGTTTGTCCTGAGTACACTGGTACCCCATATGTGGGAGGGAACCACTGTTCGGGCACACGTTGGGGCTCGGAAGGGAAGTAGTGACGTTTTGAAATGCTGACTTTGATGGAATGGTCTGCGGGCGTCATGTTACGTTTGCAGAGCCCCTGATGTGCCTAAACAGTAGAAACTCCCCACAAGTGACCCCATTTTGGAAACTAGACACCTCACGCAACTTAGCTAGATGAGCGGTGAGCACTTTGAACCCACAAGGGCTACACAGAAGTTTATAACGCCCGGGCACGAAAATAAAAAAAAATCATATTTTTTCCACAAACATGATCTTTAAGTCCCCAATTTTTTTATTTTCCCAAGGATAACAGGAGAAATTAGACCCCAAAAGTTGTTGTCCAATTTGTCCTGAGTACGCTGATATCCCATATGTGGGAGAAAACTACTGTATGGGCACACGTCGGGGCTTGGAAAGGAAGTAATGACGTTTTGAAATGCCGACTTGATGGAATGGTCTGCGGGCGTCATGTTACGTTTGCAGAGCCCATGATGTGCCTAAACAGTAGAAACCCCCCCAAGTGACCCCATTTTGGAAACTAGATCCCCCAAGGAACTCCTCTAGATGTGTGGTGAGCACTTTGAATCTCCAAGTTCTTCACAGAAGTTTATAACGCAGAGCTGTGAAAATAAAAAATCATTTTTTTTCCACAAAAATAATTTTTTTAGTCCCCAATTTTTTTTCCCAAGGGTAACAGGAGAAATTACACCTCCAAAGTTGTTGTGCAATTTTTCCTGAGTACGCTGATACCCCATATGTCTGGGTAAACCACTGTTTGGGTACACATCGGGGCCCGGAATAAAGGGAGCACTGTTTGACTTTTTGAATGCAAAATTTGCAGGAATGGTTGCGCCATGTCGTGTATGGACTCCCCCTAATGTGCCTAAATAGTGGAAACCCCTCAATTCTAACTCCAACCCTAACCCCAACACACCTCTAACCCCTACACACCCCTAATCCAAATCCTAACCATAACCCTAACCCCAACACATCCCTAATCCCAACTCTAACCATAACCCTAACCACAAGCCTAACCCTAACCACAAAACACCCCTAACACTTATCCTAACTCTAACCCTAACCACAAACCTAACCCTAATTCCAACCCTAACCCTAATTCCAACCCTAACCCTAAGGCTAACCCTAATTCTAACCCTAACCCTAGTTCTAACCCTACCCCTAAGCCTGGGTTCATATTGCGTTTTACCAGCCCGTTCAACACATAGCGTTGACGGGCTGGTAACGGTATAGCATTACGCGATCACTTTATGCTATACCCGCAAGCGCAGATGAATTAAGCAGATGATTCATCTGCGCTAGCGGTGACAGAGCCCAGACGTTGCAGGCCGCGTCCGAGGCTCCGTCACTGAATGACGGCACGTTGCGAACGCATGCCGCTTTACGGCATGCGTCGCGAAGTGCCTGCAAATGGGGGTGAATGGCAGCGTTAACGGACTGCGTTACACTGCGTTATACCGCAGTGTAACGCAGTCCGTCTAACGGACTGCCATAACGCAATATGAACACAGCCTTATAATCGTAACCCTAACCCTAATAAAAAGATAAAAAATATATATATATATATATATATATATATTTTTTTTTATTTGTCCCTACCTATGGGGGTGATAAATGGGGCGTTTATTAACTTTTTTTTTATTTTGATCACTGTGAGAGTTTATCACAGTGATCAAAATAAATTTCTGAACTCTGGAGGGCACACTGCGCATGCGCCCGCCATTTTGCAAGATGGCGGCGCCCATGAAACATCCCGGACGGACGCCGGGACGGATCCAGGGACATCGGAGGACCGAGAGAGGTGAGTAGGGGGGTCGGAAGGTAAGGGGGGGATCGGAAGGTGGGGCAGCGGAGGCAAGGAGGAGGGGAGCATTTAGTGATGGTGGTGACCGATCGCCGCCATCTATTGGTGGCGGCGGCTGATCGCCGCCGTGACTCGGTGTTGAGGAGGTCGGATCTCGATCTCCAGCCATTGCAGATGCTATTGCAGCATCGGCCATGGCTGGATTGTAATATTTCACCAAATTTCATTGGTGAAATATTACAGATTGCTCTGATTGGCTGTTTCACTTTTAACAGCCAATCAGAGCGATCGTAGCCACATGGGGGTTAAGCCAACCCCCCTGTGGTGAAGCACAAAGGGTCTTGTGCCTGCGGGTCTGGTGACCTTTCAGTGACCCCGGTCACCTGACCCGCAGGAACGCGATCCTTTCATGACACATACACCGTGTCACAGGTCGGGAAGGGGTTAAACCAACTTTTTTTATATACCTTTTTGTCTTTGGATAGATGTTGTTCTTTAAAGGGATTGTGCCATCAGAAAATGACCTATTGTTTATATTTATATTAAGCATATTTTTTTTCGTATTCTTTTTCCATATTTTCCATATCCTATATACAGTGCCTACATTTGTGCTGTAGATCAGCCTGGAAGTGGGAAATGCACTGCTGCAAAAATTTTTGTTTTAATTTTTTTTTTTTTAAAAAAACGTTAAAAGTTAATTCAGAGTGTCATTTATTATTCAACCCCTCAAACCACAAGAATTCTGTTTGGTCCCCCTAAAGTATTAAGAAGTAGTTCAGGCACCAAGAATAATGAGCTTCACATGTGTGGATTAATGATCTCTTTTGCCAGCCTTTTCTGACTATTTAAGACCCTCACCAAACTTGTGAACAGCACTCATACATGGTCAACATGGGAAAGACAAAGGAGCATTCCAAGGCCATCAGAGACAAGATCGTGGAGGGTCACAAGGCTGGCAAGGGGTACAAAACCCTTTCCAAGGAGTTGGCCCTTCCTGTCTCCACTGTTGGGAGCATCATCCGTAAGTGGAAGGCTTATGGAACTACTGTTAGCCTTCCACGGCCTGGACAGCCTTTGAAAGTTTCCTCCCGTGCCGAGGCCAGGCTTGTCCGAAGAGTCAAGGCTAACCCAAGGACAACAAGGAAGGAGCTCCGGGAAGATCTCATGGCAGTGGGGACATTGGTTTCAGTCAATACCATAAGTAACGTACTCCACCGCAATGGTCTCCGTTCCAGACGAGCCCGTAAGGTACCTTTACTTTCAAAGCGTCATGTCAAGGCTCGTCTACAGTTTGCTCATGATCACTTGGAGGACTCTGAGACAGACTGGTTCAAGGTTCTATGGTCTGATGAGACCAAGATCGAGATCTTTGGTGCCAACCACACACGTGACTTTTGGAGACTGGATGGCACTGCATACGACCCCAAGAATACCATCCCTACAGTCAAGCATGGTGGTGGCAGCATCATGCTGTGGGGCTGTTTCTCAGCCAAGGGGCCTGGCCATCTGGTCCGCATCCATGGGAGGATGGATAGCACGGCCTACCTGGAGATTTTGGCCAAGAACCTCCGCTCCTCCATCAAGGATCTTAAGATGGGTCGTAATTTCATATTCCAACAAGACAATGACCCAAAGCACACAGCCAAGAAAACCAAGGCCTGGTTCAAGAGGGAAAAAGTCAAGGTGTTGGAGTGGCCTAGTCAGTCTCCTGGCCTTAACCCAATTGAAAACTTGTGGAAGGAGCTCAAGATTGAGACACCCAAAGAACCTAGATAACTTGGAGAAGATCTGCATGGAGGAGTGGGCCAAGATAACTCTACAGACCTGTGCCGGCCTGATCAGGTCTTATAAAAGACGATTATTAGCTGTAATTGCAAACAAGGGTTATTCCACGAAATATTAAACATAGGGGTTGTATAATAATTGACCCACACTTTTATGTTTAAAATTTATTAAAATTCAACTGAGCAACATAACTTTTTGTTTTGTAAGATTTATGCTTCTGTTAATAAATCCTACTCTCGTTTGCAGTTTGAAGGCTCTAACTTATTTGCATCTTATCAAACCAGCTAAATCTGCAGGGGGTTGAATACTACTTGTAGGCACTGTATCAGATGAAATATCCAAATCTACTGTATACAGTATGTTAAAAAAAAAAAATCTTGAAAGCTTGTCATTTTCGCTTTTGCTACTATTCCTAATAGGCTAATAATTTTTGTTCTGTAGAAATTACTTTTCAGTAGTCATCAGAGCTGCCAATCTACTTATTTTTTTTCAGGGCAACTGGACAATATTCACAGATGCTTTACATTTTTTATGTACATTTGCCGCACCCTTTAACAAAGGTCATGTCCCCTGGCTACACCCTCGAAACGACCCAAAATGTAATAGTTTCTTCATGAATTTAAATAAGAACAAAAAAAAACTTTTGGCATACTGTCAGCAACTAGATGGCTGGCAAACCAAATGTGCAATGTCCGTATATTATGAATTACAGCAGATATTGAATACACCAAGCATTACAGTGGTACTGCTCAATATTTTTACAAATTGTAGGATTTCAGCTGTCTGGTAGCCTCTTGGATTTTCAGGGGCACAGGGTTTTATATCAAAACAACATAAAGTTTATTGTTTATCTTAAACTTTGTAGCTACAAAATGAAAACAGGCTTGGAGACATAACATGGCATTGCTACCTGGCTTCTACTAGCCGTTCTCTGTATTCCCCACCCTGGGGTGATAGAACGGATCAAGACCCTGAAAGGCGTTTGGCCCTTTCCAGAGAACTCAAAAATTTAACCAGTGTGTGACTAGGACGTACAATAACTCCATATTCTTCTTAAATCTCCTTATGAAATCCTACCTAACTGAAGAAAATTTGAATGAAGCAGTCACACATCGTGGGCTCTACAGGTGGTCATCCTGTATGAGGCGGAATACTAGCTGGTGGGGCTGGACCACCTGCTGAGCCAGGTGTCCTGTTATGGCTACGCGTGTTGAAGGATGAAGGAGTGCTGTGTGGAGCAGAAATACACAGGTCACAAAATTAGCAAGACTGATTAGACAGGCAGGTTGGGTTGCGCTTATAGAAGCCCACTGTAAGGTTCTGTGTATCTGTTTCTGAAACTCAGTTTGTTCGTCGGCCATTTTGCTTTCTGTTTTGCTGCAGCTATCTTGCCCTCAGTTAAAATGGAGTTTTCCAGCTTGCATGTTCCCGCCCTGATTCTCTCCGTTTGCTTCTTAAACAGCCACACCTGAGCAATCAGTGCTTCAGAATCTAGCCTGCAGTGAACCTGTGTTCTGACTCCTGAAGCCTTGGACCTTGTACTCCAGCCATTTCTACTGAGAAACTCTGAAGCACTTGTGGACTCTGAACTCTGCTCTTGAAAGCCTCACGTTTGCATGGACTTGCGGTAACATAGAAGAAGATCTGAATCTGTTGTGGAGAGTTATTGATGAACTTAGATTACTCTGGCCTGCTGTGTCTCCTGCTTCTGTGTTTGCAACCTGTGTGTTTATTTTTGCCAATTTGTATGAAGCAATACAAGACTTTCTTTATCAACCTGTGTCTCAAGTATTTTCATCGCACCCAAGCACAAGACGCTATATGAACTGTATCACATACATTACAAGATTCTGAAGCCAAACGTTAGTGTCTGCTGGGTCTGGAAAGGCTTGTCTGCTGTACTGTGGATATCGGATGTCCGGTTGTACTTTCTGTGATGACAGTGGTTGTGACTTCTCACAACCATTCCAGGTGAGCAATTCCCTTAAGTTTTTTTTCTGCAGTGTTATCACAGGTAAACACTATTGTTTTTTTTTTTTTCTCTTCTCTTTTTGTCTGCTGAAACTCTGGATATCAGATGTCTGGTTGAAAGCTTTCTGTGATGATAGTGGTTGTGACTTCTCACAACCATTCCAGGTGAGCAGTTCCCTTAAAGTTTTTTCTTTCTTCAGTGTTGCCACAGGTGAACACTATTGTTTTTTTTTCTCTCCTCTTCTTCCAGTATCCTGTCTTAAAAGATCTGGAAAATGGAGGCCCGCATAAAGGAACTTTGTGGAGTGACTGATAATATCCTTGCAGATTTGCAGAATTTAAAGACCCGTTTTACAAATCTTCAGGACCTAAATAATCACAATTTGCAAGTGGTTGGACAGACTACTCAGGATTTGCGAGCCAGGATTGAGGTTCTGGAGGGGCAAGTCCAGGCTCCTGCCGTGGCCCCGAGTTCTGGGATTCCCAAGTTGCCCCCTTTTCGTTTTGGTGGTGAACGTGAAAAATTCAGGGGATTTGTTAATCAATGTAATCTTTTTTTTTCTGCACATGCTTCACAATTTCCTACTGAACGATCTAAGGTGCTTACTATAATTATGTTGCTTACCAACAAGGCTTTGATATGGGCAAACCCTCTGATTGAGACTGAGGATGATTGTTTGAATCACCTTGATGATTTTATTTCAGCCATGGGGCAGGTGTTTGATGACCCCAATCGAGGTGCAACAGCTGAAGCAGCCATGTTAGCTTTGCGCCAAGGTAAGCACTCAGTAGCTGAATATGCCTTGGATTTCAGGAGATGGGCCCTTGATACCACCTGGGACAATTCCGCCAAAAAATCTATTTTTCGAAAGGGGTTATCCCCACTAATTAAGGATGAACTTGCTCGTGCCGACCCTCCCACTGCGTTAGGTGACTTTATTAACTACTGCATCCGTATTGATACTCGTTTAACTGAACGCAGGCAAGAGAGATGGTTCGAAAGCAATCGTACTAACCTTTTCCTACCTTCCTCTCCAGCTAAGGAACCTTTGAATAGGATTACACGGGAACCTGAACCTGAACCCATGCAGGTAGACTCTTTACTACGACGGGTTAGTGATGCACGCAAGGAACATCGTTTTAAGGAGAATCTATGTTTTTATTGTGGTAAGTCAGGGCACTTTATTATTAACTGTCCCAGCCGTTCTCGCAAGACTACTGCAGCACTCATTCATTGTGAGTGTTGCGAGAGGGGATCTGTCAGGTCCGAGCCTCAGGCTCCAGAGAGAGCTGCAGCAACAGATCTTGATTTCTCGGACTTAAACTCCGTTACCTCTGAGGATGTTGACTGTGTAAATGCTGCCATCTTTCAAGTTTCCTCAGCGGTGTCCCAGCTGAGTTGTAAGAAAAACAATTCTCACTGTTTTCTTTCCATCAAACTCTGGGTTGACTCAGCCTGGGTGTCTAGCTCTGCCATGATCGACTCAGGTGCAAGTGGAAATTTTATGGATGTCTCCTTTGCTCTAAAACAGGGAATACGTTCAGTGAAGAAGGCTGCTCCAGTACAGATGGAAACTGTGGATGGCTCCCTGCTGACCTCTGGACCAGTGGATCAGGAAACAGAGCCTTTAAAGGTTCTTATGGGTAAAGATCATCAAGAGAAACTGTCCTTTATGCTTATCTCTTCTCCTCACTTTCCCATTATTCTAGGGCTACCATGGCTGCAGGCTCAGAATCCTACCATTAACTGGGAGACCAAGGAATTACACTTTCCAGAGAAACAGATGAGTCAAAAAATTTCAGCTTGCTCTGTTCCTAAAGGAACCATGTCAGTCCCTGAATTACCAGCTGTATACCAGGACTATGTGGATTTATGTGACAAGAAGAACGCTGACCAGCTTCCTCCTCACCGTCCATATGATTGTCCAATTGAATTATTGCCTGGAGCAGAGATACCTTTTGGTAAGATCTACCCCCTGGCGGGGCCCGAGCTGAAGGCTTTAAAAGAGTACATAGACGAAAATCTAGCCAAGGGCTTCATACGCCCCTCTTCATCTCCTGCAGGGGCACCCATATTCTTTGTAAAGAAGAAAGATGGATCCCTGAGACCATGCGTAGACTATAGGGAACTTAATAAGGTTACTATTAGAAACCGTTATCCATTGCCTTTAATCCCTGAGTTATTGGAGAGAGTGCGACATGCCAAAATTTTTTCTAAACTAGATCTTCGTGGGGCCTATAACTTAGTCCGTATTAGACCTGGGGATGAATGGAAGACTGCATTCAGGTCACGCTATGGACACTTTGAATATCTGGTTATGCCTTTTGGTCTGAGTACCGCCCCAGCCACTTTCCAACACTTGGTGAATGACATCTTCAGGGATCTCCTAGATACATTCGTGGTAATTTATTTGGATGATATTTTAATTTTTTCTAACTCCACAGAGGAACATCATGGACATGTGAGAATGGTCTTGGAACGTCTAAGACAAAATCATCTTTACATCAAGCTTGAAAAGTGTGAATTCCATAAGACCGAAATTCAATTTCTGGGGTATGTACTGTCTACACAAGGAATTAGTATGGATGGAAGTAAAACCCAAGCCATCAATGATTGGCCAAGTCCTAGAAATGTGAAGGAGGTACAGCGCTTCATCGGGTTTGCAAACTTCTATAGACGTTTCATTAGAAATTTCTCTGAGGTAGTGTCACCTATCACCCAACTTACCCGGAAAGAGTCTAAGTTCTCCTGGACTCCCCAAGCCCAGGAAGCATTTTCCCGTCTAAAAGATAAATTTACCACTGCACCTATCCTAGTACATCCCAACCCAGAGCTTGCCTTCATAATAGAGGTGGATGCTTCAGACTGTGCCGTGGGAGCTATACTCTCTCAGAGAACAGGTGAGAAGAATGTCTTGCATCCCTGTGCCTTCTTTTCCCAGCAGTTGTCTTCGGCTGAGAAGAACTACGATGTGGGCAATAGAGAGTTGTTGGCCATTATTGCCGCCTTCAAAGAATGGAGACACCTTCTTCAAGGAGCTGCACAGCAAATAGTCGTTCTGACAGATCATCGTAATCTTGAGTTTATCAGGTCGGCTAAGTGCCTGACTCCTCGCCAGGCTCGCTGGAATCTTTTCTTAAACCAATTTAATTTTATTATTTCTTATAGACCAGGATCGCGCAATGGAAAGGCTGATGCACTCTCTAGGATTTACTCAGCAGAGACACGTCCAATTACTCCTCCTAAGACTATTCTTCCTGACTCTAGATTCCTAGGAGTGATTCATCATCAAGACCTAATTAAAGACATCAAGGAAGCATACCATGCGGATTCTTTTTTGGCTCAACCCCCAAGGGACGTAAGTCTTGTCTTTAAGAATGGTGTGTGGATTCTGGGACAACGTCTGTATATACCTGAAACAGTCAGATTGAGAGTATTGCAACTCATTCACGATTCCAAAATAGCCGGGCATAGAGGAATTCTAAAGACACAGGAATTTCTTTCTCGTTTCTTTTGGTGGCCCACTTGTAGGAAGGATGTTTTGGACTATGTCACTTCGTGTGAGGTTTGTGCAAGATGCAAAACACCTCGCTCTTCACCAACTGGTCTGTTACAGCCTCTTCCCACCCCGTCCCGCCCGTGGGGATCCATTTCTATGGACTTCATTGTGGAATTACCAACCTCTCAAGGGAAGAACACTATTCTAGTGGTGGTTGATCGTTTAACAAAGGCAGCTCATTTTATCCCTTGTGTCGGCTTACCCACTGCAAAACAGACATCAGATTTGATGATTAAAGATGTGTTTCGTTTACATGGAGTACCGGATGAGGTTATTTCGGATCGAGGGGTGCAATTCACTTCTAGGTTTTGGCAAAATTTCTGTGCAGCATTGGACATTAAAGTAAACCTTTCTTCTGCTTTTCATCCCCAGACTAATGGACAAACCGAACGAACCAATCAAACCCTGGAGCAGTATCTCCGCTGCTTTATCTGCCACCTACAGGATGATTGGGTGGATCTACTTCCATTGGCTGAGTTCTCTTACAACAACTCTCAGAGTGCCTCCACTAAACAGTCTCCTTTTTTCTCTAATTTAGGTTATCATCCTAACATTCTACCACGATTTCCCATAGAGACGCCTTTGCCAGCAGTGGCTGAAAGAGTCACGACTTTACAGAAGAATATGGATCTTCTAAAGGAGAATCTGGAATCGGCTCAGGAAAGGTACAAGAAGGCAGCAGATAAATTTCGTAAACCTGCACCAGCTTTTAAGGTAGGAGACCTGGTCTGGCTGTCAACCAGAAATCTTAAGTTAAGGATTCCATCGTCTAAGTTGGGACATAAGTACATTGGACCCTATAAAATCAGTAAGATTATAAGTGCCGTTGCTTGTCGTCTTCAATTGCCCAGAACTATGAGAATCCACCCTGTCTTTCATGTATCCCTACTAAAGGCTGCAACACCCAATACGTTTCCTGGACGTTCTTCTCCTTGCCCTGACCCAGTGCTAGTCGATGGTCAGGAAGAATTTGTGGTGGAAAGGATTTTAGATTCCAGGTTGTATAGAAATCAGTTACAATATCTGATTAAATGGCAGGGCTACCCAGTGGAGGACAACTCATGGGAGCCAGTCAATAACGTTAATGCTCCTCGCTTGCTCCGTCAGTTTCATCAGAGGTACCCACACAAGCCTGGTCTGAGGTCATCCGGAGGTTGCCCCTAAGGGGGGAGTAATGTAAGGTTCTGTGTATCTGTTTCTGAAACTCAGTTTGTTCGTCGGCCATTTTGCTTTCTGTTTTGCTGCAGCTATCTTGCCCTCAGTTAAAATGGAGTTTTCCAGCTTGCATGTTCCCGCCCTGATTCTCTCCGTTTGCTTCTTAAACAGCCACACCTGAGCAATCAGTGCTTCAGAATCTAGCCTGCAGTGAACCTGTGTTCTGACTCCTGAAGCCTTGGACCTTGTACTCCAGCCATTTCTACTGAGAAACTCTGAAGCACTTGTGGACTCTGAACTCTGCTCTTGAAAGCCTCACGTTTGCATGGACTTGCGGTAACATAGAAGAAGATCTGAATCTGTTGTGGAGAGTTATTGATGAACTTAGATTACTCTGGCCTGCTGTGTCTCCTGCTTCTGTGTTTGCAACCTGTGTGTTTATTTTTGCCAATTTGTATGAAGCAATACAAGACTTTCTTTATCAACCTGTGTCTCAAGTATTTTCATCGCACCCAAGCACAAGACGCTATATGAACTGTATCACATACATTACACCCACGCTTCCAAGGGCCTGGCTTGAAACTGTAGCTTTGTCTTCTCATTCTTATTTCCTGCATTCTGGTCATGCTTTTCTGGTTTGTACAGCGCATGTCAGGCATTTTATTGAATGTTCAGTAAAAGATCCAGAACATGTTTTAAAAAATAACGTATGTAGCTAACTTTCTGCCACACGCTACAGACGGCAAGGAAAAAACTCCAAAACTTGTTTTAAATTCACTACATTTACGGACGGTTCGCAACCAAGATAGTCATCTCATTGTTACAGAAGGAGATACATTGATGGGTAAGACCACTCTCAGTAAAGTCACAGCTCACCTATTTCCCAACATAATGATCTTTGCATGTGTCACAGAGCATGTGTAAAAAGCTCTCATGTAGAAGCCTTTTATTAACATGAAAATCACAGAATTAAAATAAACATAATATGGAGAGCACACTCAATTGATATACAGTTGCACACAAATTTTTCTAAAAATGTATACATTACATCCATTGACTGCGGGAAACAGATAATCTTTACACTTGGCGTACTGCGTCAGTTCCATAGACAAAAAAGGACCAGAATGTTAGTCGGTCATTGATTCCTACATCCTTGTGGCTGCTGTAAAGCGTATCTATAAATTCTGTCAATAGTAGTTCAGGCAAAATGGTTGTCCCTAAATTCATGTAAAAGAAATGATTTACCGACCATTTTAACCTGAATACATTCTAGGACAGTAGCAAAATAAGAAATATGCATCAAGAGAGGAGCTTGTACACTAATAAAAGCGGAGATGGGAAGATTTATTACATATCCAAACTTAGGATTCCAACAGCCCTGAAATACAGAAAAAAAAACACTTGAAACGGCCCATTCCTTATTTTTTTTTTTACCCCTGAATAGTATTGCTGGTTAGTTAAAACTTCTGTAGAGCTTCAGAATTATGGTCATATAAACATTATCTGAAAATCTTCATGTACTTATGCTTGTATTCCCATGTTAATGTGCTACACTGATTATAGCTGTTTTTATGTTTTTGCTTTCTGATCTGAAAGTTGATTTAATTTCAGTGGCTGCAGACAGGTCTGTCACTTAACTTCACTTTCAGAACAAGTAGAGATGCCAGACGAGTGACCTGTCTTTCTGTAAGCGGAGGAGCTAGCTGTAACTGAGGGTTACTGAAAATAAACATAGCTCTGTCATGCAAATAATCTAGGGATGTTTCTGGCAAGTTGACATGATCTCCAGTGACTGTAATAAATTGTTGACTTGGTTATGCATTTTTTGTACTCACTGCTTCAACATGGTTTTCCACATAAAATAGGCCTATATGCTAGAATCAAACATTCATACCACAATTTCAGATGCCATATTTACCGTTATAGAGGAGAGATTTTAGATTATTTCAGTTTATCTTGAAGATGATATATTAAGTATTTGGAGGGATGATTCTGCTGCTGGTAAACATCAGACTCTAAGAGCAACTGGGCTATTTAGAAAACAGGAGCAAAACAAGAATAATTATTTTCGACTAATTTGTGACATTCATGGTGATCTGTGATAGCAAAAGGGTTAATGGCAGCTTTTGTTATGGTCTAAGGTTTTGCAGGGGTTATGGGACTAAACATGTTTAAGCATAATTGCTTTATGGTCTACTGTATGATAGTGAAGGGGATAGTGCCAAATTTCATGGTGGCATAAAGTAGTGGAGGATATTAAAGGCTGCTTTTCTGGTGGTCTTTGGTAGTGAAAGGGCTAATATATGTTTTTGTTTTTCTAGGATAGTGTTCAATTAAAGGTAATTGATTATTCTGATATCTACTTTGTACCAAGTCAACTCTTATATTCTGAATAGGTTGTTTTGTCTTTATTTTTTGTAATTTTGTAAAACATGGCAAATGCTTCTGACTGGGGATACGCTTCATCATTTTAACGCATTACTAAAATCACTGATATCACTGTCCACAGGAATGTATTAAAGGTAGCCTGACATTCCATTGAGTGACCGTTCTCTCCCTATGTGTGTGCAGAGGGAAATACCTGTCAGTCACTGGCATCGGACAGGGAGACGCTGTTGGGGAGTCGCCTGTCTGATTAGTCTCCTGTGCAACTTAGTCCCAGTGGCTATTAAAGGACCTTATTTTTCGGACTATAAGATGCATTTTTTTCCTCCCAAAATGTGGAGGAAAATAGGGGGTGCATCTTATAGTCCGGATGTAACGGCTGTGGTGGGGAGGTGGGTGAGCGGTTTTGGCGGAGCAGTGGGTCATAGAGGCAGGTGCTGGCGGCTCCGGCTAACTTCTGTGCCCGCTGCTAAAGAGAAATGAATATGCACTGCATTCCACGCCCATGGGCGTGGAGGGCAATGAATATTCATTTCTTTTAGGCATCCTGGTATGATGGGTTCCATCCTTATTCTGGTATGATTGGCCCCATCACGTTGCTGGTATGATTGGTCCCATCCTTATTCTGGTATGATTGGCTCCATCCAATTGCTGGTATGATTGGTCCCATCCTTATTCTGATGTGATTGGCCCCATCCAGTTCCTGGTATTCATGGCCCCATCAGAAAAGATTAAAAAAAAAAAAAACATTACACTTACCTTCCTCCTCTCCCTCGCAGTCACAGTGTCCTGCTCTGGTGCCAGCAGCTGCTTAATGTTTGTAAGCGGCGCATGGCAGGGACTTCATGTGCTGCTTGCAAGCCGAAGGGCAGCTGCCAGAATACTCACTGGGACTGTTCATCGGAGATTGCGGTGAGTATTCATTCCTCTTCAGTAGCGTGCAGTGTCAGCCACTGGCTTCCTGCTGCTGCCAACAGTCATGTGTGCTGATACTTAAGGGAAATGAATAGCCGGTGGCTGACACTGCGCGCTACTGAAGAGGAATGAATACTCACCATTCTCTGTGATGAACAGTCCCAGTGAGTATTCTGCATTAGGCAGCTGCTGGCACCGGAGCAGGACACTGCAACTGCGAGGGAGCAGAGGAAGGTAAGTGTAATTTTTTTTTTTTTTAATCTTTTCTGATGGGGCCATCCATACCAGGAACGGGATGGGACCAATCATACCAGGATAAGGATGAAGCCATGCATACCATGACTGGGATGGAGCCAATCATACCAGGATAAGGATGGGACCAATCATACCAGGAACGGGATTGGGCAATGCATACCAGGACTGGGATGGGGCTAATCATACTAGGTTACGGATGGCACCCTGCATACCAGGATAGGGATGGGGCTATGCATACTTGAACGAGATGGGGACCCTGCATACCAGTATAGGGATAAGGGCAATCATTCCTGCCAGGATAAGGATGAGTTGGACCATTCTTACCAGGCTAGGGATGAGGAGGCATGCATACCAGGATGGAGATGAGGGCCATGCATATCAGGATAGGGATAAGGGGGCCATGCATACCAGGATAGGGGTGAGGGGCCATGTGTATCAGGATGGGCATGAGGGGACCATATTTACCAGGATAGGTGATATTAAGTACAGAAGTGACCATATTTTTTTGCTTCAGTTTTTTTTTTCCTAATTTCCTCCTCCAAAACCTAGGTGCGTCTTATGGTCCGGTGCATCTTATAGTCCGAAAAATACAGTATATTTTTCTCTGAAATACTGCAGCATTTCAGAATCAAACATACCTGGCTGAAATCATGCAGCCAGTAGATCGGACACATGTTTCAGCATACTTCAAAATGTTTTGATTGGCTCACTGGGCTGCTCTGAGGTAGGCACAGGAGCGCTTATTGTTTTAATCTTCTGCTGGTTTGTTATACCATGGCATAAACCTTGCGGGATTTAACAAAATAAACAGACCTTTCTGGCATAACGGCAAAACAAAAAGTAACTTATAGCACAGTCCATATGCCTACGGGATTCACCCGCTCAGAAACTAGAAAACTTCTCCCACTGGAGCTTACTGACTGGAGACTTCCTTGTCTCCAAACACACAGCAAACACAGTAGCTGGACATTTAACTTCACCGACCACACCCTTGAGGTTGAGATATGATGAGTGGCCATCCAGCTCATCACTTGCAGCCACTCACAAAAAACCCAACCCTGTCATGGCCGATTAACCCTTCTCAGCACTTAACATGTTGGAGAGAAACTTATGGGTTTCACATCATGGAAGATGGCAACCTTTGTGACACATACCTCCCCTCACATACATCACTAGTTACCCTGTCACAATGTGTATGTGTAGCCTCATACTTACATGACTCGTCCTCAAGACCACAAGTTTCTTTGCTGACTTCTAATCTTTCTTGTGCTGCCTGTAACCAATTATTTAGTAAATCCATTCAACAAACTGCTTATAGCTAAAGCCAACTTTTAACTAGTGTAATACTGAAACATTTCTGTACCCATATTACTGCTGACCAAATTAGTCCTGGACCAATCAAATATCTAATAACAAAAGATGGGTAGATCAATTTGCAGGACTCCAGTTTAGAGGTCAGAGACTACTGACCTGGCCAATGGATCGCGGTCCCGAAAACCCATCCCCCTATTTACTAATATCCCAAGTAATTGTAAGCATGTGTAAACATTTGAAATTGACCTTATATTATTCAGATACTTGATAGGTAAACAGTATTAGACTCAGTGCATCATTACATTGTCAATATATTTGTATTGAAGTTTTTTTTTTAGACAAAAAATGAATGTATGTGCTTTACTTGTGGCTTTTAGACTCAGATGCCAACATCTGCTGGCAAAGATGCGGGATCACTTTAAAAGACAGAGTAGTGCATCGGTAGCACCGTATGCAGTGAAGAGGCAGTGACCCACAAAGTTCAAACACAAAGTCTCTTTAATGTGTTACTTCACACACAAGTGCATATAACGTTTGTCCATTTCATAGCGCTACATGTTACACGGCTTTAGATTGCATTCCCTAAACACGCTGGAGCTCCCTTGGTCCAGTTACCATGGGCGCCCGCAGCACCGTGTCAGTGTCTCTAGTCACAGCTTTACTCGTTTAGTTTGTCGTCACTACACACGCCACTCCTCCTTCTGGCGCAGGACAGGCTACCTCTGGTTCACCTCCGGGGCACCAAGACCGAGACCAGTTACCGCGGGTGACCACACCCCTGTTAATGTCTTTTTACTCACACAGCTGTACACAGTCATTGATATCCTCCGGATCGCAGCCGGGCACCATATTCACCTGTTTGCAGCTGTTAGGCACGCCAGTCCTCCTCTGACCAGTTACCGTGGACTGCAGCACCACTGTGTACGCTGTGTGTGCCAAGCCTATTTGCTCTGCTCTGTCCTGTGTTGCCTCACACAGGCCGTGCTCTGCAACACCAACTGCTCTGCACAGTAACAAACACCAACTCACTCTGACCCCGACACTGGACCTGACACCACCCATCCCCTTTCCTGCAGGGCTTTTAACAAAAGAACCTGTGGCCTTTAGCCACATGGACAAGCTGGGCCTGGAGTGAAACGGACTGCACAACTACTATCCTGCAGTCTGTTTCACAACACAACATCCCAGAGCAGGATTTCCCTACATCTGCCTCGGACACTAGCATGTCCAAGGCTGACACCTATTTTTATTATTTTTAGTCTGCATTGCAGTCACAGCTACGCCCGTGACTGCCATACACTCCTATGGCCTTCGTACGCCTCCGTGCACACCCTGGGGAAGCACAGTGACCCCTACCTGTGACATCGGTCACTTCTACACCATTGCAATCATAGCTACGCTTGCGACTGCAATGCCCCTCATGGCCTCAATACGCCTCCGTGCTGCGCATCCTGGGGGGAACAAACAGCGACTCCTACCTGTACCATGGGTCAGTGCCTCACAACAGGGATTCGACATACCAGTATGTCATATGTCTGTAAGGGGTTAAAGAGGAGCATTTACCAATTTAAAACTGGCCACGTAATGAAATATTGGCTGCAGAGCTGAAGAAAACATTTTTATTTTTAAATTTCTCATCTCCGTTGCGGAGATATTAGCTAGTAAAGATAATATGGAAATTTTCACTTGGACCAAAGACGTGTTAGCAGTTTCTTTTTTTCAGGACCTTTTCTTTTTTCCATACATGATTATGAGTCCATGCCTTCTCTGTGTGAGACATGTAATGACAAATAGCTCTGCTCTCCTCACTGCCGACACCTGTGATATTGCAAGCAGGGAGGGGAGTAGAGCAGAGTTGTGTCATTACAAACATCTCTTGCAGCTCTCCTCTCACAGCGCTGTCAGCTGTGCTCTAATCCCTCATATCAGTATTTATTTTTAAATTTAATGTTCCCTAAAACTAGTGTGTTCTGTGCTAGACCCCTGTATTGCTGACTGGTATGACAAAAAAAGCTTTTACTAAGAATATCCTTCATTGTTCATTGAAAAAATGTAACACACCAATTGCGAATTTGTCTGTTTTGTGTTGTTTTTTTTTTCTGTAATTGAGCTTGCAACTGTTGTATAGTGCAACATGCACATCTAGGAGGGGCTATTCTGAGCTGAGTGCAGATGGCGCTGTGTTAAATTTGTTCATTTACTTCCTGTATACTCTATATTGTATGACATCTCAGGTTTTTTTGTGAGTTCTTGCCCGTAATCCTGCATGTTGTGATGTTGATAATAGTTGCTGTATGTCTCAAGTAAAACACAATGTTTGAGCGCTGAGTGATTCTGATGAGAGCTGAAATCTGCAACAATGCGGATATCCCATTTTTTCATTGGTCGGATAAACAACACCAGTTGTCCTGTCATAGCTGGAATCACTATGATTTACAGTATTTAGTGGAAAAAGTTAAATGTTGGCAAAAAGGACAATCTCTGAAAATATTTTTGCTTTCCACTCCATGGCCCTGTAATTGGCAATCTGTATTCTGTGACATGCATTGTGCTTACATTCATCTGAGAGTAGAACTGTTTTGATAAGTTTATGTATCTGCTCAGAGCTGAGAGGAGGTGTGATGGTGATTGTCTTTACTGCCAAATTTCATTCTTTTTACTTTTATTAGTTAACTATTGTCGATTGAAGAGCATTAAAGCTGCAAAATTCATGACAGCCACAGACACTTTGGCAGCTGCCTACTTCCTAAAAGAGCTTCTTGTTTTAGGCAATAATAAGAAAAATGCTTAGTATCGTAATTGAGCTCAGACTTAATTTGCTCACTGCCAAGAATGTAGGTGATATGTAAATGGTGATAATACTGGGCATGTATATTGTCTAACCTGCATCTTTAGTACTTGATTGAAAACCCAGCATTTACATCCATGTCTAAACCCACTTCTACTTGTGTGACCCGCACCACAATTGTGGTTTACCAGAGCAATGGGGTACTCAGAGCCGAGCCCATGGAAGTCTGTGGGGTTGTCACAGGTAGCGGCGGCTCGGTCTGTGGCCCTGGCGGTCAGGCGTATGTTGGGGGGGATATTATTTACAGGGGATTGGTATATAACAGTTCGTGACGCCACCTGTAGTTGTCTGATCACTGAGACCAGCGCTGCTGAATAGAACTCTGAGGGGATGTTGTGGCAGCTAGATGACGGGTCCCCCACAGGTGGGACTGGTCCCTCAAAGTCTATGGTATTAATGATGTAGGGTGCAGATAAATGAATCAGTCTCACACCATCCAGCGTCTTTCCATACCTTTTACTTGTCAGATGTTTAGGCAGGTCCCAGGGAGGCTGGTCGGGTGGAGAATGTGCTTCGAGATAACAGCTGAACAGGTTAGAGGCCTCCTTTACTTCCAATATGATGAGTCCAACTAGCATAGAGCTAAGTTAACTCCGAATACTCCAGCTAACTCCATAGCTGTACTGCCCGGTCAGCATTGTGGTCGGAGCCTTCCAGTGATGGAACTAGGTTCTTGCTTTTGTCGTGCACTGACTCAAAGTCCCTATTCCACCTGACCCCTGTTACGTACCGACACTCCAAGGGCTGCTTTCTGCGACCTAAGGTCCAGTAAGACTCTGGTTTTCCTGTCACTACGCCTGAAGCGGTAGCGACACTTCGGTCCCCAGTGACCGGTAAACAGTGCAGGATAGTTCGATCCTTAAGGCACTTCTCTGTTTCTTTCCACTGCGCCCTTCGCCCTGTTCGCGCTTTTAACATAAGCACTCCACACTTCCTAAGGTAGTACAAGCCAATCCTTTCTTGCTTCTTCCTTGGAGCTCGCTAACAGATTCTCAGTATTCTCCTAGTTCAGGAGCACGTCGACTGAACTTCACTGTCCTTGGGACAGGCGACTGAAGTTTCTGCTGCAAACTTCCCTTTCTCCAAAGCTGTCTCCGTCTGTCTGACTTTAGCTCACACAGAGCTCTGACAGGAAATGCAATCTGATCTCCTCTCCTCCCTCACAGACTGACTGACTGACTACTCTGTCCGAAGACAGGAAAACAGACTCCTCTGTCCGAAGACAGGAAACTGACCGACCCTGCTGTATGACACTATCTTATATACCCTATGGGTGTGTCCAAGTGTGTGATGGAGTGAATGGATATCGAGCATTAAACTGTTACCTCTCCGCACATCCTCCAGGGTACTGTGTGCCTTACACACCAGGGCTACACATTCCCCCTTGGTAAAATACAGCACTCCCGGGCTGTGAAATATAAGAAGAAAGACATTTTGTTTTGCATTAACAATAACATGAAACTCATCCCATCCGGGAGGTGAGGATTCTTAAAACGTTGCATTTTGTACAGTAAGAAATACAAAAGTATCAAAACATCAAGACACTCAATAAATACACAGTATTCTTGTGAAGGACCCGCACCAAACCTTCAACGTGGGTCCTGGGTGGGCTGCAGGACATCTGACTGCAGACCTCGCTCAGTGCCACACCATACGGGTTTTATGTTCAGAGGTAATTGTGTAATAGTGGCTTCGTGTAAAACCAATATAATGCACCGAAGCGCAACTATTTACAGGATAAGTTCTGGGCTGGCACAGTCCTCAGCCTCTCAGTCCATGGCATAATAAAAGACACATATATATTTTCACTTCAATATTTACATTATATATCTATA
Source organism: Oophaga sylvatica (assembly GCA_033576555.1). Classification (NCBI taxonomy): domain Eukaryota; kingdom Metazoa; phylum Chordata; class Amphibia; order Anura; family Dendrobatidae; genus Oophaga; species Oophaga sylvatica. The sequence goes on along the minus strand of JARQOD010000001.1, from coordinate 782,328,553 downwards.
TATATACTTGTTTTAACTTTAATTTCACTTTACCCAACCAGGGTATTTGATGCAAAACTATGCACTCAACTTTTTCAAATTTTCATTCTTGTACCCAGCCGGGTATTCTACTTATTATAGAAAACATAGATATATCTCATCATCATACATTTGGCAATAAAGTGCAAATCTGGCAAAAATTCTCAAACTTTCTACAACGTTACATGCGGTAGACCCCTGTCTGGATCCTACCGGTCTTTACTTTTTATTTACTTCAACTACATTTTCCACCCCGGGGGCTGGAACAATGCGATGCTCCTTAGAGCACATGACAAACAGGTCGTGACCTGCTATCAGGGTTTGGGTCGCAACAGTCCTTGTGCGAACCACTGGGGGCGCTTCAAACTGCAATTGACATTCAGGGGACGATGCCAGGGCACGGCCTGGTGCAGCGGGAGCCCGGGACTGTGACGCGCTGGCAATGGTGACGTTACCTGCGTCAGGGACGGGGTCACGGACGATTGTGACATTAAGGGCATACCATCCCTTCATACCCCAGTGCCGTGTGTAGGTGACTATGTCCCCATTAACCAGGTCCCTTCCCGGATGGCCTTGTGGTAGGTGGGACTCTACGTCGCGTCGGCTCACAAATACCCCTGGGTAAAGTCCCGGTTCCCGGATAAAACCCCAGCCCTTGCGGAACTGGAATTCGGTGACGCACCCCTGACGTCGTGGTTCCCTCCGGGTACCTTTATCGCGGCGAACGGTCTCCTTGTCCGCGATGAGCTCTGCATGCTGTCGGTTACGCTGGGCCTCACGCTCTTCTTCCTGCCGGCGTCGCTGCTCCTCTTTGCGACACGGCATCTCTCTTTCCCACAGGACCGCATACGTGACGTCATCAATCCGCTCCATTGCATCCCAGTCAACGTCTGGCAACGATGGACAGGATCCCTCCGGTGTCCCTACCGGGGAACAATCATCTGCTGCGGCCTCCTGGCCGGCGGGGCGTTCCGGTACTGGCTGGACCTCCTCAACCTCCTTCGCCTCCACCGCTCCATCGGTGGGATCAGGGTCGGTACTTTTTTTTGGGGGTAGCCTCCGGTTGCTCCTTAGCCTTGGGCAGCAGAAATTTAGGCAATTTAAATGGCGGAGGGTCGTCGAAGGGAGAGAACACCGCGTCCCACAGCCGCCGCTGTATCTGGTTACGCCGGCGTTTCTCAATCTCCTCCACGCCAGGTCGTTGCAGGATCATTTTCTTCAACCTTGCGTTTTCTTCTCCAATCTCCAGCAAGGCTTGCTGCAGGTGCAGGACCACAGATGGTTCCGGTTCTAGTGGCAGCTTGGCTGGGGAACGGGGCCTGCCTTCCACCGCTTCCCTGCTCGGCTGCACACGTCCTGCTTCCATCATACTCCAAGTCCGTCTCTGGTACTTTTCCAGAACAGTCTGGTCTCTTCCGTGGAGGCGGGGTTTGCGTCTCCTCCTCTTCGCAGGGAAGGTGAAGAGGAGGCGGATCTCTTTTGCTGTAGAGCAGGATCGCATATTATAATAACACTTGGAGAGGGCGGCCATTTCTTTCGCGCCACAGGGGGTACACGCCCACGAAGGTACGCCCACCTTCTTCACCAGCGCCTCAGGGCGCGAATATGGCGGCAAAGATGGCGGTATTTGGCGCCAAAAGTGCAAACAGTCCTTTTTCACTGAAACATTTCACAGGCACACAGGGCTCACAATTCTGCAAGTTTCGTATCCTGTTCGTGACGCCAAAGTTGTGTTGACCCGCACCACAATTGTGGTTTACCAGAGCAATGGGGTACTCAGAGCCGAGCCCATGGAAGTCTATGGGGTTGTCACAGGTAGCGGCGGCTCGGTCTGTGGCCCTGGCGGTCAGGCGTATGTTGGGGGGGGATATTATTTACAGGGGATTGGTATATAACAGTTCGTGACGCCACCTGTAGTTGTCTGATCACTGAGACCAGCGCTGCTGAATAGAACTCTGAGGGGATGTTGTGGCAGCTAGATGACGGGTCCCCCACAGGTGGGACTGGTCCTCAAAGTCTATGGTATTAATGATGTAGGGTGCAGATAAATGAATCAGTCTCACACCATCCAGCGTCTTTCCATACCTTTTACTTGTCAGATGTTTAGGCAGGTCCCAGGGAGGCTGGTCGGGTGGAGAATGTGCTTCGAGATAACAGCTGAACAGGTTAGAGGCCTCCTTTACTTCCAATATGATGAGTCCAACTAGCATAGAGCTAAGTTAACTCCGAATACTCCAGCTAACTCCATAGCTGTACTGCCCGGTCAGCATTGTGGTCGGAGCCTTCCAGTGATGGAACTAGGTTCTTGCTTTTGTCGTGCACTGACTCAAAGTCCCTATTCCACCTGACCCCTGTTACGTACCGACACTCCAAGGGCTGCTTTCTGCGACCTAAGGTCCAGTAAGACTCTGGTTTTCCTGTCACTACGCCTGAAGCGGTAGCGACACTTCGGTCCCCAGTGACCGGTAAACAGTGCAGGATAGTTCGATCCTTAAGGCACTTCTCTGTTTCTTTCCACTGCGCCCTTCGCCCTGTTCGCGCTTTTAACATAAGCACTCCACACTTCCTAAGGTAGTACAAGCCAATCCTTTCTTGCTTCTTCCTTGGAGCTCGCTAACAGATTCTCAGTATTCTCCTAGTTCAGGAGCACGTCGACTGAACTTCACTGTCCTTGGGACAGGCGACTGAAGTTTCTGCTGCAAACTTCCCTTTCTCCAAAGCTGTCTCCGTCTGTCTGACTTTAGCTCACACAGAGCTCTGACAGGAAATGCAATCTGATCTCCTCTCCTCCCTCACAGACTGACTGACTGACTACTCTGTCCGAAGACAGGAAAACAGACTCCTCTGTCCGAAGACAGGAAACTGACCGACCCTGCTGTATGACACTATCTTATATACCCTATGGGTGTGTCCAAGTGTGTGATGGAGTGAATGGATATCGAGCATTAAACTGTTACCTCTCCGCACATCCTCCAGGGTACTGTGTGCCTTACACACCAGGGCTACACATACTTCCTCTGCTTCTATCGCTAGGCAGCGACGTTTGTACAATGCAGATGGCGCTATATGATGCTGGGGCGGACCAGGCAAAGAGCATTTGCATTGCTGGGACATGTGGTGCTGTCCAGAAGGGTGTCAGTGTGCTTTGCAAAGTAGCTAATTACCAAATGTAATTGGCTGTCTGCTGTGAGCTCTGGTTGGGGCAGCACCCTAATTATCCTGCCATCTATTTTCTGGGAGTTGCCAGATATTTATGTATTTTGACCCTAGTTACCGTAATTGTCTGATGATACTCTGCTGTTTTACGTGGCTTTAGATACCAGTTCCTGACTCTGGGCTGACTTAACCCTCCGTTTGCTGGAAATTCTAAGTCGCACTCTGTCCTTTTGCTTTTGACCCTAGCTATGTCATGCACTATGAATAAAAGAACATAATTTTCTGAATGTCTGGTTTCCACAATTGGTTACATTGACAATGCTTTCACTTAAATGACAAGCCTTCAATTGATCCTTTCTGATTTTGAAATATTGTCAACTGTCCTCGATCAGTGCAGGTGTAAAAACAAATATGCTAATGTATGGGCAGATGTCACTTATTTTTCTTATCCACAAAAAGGGCCAATTTTCATTAGTATACTGGATCAGATCTACATCAGTTTTTTGGTTCATGTGTCAGTTTTTACCATCCATGTGTCTTCCATTGTTCTTGTATGCAAAAAAAACCCAAACTGTTGGCGGCTTCTCAGCATCTATCTAACATTAGACAGCGAAAAACAAACAGCAATGGGATGCACCTAGGATGCCACCAGTGTACTGTTGTGTTTTTTTCTGTTGGGCAAATATAAGACATTTCTCTGTTTTGTTATATGTGAATCCGCAACAACAAAAAACTTGACATCAAAGTGTTTCATATACTATGTCTGTGTGCTTTCAGTGAAAAAAAAAAAGTAACTAAGCAAACACCAAGGTGTGTTTTTTACCACACTACAAAACACTCCCACAAATGTGGCCATTGTTTGCAAACAAGATTTTTTTTTTATTTTATACACCCGAAAAAAGTAATTTTCCTAACAAATTATTTCAAGACCAAAGATGGTTATATCCCAATGAAAATCTTAGGAGCAAAGCTAAAATTTTTACTACATAATTCCAACTAACAAGAATTCAACCTTTGGCAAGTCTAACTATTCATAAAACCAGGCATACAGTTGACTATAAAAGGATGTTACTTAACAAAGAAAACCTATTCCTATTTCAGCAATGGCACCATATGGAATAAAAATGTCACAAGATCTGAGAAAAAAATAATTTTTTATCAAAAAGGTGAAGGTGACAGGAAGATCTTTACTTATCAGTCAAAATATTGTAACAAAAATGATCAAAGATGGAACTGCAACCATCTCTCAGAAATGTTCAGGCTGAATATGGAATTTAACACCTAACTAGCATCTTCTTATCAGGGCTGTGGAGTCGGTAAGCCAAACCTCTGACTCCGACTTCTCAATTTACATGACACCGACTCGAACTCCACCAAAATGGGCTCCGACTGCACGACTCAGACTCCACAGCCCTGCTTCTGATGGAGAAGTTTTACAGAAAATTGACATGCACATTCACTATAGTTAGCTAAAGAAGTAGAAAGCCAAACTGATGTAAGCATTTCCCGTGACACATCATGGCGTACACTGAGGAGGAATTCCATGCATGGGTGTTGTCCACGAAGGAAGCCTCTCCTAAAGTCCATGCACAAAAAAAGGCCATCTAGAATTTTCCAGGGCTCTTGGTGAAAAATATGAAGACAACTGGAGTGATAAGACCAAGCTAAATGTTTTTGGAACTGATGGCTTTAAAATCGTATAGTGTCGCAAAGGTGACGAGCACAAAGAAAAATGCATGGTGCTACAACGAAACATGGTAGCGGCAGTGTCCTTATGTCCTGCTGCATCATTACTGCTGCAGTTCATTGATGGTATCATGAATTCACAGATATGCTGCTCTTTATTTAAAGAGAAGGTGTTACCATCACTCCATGCTCTTAGTTAACCTGCACTTTTCTAACATTACAACATCTAAGGCCGCTGTTGCACTTCTGAGGAAAAACAGAGTGAAAGTGATTCAGTGGCCAAGTGATTTGAATTCTTCCCAAAACACATATGCAAAATTTTGAGGAGACAAGCTCTCCATCCAACATTCAGACTCTAAAAGGCTATCTTGTTGATTCCATACCTAGAAGACTTGGTGCTGTCCTTAAAAAATCTTAAAGATCATACAAAATACTAGATGTAGTAGTTTTTCATATGGGATGTATTCATTTTTGCATCAACTAATTTGAGTAAAACTGAAAATTTTGTAATGAAAGATACCATATTTTCGGATTATAAGACGCACCCCAAATTTTGAGAAGAAAAATAGGAAGAAAAATATTTTTTTTAATAAAATGGTGGTGTTTCTTATAATCCATACATCGTATTGCTTACCGGGAGTGGTGGCTGCGGTGAAGCAGGGTCGCTGCTGGAGGAGTTAGGAGTGGGGTGATGTTGCAGGCTGGGATGAGGGGGTGTTCTCATGTGCGGCGGGTTTTCGGTGCTGCTGCAGGTGTCTCTGCAGGATGTCCGGCTATCTGTTCATTACCTCAAGCTGAAGCACACTTGGGTGATGCAGCAGGACAATGATCCAAAACACACCAGCAAGTCCACCTCTGAATGGCTTAGGAAAAGCAAAATTAAAACTATGGAGTGGCCTAGTCAAAGTCCTGACCTTAATCCGATTGAGTTGCCGTGGCATGACCTTTAAAAGGCGGTTCATGCTCGGAAACCCTCCAATGTGGCTTAATTATAGCAATTCTGCATAGATAAGTGGGCCAAAATTCAAACAGAGGGTTGTAAAAGACTCATTGCCAGTTATTGAAAACTCTTGATTGTAGTTGTTGCTTCTATGGGTGGCCCAACCAGTTATTAAGTTTAGAAGGCAATCACTTTTTCACACAGGGCCCTGTAGGTTTGGATTTCTTTTCCCCTTAATAATAAAGACCTTCATTTAAAAACTGCTTGTTGTGTTTACTTGTGTTATCTTTGTCTAATATTTAAATTTGTTTGTTGACCTGAAACATTTAAGTGTAACAAACCTATAAAAGAATAGGAAATCTGGAAGGGCGCAAACACTTTTTAACACAACTATGTGTGTGTGTATATGTGTATGTGTATACATGTATATGTATGTACAGTACAGACCAAAAGTTTCGACACACCTTCTCATTTAAAGATTTCTCTGTATTTTCATGACTATGAAAACTGTACATTCACACTGAAGGCATCAAAACTATGAGTGTGCAAAGCAGTCATCAAAGCAAAAGGTGGCTACTTTGAAGAACCTAGAATATAAGACATATTTTCAGTTGTTACACACTTTTTTGTTAAGTATATAATTCCACATGTGTTAATTCATAGTTTTGATGCCTTCAGTGTGAATTTACAACTTTCATAGTCATGAAAATACAGAAAAATCTTTAAATGAGATGGTGCGTCCAAACTTTTGGTCTGTACTGTATGTGTATGTATATATGTGTGCATGTGTGTGTGTATATATATATATATATATGTGTGTGTGTATATATATATATATATATATATTGTGCATGTGTGTGTGTATATATATTCAAATTCAAAGAAGCTTTATTGGCAGGACTAAATACACATTAGTTTTGCCAAAGCAAGTGTACAAAAGGGAATAGGGATAGGGATGTTGAGTAGGGGCAGATCCAGGGTGGGGGCTATGGAAGTCCATGGCATAGGGAGGGGTGATGGGGGCGCAGGTCCAGGGTGGGGGCTATAAAAGTCCATGGCATAGGGAGGGGTGATGGGGGCAGATCCGGGGTGGGGTCTATAGAAGTCCATGGCATATCATAGTTCTCTTTCTCGCAGTCTATGGCATTCGCTCACATACCGCGCTGCTATCTCCGCTGCTCTCTCTTCTTCCCCCAGCAAGATATATGTTTTCTCTTCCTCCTTCATGGTGATGAAATCCGGGAAGAGATGTGAGAGTCTCCTGAAGTGAGTGTCCCTCACTGCTGAGTATTTGGAGCAGTGTAGCAGGAAGTGGGTTTCGTCCTCTATGGCCTCCTGGTCACAGTGTTGGCATAGTCTTTCCTCCCTGGGCTTGTAGCTCTGCCTGTGTCGGCCGGATTCGATGGCCAGACTGTGGGCGCTGACTCTATACCGGCTCAGGATCTGGCGGTCTCTGGGGTCCGGGAGTTTCTCCAGGTATGGGGCCAGACTGTAGTCTCTCTGTAGACTCCGGTACATGGTCAGTTTCTGGGAGCTGATGATGTCGTTCTTCCAGTCACTGACATACCTCTCCTGGCCTTCGTCTACCATCTTCCTGATTTCGGCTTTTGTCAGGTTGTTGTGATTGGTGTTCTGGTCAGGTTGGGTTTGGGTGAGCTGTTCCGAGGGTCCTAGTTTTTCTGTTTCACCTACGTGTGTCAGGGCTTTATGGTGATGGGAGCTTGGATTGCTCCTACGTAGGTGAGCCCGGAATGACAGTGCCCTCTTTAGAACCGTTAGGTGTAGAGGGAATCTGCCCAGCTCGGCCCGGCAGGCACTGTTGGAGGTGCTTCGATGGACTTGGAGAAGGTGCTTGCAGAATTCCAGGTGGAATATTTCTGTTGGGCTGGAATCCCATCTTGACCAGTCTGGGTAGGTGTGAGGACCCCAGACTTCACTGCCATAGACCGAGTCGAAGATTTTTAACCAGACCCTCACTGGTGGCTTCAGATGGTAAAGTTTCCTTCGGATGCCATAGAAGGTTTTACATGCCTTGTCTTTCAGGGTCTCTATGGCTTGTTTGAAGCTTCCTGACCGGTGAATCTCTAGGCTCAGGTAGGTATATTTGTCTGTTCCTGTAAGGGCGCAGTTGTTGAGGACAAATGAAGGGTGTTGGTCTAATTTTCTCTTTCTCCTCTGGAACACCATGATGTTGGTTTTCTTTAGGTTGACCGGTAGTGCCCAGGTGGAGCTGAATTTCTCCAAGATTTTCAGGTTGTCTTGGAGGCCTTTCTCGGTTGGTGACAGAAGCAGCAGGTCATCTGCATACAGCAGGAATTTCACCTGGGTGTTGTGGAGGGTGGGACCTGGTGCTGTGGAAGATTCCAGAGCGGTAGCCAGCTCGTTGATGTAAATGTTGAAGAGCGTTGGACTTAGGCTGCAGCCTTGTCTGACTCCACGGCTCTGCTGGAAATAAGCCGTTCTTTTACCGTTCACACTCACACTGCAGAGGTTCTCGGTGTAGGAGCTTTTGATAACATCGTAGGTCTTTCCTCCTATTCCGCTCTCCAGCAGTTTCAGGAATAAGCCCGGGTGCCACACCGAATCAAAGGCCTTTTTAAAGTCCACGAAACAGGCGAATATCTTCCCGTTCTTTGTATTGTGGACGTGTCTCTGAATGAGGCTGTGCAGGGTATAGATGTGGTCAGTGGTGCGGTGGTTTGGCATGAACCCTGCTTGGCTCTTGCTGAGGACGTTATGTTCGGTGAGGAAACTGAGGATCCTCTTGTTCAGGATGCTGTTGAACAGTTTCCCCAGGTTGCTGCTGACACATATGCCTCTGTAGTTGGCTGGGTCATACCTGTCCCCATTCTTGTGGATGGGTGTGATGAGGCCTTGGTTCCAGGTACGAGGGAAGTAGCCGGCACTTAGCACAATATTGAAGAGTTTAACCATTGCAGCCTGTATTTCTGGTGGGCTGTACTTCAGCATTTCTGGTAGGATTCCATCCAGGCCACCGGCTTTTCTACATCTTATGGAAGAGATTCTCTCTGCTACTTCCTGTAATGTAATAGGTGTATCCACTGGGTTTTGGAAATTTTTTACTTTTTCCTCCATTGCTTTTTAGTTTTGCCATTATGTTTTCCTGTTCTTGGTTTAGTTCTTCCTTTGGGATGTCTTTATAGAGGTCTCTGAAGTACTGGAGCCAGATGTTGCCATTTTGGATATGGATGTTGTTTTTCTTGTCTTTTGTGCCCATGTGGTTCCATAGTTCCCAGAAGGAATTGTCTTGAAGAGCATCTTGGAGTTGGTTAAGCTTGGTAGAGATGTAACTCTGCTTCTTCCTCCTGAGGATGGTTTTGTACTGTCTTTGTATGGTTTCATAGGCTTCCCTCAGACCAGGGTGGTTGGGGTCTCTATGTTTCTTGTTTGAGGCTGTTCTCAGGGTCTTCCGTACGGCTTTACATTCTCTGTCAAACCAACCGTTGGTCTGTTTTTCTTTTGGTCTCTTGTAGTCAACTTTTTTAAGGTCGGACAGTCTGGCCATTGCATAGAATATATTGTTGAGGTCTTTTGTAGCTTGACTCACTCCCTTTGGGTTAGGCTGGTACTCGTGGTTGTAGAAGTGGTGGAGCATCCGCTGTATTTCGGGTCTGCTGAGAGCCTCTTTATACTTTAGTGCCAACGTTTTGGACCATTTATATGATGGAGGCCGGTTGAAGAGGCCGCTATGCTGTGGCTTTTGAGTGGGTGGTTTCTTTGTAGATTTCAAGTACAGAAGAAGTTGGCTGTGGTCTGACAGGTGCGTTTGTGGGGTGACTATGAAGGCGCTGATATTTACCCGGTTCATGTCTGTAATGGCATAATCTACTACACTCCTCCCTACATGGGAGTTTAGTGTATACCTCCCTAAAGAGTCTCCTTTGGTACGTCCATTAAGAATATGAAGTCCTAAACTTCTACATACGTTCAGGAGCTTTTTACCACTTTTGTTGACTGTACTGTCATAGCTGTTAAATCTGTGTGTACTGAGTCTTGGCCGTCATTCTCTGCTCCAAATATGTAGATGTTCCCATCTGTGGTCAGGAAGTCGTTTTCTCTCCCTGTTCTTGCGTTGAGGTCCCCAAAGATGAGAACTTTGCCCAGGGCCTGATAGTGGGCGGCTTCTCTTTGTAAGATCTCGAAGCTCTCTGGATTGAAGTAGGGGGACTCTGGCGGTGGTATATAGGTGGCGCAGAGGTGGACATCAGACTGAGAGGTGAGGATGGAGCTGCTGATCCTGATCCATATGTGGCTGGCTCCTCTCTTCACCGGTTTGATGTATTGGTGGAGCTCGTCTTTATACCAGATCAGTGTTCCTCCTGAGCTCCGGCCCTGTTTGATGTTTTTATTTTTCAGGGCAGGGACAGAGATTTCCCTGTATCCGATGGGCGCCAGGGATTCGTTTTTGGCTTTGGTCCATGTTTCCAGGAGGATCTGGATGTCTATATTTTTCAGTCTTTGTATAAAGTCCGGGTCATTTGTTTTACATCCAAAGGTCGAGGTGTTGAGACCCTGAATGTTCCAGCTGCTGATTGTAAATGAAGTCATTTTTCTATTTATCTTGTGTGTATATACCTTGTAATGAGTATGGCTGTGTAGGACAAACTGGATTTCTGACTGTTTTGTAGGTGTGCTTGGTTCCATCCAGTCACATTAGTTTCTTGCATAGTGCGCTGAGCAGGGTCTTTACCTCATCCGTATCTCTGCTCTGCGTGTATGTTATGTTACGGTAGCTGAGGAGTGCAGGCTAAAAAGGAAATACACCAGAGCAGTTGGAATCTATGAGATTGCAGTACCCTGACTAACCACCGCAACTAGAGGCAGCCGTGGAGCGTTCCTACGTTGGTCTTAGACGCCTCGTCACAGCCTGAGAAACTAACTACACCTAAAGATAGAAATAGGAAAGCTATCTGCCCCGTAGCAGAACCCCAAAGATAATAGAAAGCCCCCAAACATGTAATGGCGGTTAGACAAGAGGAAATACTGACACAGAAAGAAAATAGTATGAGCAAACGCTGGGGCCCAAACTATCTAAATAGAAAAGGACAGGAAGGGTACTTACTGCAATCCCAGAAAACCCTGAAAAACACCAACTCTACTAATTTCAAAATCACCTGAGATCACACGACCTCTACCACCTAAATTAGTTCTCTGGTGTAACAAAAACAGCAGCCACTGAAAAAACTGGAAAAAGCAAAAGTACAAAACACAGTGGCTGGACTAAACTGAGAGGGCAAAAGCCCCCGGAGGGGACCCAGAAGGCCCCCACAGAAGTGCAGGACCAAATGCAAAAATATAGCAAAAACACAAAATAAGAAATTGTCTTATCTGATAGCAGGAGATGCAGACACGACACAGCAGGCTACAAGGGAAACTGGAAAGAAGGATTCAGACCAGAACAATTGATCACCGGCAACCCTGATGGGAAAATGACTCCCTTATATAAGACCAATCAGTAACACCTGATTCCCAGTCCTCACAATCCTCACTAGTACCGCTTGTAACCACCAGAGGGAGCCTCTGCTCAGAACTCATCTCAAACCCATTCACAACAGTACCCCCCCTTGAGGAGGGGTCACCGAACCCTCATTTGAGCAACCAGGTCGGTCAGGATGAGTTCTATGATACGCACGGATAAGTCTCCTAGCATGGATGTCCGAAGCAAACACCCAAGAATTGTCTTCCTGACCATAACCTCTCCATTTAACCAAATACTGGAGTCTTCGTCTAGAAAAACGAGAATCCAATATTTTCTCAACCACATACTCCAGATTGCACTCAACCAAAACAGGGTCAGGAGGCACAGCAGCAGGAACCACTGGCTCAACAAACCTCTTCAACAAGGACTTGTGGAACACGTTATGGATCTTAAATGTCCCTGGAAGAAGCAAACGAAAAGAAACAGGATTAATAATCTCCATGATCTTATAAGGTCCAATGAACCTAGGCTTAAATTTAGGAGATGCTACTCTCATAGGAATATTCTTTGAGGACAACCAGACCAAGTCCCCCACTTTAAACCGAGGACCATCAGTCCTATGCCGGTTAGCAAACCGCTGGGCCTTCTCCTGAGAGAGGGACAACCTCTCCACTACCTGGTCCCAAATCTGCTGCATACGCTCAACAACAGAGTCAACACCTGGACAGACAGAAGCCTCCGTCTGTCCTGAAGAAAATCGAGGGTGAAACCCAGAATTACAGAAAAACGGAGACATCAAAGTGGCAGAGCTAGCCCTATTATTAAGAGCAAACTCAGCCAAAGGCAAAAAAGAGACCCAGTCATCCTGATCAGCAGACACAAAGCATCTTAGATAAGTCTCCAATGTCTGGTTTGTTCTCTCAGTTTGACCATTGGTCTGAGGATGAAATGCCGAGGAGAAAGACAATTGAACACCCAGTTTAGAACAAAAAGTCCTCCAAAATCTGGAAACAAACTGGACTCCTCTGTCAGACACAATGTTCTCAGGAATGCCGTGTAAACGAACCACGTGCTGAAGGAACAACGGCACCAATTCAGAGGAGGAAGGCAACTTAGGTAATGGCACAAGATGTATCATTTTGGAAAACCTATCACAAATTACCCAGATGGTGGTCATTCTCTGAGAAACAGGAAGATCGGAAATGAAATCCATAGAGATATGGGTCCATGGTCTCTTGGGCACAGGCAATGGCATCAACAAACCACTAGAGCGAGAGCAAGGCTTGGAGCGAGAGCAAGTCCCGCAGGACTGCACAAATTCCCTGACATCGCGAGACAAGGTAGGCCACCAAAAGGACCGACTAACCAAGTCTCTGGTACCAAAAATTCCGGGATGCCCAGCCAATGCGGAACAATGAATCTCAGACATCACACTCTTTTTCCATTGGTCTGGGACAAACAATTTTCCAACAGGGCAGCGCTCGGGCCTATCCTCCTGACACCCCTCCAGAGCAAGTCTCAAATTGGGCGAGATGGCGGAAAGAACTACACCCTCCTTCAAAATAACAGAGGGATCAGATAGCTCAGGAGAGTCCGCAAGGAAACTCCTCGAGAGGGCATCCGCCTTAACATTCTTAGTGCCAGGAAGAAAGGAAACCACAAAATTAAAACGTGTGAAAAACAAGGCCCACCTGGCCTGTCTAGGATTGAGTCGCTTGGCAGATTCCAGATAGACCAGATTCTTATGGTCCGTAAGGACCACCACCTGATGTTTGGCTCCCTCCAGCCAATGTCTCCACTCTTCAAAAGCCCACTTCATGGCCAATAACTCCCGATTACCCACGTCATAATTACGTTCAGTAGGAGAAAATTTTCGAGAGAAAAAGGCACAAGGGTTACTTTTAGAGGTCTCTGGATCTTTTTGGGACAAAACGGCACCTGCCCCAATTTCAGAGGCATCAACCTCCACCTGAAATGGCAGAGAAACATCAGGCTGCCGTAGAACAGGAGCAGAAGTGAATCTCTGCTTAAGTTCCTGAAACGCAGAGACTGCCTCAGGAGGCCAATTCACCACATCAGAACCCTTTCTGGTCAAATCAGTTAATGGTTTAACAATAACAGAGAAATTACCAATAAATTTACGAAAAAATTGGCAAAACCCAAAAATCTCTGAAGAGCCTTTAATGAAGTAGGTTGGACCCAATCACAGATGGCCTGAACCTTGACCGGGTCCATTTCAATAACAGATGGGACAAAATGAATCCCAGAAATGAGATCTTCTGTACGCCAAAAAGACACTTTGATCCCTTCACATACAGAGCATTCTCTCTCAAAATCTGGAATACAGTTCGAACATGTTTCACATGAGAGTCCCAGTCATTAGAAAAAATCAAGATATCATCCAAATAAACAATCAGAAACTTGTCCACAAAATCCCTGAAAATGTCATTCATGAAGGACTGGAAGACGGAAGGAGCATTAGTGAGCCCAAAGGGCATCACAAGGTACTCAAAATGCCCTTCAGGGTGTTAAATGCCGTCTTCCATTCATCCCCGTGCTTAATGCGAATAAGGTTATACGCCCCCTGAGGTCAAGCTTGGTAAACCAAGTAGCGTTTTTCACCCTGGAAAACAGGTCAGAAATCAAGGGTAACGGGTATTGATATTTCACAGTAATATTGTTCAAGAGACGATAATCAATACACGGCCTTAATGAACCATCTTTTTTGGCCACAAAGAAAAAACCGGCACCTAAGGGTGAAGAGGATGGTCTGATATGACCCTTCTCCAATGATTCCTTGATATAAGACCGCATAGCGTCATGTTCAGGTACAGACAAGTTAAAAAGGCGACCTTTAGGGAATTTACTACCTGGCACTAATTCAATAGCGCAGTCATAGCTCCTATGGGGAGGTAAGGATGCAGATTTACTTTCGCTAAACACATCAGAAAAATCAAACAAAAAGTCAGGAACATCCTCAGCCTGGGGGGAGGCAGAAAAAACAGGAGTGTTGGCACTAACACATTGGCAGCCCCAACTGGTTACAGACACAGATTTCCAATCCAAAACAGGATTATGAGACTGTAACCAAGGGAAACCCAGCACTATAATGTCATGCAGATTATATAGAACCAAAAATTTGCAGCACTCCTGGTGATCAGGTTCAACCCTCATTATCACCTGAGTAGAAAACTGGGGTTTATTCTCAGCCAAAGGGGTAGAATCGATCCCCAGTAAAGGAATAGACTTCTGTAGGGGTATCAAGGAAAACCCACAACGTTTAGCAAAATCATAATCCATCAGGTTAATAGCTGCTCCAGAATCAACGCAAGCCTGAGCAGAAAATGAGGACAGAGAGCATATCAGAGTGACAGTTAATAAAAACTTAGTCTGAACACTACCCAAGACAACTGAGCGTGCAAAATGTCTTCCCCGCTTAGGGCAGACTGAAATAGCATGAGAGGCATCACCACAGTAGAAACATAACCCATTGCGCTTTCAAAACTCATGACGCTGTGCCCCAGACACCACTCCATCACACTGCATGGGCTCAGCAACTGGCTCACAAGGCAACACCACTCCACGCATACTTCTCCGCTCACGCAAACGTCTGTCAATTTGAATCGCTAATGACATAGAATCATTGAGACCAGAGGGGACAGGGAATCCCACCATAACATCCTTTACATTATCCGACAGACCCTTCCGGAAAAGGGCCGCCAAAGCGTCGTCATTCCATTTGGTCAGGACTGCCCACCTACGGAATCTCTGACAGTATAACTCAGCGTCATCAAGCCCCTGATTTAATGCCAACAAGGCTTTTTCAGCTTGATCAGTGACATTAGGCTCATCGTACAATAACCCCAAAGCCTGAAAAAATGCATCAACATCACTCAAAACAGGATCCCCAGGTATCAGGGAAAAAGCCCAATCCTGAGGATCGCCGCGCAGGAGAGAGATGATAATTTGAACCTGCTGCGCTGCGTTTCCTGAGGACTTAGATTTTAAGGCAAGAAACAACGTTGGTCCTAGACGCCTCGTCACAGCCTGAGAAACTAACTACACCTAAAGATAGAAATAGGAAAGCTATCTGCCCCGTAGCAGAACCCCAAAGATAATAGAAAGCCCCCAAACATGTAATGGCGGTTAGACAAGAGGAAATACTGACACAGAAAGAAAATAGTATGAGCAAACGCTGGGGCCCAAACTATCTAAATAGAAAAGGACAGGAAGGGTACTTACTGCAATCCCAGAAAACCCTGAAAAACACCAACTCTACTAATTTCAAAATCACCTGAGATCACACGACCTCTACCACCTAAATTAGTTCTCCGGTGTAACAAAAACAGCAGCCACTGAAAAAACTGGAAAAAGCAAAAGTACAAAACACAGTGGCTGGACTAAACTGAGAGGGCAAAAGCCCCCGGAGGGGACCCAGAAGGCCCCCACAGAAGTGCAGGACCAAATGCAAAAATATAGCAAAAACACAAAATAAGAAATTGTCTTATCTGATAGCAGGAGATGCAGACACGACACAGCAGGCTACAAGGGAAACTGGAAAGAAGGATTCAGACCAGAACAATTGATCACCGGCAACCCTGATGGGAAAATGACTCCCTTATATAAGACCAATCAGCAACACCTGATTCCCAGTCCTCACAATCCTCACTAGTACCGCTTGTAACCACCAGAGGGAGCCTCTGCTCAGAACTCATCTCAAACCCATTCACAACAGTGTATCTGTGTGGGGTCGGTGGACCGCTCCATGGAGGTCTCCTCCTCTGATGGTCTGATTTTGGGTGAATAGCTTTGTTTCCAGCTTCTGGAGATAGGATTGGGGTTTTCTGTCTTTTTATTGTTAGGGGTCTTTCGGTGTGATGTTGGTCACTGTTGAATCCAGGCCTGGGTCCTCTGTTTAGTACGATGTCTTTCAGCTCTTTGGCCAGGAGGCTGACCTCTTGTTTGTTGAGGTGCTTATTATCATATAGGTGATGGTGGTTTATGGAAAGGTGTTGTGCCAGGGTCACGTTTGGGACAGTCTTGACCTTTTCTGTCAGTTCCATATTGATGCTTTGGGTGGTTTGCCTGGATATGTCCTTTGTTGGGAGCAGAGATGACAGAATGATTTTGCTGTCTGGGAATTTTAGTTTTGCCTTCTTTGCTAGTTGGGCCAGTTGTGCTGCGATCTGCTTGTGCTGGTCTGGCAGACTGTTTGTACCTGTGTGTATAATGATATGGTTTGGGTTGGTAAAACGTGGATTATTGATGACCTCTGTCACCTGTTCAATAGTTGCACAGTGGATTTTTCTGACCTGTTTTCCTGGGAATAGCCGTTGTGCATTTAGGTACTTCCCATTTGAGTCCATTATTAGGACGATATCAGGGCTTTGTGGTGTCTGGGATGGGTTAAGTGGCTGATGGTGGGGGTCTGTGATGCTGGCTTTGCTGGTGGTTGGTTCTCTTCTCGCTGGCTCACTTTTCTTGGTTTCAGTATTATTCATATTATAGGTTATTGCTGTGTTGTTGTTTGGGGTCTCCACATTCTGGTCAGTGGAGGCCATATTGTCTGCTCTCTGGCTAGTTTCCATTGCCCCCTGCTGGGTCAGACATTGAGGACTCTGTATTTTGAGTTCTGCTATCTCCTTTCTGAGCCTTTCATTGTCATTTTGTAATTTGCTCATTTCCTCTCTTATTTTCTGGAGAGCTGACTTGAACTCGCATTTCAGCTTATTGATCTCATTTGTTGCTTGGTCATTTGCATTTCTATGTGAGTTTCTTTGAAGTTCTTCCTTAATTTGAGCCAAGTCTCCTTCTAATTGAGATAGATAGTCTCTGATGGTCTCAGGGGAGAGGTGTGAAGTGCTGGGGGTTGTGGAGCTGTCCCTGGGGGTCTGTGTAGATATGTGAGCATTAGAAATGGCCTCTGGAAGTGGCTTTCTAAGGATTTGAGCCTGTTCACTGATTTCAATAAAAAGGTCATCGAACTGCTGCAGATTGTCCTCAGTCCCTTGCACCATGACGGTGCCAGTATTGTACAGAGTTATGGTGAGTGAGTTGGTGTCATCTTCTGCGTTGTTTTTAATTTTAATCTGATGGCCAGTATTGGTGTTGCACTGAGATATATGTTTATACTGCTTGCACAGGGCGGTGTGCCAGGCTGAGAGTTGGTCTGTGTGGAATACCACGTTGGTTCTCCTTTTTTCTTCATCTTTAGTGTAATCAGAAAAAAGGGTTTCTGGATTCTCCCTCATTGCTTTTCCTTTGCTGACTTTACTGCTCCTCTGCCCCTGTGGTATCTCCATATCTGACCCCCTGGTGTGCTGTGTCTCCAGCCATGTGCTTTGCCCATTTACTTCTAAATTTGTGCTTTCCATTTTTGTGGTTATATAGTAATTATAATCCTTATTTCTAAGAAGATAGATTTGTAGGAAGTCTATAGATTGTTTTGGGGTTGCAGAATGGTCCTACCTTTGGATGCTCAGGTCTCTGGATGTCAGATGAATGTTGCCTGTTTGCAGTCTGTCCTCCAAGAGATTCTTGCTTTGTCCTTTAAATCCTCTATTTCTTCCTCTTTCATAAAAATCCAAAGTCCAGCTCAGTCCAGGTCCCTTTTCTGTCCCGCGGAGTTGATTTTTTCCAGGTTTTCTCTTACAGTTGGCTCATTACAAGGTATAAAGTGATGGAAATTCAGGAGCTCATCTTCATTGCTTCTTACTCCTAGGAATGTATATATATATGTGTGTGCATGTGTGTATATATATATATATATATGTGTGTGTATATATGTGTGTGCATGTGTGTTTATATATATATATATGTGCGTGTGTGTGTATGTATGTATATATATATATATATATATATGTATGTATATATATATATATATATATGTATGTATATATATATATATATATATATATGTGTGTGTGTGTGTGCATGTGTGTTATATATATATATATATATATATATATATTTAAAAAAAAAATATAGACATCCAGATCCTCCTGGAAACATGGACCAGAGCCGAAAACGAATCCCTGGCGCCCATCGGATACAGGGAAATCTCTGTCCCTGCCCTGAAAAATAAAAACATCAAACAGGGCCGGAGCTCAGGAGGAATACTGATCTGGTATAAAGACGAGCTCCACCAATACATCAAACCGGTGAAGAGAGGAGGCAGCCACATATGGATCAGGATCAGCAGCTCCATCCGCACCTCTCAGTCTGATGTCCACCTCTGCGCCACCTATATACCACCGCCAGAGTCCCCCTACTTCAATCCAGAGAGCTTCGAGATCTTACAAAGAGAAGCCGCCCACTATCAGGCCCTGGGCAAAGTTCTCATCTTTGGAGACCTCAACGCAAGAACAGGGAGAGAAAACGACTTCCTGACCACGGATGGGAACATCTACATATTTGGAGCAGAGAATGACGGCCAAGACTCAGTACACACAGAGAGAAACAGCTACGACAGTACAGTCAACAAAAGTGGTAAAAAGCTCCTGAACGTATGTAGAAGTTTAGGACTTCATATTCTTAATGGACGTACCAAAGGAGACTCTTTAGGGAGGTATACACTAAACTCCCATGTAGGGAGGAGTGTAGTAGATTATGCCATTACAGACATGAACCGGGCAAATATCAGCGCCTTCATAGTCACCCCACAAACGCACCTGTCAGACCACAGCCAACTTCTTCTGTACTTGAAATCTACAGAGAAACCACCCACTCAAAAGCCACAGCATAGCGGCCTCTTCAACCGGCCTCCATCATATAAATGGTCCAAAACGTCGGCACTAAAGTACAAAGAGGCTCTCAGCAGATCCGAAATACAGCGGATGCTCCACCACTTCTACAACCACGAGTACCAGCCTAACCCAAAGGGAGTGAGTCAAGCTACAAAAGACCTCAACAATATATTCTATGCAATGGCCAGACTGTCCAACCTTAAAAAAGTTGACTACAAGAGACCAAAAGAAAAACAGACCAACGGTTGGTTTGACAGAGAATGTAAAGCCGTACGGAAGACCCTGAGAACAGCCTCAAACAAGAAACATAGAGACCCCAACCACCCTGGTCTGAGGGAAGCCTATGAAACCATACAAAGACAGTACAAAACCATCCTCAGGAGGAAGAAGCAGAGTTACATCTCTACCAAGCTTAACCAACTCCAAGATGCTCTTCAAGACAATTCCTTCTGGGAACTATGAAACCACATGGGCACAAAAGACAAGAAAAACAACATCCATATCCAAAATGGCAACATCTGGCTCCAGTACTTCAGAGACCTCTATAAAGACATCCCAAAGGAAGAACTAAACCAAGAACAGGAAAACATAATGGCAAAACTAAAAGCAATGGAGGAAAAAGTAAAAAATTTCCAAAACCCAGTGGACACACCTATTACATTACAGGAAGTATCAGAGAGAATCTCTTCCATAAGATGTAGAAAAGCCGGTGGCCTGGATGGAATCCTACCAGAAATGCTGAAGTACAGCCCACCAGAAATACAGGCTGCAATGGTTAAACTCTTCAATATTGTGCTAAGTGCCGGCTACTTCCCTCGTACCTGGAACCAAGGCCTCATCACACCCATCCACAAGAATGGGGACAGGTATGACCCAGCCAACTACAGAGGCATATGTGTCAGCAGCAACCTGGGGAAACTGTTCAACAGCATCCTGAACAAGAGGATCCTCAGTTTCCTCACCGAACATAACGTCCTCAGCAAGAGCCAAGCAGGGTTCATGCCAAACCACCGCACCACTGACCACATCTATACCCTGCACAGCCTCATTCAGAGACACGTCCACAATACAAAGAACGGGAAGATATACGCCTGTTTCGTGGACTTTAAAAAGGCCTTTGATTCGGTGTGGCACCCGGGCTTATTCCTGAAACTGCTGGAGAGCGGAATAGGAGGAAAGACCTACGATGTTATCAAAAGCTCCTACACCGAGAACCTCTGCAGTGTGAGTGTGAACGGTAAAAGAACGGCTTATTTCCAGCAGAGCCGTGGAGTCAGACAAGGCTGCAGCCTAAGTCCAACGCTCTTCAACATTTACATCAACGAGCTGGCTACCGCTCTGGAATCTTCCACAGCACCAGGTCCCACCCTCCACAACACCCAGGTGAAATTCCTGCTGTATGCAGATGACCTGCTGCTTCTGTCACCAACCGAGAAAGGCCTCCAAGACAACCTGAAAATCTTAGAGAAATTCAGCTCCACCTGGGCACTACCGGTCAACCTAAAGAAAACCAACATCTTGGTGTTCCAGAGGAGAAAGAGAAAATTAGACCAGCACCCTTCATTTGTCCTCAACAACTGCGCCCTTACAGGAACAGACAAATATACCTACCTGGGCCTAGAGATTCACCGGTCAGGAAGCTTCAAACAAGCCATAGAGACCCTGAAAGACAAGGCATGTAAAACCTTTTATGGCATCCGAAGGAAACTTTACCATCTGAAGCCACCAGTGAGGGTCTGGTTAAAAATCTTCGACTCGGTCATCGCCCCAATCCTCTTGTATGGCAGTGAAGTCTGGGGTCCTCACACCTACCCAGACTGGTCAAGATGGGATTCCAGCCCAACAGAAATATTCCACCTGGAATTCTGCAAGCACCTTCTCCAAGTCCATCGGAGCACCTCCAACAGTGCCGGCCGGGCCGAGCTGGGCAGATTCCCTCTACACCTAACGGTTCTAAAGAGGGCACTGTCATTCCGGGCTCACCTACGTAGGAGCAATCCAAGCTCCCATCACCATAAAGCCCTGACACACGTAGGTGAAACAGAAAAACTAGGACCCTCGGAACAGCTCACCCAAACCCAACCTGACCAGAACACCAATCACAACAACCTGACAAAAGCCGAAATCAGGAAGTTGGTAGACGAAGGCCAGGAGAGGTATGTCAGTGACTGGAAGAACGACATCATCAGCTCCCAGAAACTGACCATGTACCGGAGTCTACAGAGAGACTACAGTCTGGCCCCATACCTGGAGAAACTCCCAGACCCCAGAGACCGCCAGATCCTGAGCCGGTATAGACTCAGCGCCCACAGTCTGGCCATCGAATCCGGCCGACACAGGCAGAGCTACAAGCCCAGGGAGGAAAGACTATGCCAACACTGTGACCAGGAGGCCATAGAGGACGAAACCCACTTCCTGCTACACTGCTCCAAATACTCAGCAGTGAGGGACGGACACTCACTTCAGGAGACTCTCACATCTCTTCCCGGATTTCATCACCATGAAGGAGGAAGAGAAAACATATATCTTGCTGGGGGAAGAAGAGAGAGCAGCGGAGATAGCAGCGCGGTATGTGAGCGAATGTCATAGACTGCGAGAAAGAGAACTATGATATGCCATGGACTTTCTATAGCCCCCACCCGGATCTGCCCCCATCACCCCTCCCTATGCCATGGACTTTTATAGCCCCCACCCTGGACCTGCGCCCCCATCACCCCTCCCTATGCCATGGACTTCCATAGCCCCCACCCTGGATCTGCCCCTACTCAACATCCCTATCCCCCTTTGGTACACTTGCTTTGGCAAAACTAATGTGTATTTAGTCCTGCCAATAAAGCTTCTTTGAATTTGAATTTGAATTTATATATGTGTGTGTGTGTGTGTGTGTTATATATATATATATTATATATATATATATATGTGTGTGCATGTGTATATATATATATATGTGTGCATGTATATATATATATATATATATGTGTGTGCATGTATGTATATATATATATATATATATGTGTGCATGTATATATATATATATATATATATATGTGTGCATATATATATATATATATATGTGTGCATGTATATAATATATATATATATATATATGTGTGTGCAATATATATATATATATATATATATATGTGTGCATATATATATATATATTGTGTGTGCATATATATATATATATATGTGTGTGCATTATATATATATATATATGTGTGTGTGCATATATATATATATATATATATATATGTGTGCATGTATATATATATATATATATATATATATGTGTGCATGTATATATATATATATGTGTGCATGTATATATAATTCAAATTCAAATTCAAAGAAGCTTTATTGGCAGGACTAAATACACATTAGTTTTGCCAAAGCAAGTGTACAAAAGGGAATAGGGATAGGGATGTTGGGTAGGGACGGATCTAGGGTAGGGGTTGTGGAAGTCCATGGCTTAGGGAGGGATGATGGGGGCGCAGATCCGGGATGGGGGCTATAGAAGTCCATGGCATAGGGATGTTGGGTAGGGGCAGATCCGGGGTGGAGGCTATAGAAGTCCATGGCCTATCATAGTTCTCTTTCTCGCAGTCTATGACATTCGCTCACATACCGCGCTGCTATCTCCGCTGCTCTCTCTTCTTCCCCCAGCAAGATATATGTTTTCTCTTCCTCCTTCATGGTGATGAAATCCGGGAAGAGATGTGAGAGTCTCCTGAAGTGAGTGTCCCTCACTGCTGAGTATTTGGAGCAGTGTAGCAGGAAGTGGGTTTCGTCCTCTATGGCCTCCTGGTCACAGTGTTGGCATAGTCTTTCCTCCCTGGACTTGTAGCTCTGCCTGTGTCGGCCGGATTCGATGGCCAGACTGTGGGCACTGAGTCTATACCGGCTCAGGATCTGGCGGTCTCTGGGGTCCGGGAGTTTCTCCAGGTATGGGGCCAGACTGTAGTCTCTCTGTAGACTCCGGTACATGGTCAGTTTCTGGGAGCTGATGATGTCGTTCTTCAGTCACTGACATACCTCTCCTGGCCTTCGTCTACCATCTTCCTGATTTCGGCTTTTGTCAGGTTGTTGTGATTGGTGTTCTGGTCAGGTTGGGTTTGGGTGAGCTGTTCCGAGGGTCCTAGTTTTTCTGTTTCACCTACGTGTGTCAGGGCTTCATGGTGATGGGAGCTTGGATTGCTCCTATGTAGGTGAGCCCGGAATGACAGTGCCCTCTTTAGAACCGTTAGGTGTAGAGGGAATCTGCCCAGCTCGGCCCGGCAGGCACTGTTGGAGGTGCTCCGGTGGACTTGGAGAAGGTGCTTGCAGAATTCCAGGTGGAATATTTCTGTTGGGCTGGGAATCCCACCTTGACCAGTCTGGGTAGGTGTGAGGACCCCAGACTTCACTGCCATACAGGAGGATTGGGGCGATGACAGAGTCGAAGATTTTTAACCAGACCTCACTGGTGGCTTCAGATGGTAGAGTTTCCTTCGGATGCCATAGAAGGTTTTACATGCCTTGTCTTTCAGGGTCTCTATGGCTTGTTTGAAGCTTCCTGACCGGTGGATCTCTAGGCCCAGGTAGGTATATTTGTCTGTTCCTGTAAGGGCGCAGTTGTTGAGAACAAATGAAGGGTGCTGGTCTAATTTTCTCTTTCTCCTCTGGAACACCATGATGTTGGTTTTCTTTAGGTTGACCGGTAGTGCCCAGGTGGAGCTGAATTTCTCTAAGATTTCAGGTTGTCTTGGAGGCCTTTCTCGGTTGGTGACAGAAGCAGCAGGTCATCTGCATACAGCAGGAATTTCACCTGGGTGTCGTGGAGGGTGGGACCTGGTGCTGTGGAAGATTCCAGAGCGGTAGCCAGCTCGTTGATGTAAATGTTGAAGAGCGTTGGACTTAGGCTGCAGCCTTGTCTGACTCCACGGCTCTGCTGGAATAAGCCGTTCTTTTACCGTTCACACTCACACTGCAGAGGTTCTCGGTGTAGGAGCTTTTGATAACATCGTAGGTCTTTCCTCCTATTCCGCTCTCCAGCAGTTTCAGGAATAAGCCCGGGTGCCACACCGAATCAAAGGCCTTTTTAAAGTCCACGAAACAGGCGTATATCTTCCCGTTCTTTGTATTGTGGACGTGTCTCTGAATGAGGCTGTGCAGGGTATAGATGTGGTCAGTGGTGCGGTGGTTTGGCATGAACCCTGCTTGGCTCTTGCTGAGGACGTTATGTTCGGTGAGGAAACTGAGGATCCTCTTGTTCAGGATGCTGTTGAACAGTTTCCCCAGGTTGCTGCTGACACATATGCCCTGTAGTTGGCTGGGTCATACCTGTCCCCATTCTTGTGGATGGGTGTGATGAGGCCTTGGTTCCAGGTACGAGGGAAGTAGCCAGCACTTAGCACAATATTGAAGAGTTTAACCATTGCAGCCTGTATTTCTGGTGGGCTGTACTTCAGCATTTCTGGTAGGATTCCATCCAGGCCACGGCTTTTCTACATCTTATGGCAGAGATTCTCTCTGCTACTTCCTGTAATGTAATAGGTGTATCCACGGGGTTTTGGAAATTTTTTTACTTTTTCCTCCATTGCTTTTAGTTTTGCATTATGTTTTCCTGTTCTTGGTTTAGTTCTTCCTTTGGGATGTCTTTATAGAGGTCTTTGAAGTACTGGAGCCAGATGTTGCCATTTGGATATGGATGTTGTTTTTCTTGTCTTTTGTGCCCATGTGGTTCCATAGTTCCCAGAAGGAATTGTCCCGAAGAGCATCCTGGAGTTGGCTGAGCTTGGTAGAGATGTAACTCTGCTTCTTCCTCCTGAGGATGGTTTTGTACTGTCTTTGTATGGTTTCATAGGCTTCCCTCAGACCAGGGTGGTTGGGGTCTCTATGTTTCTTGTTTGAGGCAGTTCTCAGGTCTTCCGTACGGCTTTACATTCTCTGTCAAACCAACCATTGATCTGTTTTTCTTTTGGTCTCTTGTAGTCAACTTTTTTAAGGTCGGACAGTCTGGCCATTGCATAGAATATATTGTTGAGGTCTTTTGTAGCTTGACTCACTCCCTTTGGGTTAGGCTGGTACTCGTGGTTGTAGAAGTGGTGGAGCATCCGCTGTATTTCGGGTCTGCTGAGAGCCTCTTTATACTTTAGTGCCGACGTTTTGGACCATTTATTAGGATGGAGGCCGGTTGAAGAGGCGCTATGCGTGGCTTTTGAGTGGGTGGTTTCTCTGTAGATTTCAAGTACAGAAGAGTTGGCTGTGGTCTGACAGGTGCGTTTGTGGGGTGACTATGAAGGCGCTGATATTTGCCCGGTTCATGTCTGTAATGGCATAATCTACTACACTCCTCCCTACATGGGAGTTTAGTGTATACCTCCCAAAAGAGTCTCCTTTGGTACGTCCATTAAGAATATGAAGTCCTAAACTTCTACATACGTTCAGGAGCTTTTTACCACTTTTGTTGACTGTACTGTCATAGCTGCTTCTCTCTGTGTGTACTGAGTCTTGGCGTCATTCTCTGCTCCAAATATGTAGATGTTCCATCCGTGGTCAGGAAGTCGTTTTCTTCCTGTTCTTGCGTTGAGGTCCCCAAAGATGAGAACTTTGCCAGGGCCTGATAGTGGGCGGCTTCTCTTTGTAAGATCTCGAAGCTCTCTGGATTGAAGTAGGGGGACTCTGGCGGTGGTATATAGGTGGCGCAGAGGTGGACATCAGACTGAGAGGTGAGGATGGAGCTGCTGATCCTGATCCATATGTGGCTGCTTCCTCTCTTCACCGGTTTGATGTATTGGTGGAGCTCGTCTTTATACCAGATCAGTATTCCTCCTGAGCTTCGGCCCTGTTTGATGTTTTTATTTTTTCAGGCAGGACAGAGATTTCCCTGTATCCGATGGGCGCCAGGGATTCGTTTTCGGCTCTGGTCCATGTTTCCAGGAGGATCTGGATGTCTATATTTTTCAGTCTTTGTATAAAGTCCGGGTCATTTGTTTTACATCCAAAGGTCGAGGTGTTGAGACCCTGAATATTCCAGCTGCTGATTGTAAGTGAAGTCATTTTTTTTTTTCTATATATCTTGTGTGTATATACCTTGTAATGAGTATGGCTGTGTAGGACAACTGCATTTCTGACTGTTTTGTAGGTGTGCTTGGTTCCATCCAGTCACATTAGTTTCCTGCATAGTGCGCTGAGCAGGGTCTTTACCTCATCCATATCTCTGCTCTGCGTGTATCTGTGTGGGATCGGTGGACCCCTCCATGGAGGTCTCCTCCTTGATGGTCTGATTTTGGGTGAAGAGCTTTGTTTCCAGCTTCTGGAGATTGGATTGGGGTTTTCTGTATTTTTATTGTTAGGGGTCTTTCTGTGTGATGTTGGTCACTGTTGAATCCAGGCCTGGGTCCTTGGTTAGTACGATGTCTTTCAGCTCTTTTGGGCCCGGAGGCTGACCCCTTGTTTGTTGAGGTGCTTATTATCATATAGGTGATGGTGGTTTATGGAAAGGTGTTGTGCCAGGGTCACGTTTGGGACAGTCTTGACTTTTCTGTCAGTTCCATATTGATGCTTTGGGTGGTTTGCCTGGATATGTCCTTTGTTGGGGGCAGAGATGACAGAATGATTTTGCTGTCTGGGAATTTTAGTTTTGCCGTCTTTGCTAGTTGGGCCAGTTGTCCTGCGATCTGCTTGTGCTGGTGTTTGTCTGGTAGATTGTTTGTACCTGTGTGTATAATGATATGGTTTGGGTTGGCAAAACGTGGATTATTGATGACCTCTGTCACCTGTTCAATAGTTGCACAGTGGATTTTTCTGACCGTTTTCCTGGAATAGCCGTTGTGCATTTAGGTACTTCCCATTTGAGTCCATTATTAGGACGATATCAGGGCTTTGTGGTGTCTGGGATGGGTTAAGTGCTGTTGGTGGGGGTCTGTGGTGCTGGCTTTGTGGTGGTTGGTTCACTTTTCTTTGGTTTCGGGGTTATTCATATTGTAGGGTTATTGCTGTGTTGTTGTTTGGCGTCTCCACATTTTGGTCAGTGGGGCCATATTGTCTGCTCTCTGGCTAGTTCCATTGCCCCCTGCTGGGTCAGACATTGAGGACTCTGTATTTTGAGTTTTTGCTATTCCTTTCTGAGCCTTTCATTGTCATTTTGTAATTCGCTCATTTCCTCTCTTATTTTCTGGAGAGCTGACTTGAACTCGCATTTCAGCTTATGACTCATTTGTTGCTTGGTCATTTGCATTTCTATGTGATTCTTTGAAGTTTTTTCCCTAATTTGAACCAAGTCTCTTTCTAATTGAGATAGACGGTCTCTGATGGTCTCAGGGGGGAGGTGTGAAGTGTTGGGGGTAGGGGCCATGGAGGTCTTCTCTGTAGAGATGTGAACATTACAAATGGCCTCTGGAGGTGATATTTTTTTTGAATTTGTGCCTGTTCTTTGATATCAGCAAAATGGTCTTCAAACTGCTGCAGATTTTCCTCATTCCCTTGCACCATGACGGTGCCAGTATTGTACAGAGTTATGGTGAGTGAGTGTGTGTCATCTTCTTTTTTGTTTTTAATTTTCATCTGCGGCCAGTATTGGTGTTGCACTGAGATATATGTTATATGCTTGCACAGGGCGGTGTGCCAGGCTGAGAGATGGTCTGTGTAGAATACCATTTGGTTTCCTTTTTTCTTCATCTTTAGTGTAATCAGAATATAGGGTTTTGGATTCTCCCTCATTGCTTTTCCTTTGCTGACTTTACTGCTCTTCTGCCCCTGTGGTGTCTCATATCTGACCCCCTGGTGTGCGTGTCTCAGCATTGCTTTGCCCATTTACTTCTAAATTTGTGTTTTCCATTTTTGTGGTTATATAGTAATTATAATCCTTATTTCTAAGAAGATAGATTTGTAGGAAGTCTATGGATTGTTTTGGGCTTGCAGAGTGGTCCTACCTTTGGATGCTCAGGTCTCTGGAGTCAGATGAATGCTGTCTGTTTGCAGTCTGTCCTCCAAGAGATTCTTGCTTTGCCCTTTAAATCCTCTATTTCTTCCTCTTTCATAAAAATCCAAGTCCAGCTCAGTCCAGGTCCCTTTTCTGTCCCGCGGAGTTGATTTTTTCCAGGTTTTGGTCTTACAGTTGGTCATTACAAGGTATAAAGTGATGGAATTCAGGAGCTCATCTTCATTGCTTCTTACTCTAGGAATGGTGGGGGTGCATGTTTATATATATATGTGTGCAATGTATATATATATATATGTGTGCATGTATATATATATATATATATATATGTGTGCATGTTATATATATATATATGTGTGCATGTATATATATATATATGTGTGCATGTGTATATATATTATATATGTGTGCATGTATATATATATATATATATATTGTGCATGTATATATATATATATGTGTGCATGTATATATATTATGTGCATGTATATATATATGTGCATTGTATATATATATTGCGTGCATGTATATTTAATATATTGTGTGCATGTATATATATATGCGTGCATATATATGTGTGCATGTATATATGTGTGTGCATGTTTATATATGTGTGTGTGCATGTGTGTGTGTATATATTGTGTGTATATATAGTGTTGCATGTGTGTATATATATATATATATATATATATATGTGTGTGCATGTATATATATATATGTGTATATATATATGTGTGCACGTGTGTTATATATATGTGTGCATGTATATATATATATATATATGTGTGCATGTATATATATTGTGAGAAAGTGAAGGGGTGCGTACTGGACGAGGGTGTATATCTCCCCCAGGTTTCTTTAGCTGGGGCGCATAAAAGTAGTTTGTCAGTGCGGTGTTCACTCCATTCCCATCTGGGACAGGTTTGCAGTCAGCCCAGAGTGAACACAGCTGCTTAATTAGACAGCCATAAGTACCTGCTTGGAAGTTCAGGGAGGCTCCTCTCTCAGTCTGGATCTGACTTCAGACGCCATTGGAGCCTCATGTGACTGCACGCTGGTAACTACAGAACATATGTGTTGTTTTGGGAACAGACTATTAGAGTCTGTACCCGGATAGAAAGGGAATCTATCATAGTGTAATTAGTGGCTGGAGAAGCCCAGGCTTTGTTTATGATTTGGTTTTGATTATGTTCTGTTTACCGTGGACTTTAATAAAACTGGTTGCGGCCAGTTTTTAACAAACTACTGTCTGTGAATGGTCTCTTTATGCCACTCCGTCTCCCCAAGACGGCGATCCGAGCTTTATCCCTGAAAAAGCTTACAATTGGTGCTTGAATGCGGGGCAGCACAGTGGCTGAAGACTTTGAAAAAAAAAAGGGTGTCTGCACCGCAAAACTGAAACTATTGTGGAGAAGACTGTGGAGTGTATATGTCTTGGGTGAAGGCTGTCAGCAGCCCAAGATGTCCGGCAGTATGGAGGAGCTCGTTAAGCAGCTGGCCCAGAACCAGCAGGCATGCAGCAGCAACATCAGCAGGCCATGCAGCAACACAGCAGGCCATGCAGCAACAACACCTAAGGCCCAGCGGAGCCAGCAGCAACAGCAGGAAACCAACCGGTTATTACTGGAGCAGGTTGCAGCACTAAAAAAAACTCCTAGCACCTCGTCCCCGAATGAAGACGCGGGTTACCGGCATTATCCGCTGTAAAGAAGGCGGTAAAACAGACTCTGCAGAAGATGACGCCTCATGACGATGTGGAGGCATATCTGGCTATATTTGAGAGACTGGCAGAGAAGGAGAATCTGCCAACAATCTGAATGGCTATGGTGGTCGCGCCTATCTGACTGGGGACCCCAAAAAAACCTATTTTGACTCAGCGAGCAGGACAGCAAAAAACTATACTAAGTTGAAAGCGGAGATTCTTGCCCGCCTGGTGTGACGAGGGCAGTCCGTGCCAGGAGAGTCCATAAACTGGAGATACAGGCGAGACAAGCCTGCTCGCTCACAAAATGTATGACTTGATTTCTTTGGTAAAGAAGTGGTTGGAACCTGACGTCAGCACCCCTGCCCAAATGGTTGAAAAGGTGGTGCTGGACGGTACATCTGGGCCCTCCCCCTGAGGTCCAGCTCTGGGTCGGACAGGGAGACTCCAAAGATGCCGTATCAACTGGTCAGCCTGATAGAAAGGTATTTCGCCACCAAAGACTATCTACGTGACAGCCGTCCGAGCGATCATCAGTTCGGAATACCCGGCCTCCGTCATCTCCCGGTAAGAGGGTTCCAGCTTGGGGGCAAGGGGGGCTGTTGATAGTCCGGGTCAGCCCGAGGGGACATGTATGAGCGAAAGGGTGATACTTACCTACCAGGAGACCCCCGGCCTAGGAATGTCTCTCCGTCTGAACACCCTGACCTGAGACAGTGTTGGAGATGCCGTGAACAAGGTCATATTTCAGCCAATTGTCCATAGTGGGGGAACCTATGACTGTGAGCTGGACGGTCTCTCTCGTTCCTCGCCGAGCCCGTGTGCGTGGCCACCCTAGTCGAGGAGACTGGCCCACAGCTGTGTCAGGTCGTGAAAAATGGGTGCCCATACAAGGCCCTACTCGACTCAGGAAGTCGAGGAGACTCTGATACATGCTAGTCTGCTGATAGAGACTTCGTCAAGGTAGGCACCTAAGCGTGGTGTGCATACATGGAGACATCAAAAGTCTACCCAGTAACCTCCTCAGACTTCGTTACAAAACTCGGGAGATCTCATATGAAGTGGGGGTAGTGAAGAACCTGATGCATCCCCCTATTGGGTCGTGACTTTCCCCTGTTTTGGGGTCGTTTGGAAAAAAAATGTTTCTGCTGGACAGTGTGATGAAGCTCCTACTGAGGGTGCGCGTCCCGAGGGGCGGAAACACAATGCTAGTGGGCCGTTAAACTTATGTGATAATAATGATGAGATAATGATAATAATGGTGATGATGATGATCATGATAGTGATGATGACCATGATAATGATGATGACCATAATGATGATGATCATGATAATGATGATGACCATGATAATGATGCTGATCGTAATCACGATAATGATATTGATAATGATGATGACTGTAAAAAAAATGAATTTCCATTTCAGGGATGTTGGGGGAGGGGGAGGATGTTTCTCTAGAACAGAATGTCCCTGACCTACTGGTGTCCCGTGGCATTTTGGGAGTGAACAATTGCAAGACCCCACTCTTAAACATGCCAGGGAGAATATAACTGTTCTGAATGAGATCCCACAAGAGCCCGGCTCTGATGAAAAATTTCCCCATTTTGCCATGAACAATGACTGCTATATAGGGTACTAAAGTAAAGGGAGAGGCCGTGAGTCAGTCCTAGTACCTAGCATATAGAAGTATGGTGTTAGGTTTGTCCCTTAACCACGTGCTGGGTGGGCACCTGGGGATGGACAAAACCCAGGAAAGAATTTCTTCAGAGGTTTTACTGGCCCGGGGTTTATCGAGATGTGGAGGATTATTGCAAAACCTGCCCTCATGTCAGATAAATGCTCCGGTGTCTCCCTTCCGGAGTCCATTAATCCCGCTGCCGGTTATAGAAATACCCTTGAAAGGGTAGCAATGGACTTGGTAGGTCCTATTGTTAAAATCAGCCAGGGGACACCAATTACATCTTATAGTACTTGATTATGCAACCCGTACCCGAGGCGGTCCCTTTAAGAATATGGCATCTAAAAATATTGCACGGGAACTCTTTCATATGTTTTACAGGACAGGAATTCCTAAAGAGATCCTCACGGACCAAGGCACACCTTTTATGTCCAAAGTGATGAAGGAACTGTGTAAGTTGCTTAAATCTCGCACATTCGGACATCTGTCTATCACCCCCAGACGGATGGGTTGGTTGAACGTTTTAATAAAACATTAAAACATATTGTTAAAGAAAGCAGTAGAGAAAGATGGCGGACTGGGACTACCTGTTACCCTACTTATTGTTTTTGGTCAGAGAGGTTCCCCCAGGCCTCTACGGGATTTTCTCCCTTTGAGTGTTGGTGTATGGTCGGCATCCGCGGGGCTTGCTGGCATAGCCAAGGAGGTTTGGGAAACCGAGACAACTCCATACAAAGTGTTATAGAGCATATTGCCCAGATGCAAGAGAGGATGGCTAAAATTATGCCATTGGTGAAGAATCATCTGCAGAGAGCCCAAGAAGCTCAAAGCAGAGTTTATAATCGGTCAGCAAAAAATTAGGTCTTTCAACCCCGGGATCGAGTCCTAATTCTAATTCCCACGGTGGAAAGTAAGTTTTTGGCCAAGTGGCATGGTCCATACGAGATCGTACAAAAAGTGGAGCGAGGTTACTTACAAGTACACCAACCCGAGAGACGGAAGCCCTACCAGGTGTATCAATCAATCTGATCAAGCCCTGGAGGGACAGAGAGTCGTTGTTGGCCTCGGGTGAAGTAGAGAAAGGGGTAAAACCATCCTACCTCCGTGACCATGGGAGAGACGTTGTCCGTGCACCAAAAACAGGAAGTGTGGGAGTTTCTGCAGAAAATC
The DNA here is from genome assembly GCA_033576555.1 of Oophaga sylvatica. NCBI lineage: Eukaryota > Metazoa > Chordata > Amphibia > Anura > Dendrobatidae > Oophaga > Oophaga sylvatica. The sequence goes on along the minus strand of JARQOD010000001.1, from coordinate 782,296,095 downwards.
AGAAAAGGTTTTTTTGATTTGCCGGCCCGGACTTCTCTAATAAAACACCATGTCGAGACCGAGCCGGGTTATAAGGTCAAGATAAAACCGTAAGAATTCAGAAAGCCCGCAGAAAAAATAGTCTCTTACTGAAATTAAACGCATGTTAGACCTCGGGGTCATTGAGGAGGCCCAAAGCGAGTGGTGTAGCCGATTGTACTCATCCCAAAACCTAATGGACCTGGAGGTTCGTAATGATTTCAGAAGGTTTGAACGAGGTGTCAAAGTTTGACGCATACCCAATGCCACGGGTAGACGAGCTAATCGAGAGGTTAGGGGGTGCCCGTTATATTACAACCCTCGATCTGACAAAAGGGTACTGGCAGATTACCCCTGTCGGACGAAGCGAAAGAAAAAACGGCCCTTTGCAACCCGGAAGGTTTGTTTCAGTATTGGTGATACCCTTCGGGTTGCATGGAGCCCCAGCTACCTTTCAGCGGCTTATGGACCAGATACTTGCGCCCGCATCGAGCTATGCGCTGCCTACCTGGATGATGTGGTAATTTTCAGTTCAGATTGGGGAGAGCCACCTCACTAGGGTGCAAGCCGTCGTAGACTCGATAGCCGGAGCTGGACTGATCATAAACCAAGAAATGTGCAATTGGCCTCGAAGAGGCCAAATATTGGGCTATGTTATTGGAGGGGGCTGATCAAGCCACAAATTGATAAGGTAGAAGCAATTCGGAACTGGCCTGTACCCCTCACAAAACGACAGGTCAAAGCATTCCTGGGCATCACTGGGTACTATCGCAGATTCGTACCAAATTATGCCTCCATTGTGCCCCATTGACTGACCTGACAAAAGGGGGGAAGTCAAAAATGATAAATTGGAATCCGGAGGCAGAAAAAGCATTTCTGTCGTTAAAAATAGCTTTGTGTCAAAGACCAGTTCTGGTCACCCCTAATTTTAGAGAAGAGTTTTGGTTCAAACTGGATGCCTCTAATGTGGGGTTAGGGCCGTGTTGTCGCAGGTCGTGAAGGGTGAAGAACACCCAGTCCTGTATCTAGTCGAAAAATGACACCGGCTGAACAAAATTATGCCATTGTGGAGCGAGAGTGCCTCGCAATCAAGTGGGCGCTGGACTCCCTGCGTTATTACCTCTTGGGTAGAAAATTTAAATTACAATCAGAACATGCTCCTTTGGCATGGATGAAGCAGAACAGGGAAAGGAATGCCAGGGTGACAAGGTGGTTCCTTTCACTTCAAGAGTTCAATTTCTCGGTGGAGCATAGCCCTGGGAAGTTAAGGGTAATGCTGATGCCTTGTCCAGAGTTCACTATCTCTTTGGAGTTTTGGACCAGCCCCCCGGTCTGGAGAAGAGGGGGGGGATATGTGAGACAGTGAAGGGGTGCGTACTGGACGGGGTGTATATCTCCCCAGGTTTCTTAGCTGGGGCGCATAAAAAAGTAGGTTGTCAGTGCGGTGTTCACTCCATTCCCATCTGGGACAGGTTTGCAGTTCACCCCAGAGTAAAACACAGCTGCTTATTAGACAGCCATAAGTACCTGCTTGGAAGTTCAGAGGAGGCTCTCTCTCTCGTCTGGATCTGACTTCAGACCGCCATTGGAGCCTCATGTGAGCTGCACGCTGGTAACTACTGAACATATGTGTTGTTTTGGAACGACTATTAGGTCTGTACCCGGATAGAAAGGGAAATCTATCTAAGTGTAATTAGGGGCTGGAGAAGCCCAGGCTTTATGTTTTTATGATTTGGTTTTGATTAGTTCTGTTTACCGTGGACTTTAATAAAATGGTTGCGGCCAGTTTTTTAACAGAACTACTGTCTGTGAATGGTCTCTTTATGCCACTCCGTCTCCCCAAGCGGCGATCCCAGAGCTATATCCCCTGAAAAGCTTCAATATATATATGTGTGTGCATGTATATTTTGTGTGCAGTGTGTATATATTATTTATGTGTGTGCATGTGTATATTTTATATGTGTGTGCATGTGTATATATATATGTGTGCATGTATATATATTGTGGTGCATGTGTATATATATATTGTGTGTGCATGTATATATATTATGTGTGTACATGTTATATATATATGTGTGTGCATGTGTTATTTAATATATATATGTGTGTGTGCATGTATATATTGTGTGTGTGCCTGTGTGTATATATATATATAATATAAATTTTGTGCATGTATATATATGTGTGCATATATAATATGTGCATGTTATATATATGTGTGCATATATATATATTATATGTGCATGTAAAATTATATGTGGCATATATAATATATATGTGCATGTATATATATAAAGTGTGCATAAAATTTTATATATATGTGCATGTATATATATGTGGCATGTATATATATTTTGTGTGCATGTATAATATAAAATGTGTGCATGTATGTATATAATATATATATGTGTGTGCATGTTATATATATTTATATATATGTGTGTGTGCATGTATATATATTATATATATTTGTGGCATAATATATATGTATATATAATATGTGTTCTATATATATATAATATTATATATAGTTGTGCATGGCATGTATATTATATATATATATATTGTGTGCATGTGTATATTATATATGTGTGTGTGCATGTATAATATATATATATATGTGTGTGTGCATGTATAATATATATATGTGTGCATGTATATATATATATATTTATATGTGTGTGATGTATATATATGTGTGCATGTGTATATATATATATATATATTATGTGTGTGCATGTGTTATATATATGTGTGATGTGTGTATAATATATATGTGTGCATGTTATTTATATATGTGTGTGAATATGTATATATTATATATATAATATATATATTGTGTGTGCAATGTATATATTGTGTGCATGTATATATTATATATATGTGTGCTGTGTATATTATTTATGTGTGCATGTTATATAATATATACATATGTGTGCATGTATATATATGTGTGCATGTGTGTGTATGTATTGTGGTGTGTATGTATATATATTATATGTGTGTGTGTGTGTGTGTATATATTATATTTTTATAAATTTATAATATATATGTGTGTGTGTGTATGTATATATATATATATATATATATATATATTGTACATTGTCTGGGGCTTTATTTACTTTACTATATTTTATAGCTTTACCTTTAGAACTATAATTGAAAAATGTGTTATACAAACATAAGAATTACAAAGCAATTATTATAAAATTATTTAAAAACTACAACTTGTTTGCTCAGTATGAATTTTCTAACTTTATTATATTGCGAAAATATTGCCACTGCTCTTGCATGAATGCCTCTGAACTCATGTTAATGAGTTGTGATTTCCAGATGAAATCCATGCTAGAATTGACAGGCACTGTACTGAGACATCATACCTGGGGGAGTAGAGGAATTACAGGTCATCAGGTACAGATGTGAGTGCTGCTGTCCTGCAGGCTGAAAGCTTTTTGCCTTCCTGTGTTCTGCAAGGACTCCAGGGGATTCTTCAACGCATCTCTCAGTCAGAGGGATCTTGTAGCAGATGGTAAATATTTATACTTTTTTTACACTGAACAACTTGGCACCAAAGGCCATAGGAACGGAGGCCCATAGCATTAGTGCTGTTTGTTTGTGCTAGTTTACAGTAATGACCCGATAATTGATTCTAGTGTTATACAGGACATCTGAAACAGAAATAAAACTGTTAACTCTGTACATACTTGTTAGTTCAGTGGTTTTACTTAACTTAGACTGTGAATTGATTAAAGGGATAGTTTCAATCTTATTTTGTCCAAAACATTAATTATTCAGTATATTCAATTGTAAATGTTATCACTTGTTTTGAATTTCCCTTATTGGGCATTAATCAGTATTGAACTTCTATCTGTCAGGAATTTTAAAATGAAAAGGTTTTACTTTACAGCTTTTCTTAAAAGGTTATTCCCCAATCCATATTTTTCACAAAGCACAGAAAATACTACTTAATGTTAAGCTAAACCTAAATAGAATTTTTAGAACCATAAAACCCAAATTTTATGTTTTATTTTTTAAAGCCGTCAGCATTTGTTAAAGGGGGAATCTGTCACCCGGGTTTTGGGCCCAAAAGAATATGGGCCCCTACCCTTTCGGTGAATTCGCATTTATAATGCTGTATGTATGCACCCCTCTCCCCCTAAAGACAAAAAAAACAGTTTTATTATATTGACCTGGGGGCCATTTGGGTCTGGGGGATGTCCTGGTCTTGGGCCACTGCCTCCGTTCTTTTTGCATGCCGTCCCCTTCTTGTGGGGTGATGCTTCTATGTTATCTTTCCCCATGTGCAAGCATTGCAGAACCCTTGGTATCCGTGGGTTTTTCGACCCCTGATATGTTACAGTAGTTGCTTGGGGTTTTAACCAGGAAACCAAAGGCCGCAATGCCTGCAAAAGAGGAAAGGACATGGCGAATCAGAAAAAAATATTCTACATTTTTAATTGGAGGTATTTGTAATAATAATATTAATTAAAATACTACATATTGGGATAGGATCTTTTAGATTCGAAACCCCTTTTAATGCTTCATGCCTTGGACGTTCCATAGTCCAGTGGCTGGTATACCCACCCTTTGGGCTTGTTTGTCCGGCGGCTATCGTGATCTGATGTGCAACCCCCTCTGTGTCAGGAGCGGTGCAGCCCTTTTTCCCCCCAAAAGCTGCAAAACGCAACATTTAGGACCAGGGAGAGAGATCAGGACCCCCCAAAACCTCGAGGGTCCTGATCGTTGCCAGGTGACCCCATGCGTGAAAAACGGTCACAGGCACTAGAGTGCATACTAACTAATTGTGTTGCAGGGGGAAGGTATAAGGTATAGCATGTGCATTGCTGTGCTGTTAACTGCGATCAGACTGCAGAAAAAAATGAAAGTCCCTAGTGGGGCTAAGTAAAAAAATTAAAAAAAAAAAAAAATATTGTCGCATAAATAAATATTTGGAAAAAAAACAAAAAAAACAAAGCAGATTTGGACGGGCCCGGGTACCCAACCTATAAAAT
>JARQOD010000001.1:782091880-782290965 GCA_033576555.1 Oophaga sylvatica | reverse complement strand
TTTTGATTGATTGAATCCCCCAACATTTTAAATATCCCCGGCCCAGACAATATTTTAAAAGCGATATCTGCGTTGGAAAAAAATAATTTAGTTTTAAAAAAATTCCAGATTTAAAATGAATTTCCAGGATCTGAGTTCCAAAAAAGTCTTAATATATTTGCCTTTAAAACCATAAAGAGTGATTTAAGTTACCATCAAAAATTTTGGCATAAAATGAAATTATTAGTTATAAAAAGTTTCCAGGGCCTAAGGATCCAGCATACCTTTTCTAAAAAATTTCCCAGGAAAAATCATTGGAAAGAATTTTTCCTGTAAATCTCTAGAAAGGGCCATTTTTTACCGGAAAGGGGGCCAAAATTGTACCCCCAACCAAAGTTCCTAAAAAGTGCCGGGGGCCGGGCCCTCCAAGGACATTTCCATTTTCCAAGAAGAAAAATAACCCACGGACGCCAAACCAAACAAATTAAAGGGAAACCCGGGTTTGTTTACTAGAATAGGCCGGGGAAATTTAACCCCAAAACAACCGCTGGGCGGGGGATCCAAAGAACCGTAGACGTAATGGGAGAACTCCTAATCAGAGAACAGCCTGCATGAAACAAACCTTCCCCATGGAGGATGTCCCCTTCATTTTCCCAAAAATTTGGTTTTCTTCCAAAAATTTTCTATTCGTGAGATGAACAAGGAACTTCTTTCCTTGGTTTCCCAAAAGCTAAAAAAGGGTGAAAAAATTTTAACGCAGAACCAACCCCCTGTATATTCCCGGGAACTAAAAAAATAAATTTTCAAAATAACCCCGAAGGTCTCTAGGGATCCCGGAGGCATTACCCAATTTAAATTTGGGGGGTAAAAACCCCAAAAGGGCCCTGAAATTAAAAAGGGCCCCGGGAAAAAAGGGCCCCCTTTTACCCATTAATCGGCAATTTTCCCCCCACAAGTTATTTAAAAAATTTTTTTGGATCCACCCCCAAAAACTAATTAAAAAGGCAATGGCGGTTTCCAAAGAAATTTTTGATTCCCCTTTCTGGGAAAACCCATCCCTTTCAAAAGGGGGTGCCCCAAAAAAGGGGGGGAAACCCCGGCAAAAATTAATTTTAAAAAGGGTTTTCCCCCCCGGGGGGAGATTTCCCCAAAAACCGTCCGGAAAATTTCAAAAAACAATAAAGGGGGGAAAGGGGCCGTTCCCCGCACTAAACCCACTTCCGGAAAAGCAGGGGGATGCATTTCCTTTGGGAAAGAGCAATGAAATTTCCCACCTTTTTTCCGAAAAGAATTCCGGGGGCCCGGGGTTTTTTTGGGGCACCATGGTCCCAAAAAAGGGGAAAGTGGGAAAAAGAAAGCAAAAGGACTTTTTCTTTGGTTTTTACCCTAAAAACCCGGCTCCGACCAGGGTCCAACCCGGGGCCAAAAAAACCTTTTATGGATCCCCCAAAAATTCCTTTTTGGGCCCAACCCAAAAAAAACCCCCCTGAAAAAGGGGGCACTGACGCCATTTATAAAATTTGAAAAGGTGTGAACAGAACCCCAAGTCCTGCTCGCGAGCTGGCCCCGAAGCCCCTTGATAAAGGGCCCACGAAAAGCCCACACCCGGGAATGAGCCCGAAATTAAGGGCAGTTCCCATAACACGGAAACTTCCAAAAAACGACCGACCCAAGAATAGTATCTTTAAAAACTCGTTCCCACGACGCGCCGGGGGAATCACAAAAAGAGAATCCATTTCCGGAAAACTTGCGTAACGACAAGTAAAAAATTTCAATGCCGCACTAGTAAAAGAGGAAAGGGCCCCGCTCCTTCGCTTCTTTGGTTCGAACAAAGCGAAGGCAACACAATATCTTGATTGACAGGAAATTGAATCCCTTTGGGGAGAAAACAGTCGCGTGCAAGAACAACACGATCCGGGAAAATTCCAAGAAAGGGGCGAACATGAAAGAGCCCCCCCAAACTGGGAAAAACCCCGTCTAAAGGGAGTGCCCCACTGGAAGAAACCTTTCCCAAGAAAGCAAAGAAAGATAAATAGCACCATAGGCTCGAAAGGAGCACTTTGAAGAGCTTTCAAAACCAGATTAAGCCGCCAAGGCGACACAGGAGTTTTCCTTGGAGGAAACTGACGGGCTGCTCCGCGAATAAAGGCACATACGTCCCTACGCGAGGCAATAGCTTTACGAAAAAGCACCGACAGGGCAGACACCTGACCCTTCAGGGTACTGATTGCCAAACCCTTATCCAGCCCGTGCTGCAAAAAAACCAACAAGTTGGGTAATGAAAATTTCTTTGGATTCCTGGAAGAACCCAAACACCATGAAAAGAAGGATTCCCAAATCCTGTAGTAAATCCTAGTCGTAGCCGGACTTCTTGACGCTCTCATAGTGGCAATGACCTTTTCTGAAAACCCTTGACGGGTTAAAATCTTGGTCTCAAGAGCCAAGCCGTCAAACGCAGAGACCTCAGGCCCGGATGACACACGGGACCCTGAGTGAGCAAGTCCGGTCGAAGAGGCAGAGGAAAAGGAGGCGCCGTCAGAAGCGACATCAGCGTGGAAAACCACGTCCTTCTCGGCCAATCTGGGGCTATCAGAATAGCCGGAACCCTCTCCAGCCTGACCCGACGTAACACAAGCGGCAGCAAGGATATCGGTGGGAACACATAAACCAGCTGGTATTGGCTCCACGGAACCACCAGCGCATCCACTTCCACCGCGGTCGGATCACTGTATCTGGACATGAAAGTTGGTAACTTGGCATTGATCCTGGAGGCCATCAAGTCTACTTGAGGAGTCCCCCATCGGGAGCACAGAAGTGCAAAGATTTCCGGATGAAGACTCCATTCTCCTGAATCCATCCTCTCTCGGCTGAGAAAGTCTGCCTGGATATTCTGAACTCCTGGTATGTGAATTGCAGAAATGGCCAGCACATGAGCCTCGGCCCATATCAGAATCCGAGATACCTCCGACATGAGTCTGGAGCTCCTCGTCCCGCCTTGATGGTTGATATACGCAACCGCCGTAGCGTTGTCCGTCTGAACACGAACTGGTAATCCGCTCAAAGGGACCGTCCAATGTTGGAGGCAAAGAAAAATTGCCCTCAATTCCAGGATGTTGATCGGTAACACCGATTCTTCCGGTGACCAAACTCCCTGAATCCAGAGATTGTTCCAAACTCCCCCCCAGCCCGTCAGGCTGGCATCGGTGGTCAAGACCGACCATGACAGGGGAAGAAAAGATTTTCCCAGGAAAAACCGTTCCGGACGTAACCACCAGTCCAGAGACTCTCGCACTTTGCGGGAGATTAAAACCCTGCAATCCAGTGTTTCCTGTGCACGATTCCATCTCTTCAAAATGAAGCTTTGAAGCGTTCTGCAATGGAACTGAGCAAACGGAAGAGCTTCCATCGAAGCGACCATTAACCCCAGAAGGCGCTGTGAGACAGTGAGAGCGTATGTATTGAATGGGGTGTACATTTCACAGGTATTTTGCTGACTTGTATAAGGGAAATGTGTGCCTTTGTAAAACTAGTGGTGGAGAAAGGTCATTACACCATCCATTCAAGTACACATTTGCAGCTCAAACCTGTGGCCACTCAGGTGATAATTAGGAAACCAGAAGTAGGTGTCTGGGAACACAGTCAGTGAGCACGCTCAGTCTGGACACAGGAAGGTGTCCCGGCACAAGAAGCAGTCTCCAGGAGTGGGAGCACGCTCAGTCTGGACACAGGAAGGTGTCCCGGCACAAGAAGCGTCTCCAGGAGTGTGAGCTATCTCAGTCTGGGTGCAGGAAGTACCCCGGACACAGGAGTAGTCTCAGTGAGAATCCGTGCGAATAGCGGCTGAATAGGAGTGGATCTCTCTCAAGTCTGGACATTGAAGGTGCCTTCAGACACAAGGAGGAGTATCTGTGAAACTCCATTCTGGTAACATATATCATAAGTGTTGTTTTGGGTCAGGCTGGTAGAGCCGGGACCCGGATAGACAGGGCAATCTATCTATGTGTAATTAGTGGCTAGACAAGCCTAGGTTTTCTGTTTATGCTTTATTTTTATCTGTTTGCTGTGGACTTTAATAAAACGGGTTGCGGCCAGTTTTTACCAGAACTGCTGTCTGAATGAACTGTTTTCGTGCCACTCTGTCTACGCAGACAGCGATCCTAGAGCTATATCCCCTGGAAATGTTACAATTGGCGGAGAATGCTGGGGCAGCGCAGTGGCTGATACAGTTAGTGCTGGAGTGTGCATGCAGCACAGTGGCTTAGAGACAGCAATAAAGGTGAAGTCTGTTGAAATAGCAGCAGAGAAAAAAAAAAAAGTGTGTCAGCAGAAACGTCTGTTTGGAGCAGTCTTAAAGAGACAGTAGCCCTAATAGACTTTGCAAAGGAAAAAAAAGTGTCTGCACAGCAAGGCTGAATTTTCTGTGGAAAAGGCTGTGGAGTGTGTATGTCTTGAGTGAAGACTGCCGTTGTTGAGACAGAGAAGTCTGACAGCATGGACGACGACTGTGGATACAAGCATCTTGCTGTGACTCAGTGGGGTCACGAAGGCATCTTGCTGTGACTTGGTGGGGGTTACGAAGATTGTCGTCGCACTCAAATCCGGTTTTCAGCTGCAACTCGGCGGGGTTGTGAAGATTGTCGTCGCACTCAAATCCAGTTTTGCTGTGGCCACGAAGATTTTTTCAAGGGAAAGCGGTGAAGTTCTGGTGTGAACAGTGCTCCGCGATGGCTGTGAACGGAGCAGCGAATGGGTCTGACAAGTCGGACCGCATATTTGAGAAATGTCTACTGGACATGCAACTGGACATGGTGCGGGAGCTGTGGGCACCGTATGGAATGGCGGCAGTGGACCATTCTATGGACTCTCCGGGGGTGCCAGTGTTGTCACAGAAGGCCCGGGGAGGTGTAAGAGATGTTGTGAACTGAGTCCTAAGACTACTGCTGATTTTTTGTGTAAAAATTATCCTGCCGGTGTGGTTGTTAAAAAGGGGGCGGAGTCTAAAAAAGGGGCGGATTTTCACAAGAGTGTAGAGTGTGGAAAACTGAAAATTGTTACTGGTGGTGGGTTGGTACCTCCTAAAAATGACAATGTGACCGTTGATAACGGGGTAGCTCCAGTAGAAGGGGGTGACGTCAAAGTGGGAGGTGACCTGTTAGTCCACAACACCATGGGGAGTGACACAGACCCCGTAGCTGACTGGGACACTATGAAAGTAAAAAGTGAGTTCAGTCAGGAGAGGCTAGACGAGAGAAGAGAGTCCTCCTCTCTTCGTAGACGGCGCAAGGGCCACAAAAAGGTTGTTCCGGTAGTACTCGCTGAAAATGAAGAGAATGTAGTACTGTCTGCTTATGCTTCAAGTGTGGATTCTCCTTTAGAGGTAGAAAAGGAGGGGGCCAGTCATGGCCAAGAGCTGGAACCTATTCGGCTGCTGTCATGTGTGCATTGCCACGAAGATCGTCGCGGTTGCACATTTCGACTTCTCACAGCTGATCTGCTGTTTCTTTGTGTTTGGCAGCTAGGGAGTTAATTCTGTCTGTGCTCGGTGCTGGGACTGGGTGCAGTTTCTCCCGGCTGCAATTGATTATTTGTTGATTGGTTTCCTTTAAATTCCTGGTTGTCTGTTTGGGGAGTTGCCAGTGAAACCTTCATGCAGACCACAGATAGGAATGAATCTGTATAGACTTTAGTTGTGAGCTCCTTAGTTGTTCTAAGCTCAACTTGGTTAGAGTTTATTTCCCAGACCATTTATGTTCCTTTGGTGTTTGAGTGTGTATGCAAGCGAGTGTTATCCTGTTTGTCTTATATGTCTAATCTGTGTATTTAGTTGAGATCAGCCCATATCCCTTTGGTGGTAGTCAGGATCCTTCTTAGGACTGATTACAGGGTTCAGGGTCTGATAGGAGACAGGGTTAGGTTGGAGACTTGGACCTCTGAACCATTATCAGTACCTCCAAGGTGAGGGATTAGTTAGGACCCCAGTTTAGGGTCAGGTTAGATCCCGGTCCACCTCTTTCCTGTTTCAGCTCATCAAGTCCTCAAGATTAACCCTGAGTTCAGCAGATATCGTGTCAGGTAAATCTATTCTATACTTACATGCTGATGTTGCTATACTAGTTGTTGTATAGAGTGTTGTTCCTGTATTAATAGTTTACTGACATTGTATACATATCATTAGACAGCGTGACAGCTGCAGTATCAGAGTGACATGCTGCAATTATGTGAAAACCTGGAGGACGTGTCCTCAGACCAGCGAGATCTAAAAGGAAGCAACGAGGAAGTTACCCTGTGGAAAGAGATGTTCCATGCCATTAAAGAGGACCGCCGCAAAATCAAGGAAGAGGTTTTGCAGTTGAAGCGTGAGAAGGAGGCGCTGCAGGATGGAGTTTCTGGAAGTGAACAAATCCTAGAACGATTGCGCAAACAGCTGAACCAGGAGCTGTGTGACTCCAAGAAGGAGTGTGGTGAACACAGTAGGGAACTGCAACAGATGAAGAGAGATTATGTGGATCTCCTCAGGGTCAAAGAAAAACTAGAAGAGGAGAAGATGGATGCAGAGCAAATGCGCCAGGTGGTTGAGACCACTCTGCAGGACACCCGTGATGAAAATGGTGATCTGCGCAGAAAGACCCTAGGTCTGGAAGCTCAGGTGAAGGAGCTACAGATGTCCTGTGATACTCTCCAGAAGGTGGAGATGCGCCTTAAGGAAAAGCTCAGCCAAATGGAAGCTGAGCGGGAAAAGATGGAGGAGTCCATCAGAGAAGCTACAGACCAGGGCCAGGAGTTGGCCACTGGAGATGAGAGGTGTAAAGCAGATACTTCCTCGAGTGCTGTGAGTTCGGATGATTCGGTGGATGTCGGAGCCGAGATCAAGGAGCTCAAGGAGTGGTTACAAGCCCATTGGACGCAAGAGAAGCTTCAGAGACGGGCAGCTGAGAGGCGAATGGCGGAACTAGAGGAAGAAGTTCTCGGGCTTAAAAGTCGCCTGATACAGTGTCACTCGGTGAACCAGGCCTCCTTGGAGAAAGAAAAGGGCAAACACGTTGCACTCGCTCCCTTTTGCCAGGATAAAATAGACCTGAGGAGAGCTAAGAGGGTGGTAACGGAAGATAAATGTGAAATGGAAGTGGTCCGGACGGAAATTCACGAAATTGTAGCTGTGAGTCAGCTCAGAAGAAGTGTAAAGGGGGAAGAAGCTGACAGTCAGTTGTCCCTGAACCCTGAGCTGATTGATCGTCTGGAAACCACTGGGGAGACCGAAACGTGTCGGTACAAGTGCCTCGTAGATGTACCCGAGGACTTGAGAGAAAAATGCACCCGTGAGTCTGTGCATGAAGCGTTTAGGAAGGCCGTGGGAGCCTGTAAGGTGTACTCGACTTCAGGAGCTAAACAGCTGGTGGTCTTGTCCACGACCGAAGTTACAGTGAAGAGGGTGGCAATCCTAAGTGACATGCACTGGCGATGTATTCGCACAAAGCGGTTTCTCCGGTTGAAGACAGAACAAGCCGTTAGACAACTGAAGCTTATGAGAAATGCTCACAGTCTGCGGGAAAATGTCATCCGGGTGCCTCATGTTCTGGTGAGAAAGCTGATTGGGAGAAATGGCCGAGCCATGCAGATGATGGTGAAGAGGTCTGGTGTGGTGAAAGTAAGCAGTCCACGTGATCGTCAGGACTGGATACCAGATGAAGACGGCATGGTGGCATTCTACGCTATAGGAACGGAAGAAAGTCTGGAATATGTGCGCATGCTGGTGGCATACCGTGTGACCTACCTGCGAGAGGTAGAACAATTGAATCTCGCTAGACAGCGAGTAGATAGACAGCATCATCTGAGCAGCAGAAGATGGCAGCCGTCTACTGAGGGTAGTGGGCGTGGGTTTAGAGGTAGTGAGACCTCCAGTAACTCAGGTTTGAGAGGCCCATACAGACGACCCGATAGAGTACGGGACAGTACGAAGTCTAACCGGACCTTAGATACCCAGGCAAGACCTGACAAGGTTACGATTGACCACTGGGAGCGAAGGGGAGACCTGACAAGGTTACGACCCAGAAATGTGACTGGACGAAGTCTGTGACAATGACAGACGGTAGGTCCCTAAGGAATGAGCGAATGTCATTGACTAATATTACGGGGCTGAACAGAGCAAGGGACAAGTACATGGTCTCTGTGTGAACTGTGGGTTGAGGTGATTGGATATATTATGTGTTCAACCCCACAAGCCTAAACTTATGTGATGATGATGATAATGATGATGATGATCATAATGATGATGATAATGATGATGATGCTAATCATAATAGTGATGATACTGATAATGGTGATGACCGTGATAAAGATGAAATTCCTTTGCAGGTGATGTTGGGAGACAAGGATGGTGGTTCTCGGGAACCGAGTGTCCCTGACCTACCTGTGTCCTGTGACAATTTTGGGAGTGAGCAGTTGCGAGACCCCACTCTTCAAACGGCACAGGAAAATATAATTGTTCTAGATGAGGTTCCCCAAGAGCCTGGCTCTGAGGAGAGATTTCCTCATGCTGCCATGAACAATAACCTGTTGTATAGGGACACTGAGGTCCGGGGAGAGGTCGTGAGACAGCTCCTGGTACCTGACCTATATAGAAGTATAGTGCTGATGCAGTGTTCGGAGTTCACTGTCTCTTTTGGATTGATGACCAGCCCTCCGGTCTGGAGAAGAGGGGGGGTATGTGAGACAGTGAGAGCGTATGTATTGAATGGGGTGTACATTTCACAGGTATTTTGCTGACTTGTATAAGGGAAATGTGTGCCTTTGTAAAACTAGTGGTGGAGAAAGGTCATTACACCATCCATTCAAGTACACGTTTGCAGCTCAAACCTGTGGCCACTCAGGTGATAATTAGGAAACCAGAAGTAGGTGTCTGGGAACACAGTCAGTGAGCACGCTCAGTCTGGACACAGGAAGGTGTCCCGGCACAAGAAGCAGTCTCCAGGAGTGGGAGCACGCTCAGTCTGGACACAGGAAGGTGTCCCGGCACAAGAAGCGTCTCCAGGAGTGTGAGCTATCTCAGTCTGGGTGCAGGAAGTACCCCGGACACAGGAGTAGTCTCAGTGAGAATCCGTGCGAATAGCGGCTGAATAGGAGTGGATCTCTCTCAAGTCTGGACATTGAAGGTGCCTTCAGACACAAGGAGGAGTATCTGTGAAACTCCATTCTGGTAACATATATCATAAGTGTTGTTTTGGGTCAGGCTGGTAGAGCCGGGACCCGGATAGACAGGGCAATCTATCTATGTGTAATTAGTGGCTAGACAAGCCTAAGTTTTCTGTTTATGCTTTATTTTTATCTGTTTGCTGTGGACTTTAATAAAACGGGTTGCGGCCAGTTTTTACCAGAACTGCTGTCTGAATGAACTGTTTTCGTGCCACTCTGTCTACCCAGACAGCGATCCTAGAGCTATATCCCCTGAAAAGCTTACAGCGCATACATCTTCGAAGGGATACTGTCTTTGAGGACTGCACAGTCTGTGCCAGACAATGGATACTGGTTTGCTTGTCCTTTGGCAGAAAAACTACCACTTTCGCTGTGTCGAAAATCATGCCCAAAAACAGGATTGACTGAGAAGGCTCCAGGGATGACTTCTCCCAGTTGATCAGCCACCCGAAATCCTCCAGGAGCTGAAGGGATAAATCGCGAGCCGTCACTGCCTCCTCCTTTGAGGATGCCACAATCAGAAGATCGTCCAGATAAGGAAGTATCATGATCCCTTGTCTCCGAAGCATTGCCATAAGAGGTGCCAGCACCTTTGTAAAAACTCGGGGTGCCGAAGCCAACCCGAAAGGGAGGGCCACAAACTGGTAATGGTCCTGACCTATGGCAAAGCGCAGAAAGCGCTGATGAGATCTTCCGATGGGAACGTGTAAATAGGCGTCGCGAATATCTATGGACACCAGAAAATTGTTCTGTGACAGGGCAGTCACCACTGAGCGAAGCGACTCCATGCGGAACTTTTGGGTGTAAACATGCCGATTTAACCTCTTGAGATCCAGAATGGGACGAAACTTTCCCTCCTTTTTGGGGACCACAAAGAGGTTGGAATAAAATCCCCTTCCCCGGTCTTCCGGAGGAACTGACACTACTACACCCTTCTGTAGTAAGGAATCGACTTCCTGCCGCAGAGCGGTCAATAAGTCGGGATCTGACGGAACGCGAGACTGACAGAATCTTTCTGGAGGGCGAGAGAGAAACTCTATGAAATAGCCTGCCGACATTATTCGTGTCACCCAGGAGTCTGAGACGCGGGAGACCCAAACCGCTTGAAACAGGAGCAGGCGCCCCCCCACTCGAGAATCCTCGAGTGAACTTCTGGCGTCAGTCCGTTTTGGCGGGCTTTTTGTCAGATTCCCGCTTGTCATTGCGCGGGTATTGTTTCCAAGAAGCGTTAGACTTTTGGGAAGACTTTTTCCCTGAAAAGGTGGGACGACCCGATCCCCAAGAGGAGTGACCGGCTCGCCCCCTGCCACGAAAAAACCGCCGGTTACCGTAGGAACCGATCCTGCCAAAAGCAGCCGTAGCTGCCCTACGCTGAGGCAACGCTGACTCCTTAGCCTTAGCCTTAGCAATCAATTCCGTGAGGTCAGAGCCAAAAAGCTGACCACCTTTGTAAGGCAAAGATAGCAAACCTTGTTTGGAGACCGCATCTCCAGTCCACTGTTTAAGCCACAACGCTCTTCTAACAGTGATTGTAGAAGCCTGAGCTCTGGATATTAGGGAAGCCATATCCAAAAGAGCGTCACAGACATATTGGTCTGATTCTTCTATTAACTTAATGATCTCATCTATTGCCTGCAAAGAAGACCCATCCTGCAGGGATATCCGCAGGCGAGCTGTCCAACCCATGGAAGCTCTAGAAGCACAATAGGAAGATAAAGCCACTCTAAAGGCCTGACCAGCAGCTTCATAGCCGGCCTTGGCCGCCATCTCTGACTTTTTGTCCAGCGCATCCTGCAAAGTAGCTTTTCCTTTGACGGGAAGCATAGTAGCTTTGTTAAGCTTGGATAAAGAAATATCCACCTCAGGGGACGGAATCCAGCTAGCAAATAGGTCTGCTGGACAAGGATACAAGGTTTCAAACAACCTTGTCCCCTGAAAACGCTTGTCTGGACAAACGCGTTCCTTTTCTACTTTCTTAGAAAACTCACTCATAGCTGGCATCGCTAAACGTGATCTTTGCGACCCATGGTACCATCTGGGAATACCTTCATCATCATTCATGTCCTCAGGTACTTGCAGTACCTCTCGTATGGCTCTGACAAAAGCATCTATACGGCCCGACAAGGAAGCAGAGTGCTCCTGAAAATCCTCTCTGCCCGAATCAGAACATTCTCCCTCAGAAACTGAAGGAGAACTCCCCCTCGCAGACAAATCTGAGTCACTTAGTGGGGAGGGCATAGCAATCCTGGGACGCTTTTTGCTATGAGAAGGTCTAGAGGATACCCACTGACCCAAAAGGTCAGAAAGCCCACTAATAGCAGTAGTGAGCATATCAAACTTGGCATCATAGCGACCTCCAATAGCGGCGCTAGAAGGTGCAGAGGATTCCATCGTGTCAGAAACGCGGGGCTGGTCCTGGAGAGGACGAGGAAGACGATCAGCCTCCTGACTCAAATCTGACATGCCGGTTATTCAGATGGTAATAGTGATGAGAAATAACCAGAGCAGTGTGGTCTCACACAGTAGCAAAACGCTGAAGGGTTAACTTCTTTAAAAGCAAAAGAATACCCCAGCAGTGAAAAACGGCGCCCCCCCCTCCGCTGCAGACAGCTCACAGACCGTTACTGAGGGATACAATGTCCCAATGATCAGAAAACTGCAGCGCTGCGCTAGAGAGCGCAAACAGCAAAAAAATGCTGCGGGAGGCTAAAGGGTTAAGCTGCTACCTAAGCGATAGCAGCGACTCACCCGGCTGGCTTGGTGTTGTCTCAAATGCCTGTGTACAGAAACGGAGGAGAGGAGACCAGGAGAGCTGTAATGGCTGCCGCAGAGAGCAGGAAGAGAAGGAGCCAGTCACTTCCTGTAATCAGAAAGCCGGGAAAGCCCGAAGCCACGCCCCCTCTCTGCTCAGTCAAAAAAGTGCGGGAGATCTTTTGCACTCCTCTCCCTGTACACTGTAACGGCGCTGCAGCGCCGAAAACACACAGCACATATTAAATAAAAAATCGCTCTCTTCTCTTTTTTTTTTTTTTTAAAAAATGCCCAATCATGAGAAAATAGTGGGAAACACCAATAACAGTCAGCGCTGTCACCGCAGACGCTGTAATCACTCGCACATATCAAAATATAATGCAGAGTACTCACCAGCCAAAAACGCCACAGGGACCCTCCACGGATATGTGACGCTGTGCCCAATGCTTCCCCATGAGAACAAGGAACGCAGTGACCCAGAACGTGGTATGCGTCCTGTCAGGGATAGCCACCTCTTCCCCCCGGGCCGGCAAGAAAATGCAATGACCACCATTTAGGGAATACATTTCTGCCAGGGGAGAGGATGGGGTCCAGCAGCGCCGGTACCCCTGATCCTCTAGATATAAAGTCCAGGACCCTGTCCGAGTAAAATAATAAACTCTTCTGAGGTGTTTTCTGAGGAGCTGCATTAGCAGCCGTCCTTCCTACTTGGACCTCAAGTCGAAACTGGAGTGTACGGCAGGAGGAGCCAGAGCCGGAGGGGCCGGACAACACCCATTTTTAGAACCTGAGGTTAGTCCTACTATCTGGCTCCGCCCTACCCAGAAGTAAAGAAGTGTCCCCCTTGCTTCCATCTGCAGCTGAAATGTCTGCTTCCTAGATTTTCATTTTGTTCTCAGTCTAAACTTTTTCCTACTTCTTGGCCCGTCTTCATTTATTTGCATGGTACTGTATCTGTCTGTCTTAACGTTTTAGATATCTTACAGCAAACCTTACTTCTTTAACCTTCCCCCAACATTAGACGTATCCATACGTCCCGGTGTCTAGTGCCAGGAACTGTGCTCACATTTAGTGAGCAGGCCAAGGGAAGAAAGCCCCTCTGCCCTCGGATCGGCGTCCCGCAACATCATTGTTGCCATACTTGTCACCAGGCACTAGCAAGATAGTTAGATCATGCACAGTGCATGGTCTAACTAACTTGCGTCTGCGGCTCACAGGCTATAAAGCATTGCGATGTTTTATAACAGCTATCAGACTTCAGAAAGTGAAAGTCCCATAGTGGGACAAAGTAAAAAGAAGTAAAAATATTTTTTTAAAAATCACAAAATAATAAATATATATTGTACCCATAAATAAATATTTTTATGGGAAAAAAACCCAACACATTTGGTATTGCCGCATTCAGATCGACATCGACCTACAAAACTGTCCCACCAGTTAACCCCTTCAGTGAACACCATGAAAAAAAAGGCAAAAATGATGCTTTATCATCATACCACCAAACAAAAAGTGGAATAAAATGTGATCAAAAAGACAAATATAAATAAAAATAGTCGCAGAAAACGTAATCTTGACCCGCAAAAAATAAGCTGCCAATACAGCTCAATCAGCGGAAAAATAAGTTATAGCTCTCAGAATAAAGTGATTCAAAAATAATTATTCTTTCTGTAAAATAGTTTTTGTGTAAAAGCACCAAACCATAAAAAAAGTATATAAATGGGGTATTGCTTCAATCGTACTGACCCGAAGAATAAAACTGCCTTATCAATTTTACCACACGCAGAACGACAAAGAAAAAAAAGCAATTCCTGAATTGCTGGTGTTTGTTCATTGTGACTCCCAAAAATTGGAATTGAAAGTGATAAAAAAATATCATGTGTCCAAAAATGGTACCAATAAAAATGTCAACTCGTCCAGCATAAAGCAAGCTGTCACTGTTAGGGTTCGAGTTCCCACTCCTGCACAGGGGGAGTCTCGAGCTGTTCCCGCTGCGATCCCCCATTTGTCTCCGGCCGCAGTGGTTCCTGTTCAGCAGAGACGTCGGTCCCAGCGTCTTGCCCGGCCCAGTACTGTGCAGAGACTTGCTGCTGCAACCAGTGTTGGAGCAGGCAGATTTGGGATCTAAGTCCTTTGTTGCTTCATCTGAGCATGCCCAGGGCAAGATCTCCCATTGGAGATCAGGGGTCACATGTTCAGACACAGCTGCCACTCCTGTTGGTCCTTCAGGAAGGTCCTGTGACTTGATGTTCTGAAGCAGCTTCCCATTGGTCCTTCCTGGAAGGTCTTTTTCTCGTGGCTGCTATAAAAGGCTGTGTGCTAGGATCATTTTCATTATGTGCTTTGCGCCAGTGTGATTATGCACGCATGTGGTTAGGGCTCTGCTGAAATAAGCCCCTAGAATACCGGCACCTCCGGTGAGGAGATTTGGGTGCACGTGGTTACATACCTCCCAACCGTCCCTGATTGAGCGGGACAGTCCCGATTCTGACCTCCCCGTCCCACTGTCCCGCTGTGAGATGAGCCGCCATGCACCCCTTCTTGCCCTCCCTGTCTCTACAGCTCAGCGGCTCACAGCTAGCATTGACGCTGCTATGCTGTTCTCTTCTGTGCCCACAGGACCTGTGATGAGGTCACAAGAGGGGAGGAGTCAGGGGTCACATGATCAGTGTCCTCGTTGTGTGCAGGACTCTGCGCTGTGATAGTTGTCATGGTGCTGGATGAGGGTAACTTTGTGTGTGTGGGGTCGGAACTCGGGTTTACAGTGTGGATGTAGTAGTGCTGTAGTGTGTACAAGTTGGATGTAGCAGAGTCGTGTGTGTACGAGGTGTATGGAGCGGAGCTGTGTGTACGAGGTGTGCGGAGCGAAGCCGTGTGTGTACGAGGTGTACGGAGCGGAGCCGTGTGTGTGCGAGGTGTACGGAGCGGAGCCGTGTGTGTACGAGGTGTACGGAGCGGAGCCGTGTGTGTACGAGGTGTACGGAGCGGAGCCGTGTGTGTACAAGGTGTACGGAGCGGAGCCGTGTGTGTATGAGGTGTACGGAGCGGAGTCGTGTGTGTACGAGGTGTACGGAGCGGAACCGTGTGTGTACCTCACAACTTTTGAAGATGGTAAAGAGGGACACGCCGCGGCAAATGTTAGGCCACGCCCGACCACACCCATTTAGCACTGGTGATCACACTGACTGGTACTGAGGGCACACTGGTACTGAGTAAAAGAAAGAACAGAGAAAAAAACAGAGAAAGGAGATAGAAAGAGGGGAAAGCAACAAAGAACAGAGAGAAAGTAGAAAGAGAAATAAACAAAGAAAGGGGAAAGAAACAACAGAGAGAAAAAAAAACAAAGAGGGGAAAGAAAGAAAGGGGAAAGAAAGAACAGAGAGAGAGAAAGAGGGGAAAGAACAGAGAGAGAAAGAAAGAACAGAGAAAGAAAGAAAGAGGGGAAAGAACAGAGAGAAAAAGAAAGAGGGGAAAGAAAGAACAGAGAGAGAAAGAAAGAACAGAGAGGGAGAGAGAAAGGGGAAATAAAGAACAGAGAAAGAAAGACAGAGGGGGAAAGAAAGAACAGAGAGAAAGAATAGAGAGAGAAAGAAAGGGGAAAGAAAGAAAGAGGGAAAGAAAGAACAGAGAGAGAGAAAGAAAAAAGAACAGAGAAAGAAAGAGGGGACAGAAAAAAGAACAGAGAGAAAAAAAGAAAGGGTAAAGAAAGAAACAACAAAGGGAGAGAGAGAAAGGAAAAGAAAGAACAGAGAGATAGAGAGAAAGAAAGATGGGAAAGAAAGAACAGAGAGAGGAAAAGAGAAAGAAAGAAAGAACAGAGAGAGAGAAAGAACAGAAAGAAAGAGGGGAAAGAAAGAACAGAGAGATAGAAACATGGGAAAGAAAGAAGAGAGAGAAAGGGGAAAGAAAGAGGGGAAAGAAAGAAACAGAGAGAGAGAGAAAGAGGGGAAAGAGAGA
Source organism: Oophaga sylvatica (assembly GCA_033576555.1). Classification (NCBI taxonomy): domain Eukaryota; kingdom Metazoa; phylum Chordata; class Amphibia; order Anura; family Dendrobatidae; genus Oophaga; species Oophaga sylvatica. The sequence goes on along the minus strand of JARQOD010000001.1, from coordinate 782,275,092 downwards.
AAGAAAAAAAGAACAGAGAAAGAAAGAAATAGGGGAAAAATCAGAGAGAGAAAGAAAGATGAGAAAGAAAGAACAGAGAAAGAAAGAAGAGAAAGAAAGAACAGAGAAAGAAAGAACAGAGAGAAAGAAAGAACAGAGAGAAAGAAAGAACAGAGAGATAGAAAGAAAGATGGGAAAGAAAGAAAGAGGGCAAATTAAGAAAGATGGGAAAGAAAGAAAGAACAGAGAGAAAGAGGGGAAAGAGAGAAAAAAAGAACAGAGAAAAAGAAAGAAAGAAAGAGGGGAAAGAACAGAGAGAGAAAAAAAAAAGAGGGGAAATAAAGAACAGAGACATAGAGAAAAAGAAAGAAACAGAGAGAGAAAGAAAGAGAAAGGAAAGAAAGAACAGAGATAGGAAGAAAGAGGGGAAAGAAAGAACAGAGAGAAAGAACAGAGAGAAAGAAAGATGGGAAAGAAAGATAAGAAAGAAAGAACAGAGAGAGAGAAAGAAACAGAGAGAGAAAGAAATAAAGATTCTATAAAGATACTATAGCAGCCCAGCTCCCATTGTAGTGCCCACCTGAGCCTCCCGGTGCAGGACATATCATGATCCGCTCACATGGCCGACATCCCCGATTCCAAGGCAAGGATACGGTGATGGATCTGAAGTATTCCCTGAAGTGCCTCCATGGTTCCGTCACAATCTCCTCCCGAAATTACCTCATTTCCGGTCATCTTCCAGCACGTCACTTCTGGTGGAACATCACGTGCGAGTTTTAAAGTGCTCTTCGGGGTTACGGCATGTACTCCTGTGTCCACGGGAAAAGCTCCCGGCCGGGACAGCGGGGCAGACTCTCAAAATCGGGAGTGTCCCGCTGAATTCAGGATGGTTGGGAGGTATGAATGTTCCCCACCATACACCTTGTACACGCACGGCTCTGCACACCTCATACACACACGGTTCCGCTTTGTATGCCTCGTACACACACGGCTCCGCTCTGTCCACCTCGCACACACAAGGCTCCACTGAGTATACACAAGGCTCCACTCCGTACACCTTGTAAACACGCAGCCACGCTTTGTACACCTTGTACACACACGACTCCACTCCGTAAACCTTGTACACATGCGGCTTTGTATGCACACCTCGTATACACGCGGTTCTGCTCCGAACACATCGTACACACGCGGCTCCGCTACATACACACAAGGCTCCACTCCATACACACACGGCTCTGCTCCGCTCTGTACAAGCACGGAGCCCTGTGTGTACGGAGCTGAGCAGCTCAGCTCCGTACACTTCCACACACAACGGCTCCGTTTCTTACACACACAGCACTGCTACATCCACCTCGTACAAACTGCTGCGCTCCATAAACCTCGTACACGCGTGGCTCGGCTCTGTGCACCTCGTACAGACACACGGCTCCGCTCCATCCAACTCGTACAGACACTGTTCTGCTACATCCAACTCGTACACACAAGGCTCCGCTCCGTACACCTCGTACACACTACAGCACTGCTACATCCACCTCGTGCACGCGCGGCTCCGCTCCGTGCACCTCGTGCACGCGCGGCTCCGCTCCGTGCACCTCGTGCACGCGTGGCTCGGCTCCGTGCACGAGCGGCTCCGCTCCGTGCACCTCGTGCACGCGCGGCTCCGCTCCGTGCACCTCGTGCACGCGCGGCTCCGCTCCGTACACCTCGTACACACACGGCTCCGCTCCGTACACCTCGTACACACACGGCTCGGCTCCGTACACCTCGTACACACACGGCTCCGCTCCGTACACTTCGTACACACACGGCTCCGCTCCGTACACCTCATACACACGGCTCTGCTACATCCAAGCAGGAGGTATGCGTGTGTGTACGAGGTGGATGTAGCAGTGATGTAGTGTGTACGGAGCAGAGCCGTGTGTGTACGAGATGGATGGAGCAGAGCCGTTTGTGTACGAGTTGGATGGAGCGGAGCTGCGCGTGTACGAGGTGCACGGAGCTAAGCCGCACATGTACGAGGTACACGGAGCGGAGCCACGCGTGTACGAGGTGCACTGAGCGGAGCCACCCGTGTACGAGGAGGATGTAGCAGTGCTGTAGTGTGTACGGAGTGGAGCCTTGTGTGTACGAGTTGGATGTAGCAGAACCGTGTCTGTACGAGTTGGATGGAGCGGAGCCGTGTGTCTGTACGAGGTGCACGGAGCCGAGCGTGGATGAGGCTTACGGAGCGGCGCGTGTACGAGGTTTATGGAACGTAGCCGCGAGGTGGACGGAGCGGAGCCATGTGTGTATGAGGCATACACACACGGTTCCGCTTTGTATGAGGTGTGCAGAGCCATGCGTGTACAAGGTGTATGGTGGGGAGCATTCATACCTCCCAACCGTCCTGAATTCAGCGGGACACTCCCGATTTTGAGAGTCTGCCCCGCTGTCCCGGCTGGGAGCTTTTCCCGTGGACACCGGAGTACATGCCGGAGCCCCGAAGAGCACTTTAAAACTCGCATGTTATGTTCCACCAGAAGTGACGTGCTGGAAGATGACCGGAAATGAGGTAATTTCGGGAGGAGATTGTGACGGAACCATGGAGGCACTTCAGGGAATGCTTCAGATCCATCACCGTGTCCTTGCCTTGGAATCGGGGATGTCGGCCATGTGAGCGGATCATGATATGTCCTGCATCGGGAGGCTCAGGTGGGCACTACAATGGGAGCCGGGCTGCTATAGTATCTTTATAGAATCTTTATTTCTCTGTTTCTTTCTCTCTCTCTGTTCTTTCTTTCCCATCTTTCTTTCTCTCTGTTCTTTTTCTTTCTTTCTCTCTGTTCTTTCTTTCCCTTCTTTCTTCCTATCTCTGTTCTTTCTTTCCTTTCTCTTTCTTTCTCTCTCTCTGTTTTTCTTTTTCTCTGTCTCTGTTCTTTATTTCCCCTCTTTCTTTTTCTCTCTCTGTTCTTTCCCCTTTCTTTTTTTCTTCCTTTTTTCTTTCTCTTTCCCCTCTTTCTTTCTTTCTTTCTTTCTCTCTCTCTGTTCTTTCTTTCTTTCCCCTCTTTCTTTTTCTTTCCCATCTTTCTTTTTCTCTGTTCTTTTTCTTTCTTTCTGTGTTCTTTCTTTCCCCTTTCTTTCTATCTCTCTGTTCTTTCTTTTCCCTTTCTTTGTCTTTTTCTTTCTTTCTTTCTCTCTCTTCTTTTTCCCCTCTTTCTTTCTCTTTCTCTCTGTTCTTTCTTTCCCCTCTTTCTTTCTCTGTTCTTTCTTTCTCTTTCCCATCTTTCTTTCTCTTTCTTTCGTTCTTTCTTTCTTTCTTTCTCTCTGTTCTTTCTTTCTCTCTCTGTTCTTTCTCTCTCTGTTCTTTCTCTTTCTTTCCCCTCTTTCTTTCTGTTCTTTCTCTCTCTCTCTTTGTTCTTTCTTTCTTTCTCTCTCTCTCCTTTCTTTCCCATCTTTCTTTCTCTCTATCTCTCTGTTCTTTCATTCCCCTCTTTCTTTCTCTCTGTTCTTTCCCTTCTTTCTTTCTCTCTGTTCTTTTTTTCTTTCTCTCTCTGTTCTTTCTTTCCCCTCTTTCTTTCTCTCTATTCTTTCTTTCTTTCTCTGTTCTTTATTTCCCCTCTTTCTTTCTCTCTCCCTCTCTGTTCTTTCTTTCTCTCTCTGTTCTTTCTTTCCCCTCTTTCTTTTTCTCTCTCTCTCTGTTCTTTCCCCTCTTTCTTTCTCTGTTCTTTTTTTCTCTCTCTCTGTTCTTTCTTTCTTTCCCCTCTTTCTTTCTCTCTCTCTGTTCTTTCTTTCCCCTTTCTTTCTTTCTTTCTTTCTTTCTTTCTTTCTTTCTTTCTTTCTTTCTTTTCCCTCTTTGTTTTTTTTCTCTCTGTTCTTTCTTTCCCCTTTCTTTGTTTATTTCTTTCTCTCTCTACTTTCTCTCTGTTCTTTGTTGCTTTCCCCTCTTTCTTTCTCTATCTCCTTTCTCTGTTTTTTTTCTCTCTGTTCTTTCTTTTACTCAGTACCAGTGTGCCCTCAGTACCAGTCAGTGTGATCACCAGTGCTAAATGGGTGTGGTCGGGCGTGGACATGGGTGTGACTAGTTGTGAAATGGGTGTGGTCAGGGCGTGGCCTAAAATTTGCCGCGGCGTGTCCCTCTTTCCCATCTTCAAAAGTTGGGAGGTATGTGGTTAGGGCTTGGCTGAAATAAGCCCCTAGAATACCGGCTTCTCCAGTGAGGAGATTGCTTGATTGCGTTGCTGTCTGCATGATCACGGACTGCTATCCGCACAGCAGTTATCTGTGTATCCCTGTGGGGTTAACAGGACACAGTACCTATCTCTGCGTCTTTACCTCAGCGACTCTGTGGTGTAACAGAGTTCACTTATATCGCCATATAGCGCTGCGGCATTCCCGCTAGCGGCTCTGTGGATTAACAGAGTTCGCACTATCTGCCACAGCGCACTACGGTATTTATTTTAGCGACTCTGCGGGATAACAGAGTTCGCTACTTATGCCATCTTACTAGCAGCAGGCTCTGCCTGCACGGTGGACCCCGGGCTGCGAACGCACCTCTCTACATTATTAGGTGCGTTCCGCAGACCCTAACAGTCACATGACTGTCAGCAGATATTTGAAGAAATTATAGCTCTAAAATATGGCAATGCAAAAACTAGTAGTTTTTGCAATAAAAAGCATCTTTTAGTGTCTGACAGCAGCCAAAACTCGATATAAATCTGGTATCTCTGTAATTTCCATCTAGAAAAAGCAAACCAGCTCACCAACAGCCACCACAGGTGCACGGAACAACGTCTGATGAAACATCCACGAATATCCAACAAAGAAGAAAATGTTCCAGCTCCTTAAAAACTTGAAAAATTTATTGATCCATTAAAACAAAATTGTTACAGGTGGTGAATGCTCCATGAGAGAATGCTACATACAGCGACGCGTTTCGATCAAGAGATCTTCATCAAGGCTGCTTCACCTAGTATGATTTATGCTAATAGTAGAAATGATTCGTGGTTGAGATTTAAAGTTTTTTTTTAAATGTGGCATGAATAATTGCAAGACATGCAAGCATGCATTGGTTACAAAAATTTTTTTTATAACAATCAATCTGTCAGTTATGACATTAAACAATATATAAATTGTAACTCAACACGTGGTGTACAAAATTAATTGCATTTCTTGTGGTCTGTCATATGTGGGATGCACCACAAGAAAATTGAAAATTAGAATATCTGAGCATTTATCCGACATTAGGAATGTAACTAATCATGTGAATGGAAATGTGTCAGCGGCGGCCAAACATTTCATTACTCATCATGATTGTAGCACTGCGTTTTTTCAGGTTTGTGCCATTGAGAATGTGAATAGATTTTCCCGTGGGGTAGACGCCAGTAGACGTCTCCTTACCAGAGAGGCTTTCTGGATCTTAAATCTTAATATCCTAATGGGTTAAATAAAAAGAATGAATTGATGTACCATTACAATTATTAACTTGTTATTATGTACGTTTCATTGCATTAATTTTTGTGTTTTTTTTCTTTCAATGTTGGTTTTTAATGTGTACCTGCCAGGTCCTTTGAATAATCATGTGATCGCTATTCTAGGTGGCATTGGCTAGTACGTACTATATAGATTTATCAATTGTTCATATGTGTAGCAGCCTTGATGAAGATCTCTTGATCGAAACACGTCACTGTATGAGGCATTCTCTCATGGAGCATTCACCACCTATGACAATTTTATTTTAATGGATCAATACATTTTTCAAGTTTTTAAGGAGCTGGAACATTTTCTTCTTTGTTGGATCTCTGTAATTGCACCAACCCGAAAAATAAAGTCGCCTAATAACTTTGACCACACGAGGAATGGCGTGATAAAAAAAATAAATCCAAATCTTCACCTGCTGTTTTGTTCATTCTGCCTCCCAAAGATTGCAGTAAGGCTTGGCGCACTCCTGCCCTCAGCGCTTACACCGCGGTTTCCATGTAAATCAATAAAATGCATAATGGAACCCCCGTTGTAAAATTCCCTATAATGAGTCAGATGAAGGCACTGTGGACACCTTAGGACCTGTGATCCGGCAGTGTCTGTCTTTTTAGGATTGCATAAAAGTGCCGTCGGCCACAGTTTTGTGCACTTCTGAAAAGGACGCCGCAGAACAGAGGCCAGACGAAGTCCAGAGTAACTCTGCTGCCTCATTATAGTGGATGGATCCCTCAGGGGTTTCATCAGAATCACGTCACTCTGAGATTTAGATGGAAACCCCAAAGTAAGTGCTCAACTTAGAGCACTGGATAAATGTGATCCCAAACGTTATGTAAAATGTTCCCAATAAAAGTTTCAAATCAATCCACAAAAAAGCAAGTCCCCGCTCAGGTCTGTCACCTGTCAGTGGCAGAATAGGGGGCTTTCACGTTACTGGTGGTACAAAGGCTCTGGAAAAGAAAAATGGCTCTTCGCGCCCTAAAAGAAATCCAGCGAAATCTGCATTCCCAGATCCAACTGCCCCTCTCCCTTTTAAGCCCCACAGTTTGACTAAACCACATTTCGCATCCACATGTTACATTTCAATAGCAATGAGAACCCTCCTAATTTACGGGTGCATGTCTCCAGAAGCTTGAGCTGGGCACTGCAACGAAAGTTTGCAATTTTCACTCAGCAGTATCCACTACTGCTTGTTTCTGGAAAACATCTATGGAGTAAATATCATCACTACATTCCCAAAGGGGTATAATTTCTAAAATGGGGTCACTTAAAGGGGAATTCTGCTCTTCTAGCACTTTGGGGCTCTGTATATGGAGTCTGCAAACTATTCTAGGAAAAGATGCGCTCTGGAAGGCAAAAAGCGCTCCGTCCCTCCAGAGTCTCGCCGTGTGGCTAAGCAGTACGTTACAGCCACGTACGGGGTATTTCTGCATTCAGCAGAAATTGTGGTACAAATTTTGGTGCCATTTTTACCCATTTGCCAGTGTGAAAATGTAAAATCTGGTCTGAAACAAAATTTTGGTGGTGAAAATGTATTTTTTTTCACAGCCCAATGATGTAAAATTCTGTGACCAAATGCACCCCTAGACTAATTCATTAGGAGGTTTAGTTTGTAAAATGGGGTCTGTTCTGCTATTCTGGCACCTTAGTTTACAAAATGGAGTCACTTGTGTGGGGTTTCCACTGTTTAGGCACATCAGGGGCTCTCCAAACGTGACATGGCATCCGCAAATTATTTCTGAAAATTTTGCATTCAAAGAGTCAAATGGCGGTCCTTCCCTTCCGAGCCCTGGCATGCGCTCAGACTGGTTTCCCCCCACATATGGAGTATCTGCATGCTCAGGAGAAATTGCAGAACAGATTTTGTGGTCCAATTTTTTATTTTACCCTTGTGAAAATAAAGAAATTTGGCTCTAAAGTAACATTTTTGTGAAAAAAAAGCTAAATGTTGATTTTTTTTCCTTCCACATTCCAAAGATGTATGTGAAGCACCTGAAGGGTTAATTAACTTCTTGAACTTGGTTTTGAGCACCTTGAAGGATGGCATGTTTAGACTGGTGTTACTTTTGGATATTTTCTGTCATATAGACCCCTCCAAGTCACTTCAAATATGATGTGGTCCCTAAAAAAAAATAATTTTGGAAATGTTGAAAAAAATGAGAAATCACTGGTCAACTTTTAACCCTAATTCATAACAAAAAGAAAAGTTATGTTTCAAAAATTGTGTTGATATGAGGTAGACATGTGGAAAATGCTATTTATTAACTATTTTGTGTGACATAATTTTTATGCCCTTAAATCAGAGTTAGGTTTGAAAATTGCTAAATTTTCACCAAATTTCAGTCTTTTTCATAAATGCAAGTCATATCGAAGAAATTTTATTACCTTCATGAAGTACAATACTCAGAATCAGTGGTATCCGTTGAAGCTTTCCAGAGCTATTACCACATAAAGTGACACTGGTCAGCATTGTAGCATATGGCCTGGGCATGAAGGTGAAAACATGCTTGGGGGCTGAATGGGTTAATAACAATAAACATATTGGGCATATTCAATATTACTTTTGCAATAGAATTCATAATTCCTGCAATGGTGGCACCACTGTTTTAGCGCAAGCTTACAATATATAAGGCGATGGGGGGGGGACACTATGTAGAACGTGCTTGTGATGCATTGTCCAGTGTTATGTTTTGGTAGCTGAGGAGGCAGGATCAAAAAACCGCATAGGCAGCCAATCACCAGAGAGGTTGGAAACTAATAAGTTGCAGACCCCTAAACTAACCGCACAACTAGAAGCAGCCGTGGAACGTTCCTACGGTGCCCTAGATGCCTCGTCACAGCCGGAGAGATAGCTATCCCTGAAGATGGAAAGAGGAAAACTAACTGCCCCGGAGTAGAGCCCCAAAAGAATAGTAAGCCCCCAAACATATAATGGCGGTTAGACAAGATAAAAACACAAACACAGACAGAAAATAGATTGAGCAAATGCTGGGGCCCAAAACTGTCTAGATAGGACAGCACAGGAGAGAATACTGTCTGCAACCCAGAAAAACCCTAGGAAAAACTCCCACGCTTCTGAATCCAAAAATACTGAGACCACACGGTCTCGACCACCTATATCAGATCTCTGGTGTGGACACGTAGCTACCCAGCAGTAAAATATCACAAGAACTGAGCAAATGAACAAATACAAAAAGAGAACGGAGACCAGCCCAAGCCCCCCAAAGGGGACCCGGCTGAACTCAAAAAGCAATGCAGCAAAAACAAGGAAATTCAAACCACTGTAAAAAAAAACTGAAAGTGACTTATCTGAATGCAAGCAGGAGACAGCAGAAAAGCAAGCTGAATTGCAACCTAGACCAGGAAGAACAATTGATCATCGGCAAGGACCATGCGGAGGTCAGCTCACTTATATCAGGACAAGTCCGTACCACCTGATAACCAATCATCAGTTGCAGGTGGTGGATTTTTGCTGTTCAACATAGGTTCTATACCCTCAGCAACCACCAGAGGGAGCTTCAGCTCCGAAGTCGTCTCCAACACGTTCACAACAGTCCAGGCTTCATTATAATAAATAGAGATTGTGATACAAAGCTGCATGATCCTGTCATCAGCCAGTGTACTAGTACAGTTACCATGTCCTATTTGGTGAACGGAGGATATGGAGACAGAGGAATACGTGGGACCAGATTCTGAAGAAATATTAGATGGGGAAACGGGAGAGTTAGATCAGAGAAGTGAGGTGATAAGCCAGTCTGTAAAGATATGTTTTGACAGCACACTTAAAAAATCATTTTGACAGGTCTAAGATCAAGCTCTAAAAGTTACAACAACACGGAGGCCAGTTCCATGCACTCCAGTGTTGAACTTGGGTGTCTAGAGCCCACCAGTAAAGTTAATTATGGGATCCCACCCCACATCTAATTGCAGAGACCCTGACCCCTGTTAGTATACTTGGTACACTTCAGAGAGAGAGAGAACCCTTCAGTGGCATGTTGGCTAAGTTATCATGTGGCCACATAATGTGTCCATGCATTTATGACATATATTGTAAAGATAGTTTAGACCTAGTAACGTTTTTCTTTTTTTAAAAAAAAAACCCTCAAAACAGTTTTTTAACTTATTGGTAATGGCTGTCCGTTTTTGCTGATAAATTATTTTTTTATCTGCACTACTATGTGGTCCCTCACAAATTGTTTAAAAGATATGTCGGTTTGTGGTAAAATTGCATGTGTGAGATGTTTAATGTTTAATTGCAGCCACACTAGTCCATGCTTTGAACTTTAGGAGGTTTAGTGTGGAATGCAATCTGTAGGGAAAACTCCTAGCATATCCATATGGTGTGGAGCTATCACTGCATACTGCGGTTGTTTTCTAATATTCTGTTTAAAGCTTGCCTTGGGAATGATTCTTCCAAACTGGTAACATGCACACAGCTCCCCTATGTACAGAGAGAGCGGCATCTGGTTGCACATTGATCGCAATAAACTGTCCCCCTCTATTAATAAAGAAAAAAATACAGTCTCCCCTCCCTCAAAGAGCACATTTCCAAGAAGTACCGTGTGTGTGGGCCCCTTCTGGATGCCTTCAGAGCCAAGAATAATAAAGTCTTTATATTTATTATACTCTCCTCAATATTGAAATTACAACACTAAGGAAAAAAAGTCATTGAATTATGGAAATCGCAGGATAAATAGACATTAATGATATGCAAGTAATGAAAAATAGAAACAACGTTTTAAAGGGAATCTGTCACCCTAAATTGGCGGGATATTTAAATGATGGCAGTCAGGTCAGATGGGCGGTGTTTTGGGTACTTGCCTTAACATGTTGTTCGCCGCTGTCTCCATTATTTCTGGGAATTGTAGTCGTTGCCCTCCATATAACACGCCTGCTCATTGCAATCTTGAATTGCGCACGCGCAGTATGCTTTGCCCGCAGATTGCAATGCGCAGGCGCGTTATATGGAGGGCAACGACTACAATTCCCAGAAATAATGGAGACAGCAGCGAACAACATGTTAAGGCAAGTACCCAAAACACCGCCAATCTGACCTGACTGCCATCATTTAAATATCCCGCCAGTTTAGGGTGACAGATTCCCTTTAAAAACCTCTTGATTTATTCTGTATCAAGTATAAGCGCCTTGTGCAGAAATACACGCATTTACATGTCTTGGAATGGTATCATTGAGGTTATTATTGGTTGCCTGATGAATGTTCAGTCACGCTGAATGCTGTTTGGCAAGAAAAAAATTAAGATTTGTTGCTGACACCCCTTTGCAATCGCTGACCAATTATGTCTCTTATCAAGCAAATTTGGCACAAGTCCAATGTTTCTGCAGGCCATAGTAGTACGTTTAGGCAACACATGTTACTTGCAGTACCTCGAGCAAAATGCAGCCTTGCATTGTCATGTTAAAAAAAATCTGCTCCTGGGATAATTTTACGTTCCTTCATAAAAGCCTTTTCATTGAATTGCCCACATGATCTCCAGACCAATTTCCAGCTATCACTGCATTCAAGACAAAAACAGGACTGCTCACTGAAGGGGATAGACCTCCGCTGTCATCATGCTCTGCACCATGATAGCCTTGAAGAGTGGTGATGTGATGTCAGCTGAAGACCTTGAGCTGTACATCTGGCTCATAGCTTAACGATGTGCAAAGAAAACACCATAAAAGGCCCAAATTGCCGTTTTTTCCCACCTCCTACAAAAATGCAATAAAAATTAGTGTGTATCTCAAAATGGTACCATTAAAATCTCCAGATTTGTGAGCAAAGAATAAGCCCTCATACAGCTTTATCAATGGAAAAATAAACAAATCCATTTATTTATTCATTTATTTTTGCCAAGTTCAGAATTTTTATTAAGCTAAAATAAAAAAAGTATAAAAAATATATAAAGGTTTGATGTCTCAATAATTGTGCTAACCTGCAGAACCATGGTGTTTTTTTCCCACACGATTAACTCCATGAAATCGAGATGCAAATAAACATTTTTGGAATTTTTTTTTTCACCATTCCATCTCTCTTTTCTTCACTGCTCCAGAACTAGAACCCGTCTCACAAAAAAACAACAAGCCCTCATGGCTATGTTCACAGAAAAAAAAAAAAATTATGGCTGCTTGAGGGAAAAAATGAAAACTCAAAACCAAAAATTGGCTGTGCTTTGAGTTCATTGTGTGAACAACGCGATTCAAATATTTTTCTTTGTGGTACTTAAGGGGTTAAAAGTATCTGTACAGAGTGTGTCTTCCTCCCAATCTGACATCAAGCATAGAGAAATGCTTCTGTACACTGGATTTTTCAATTGCAGTCAGTGCAAGGCAGGTATTGTGCAATTGTCTCATTCTAATTAATAAGCCATATGTATTATATCTGTTTAGTTACGGAAGCTGTACAGCATCATTTGCCTGTGCCTAGACCGAAAGTGTTTGTGTTTATATGTAAAACAATGTGTACATGTACACAGAAAAAATATATATATACACTGCTCAAAAAATAAAGGGAACACTTAAACAATACAATGTAACGCCAACACTGATTGTGAATCAATTTCTCCTGCTATTGTGCAAATGGAACGGACAACAGGTAGACATTATAGGCAATTAGCAAGACAACACCTATAAAGGAGTGGGGTTCTTCAGGTGGGGACCACAGACCATTTATGTGTTATCATTTTTGGCTGCTGTTTTGGCCACTTTTGCATTTTGTCATTGCTGTCACCCCTAGAGGTACAGTAGCATGAGGCAGTGTTTACACAGAAGTTGCTCAGGTAGTGCAGCTCATCCAGAAAGGCACATCAATGTGAGCTTTGGCAACAAGGGTCTGTCAGCACAGTGTCCACAGCATAGAGCATATAAAAGGAGACAGGCCAGTACACCAGGAGACGTGGAGGGGGCCGTAGGAGGGCGACAACCCAGAAGCAGGACTAGTACCTCCTCCTTTGTGCAAGGAGGAGCAGTTCCAAAGCCCTGCAAAATGACCTCCAGCAGGCCACGAGCATCTATGTGTCTATGTGTCTGCTCAAACTGTCAGAAACGGACTCCATGAGGGTGCTATGAGGACCCAACGTCCACAAGTGGGTGTTGTGTTTACAGCCCAACACTGTATAGGGCGATTGGCATTTGCCAGATAGCACAAAGATTGGCAGATTCTACATTGGCGCCCTGTGCTCTTTACGGATGAAAACATGTTCACACTGAGCACATGTGACAGAGTTTGGAGACGCAGTGGAGAATGTTCTGCTGCATGCAACATCCTCCAGCCTGATTGGTTTGGCATTGGGTCAGTAATGGTGTAGAAAGGCATTTCTTTGGAGGGCTGCACAACCCTTCATGTGCTAGCCAGAGGTACCCTGACTTTCATTAGGTACTGGGATGAGATCCTCCGACCCATTGTGAGACCATATGCAGGTGCAGTGGGCCCTGGGTTCCTTCTGATGAATAACAATGCTCATGTGGCTGAAGTGAGTCAGCAGTTTCTGCATGGTGAAGGCATTGATGCTATGGACTGGCTTGCCCATTCCCCAGACCTGAATCCAATCAATCATATCTGGGACATCATGTCTCGTTTCATCCACCAACACCAAGTTGCACCACAGACTGTCCAGGAGTTGACTGATGCTTTAATCCAGGTCTGGAAGGAGATGCCTCATGAGAACATCCACCGCCTCATCAGGAGCATGCCCAGGCGTTGTAGACAGCTTATACAGGCACGTGGAGGCCACACACACACTACTGAGCATCATTTCTTTGTCTTGAGGCATTTCCACTGATGTTGGATCAGCCTGTAATTTGATTTTCCACTTTGATTTTGAGTATCATTCCAAATCCTGACCTCCATGGGATATTAACTTTGATTTATATTGGTCATTTTTATGTTCTATTGTTCTCAATGCATTCCACTATGTAATGAATAAAGATTTGCAACTGGAATGTTTCATTCAGTGATTTCTAGGATGTAGCATTTTAGTGTTTTCTTTATTTGTTTGAGCAGTATATATCTCTATTAAATATAAGTATATATATACATATATAGAGGATTATTTGCTTTTTAAACAATGTGTACAGTTTTTTTTACAATGCTATTTTAACATGAGTTTTTGCATAGAACTGCTCTATGTAAAACCTCATGTTAAAATCGCATGGCATACGGATTGCATACGCATGTCATACGGGTGTCCCGTGGAAAAATCACACTGAAATCGCATTACACTCGCATAGCACTCGTCTGTTTTTTCGGTCCTGAAATCGGACCGTTGTTTTTCTCTCAAATGGGTATGAGCCCTAATCAAAATTACGGCGCCGACGTAACACTGTGTGTAGGTTACTTTGCACAATCCTGTTGACAGGTTCCTTTAAGCTCATGATAAGTACTGCTGTGACTGCCTGCTGAGGAAAAAGAGAGGAGGGGACCAGCTGTGGTCAGTAGTGAAAAAGGGAAGACACTTCTGTGACTACTGGGGAAATCTAGTTTATTTGGTAATACAGAAAACACAACTGATGTGAAAATCCAAAATTATACATCACTGGTTGTTGCATGCTTACTGCACTTTTATTTTCTATAAAAATTCAACTGCTTGTCAATCGGGTTGTATCATGATCAAACTGACCTACCGGGGAAGGGTGGGGGACTGGTCGATCATCCGGTGGGCCACTGAGCTAGGTGTTCATGAACAGCACTCGGCACAGTGCAGTTGTTATACTATACATTGACTGCTAGCTGCCAGTGTTAAGGTACTGCCACACTACACAATCCCGCTAGCGATCTCGTTAGCGTCGCATACTAATGAGATCGCTAGCGGGATTGTTTCTATATCGCTAGTAGCTACCTAACTTAGCGATGTCGTTAAGGACGCTGTCGCGGTTAGCGATCTCCTTAACGACTTTAGCGGTACAAAAGTACCGCTAAATCGCTAAGAAAAGGTGCTACACTTAGCGATTATACTTACCCAGCGGGAGCGCCGGCGATAAAATAGGGTCCGGAACGATTCCAGCGACGACGAGATCACAGCAGGAAGCTCGTCGCTGGCAGCTGCCGCACACAACAACATCGCTAACGGGATCGCTAAATAGTGACGTTTTTTAGCGATCCCGTTAGCGATGTTGTTTAGTGTGGCATACCCTTTAGAAAGCAAAACTGGACAATTGCCTAGGGCATCCCACATCCTGAAATTGGCCCCATGCCAGTGCCATATACACAGTAGAGGTTTACCAGGGACCTACCACAGGTCCTTGATGGTCAAAGGTATAGCGCACTAGGGGCTGTGGACAAGTGCTGCAGCTTATTACTGCTAGAAAAGTTTCCTATGTCTACTAGATCAGCTGCAGTGTTTGGTGCTTCCTTTATAAATCCCTTTGGTATCCCTTAAACTTCTGAACTCCCAGTTTCATGTATTGCCAAAACCTTGGCCAGGACAGAAAGGGTTGGGGAGGATGTATGCAGCCGGGGAAAGGCTCCTACCAAGTGCATCTAGCTGCAGAGTTTTCACTGTAGATTTTTACTGAACTCCGCTATTCAGCAGAAAATGTTCGTATATTTCTATGTTTTGTGTATATACTGTATGTGTATATGCCTTGTAAGACGGCGGTGTTCACACCGTGCAGTAACTGAGGCAGTGACCCAAGCAAGTCCAAAGTAAACAGCTTTTATTCAGCAACTCACGGGTAAAACAGGAAAAGTCCTCCGGTACGCAGCCGGGTTAACATCAGTCCATAAACACTGGTTGCCGGGGACAACGGCCACGCCGGGCCGAACAGAGCCTGACTGGTGCAGAGCCGTCCCAGGCCTGGGTTCAGCTACACACAGTCCTGTGGAGCTTTCCTGCTATGCTCCTTGCAGGATCCCAACATAGAACACGACTAATCTTTAGTGCAGGAGTTTTAAAGACCTGTGGCAAAAGCCACTGGAAAACCCGGGTTGGAGGGAGGAGGCCGCCCCACTGCCTCCTGTTACATCCTCCAAGAAATGAAGGCCCTGCCGGATTTTATTTAATCTGCCTTAGCCAGGTAGTCTGACTAGGTCAGTGCTCACCTTCATTCCTGCATTGCAGCCGCAGCTGTGTGTGTGACTGCAATGCACTCCAATGGCTTTAATAGGTCTCTGTACACATTCTGGGAGAAATATAACGTCCCTCGTAAACGATCCCGGTCACTGCCTCACATATCCCCCCCCCCTCTGTTCAAACTTGTGGGGTTGAACATTTGCCACCATACAGGGTGCCCGGGACAGGGCATCCGCGTTTGCTTGCAACTTCCCAGGGCGATGTTCTACAGAGAAACTGAAATTTTGCAGTGACAGGAACCACCTGGTGACTCGCGCATTCCTCTTTTGCACTCCTCATCCATACCAAGGGTGAGTGGTCCGTCACCAAGCGGAACTGACGCCCGAGTAAATAATAACGTAGTGATTCCAAGGCCCACTTAATAGCCAAACACTCCTTTTCTACTACGCTATAGTTTTTCTCCGCCGGGACCAGTTTTCTACTCAAGTAGGTGACCGGGTGCTCTTCACCATTCACTTTTTGTGACAACACCGCCCCTAGTCCTACCTCCGAGGCATCTGTCTGTACAATGAAGGTTTCATTGAAGTTGGGGCTGATGAGGACCGGCTGTCCACACAGGGCCAACTTCATGGACTGGAAGGCTTCTTCTGCCTGAGGGCTCCACCGAACCATTACCGTTTTCTTTCCTTTCAAGAGATCGGTTAGGGCCGCCGTTCGCCCGGCAAAATTAGGTATAAACCGGCGGTAATACCCAAGGATGCCAAGGAACGCCCTCACCTGTTTTGTACTCGATGGTTTAGGCCAGTTTTTTTATGGCCTCAATTTTACTGATTTGGGGCTTGATAGCTCCTCGGCCTATCACATACCCCAAATATCGAGCTTCCTCCAGCCCTATCGCACATTTTTTTGGGTTTGCCGTTAACCCCGCGGCTCTGAGAGAATCCAGCACCGCTTGTACATGTGTTAGATGCGTTTGCCAGTCGGTGCTAAATATGATGATATCATCTAGATACGCGGACGCGTATTCCTGATGAGGCTTGAGCACTATGTCCATCAATCTCTGAAATGTAACCGGGGCCCCCATGTAACCCAAAAGGTAAGACCACATAGTGAAATAGACCCTCCGGAGTTACGAAGGCGGTCTTCTCCTTCGCCGAATCTGTGAGAGGTACCTGCCAATAACCCTTGGTGAGATCGAGCGTGGTAAAGTACTGGGCTTGCCCCAGTCTCTCAATCAGCTCGTCCACCCGGGGCATTGGATAAAGGTCGAACTTTGACACTTCATTCAACTTTCGGAAATCATTACAGAAGCGTAATGATCCGTCTGGCTTTGGAATCAGTACAATGGGGCTAGCCCACTCACTCCGTGATTCCTCTATGACGCCTAACTGAAGCATTTGTTTTACCTCAGCCGAAATGGCTTGCCTCTGGGCTTCGGGCACCCGGTACGGTCTTATTCGCACC
Organism: Oophaga sylvatica; assembly: GCA_033576555.1. Taxonomy (NCBI): domain Eukaryota; kingdom Metazoa; phylum Chordata; class Amphibia; order Anura; family Dendrobatidae; genus Oophaga; species Oophaga sylvatica. The sequence goes on along the minus strand of JARQOD010000001.1, from coordinate 782,258,188 downwards.
CTTACCCCAGGTTCGGTGACAATGTCATGTTGGATAACCGTAGTCCTACCTGGTAGCTCTAAGAACACATCGGTATTGTTTTGTACCAGGGAGCGAGCCTCCCGTCGCTGCTGTTTAGTGAGGGCATCACTTATCCTGACCTCCCCCTTGGACGCTTCCCTGGCTGAAGGTAGAGAACTCTCTGGTGATATGCCCGGGGTGATGTCTGTAACTAAACACTCTCGATCTTTCCAAGGTTTTAGCAGGTTTATATGGTAAATCTGCTCAGGTTTCCTCCTTCCGGGCTGATACACCCGGTAATTTACCTCCCCCACCTTTTCTCGAATCTCATATGGCCCTTGCCACTTGGCCATGAGCTTACTCTCGGCTGTGGGTACCAGTACTAATACCCGATCGCCCTTGTTAAAAGACCTGACTCTGGCTCTTTTATTATATGTGCGCCTCTGGGTTGCCTGGGCATCTAACAGATGTTCTTTGACGATGGGCCTGACCGCCGCAATCCGGTCCTGCATACTAGCCACGTGTTCAATTATACTCTTATGTGGAGTCGGCTCTTGTTCCCATGTCTCTTTGGCTACATCCAACAGACCCTAGGGTGTCTGCCGTACAATAACTCAAAGGGAGAGAACCCTGTGGAAGCCTGGGGTACCTCACGGACAGCGAACATCAAATAGGGTAGCAAGATGTCCCAATCCCTTCCATCCTTAGAAATCACCTTTTTTAACATGGACTTGAGGGTTCTATTGAACCGTTCTACTAACCCGTCGGTTTGAGGGTGGTACACCGAGGTGCGCAATTGTTTAATTTTTAGCAGTTTGCACAGTTCTCTTGTCACCTTGGACATAAAGGGGGTCCCCTGATCCGTCAGGATCTCCTTAGGTAGTCCCAGGCGACAGAACATGGCAAACAGTTCTCGGGCAATAAGTTTTGCCGAGGTGTGGCGTAGTGGTATAGCCTCCGGGTACCGGGTGGCATAGTCGACGACCACCAGTATGTGTTGGTGGCCACGGGCGGATTTTACAATGGGCCCTACCAAATCCATTGCAATCCGTTCAAAAGGTACCTCTATTATTGGCAGGGGTACCAATGGACTACGGAAACTTGCAGTGGGTGAGGTCAACTGACATTCGGGGCAGGATTCGCAGTACCTTTTGACCTCCGCGTAGACTCCCGGCCAAAAGAACCGCTGCAAGATACGTTCTAGAGTTTTTTTTTTTCCCTAAGTGGCCCCCCAGCAAGTGTGAGTGTGCCAAATCTAGAATCACCCTACGATACGACTGAGGTGCTACCAACTGTTCCACAACCTCGTCCCTGATTTTATCTACCCTATAAAGCAACTCTCCACTGACTACCATGCGTGGGAATACCGTATCTGCATTGGGCTGTTGGGCTACGCCGTTTACCTCTAGCACCCTTTCCCGCGCCTGAGTCAGAGTGGGATCCTGTAGCTGAGCTGTCCCAAACGTGGCCCTGGACACTTCCAGCTCGGGAATCGATACGGTCTCCTCCACCTCTCCTGCCAGCACCTCTAAGGGAAACCTATCGGGGTCACACTCTATCCTTATATGGGACACCCCTACGGCAGGTTCGTCGGGTACAGCATCTGTAATACATCTTACTAGGGGAGAATGGATTTTGTTTTTCCACAGAGTCCAGAACAGGGGCAAGTCTCTTCCCAACACAGACCCATAGGGAAGATTTTTTACCACTCCCACCACATGTTTTATGTCTCCACATGGCGTGGACAAAACTACCTCCGTAGTTGGATAGTCTCGGAGGTCCCCATGGATACATACAACCCCGACCTGCCGTCCGCTGGGGTTGTCTCCTGCCACCAGTGACCCATGTACCAGAGTCACGAGGCTCCCTGAGTCCAGGAGAGCCTCCGTAGGGTACCCATTAACCAGTACCTGGCATAGTTGGAGTTCAGTGTCCTGGGGGTCGAGGGTTGCTGTGCAAACGGTCTGGGCATACATTGAGACCCGGCGGCTATATCCGCAGTCCATGGGTTCCGTAGTCAGGGGACAATTAGCCATCACATGTCCCGGTCCCTGACACCGCTAGCACCTAAGGGTGGAAGTACTGTTAGGTCTTATGACAGTCTGGGAGGGAACCGGTCTCCTGCCACTCTCACTCCGGGGTTCCCCTTCAGCACGGGTACGGTACTGACTGTCCCCAGCAGAGGGACGCGACCCCTTTCCCGATTCCGGGGTTGGCAGGGATCGGCGTGACAGCCGAGAGGGGGCGGAGTCTCGAATAAAGTCTTGAGTGGCCGAGTAGCGCTCGATCAAACTGACTACCTGGTCGAGTGTGCCGGGGTCGCCTTGCCCCACCCAACGTTGGATAGCAGCCGGCAGAGTCCTTACCAGCCGGTCAACCACCATCCTCTCCACCATCTGGGCTGGAGACAAAGTCTCTGGCTGGAGCCACTTCTTTACCAGCTGCAGGAGGTCATAAGCCTGAGACCGCGCGGGTCGTGTCTCCACATAGGCCCATGAAAATACACGCTGAGCCCTCACGTATGTATTAACCCCCAGTCGGGCAAGGATCTCACCTTTGAGCCTCTGGTAGTCCTGGGCGTCCTCCCGACTGAGATCGAAGTAGGCCTTTTGTGCATCGCTGACCAGAAACGGAGCTACTACTTCTGCCCACTGGCCGGCGGGTAGGTTTTCCCGCTCCGCTGTGCGCTCATAAACTGTCATGAAAGCTTCCACGTCGTCCTCCGGTCCCATCTTCCTCAACGCTGAGCGAACCCTGTCTCGGGCCTCGCAACGTTCAGGGGCTGGTGCCGTCGAGGTCTCCCGCAGTGCAGAAATCTGTTGCAGCAACAGTTCGTTTGTTTTTTGCTGCTGCTGGTACAATAGCTGCTGTTGCTCATTGTGCCGTTGCTCCCGCTCCTGCTGTTGCCGCTGGAACTGCAGCTGCTGCTGTTGTGTAATTACCAGCTGCTTTACCAGCTCCTCCATTTTGTCCACGGGTTGAGGCTGAAAAGTGGCCGGCCGGATTGAGGTCATGAAGCTGCCGGTGGGGTATACCTCAGTCACAATGCTCGCATTCTCCAACCAATTGTAAGATGGCGGTGTTCACACCGTGCAGTAACTGAGGCAGTGACCCAAGCAAGTCCAAAGTAAACAGCTTTTATTCAGCAACTCACGGGTAAAACAGGAAAAGTCCTCCGGTACGCAGCCGGGTTAACATCAGTCCATAAACACTGGTTGCTGGGGACAACGGCGGCGCCGGGCCTAACAGAGCCTGACTGGTGCAGAGCCGTCCCAGGCCTGGGTTCAGCTACACACAGTCCTGTGGAGCTTTCCTGCTATGCTCCTTGCAGGATCCCAACATAGAACACGACTAATCTTTAGTGCAGGAGTTTTAAAGACCTGTGGCAAAAGCCACTGGAAAACCCGGGTTGGAGGGAGGAGGCCGCCCCACTGCCTCCTGTGACATCCTCCAAGAAATGAAGGCCCTGCCGGATTTTACTTAATCTGCCTTAGCCAGGTAGTCTGACTAGGTGTAATGTATGTAGTACAGTTCATATAGCGTCTTGTGCTTGGGTGCGATGAAAACACAGGAGTCACAGGTTTGATATAGAAAAGTCCTGTATTACTTCATACAAGTTGGCAGAAATAGTCACACAGTTTGCAGACACAGAAACAGGAGACACAGCAGGCCAGAGTAATCCAAGCTCAGCAATCACTCTCCAATACAGATTCAGGATCTTCTTCTCTGTTACCGTAAGTCCATGCAAACGTGGGTCTTTCAAAGAGCAGGGTTCAGAGTCCACAAGTGCTTCAGAGTTCCTCAGTAGGAATAGCTGGAGTACAAGGTCCAAGGCTTACAGGAGTCAAGTCACAGGTTCACTGCAGGCTAGATTCTGAAGCACTGATTGCTCAGCTGTGGCTGCTTAAGAAGCAAAGGAGAGAATCAGGGCAGGAACATGCAAGCTGGAAACTCCATTTTGACTGAGGGCAAGATAGCTGCAGCAAGACAGAAAGTAAAATGGCTGACGAACAAACTGAGTTTCAGGAATATATACATAGAACCTTACATTACTCCCCCCTTAAGGACAACCTCCGGATGACCTCAGACCAGGCTTGTGTGGGTACCTCTGATGAAACTGACGGAGCAAGCGAGGAGCATTAACGTTATTGACCGGTTCCCATGAGTTGTCCTCCACTGGGTAGCCCTGCCATTTAATCAGATATTGTAACTGATTTCTATACAACCTGGAATCTAAAATCCTTTCCACCACAAATTCTTCCTGACCATCGACTAGCACTGGGTCAGGGCAAGGAGAGGAACGTCCAGGAAACGTATTGGGTGTCGCAGCCTTTAGTAGGGATACATGAAAGACAGGGTGGATTCTCATAGTTCTGGGCAGTTGAAGACGACAAGCAACGTCACTTATAATTTTACTGATTTTATAGGGTCCAATGTACTTATGTCCCAACTTAGACGATGGAATCCTTAACTTAAGATTTCTGGTTGACAGCCAGACCAAGTCTCCTACCTTGAAAGCTGGTGCAGGTTTACGAAATTTATCTGCTGCTTTCTTGTACCTTTCTTGAGCCGATTCCAGATTTTCCTTTAGAAGATCCATATTCTTCTGTAAAGACGTGATTCTTTCAGCCACTGCTGGTAAAGGCGTTTCTATGGGAAATCGTGGTAGAATGTTAGGATGATAACCTAGATTAGAGTAAAAAGGAGACTGTTTAGTGGAGGCACTCTGAGAGTTGTTATACGAGAACTCAGCTAATGGAAGTAGATCCACCCAATCATCCTGTAGGTGGCAGATAAAGCAGCGGAGATACTGCTCCAGGGTTTGATTGGTTCGTTCGGTCTGTCCATTAGTCTGGGGATGAAAAGCAGAAGAAAGGTTTACTTTAATGTCCAATGCTGCACAGAAATTTTGCCAAAACCTAGAAGTGAATTGCACCCCTCGATCCGAAATAACCTCATCCGGTACTCCATGTAAGCGAAACACATCTTTAATCATCAAATCTGATGTCTGTTTTGCAGTGGATAAGCCGACACAAGGGATAAAATGAGCTGCCTTTGTTAGACGGTCAACCACCACTAGAATGGTGTTCTTCCCCTGAGAGGTTGGTAACTCCACAATGAAGTCCATAGAAATGGATCCCCACGGGCGGGACGGGGTGGGAAGAGGCTGTAACAGACCAGTTGGTGAGGAGCGAGGTGTTTTGCATCTTGCACAGACCTCACATGAAGTGACATAATTCAAAACATCCTTCCTGCAAGTGGGCCACCAAAAGAAACGAGAAAGAAATTCCTGTGTCTTTAGAATTCCTCTATGCCCAGCTATCTTGGAATCGTGAATGAGTTGCAATACTCTTAATCTGACTGTTTCAGGAATATACAGACGTTGTCCCTGAATCCACACACCATTCTTAAAGACAAGACTTACGTCCCTTGGGGGTTGTGCCAAAAAGGAATCCGCATGGTATGCTTCCTTGATGTCCTTAAGTAGGTCTTGATTATGAATTACTCCTAGAATCTAGAGTCAGGAAGAATAGTCTTAGGAGGAGTAATTGGACGTGACTCTGCTGAGTAAATCCTAGAGAGTGCATCAGCCTTTCCATTGCGCGATCCTGGTCTATAAGAGATGATAAAATTAAATTGGTTTAACTAAAGATTCCAGCGAGCCTGGCGAGGAGTCAGGCACTTAGCCGACCTGATAAACTCAAGGTTACGATGGTCTGTCAGGACGACTATTTGCTGTGCAGCTCCCTGAAGAAGGTGTCTCCATTCTTTGAAGGCGGCAATAATGGCCAACAACTCTCTATTGCCCACATCGTAGTTCCTCTCAGCCGAAGACAACTGCTGGGAAAAGAAGGCACAGGGATGCAAGACATTCTTCTCACCTGTTCTCAGAGAGTATAGCTCCAACGGCACAGTCTGAAGCATCCACCTCTATTATGAAGGCAAGCTCGGGGTTGGGATGTACTAGGATAGGTGCAGTGGTAAATTTATCTTTTAGACGGGAAAATGCTTCCTGGGCTTGGGGAGTCCAGGAAAACCTAGACTCTTTCCGGGTAAGTTGAGTGATAGGTGACACTACCTCAGAGAAATTTCTAATGAAACGTCTATAGAAGTTGGCAAACCCGATGAAGCGCTGTACCTCCTTCACATTTCTAGGACTTGGCCAATCCTTGATGGCTTGGGTTTTGCTTCCATCCATACTAATTCCTTGTGTAGACAGTACATACCCCAGAAATTGAATTTCGGTCCTATGGAATTCACACTTTTCAAGTTTGATGTAAAGATGATTTTGTCTTAGACGTTCCAAGACCATTCTCACATGTCCATGATGTTCCTCTGTGGAGTTAGAAAAAATTAGAATATCACCCAAATAAATTACCACGAATGTATCTAGGAGATCCCTGAAGATGTCATTCACCAAGTGTTGGAAAGTGGCTGGGGCGGTACTCAGACCAAAAGGCATAACTAGATATTCAAAGTGTCCATAGCGTGACCTGAATGCAGTCTTCCATTCATCCCCAGGTCTAATACGGACTAAGTTATAGGCCCCACGAAGATCTAGTTTAGAAAAAATTTTGGCATGTCGCACTCTCTCCAATAACTCAGAGATTAAAGGCAATGGATAACGGTTTCTAATAGTAACCTTATTGAGTTCCCTATAGTCTACGCATGGTCTCAGAGATCCATCTTTCTTCTTTACAAAGAAGATGGGTGCACCTGCAGGAGATGAAGAGGGGCGTATGAAGCCCTTGGCTAGATTTTCATCTATGTAATCCTTTAAAGCCTTTAGCTCGGGCCCCGCCAGGGGTAGATCTTACCAAAAGGTATCTCTGCTCCAGGCAATAATTCAATTGGACAATCATATGGACGGTGAGGAGGAAGCTGGTCAGCGTTCTTCTTGTCACATAAATCCACATAGTCCTGGTATACAGCTGGTAGTTCAGGGACTGACATGATTCCTTTAGGAACAGAGCAAGCTGAAACTTTTGGACTCATCTGTTTCTCTGGAAAGTGTAATTCCTTGGTCTCCCAGTTAATGGTAGGATTCTGAGCCTGCAGCCATGGTAGCCCTAGAATAATGGGAAAGTGGGGAGAAGAGATAAGCATAAAGGACAGTTTCTCTTGATGATCTTTACCCATAAGAACCCTCAAAGGCTCTGTTTCCTGATCCACTGGTCCAGAGGTCAGCAGGGAGCCATCCACAGTTTCCATCTGTACTGGAGTAGCCTTCTTCACTGAACGTATTCCCTGTTTCAGAGCAAAGGAGACATCCATAAAATTTCCACTTGCCCCTGAGTCGATCATAGCAGAGCTAGACACCCAAGCTGAGTCAACCCAGAGTTTGATGGAAAGAAAGCAATGAGAATTGTTTTTTCTTACAACTCAGCTGGGACACCGCTGAGGAAACTTGAAAAATGGCAGCGTTTATACAGTCAACGTCCTCAGAGGTAACGGAGTTTAAGTCCGAGAAATCAAGATCTGTTGCTGCAGATCTCTCTGGAGCCTGAGGCTCGGACCTGACAGATCCCCTCTCGCAACACTCACAATGAATGAGTGCTGCAGTAGTCTTACGAGAACGGCTGGGGCAGTTTATAATGAAGTGCCCTGACTTACCACAATAGAAACATAGATTCTCCTTAAAACGATGTTCCTTGCGTGCATCACTAACCCGTCGTTGTAAAGAGTCTACCTGCATGGGTTCAGGTTCCCGTGTAATCCTACTCAAAGGTTCCTTAGCTGGAGAGGAAGGTAGGAAAAGGTTAGTACGATTGCTTTCGAACCATCTCTCTTGCCTGCGTTCAGTCAGACGAGTATCAATACGGATGCAGTAGTTAATAAAGTCACCTAACGCAGTGGGAGGGTCGGCACGAGCAAGTTCATCCTTAATCAGTGGAGATAACCCCTTTCGAAAAATAGATTTTTTGGCGGAACTGTCCCAGGTGGTATCAAGGGCCCATCTCCTGAAATCCAAGGCATATTCAGCTACCGAGTGCTTACCTTGGCGCAAAGCTAACATGGCTGCTTCAGCTGTTGCACCTCGATTGGGGTCATCAAACACCTGCCCCATGGCTGAAATAAAATCATCAAGGTGATTCAAACAATCATCCTCAGTCTCAATCAGAGGGTTTGCCCACATTAAAGCCTTGTTGGTAAGCAACATAATTATAGTAAGCACCTTAGATCATTCAGTGGGAAATTGTGAAGCATGTGCAGAAAAAAAAAGATTGCATTGATTAATAAATCCCCTGAATTTCTCACGTTCACCGCCAAAACGAAAAGGGGGCAACTTGGGAATCCCAGCACTCGGGGCTACGGCAGGAGCCTGGACTCGCCCCTCTAGAACCTCAATCCTGGCTCGCAAATCCTGGGTAGTCTGTCCAACCACTTGCAAATTGTGATTATTGAGGTCCTGTAGATTTGTAAAACGGGTCTTTATATTCTGCAAATCTGCAAGGATATTATCAGTCACTCCGCAAAGTTCCTTTATGCGGGCCTCCATTTTCCAGATCTTTTAAGACAGGATTACTGGAAGAAGAGGAGAGAAAAAAAACAATAGTGTTCACCTGTGGCAACACTGCAGAGAGAAAAAAAAAATTAAGGGAACTGCTCACCTGGAATGGTTGTGAGAAGTCACAACCACTATCATCACAGAAAGTTTCAACCAGACATCTGATATCCAGAGTTACAGCAGACAAAAAAGAGAAAAGAAAGGAAAAAAAAAAACAATAGTGTTTACCTGTGGTAACACTGCAAAAAGAAAAAACTTAAGGGAATTGCTCACCTGGAATGGTTGTGAGAAGTCACAACCACTGTCATCACAGAAAGTACAACCGGACGTCTGATATCCACAGTACAGCAGACACAGCCTTCCAGACCCAGCAGACACTAACGTTTTGGCTTCAGAATCTTGTAATGTATGTAGTACAGTTCATATAGCGTCTTGTGCTTGGGTGCGATGAAAACACAGGAGTCACAGGTTTGATATAGAAAAGTCCTGTATTACTTCATACAAGTTGGCAGAAATAGTCACACAGTTTGCAGACACAGAAACAGGAGACACAGCAGGCCAGAGTAATCCAAGCTCAGCAATCACTCTCCAATACAGATTCAGGATCTTCTTCTCTGTTACCGTAAGTCCATGCAAACGTGGGTCTTTCAAAGAGCAGGGTTCAGAGTCCACAAGTGCTTCAGAGTTCCTCAGTAGGAATAGCTGGAGTACAAGGTCCAAGGCTTACAGGAGTCAAGTCACAGGTTCACTGCAGGCTAGATTCTGAAGCACTGATTGCTCAGCTGTGGCTGCTTAAGAAGCAAAGGAGAGAATCAGGGCAGGAACATGCAAGCTGGAAACTCCATTTTGACTGAGGGCAAGATAGCTGCAGCAAGACAGAAAGTAAAATGGCTGACGAACAAACTGAGTTTCAGGAATATATACATAGAACCTTACACTAGGTCATTGCTCACCTTCATTCCTGCATTGCAGCCGCAGCTGTGTGTGTGACTGCAATGCACTCCAATGGCTTTAATAGGTCTCTGTACACATTCTGGGAGAAATATAACGTCCCTCGTAAACGATCCCGGTCACTGCCTCACAGCCTGTTATGTGTATGTTCAAAGGGTGTGATGTGTACATGTGTATTCTCACAACTTAGTTTAAAGACATCTATGGTTTGATTTGTTTTCCTGTATGGATTGAACAGGTTGCTATCCACATCTGGTGAGAATTACACGTCATTAGCACCTTTAGAAGTATATTTACTTGGTGAAGTGTTCAATACTTATTTCTTCCAATGTATAATTTCACCTACAAATGATATGTACGTGTGTATTATCTTAGTGTTCCCTATATTTTATGAACAGTAAAGCAAAAATTGGATACAAAGTATCCAAACACATCACTCAAAGAGAGATATATAGAAAAATAACAAATTTTATTAGAATTTAATACATAGATATCATAGTCATAATTGACAAAGCAAAATAATGTGTAAGAGGAAAGGAATACGACTCAAGTACAATGCACCAAATGGGGTAGAGGAAATAAAATAGAAGACTAAGGGATATTGTGATATAAGGTCAAGCACCAATGAATTATAACACATAAGATACAACATGTGACAATAAATCCAACAATATGAAATGCATATGCAAAAAATGGATAAACATGAATATCTCAGCACATAATTGTGCACAAATAGATTCAGCCAGACATAATCAGGCAGCGTTAAGTGCATGTGCAAAAGTAAATTGGTACAAATGTAATGACCGACACATACACATAATGAGCCTCTCCTACTATCACCGATGGAGAGGCTCATTATGGGTATGGTATATTGTTGATCTGCACTGCATGGGTAGAAATCTGCCCGGATATAAACCTGCCTTAAAGCAAACCTGTCAGCATGATTGTGCTGAGTAAACTACACACAGTGTTAGGTTGGTGCCGTTATACTGATTACAATGATACCTTGGTTGATGAAATCCGTCTTGTGGTTGTTGTTTAATCTGTATTTTTAGTTTTCAGTTAATGAGATTCTCATGCTTCGGGGTGGCCTGTGGGGGTTCTTTATTTGGTGCTCTGCTTACCTATTCATGACAGGTAATGCATATAATATCATATTGTGGAGTTACAAGAAAAAAAATAACGTTCATCAAAATGACGGCGCCTCTGCTGTAGCATGATATATGCCTAATATGCATTTATGCTTTAGTCCTGTACTATCATGGATAAAGAAAAAAATTATCTAAATCAAAATGGCGGTGGTGCTTGCTCAGTAAGAGCTATCATGTTCTGATAAATGCTACTGCGCAATCCCCGGCGCCATTTGCTTGAGAAAAAAATTGGATCCATAAAAATGGTGTTCCTATAGATGCTACTGCGCCGGCGCCATTTTGATGGAGCCAATTTTTTTTTCTCTAGAAAAATGTCTCCGCTTGCTCAGTAGCATCTTTTGGACCTTTTTTTCCCCCCCTTGATAGTATAGGACTAAGGCATAAATGCATATTATGCATTTATCATGCTACAGCGCTGGCGCCATTATGATGGATGTAAAAAAATTTTTTGCAACTCCACAATATGATATGCAGTATGCAAAATAGGGGGCAGGTCACTGACGGATCAGTGACCTGTCATAAGCCATACAGATGCATATGTAAGCAGAGCACCACATAAAGACCCCCCACAGGCCGCCCCGGAGCACGAGAATCTCATTAACTGAAAACTACAAATACAGATTAAGCAACAACCACAAGACGGATTTCGTCGACACAGATATCATTTTAATCGGTGCTGACCTGACACTGTAGGTTACAGTGCACAATCCTGCTGACAGGTTCCCTTTAAGTTGTTGAGCATTTTATAACTCCACTTGGCAGGTATAAACTGTGAATCTTCTGGACCTATAAATATGAATACTGAAATTTGTTATCAACCACTGGCTTTCTGTCTGCCAAGCAATCTCATTATGTGTTTCTGATTTGAACTATAGCACAGTTTTGTAGTATGTATTTCTGTTTTTCAACCTGTGCAAATTGATTTGCAGTCAGTCTGCCAACAGCTCATTAAGCACAAACGAAGATACAGAATCTTTTGGCAAAAGTGAGCTGTTTTTAGGCCATTTAAATGCTTATAATGAATTCTGCCACCCATTCACTGAAATACTAAACAGGTCACGGCGCTCTTATAAAATGCGTTGCACAGGCTGTAAAATCGTCAGAGTGCTGAGGATTTTCTTTTTGATATATATATATATATATATATATATTTTTTTTTTTTTACTCAAAATGATTTGTGTAAGGTATACTAGTACAAGATTTATTAGTGATACGCAAGTCACATAAACCTCAACTGAGTCAGCAAAGAATGGACTTATTATAGCCTACAGTGTTTCAGATACAGCCATAATTCAGGTGTACTCGGGTCCTGTACTGCAAAATCACACATACAATACATCATATATTATTGTAGATTTATAAAGGCATTGAAGGTCATGTTATTTCCATCGCTCAATTAAGGATGGGTGCTTTAATTCAAGCAATAATTGGAGTGGAAGCTGTATGTAGGTGACTTTGAATCAGTATTTATATGTCAAGAACAGGACACTGTATCATAGTTTTGAGGTATAAGCAGGGATGTGGAGTCGGTAAGCCAAACCTCCGACTCCTCATTTTCCCTGACTCCCAACTCTGTGACTGATTCCACGGCACTGCCTCACTACTGAGCATGTACATAAAGTGCAGCACAGATTCATCTCAACTAAAATACTAGATCCCTAGATCAGGAACAGAATAGACATTTATAGGACATTTTACATATATGAAAAAATTTACAGCAGATCTTGCACCGAACTACTGTACCCAATTTATTATATAGTTTAGAAGTCGGTACATTTTATTCCGACTCCACCAAAATGGACACCGACGCCGACTCCACAGCCCTGGTTATAAGGTAAAGAGTTGTCTGTTTTGGGGCATTCCAATCTTGCCTGATTTGTTCCCACAAAACCAATTGACAATGGGATGGTTTTGCAGAGCCCTAATGAGCAACTATTACTCCATAGGAAACTGCTAAATAATTACTTGGTGTTCCTGGTGCTTCCCTGTAGGAGCACAAAATGTTGAAGCCAATTTCAGATGGATGTAATACAGGTGCAAGCTATGATCGGTATTACCTCTACAATAATTGGTTCTAATTTAATCGTAAATCACATAATGATTCTACTGTCATCTAAGTCCAGTTTCATTAAACCCCAGAAGGTCCAGATATTTTGGATGCAAGATGGAACCTAAAATGCACTCGTATTTCAATTGTGTGAAGCAGCCCTACAAGGTGCTAGTGGCATTTTTCCACGCCGCTGATCAACACCAGTGATTTTTCAGGGCTGAAGGCTGCTTTTGTCACTATCGAAATCATGAGGTTCTATTAAGTAATGTTCTAAACTCGATTTGCAATGTAGTACAATAGCTGTTTGGGCAAGTAAATATTTAGAATAAATATAATCAGAATAACGCATGATTAGATGTAATGCATCACTTACACATAATATTCTCCTATTATTTCTTTGATCATTAATACTGATATTTTCCCTGTCGACTTAGTATTTATTGCCAGTGCATGTTCTGTCTGTTATCAGCTTGACAGTATAACTTTATGATGCATGAAAACAGAAGCCATTTGCTTGCTGAGGCTTAAAACAGAATGCTCTATTGGGAAGAATTCTGCAAACCAGCAGGACAGTGAATTCTAAATTGCTGTGTTCTTAGTGATCCTTTTCTACACACACTTAAATATGCTTGCGGGCCTTTTACACTGTAAATGTCTGTTTCGTATATACTTGCACATGACTCTTGTGCAGAATAAAGGGTTGGAAGACCTTCCATAAAAGTACTAACTTTTGTTTAATTTCGTGTACTGATAACCTTCTGTACATCCATTACAAGGATCCCTTAGAGCAAGGATGCGTACCATTTCTGGTCCAAAGGCCAAATTATTAAATTGAACTAATCTCAAGGACCGTACTAAAACTATAAGAGTATAACCTATACATGTCTGACTTCTGTCAATTATACTACTAGGACTCCCACCTATCAGGAGAGTGAGGGTCTCTTCATTCCAAATTTGCCATGCATGCGACTCTCCATTGTTGTGTATGTGAATTCCTAAAATTGAGTATTTCAGTAAACTCACAATAGAACAAGCACACATGCATAACCACCTCTACACCTCATCTATTCTTTACTTTAGTGCCTCTCTGGAGTCAGGCGACCCCCATTCTATTAATATTGGTACTCCACACAATGTTTATTTTACTTGATTATATACCACCATCGTTTTCTGCAGCACTTTACAGACATTATCATTGTCCCCATGTCTTTGGAGTGTTGGAGGAAGCTCATGCGTGCATACAGGGATGAACATTCAAACTCATTGCAGATGTCCTTGGTGGGAGTTGAACCTAGGTTCCCAGTGCTGCTAACCACTGAACTACCATGCTGCCTGTGTTTTGTAAGTGTGGAAAATAGGCATCTACTTGGACAACTTCTTCTCATACCCCTCACTTGGCCCTGATAAAATGATCAAACTTATCCCGTGCTGGCACCGTTCCAGCGGTGTCGGCACTCAGGCTCCCAATGCGGTTGTTGTGACGCCAGCGCCCAATCAACGCTGGCGACCATTGCATCCTGTTAAATTGATCAGGAAGAGGAAGTCCTAGAGGAGCTGCAGCCCAGGCTTCCTCTTCATGTTAGATTTGTCCAAAGTGCTGATTGGGTTCCAGCATCACGTGTCACAACAAACGCACGAGAGCCCCGGGACCGCGAGTGCTGACACCTCGGGAACGGTGCCGGCACGGGAAGTGAGTTTAGGCTTTATTATTTACTCGACCCCCAAACATTTTGATCAAGCACGGGTTGTCCGAGTAGTGGACAACCCCTTTTAGATGTACTGTAAAACTGATATTAATTTTAAGATAATGTATGATTATATGTTTATTTTAAGTAGCAATTGGTATGCAAGGGTTTAAACCACTTTAATGTACACTTTAACAGTCTGCTGTAGCTCAGTACATCAACATTTTATACTAGTATAATAATTGTTGAATTTTAGCTCATATGTTTGCAGAAATCTCAGGTAGACCTCAGACGAGGGTCACACTACCTGTGGCCTTGCCCTTAATAATTTGTTAGGTTCTTAAACAGGTTGTCCACTTACCTAAATCATTTACTATTTTTGTCATAAGTGCTTAAGGACAATGATTTTAAGGAACCTTGTATACTTTTCTACCAAACTTAATGTTTGTTTTTAGCCCTTTCTCCTGCACTTCCTGTTCCATAGCAGCAACTTTTAAGAATCCTTATCTCCCATCAGCACTTTTGCTGGGCGGTAAGCCAGCAATGAACACTCCCCCAGGAACCCCGCCTAAATCCCTCTCCTACCCCAGCATCAATCACAGCCTCCACACAAAGTTCTGTCCAAGATACTGCTTCAGGCAAGTCATTGATGCAGTGAATAGAATTAAGACACAGCACCAGAATATCAGCAATGGCAATAAAGTTTATCCCCTACTCCCCCTCAGTAACTGATCATGTTCTACTATAATAGGATGGATGTAGAGTGGGATATGCATGATTGTGTACCTTACAGCGGTATATATATATATATTTATAAACTGTGTTATATATACAGATACACGTGACTGCTCTGAAGGAAGAAATGTGCAGGGAGATGGGGGAGCTGTGTCTGCAGCCCTATGCACAGCAGCAGTGAGTGAGCTCTGCTGAATAGAGCTCCGCCCTCTCACACAGCATGTAAGTCACATGGCTGCAATGTCAAATCAGATTCCAGAGCTAGAAACCGAGGGAGAATCTGACATGACATCCCAGGAAGTCAGAGGGTTCTCAGACGGAGATCATGTGTCTAGAAGAGTGAAGGCTTTAGGGAAGCAAGGTATTACAGAGGATCCTATCTGTAGCAGTTGGTTCACATGAAAGGGACTTATAAAGTGGAGGCCAACCCCTTTAATTTTCATTATGATGTGTTTGCTCATTACATTGTTTCTCATTGCTATGATTAATCACCTTTCAGAAAACTGTTACATCTGTAGCCAACTTCTATCACCATCTGTTTGTAGAACTAAACCTTCTTTATAATTGACCAATAACCACAATCCTTCCTCCTTTAGCTACAGTTCTGTGTATAGAGATAAAGTGAACCCATGCAGTGTCAGCATGTGGATTGCTGGGATAATCTTTTTGCATAATTGTAAAACTTTGTACATGTATTCTCTGTATTTAAAATTTAACTGTATTAATGGCTGTTCACCTTTTTTAATTTTTTATTTTTAGCATGTATGTTGGGAAAGCTTCCAGCTTGCACCCTAAATCTGTCCATAGGTATTCATTAATCCTGAAAAGGCCTACAGGTGTGCTTTTGGCTTCTGTCTGGCCAGTATAAGTCGGCAAACAAAAAAAAAACCAGCATATAGTCATAAATTTTCATAAACATGTCATATAATTTAAAATACTTATTAGTTGTCTTCAATGACTCAAATTTGATATCTGTAATAACACCAGGAGTTAAATTTGTAGCACGAAAGGACCTACAATCAGCCGCTCTATTTACAGAGTCTAAAAAATCCTCCTGCAAAGTATCTGCATTACATAGGGTGTTCGAAGTGTGACCACCTATGATATAAGTGTTATCAAGTGATGACAGTTTCCTAATTTTGGTAATCTTCTGTAACAAAAAATATAAACTCCAATACAAAATATGTGATTCAGCCACATGAACCAGTTGCCAGAATCAGTATGTGGGATATATCTTCTGCACTTTAAGGCTATGTTCCCACTCTCAGTATTTGGTCAGTATTTCACATCATTATTTATAAGCCAAAATCAGGATTAGGTGAAGAAGACATATGTCTGTTATACTTTTCCTCTGATTGTTCCACTACTGACTTACAAATACTGATACAAAATACTGACGAAATACTGATCGTAGCCTAAAAATGAGAATCAGAAGACATTTCTTTGATATTGGCAAATCAGGGGTCGCCATCATTGTAGTTTCCTCACATTTTACATATGTTCATGCAAGTGACTATTCACACTTCTAAGTACAAGCTATTGAAAGGGTAGACATCCCACCTGGAGGTGTTAAGAGAGTCCTTCTGGATTTTCTATGCTAAAAACATGCAGTCCAAATGGTTTGAACACGACATGACCTTATCCTACAATATTACGTTTGTGTGTTAGGTTATACCTTTCTCCACCTGATCCCCCTCCTCTCCTTTTTTGGTAAACTTCTCTTGATGCTCAATTATTCACCTATCCGTTGCAGCTGTATCTGGAAGATGTAATCCATGATCAAACATGGTTACAGCCTGTCGAGACTTTTCCATTATATCTCAGTGAGGCTGCTCTATTCCCTCCAGAACAGTAATCATTATGGACTTTCTTGTTAAAGAGTTTTTCCAGTTTCACCTCTCTATTGCAAAGTGACAATGAAAAAATAGTTCAGATAGTTTACCTCCTTAAGATTTTTTTCTTCGAAAACAAATGAAAAAGCAATAAAAACTGATACAAAACTGGAGGGAAAAGGGTCCTTTTTGTGCATGAAAGATAAGAGAAACTGATGTGGTAATGTGTTCTTATAAACTCTGCTGTCAGGGCAAACTCACTAAAGCAGACCCGGGCAAGGGGCGGCCCGCGGGCCGCATCCGTCCCGCCGGCTGTCAGTGACCGGCCCGCGGAGGCGCTCCGGCAGTCTCAGGGCCCCGGCATCAGCTGGCACAATACTTACCTCTCCCGTGCCTCCGCTGCTGCAGCTCCGGGCTCCACCGGCGCTTCCTCTCACAGCCGGCCGCTGAATGACGTCATCATTCAGCGGCCGGCTGTGTCAGAGAGCGGGGACGCTGGACAGGTAAGACGTGTGTGTGTGTTTCTGTGTCTATGTAGTGCGGTGCTTTGTGTGTGTGTGTGTGTGTGTGTATAAGTATGTGAGAGAGTGCTTGTGTGCTGTCTGTGTGTGATGATGGGCAGGCATTGCTGATAATGGGGAGGCATTGATGATGGGGAGAAGATGATGATAATGGGGAGGCATTGATGATGGGGAGAAGATGATGATGGGCAGGCATTGCTGATAATGGGGAGGCATTGATGATGGGGAGAAGATGATGATGGGCAGGCATTGCTGATGATGGGGAGAAGATGATGATGGGCAGGCATTGCTGATGATGGGGAGAAGATGATGATGGTCAGGCATTGCTGATAATGGGGAGGCATTGATGATGATGGGGAGAAGATGATGATAATGGGCAGGCATTGATGATAATGGGCAGGCATTGATGATGGGGAGAAGATGATGATAATGGGCAGGCATTGATGATAATGGGCAGGCATTGATGATGGGGAGAAGATGATGATGGGCAGGCATTGCTGATAATGGGGAGGCATTGATGATGATGGGGAGAAGATGATGATAATGGGCAGGTATGTATATATACAGTATACAGTATATATATATATATATATATATATATAATATACAGTATTGGGTAGAACGGAGTTAATTATATTAGTCCGGCCCTCTAAAACCATCCCAATTTCTCATGCGGCCCCCTGGCAAAATTAATTGCCCACCCCTGCACTAAAGGATTCTCACTTAAAGTGAACCTGTCAGTAGGATTGTACTCAGTAACCTACAGACACTGTCAGGTTGGCGCCGTTCTGCTGAATAAAATGATACCTGGGTTGATAAAATCTGTTTTGTGGTGGTTGTTGTTTAATCTGTATTTCCAGTTTTCAGTTAATGAGATTCTCATGCTCCGAGGCGGCCTGTGGGGGGATCTTTATGTAGTGCTCTGCTTACATATGTATCCTTATGTGCTTATGATAGGTCACTGATCGATCCTTCTCTGACATGCCCCCTATTTTACATACTGCATACAGAACATTCATCAGGCAGGCGCCAGAGGTCAAATGACGTTTTGCAAGCATAGATGAAACAATCTGAACATACAGTGGGTACAGTTTTCAGTCAAGTAAATGAACTTATTTGAATTTACCAAATGGCTGCAATGAAACGAGTGAAAAATTTAAAGGGGTCTGAATACTTTCCGTACCCACTGTATATTCTGCCATTTTCGAAATTGTTTTGTACATTTAAAGTATAATGCACCTAATCACATAATATTCTTATTCTGGGGAAACCTTATTTTATACCAATATTTCGCATGAATAATTCCCTTTGCTTTGCATTTTATGTAGTATAATGATATTCTATTGCTTGTGATCTTTCTTTAGTGTCAGGAGAAAAAAGAATGTGTTAATTCTCAACTGACCTTGAGCATCCTGCTGTTTGATTTGCTGTCTTATTTTTATAGCTCTTTTTTTAAGAAACTTATGGTTACTATAAGAGAAAGCGATAACGTGCATTTTACTTTTTTATATAGTAACACAAAGGGAGATGTAGTTTACTATTATGGATCCAAAGGAGAGCAAGAGCCAATCAAACTAAAACCTGGTGAGTCATTATCTTTTATTATCAAGTATATTATTTGTGAATTGCTACAGAGAATATTTTCAGTATGAAATTACCAATTTTCTACTGAGTTACTTTTATACTGTACTGTAATATAATATGGTAACCCTTCTGTACCCATATTTTTTGTATAATATGCAAAAATTTTAAAAGGTCATATGTCTGTGAGGACATATTCACGTATACATGTTGCACTGCCTGAGTATGGACCGTGATTTACAGACCGGCCTTGAGTTTCCAGTCACCAGCTTGACAGCATCATGCCTGAGTATGGACCGTGATTTACAGACCGGCCTTGAGTTTCCAGTCACCAGCTTGACAGCATCATAGATATATTTGAGGTTATCAAATTTGGGTCAAGAAATCTGGTCTGTGAATCATGACCCATACTCAGACCGTGACACGCGGAGTTGCGATTTTGTCCTTCAACTGGGTTTACATTTATACAGTGCTCTACGCTGAGCACTGCTTTTGGGGGTTACCATCTAGAAGACAGAAACAGGTAGGATGGAGGCCAAATACAGCTGAAAGTGCCATTTTCTGCCCCATTATGCTAAATGGCTACATCGAAGCTCTGCGGGATGTTCTGTGGGAATTTGGAGATTGACGGAAACCTCAATTCAGTGTTCAAAGTAAAGCACTGTATAAATGTGAACTTAGCCCAAGTTGTACTTATATTTTCTGTATATTAAAAAGTTATACACTTCTCTTATATTGGGGTTTTCATCAACAGATACTTTTTTTATTTTTAATAAACAGAAATTTTTTTTTGATCTTTTTATCACTTAATGTGTACAAGCGTTTTTGTAATTTTTTTATTCTTGATATTGAAGTAAATGTACCTCAAGTTTCATTATTTAGATTTAGATAATATAAAGTGTTAAAAAGAACATCACAAAGTTTAATATCAGCCACAAGGTACATAAAAAATCTATGATTCGACAGCTAAAGATCAAGGACATACAGATAAGACCTTCTACATGTTGAGGCAGCCTAACTAATACTCAGGCTGCTAAAGTAGATATAAGTAGCCATTTTTTGTATTTTGTAGAATCCAAATCATACTGTATTTCTATTGCACAGAACTTATACCCGCATATAATGCCAATAAATATAACACAGTAGACTTATTAAAAAAAATTTTCTAGATTGATTTAACCCTCTAGTGAGCCACCAGTGGAAATTTGTGGCTCTTGGTATGAGGCTACATAGAGTCATCGGCTACATAGTGCTCAGTTAGCATCAGTGGTATACAAAAAGCATCGACACTGCGGTAGGATCTAACATTCACATGATCGCTGGGAGTCTGGCCAGCATAGTAGAGCTGCTGGGTCCTAGCAGTCACAGATCTGCTCTGCCAGAGGTTTGTGGCATAGCAAGAGATAGTTTTCCTCTGTAACTGAGGCTTCTATGGATGACCTGGTTACAGTGGAAAATTAATAATTAAGGGAACAAAATATGTTCACCAAAGAATTTTTGTGATTTTGTAATGGACATTTTGTCAGGACATTGACTAGTCCCCAAAATTCTTAATTTTCTTTTTCTTAAGCCGTTCAGAGGTGGACTTGCTGGTGTGTTATGGATCATTGTCCTGCTGCATAACCCAAGTGTTCTTCATCTTGAGGTCACAAGCAGATGGACGGACATTCACCTTCAGGATTTTTTGATAGCAGAATTTATAGTTCCATTTGCCACATCAA
The DNA here is from genome assembly GCA_033576555.1 of Oophaga sylvatica. NCBI lineage: Eukaryota > Metazoa > Chordata > Amphibia > Anura > Dendrobatidae > Oophaga > Oophaga sylvatica. The sequence goes on along the minus strand of JARQOD010000001.1, from coordinate 782,237,452 downwards.
GTCTTCTAGGTCCATAAGCCCTCTCTGACCTCAGACATACTATCCCGTCCATGTGGGTCAATTTGACCATGGACGGGATAGTACGTCATTGCGATCGGGAGCACGGCCGAGTGTCAGCTGATTCTCACAGTTGACACCCGGCACTAAGTGCCAGGAGCGGTGATAGACTGCTCCCGGCACTGTAACCCCCGGAACACTGCGATCAAACAAGATCGCTGTATTGCGGGAGCAGGCAGAGGGCTGACAGCCCCTCTGCCTTTGGATTGGAGACCCCGTGGCGTGACGACATCCGGATCTCAAGATTGAGAAACTTCCTGTCATGCGCAGTGCATGTCAGGAAGTCTCTCAGGTCAGTGTGCAGTAAGTGCAGCGCTGACAGCTTATATAGCATGCAGATGCTGCTATAAAAGCGATCAGCCTGCACAAAATGATAGTCCTGTAGAGGGACAAAGTGTAAAACTTAGAATGAAATTAAAAAAAAATTTAATTGTAAAAATATTTTAAAAAATAATAAAATCAATATTTATTCTATCACTAAATAAATATTTGAATGAAAAAAAATCTAAACAATAAAAGTACACATATTTGGTATCGCCACATCTGTAATGACCCGCCCTAAAAAACTGTTCCACTAGTTAAACCCTTTAGTGAACACCAAAAAAAGAAAAAAAACAAAGCAAAAATCAATGCTTTATCATCATACCGCCGAACAAAAAGTGGAAGAACACGCGATCAAAGACGGTTATAAATAAACATGGTACCGCTGAAAACGTCATCTTGTCCCGCAAAAAATGAGCCACCATACAGCGTCATCAGCGAAAAGTTATAACTGTCAGAATAAAGTGATGCAAAAACAATTATATTTTCTATAAAATAGTTTTTATTATATAAAAGCGCCAGAGCATAAAAAACATGATATAAATGTGGTATTGCAGTAATCGTACTGACCCAAAGAATAAAACTGCCTTATCAATTTTACCACACGTGGAATGGTGTAAACGCCCCCAAAAGACATTCATGAATTTGTGTAGGGCAGCACGGTGGCTCAGTGGATAGCACTACAGCCTTGCAGCGCTGGAGTCCTAGGTTCGAATCCCCCCAAGGACAACATCTGCAAGGAGTTTGTATGTTCTCCCCGTGTTTGCGTGGGTTTCCTCCGGGTACTCCGGTTTCCTCCCACATTCCAAAAACATACTGTTAGGGAATCTAGATTGTGAGCTCCTTCGGGGACAGCGACGATAATGTGTGCAAACTGTAAAGCGCTGCGGAATATGTTAGCGCTATATAAAAATAAAGATTATATAAAAATAAAGATTATTGTGTTTTTTGCTCATTCTGTCTCCCAAAAATCGGAATAGAAAGTGATCAAAAAATGTCATGTGCCCGAAAATGGTACCAATAAGAACGTCAACTCGTCCCGCAAAAAATAAGACCTCACATGACTCTGTTTAGCCAAAATATGGAAAAATTATAGCTCTCAAACTGTAGTGATGCAAAAACTTTTTTTTTTGCAATAAAAAAAAGTAACTCAAACCCCCCCTTAGTTAGGGAAAAATAATAAAATAAAAATATTTATTTCCATTTTCTCATTAGGGTTAAAGTTGGGCTAAAGTGAGTTGGGCTTAAGCTAGGGTTAAGGTTGAGGCTAGGTTTAGGCTTGGGGCTAGGGTTAGCATTGGGCTAGGGTTAGGGTTGGGGCTAAAGTTAGGGTTGGGACTAAAGTTAGGGTTGGGATTAAAGTTAGGGTTAGGGCTAAGGTTAGGGTTGAGGCTAAAGTTAGGGTTGTTACAGTTGGGATTAGGGTTAGGGGTGTGTTAGGGTTGGGGTTAGGGTTGGAGTTAGAATTGGGGTTTCCACTGTTTAGGCACAACAGGGGCGCTCCAAACGTGACATGGCGTCTGATCTCAATTCTAGCCAATTCTGCATTGAAAAAGTCAAACTGTGCTCCTTCCCTTCCGAGCTTTGCCATGCACCCAAACAGCTGTTTACCCACACATATGGGGTGTCAGCATACTCAGGACAAATTGCACAACAACATTTGGGGTCCAATTTCTCCTGTTACCCTTGGGAAAATAAAAAATTGGGGGCGAAAATATCATTTTTGTGAAAAAAATGTGATTTTCTATTTTTACGTCTCTACGTTATAAACTTCTGTGAAGCACTTGGGGGTTCAAAGCTCACCACACATCTAGATAAGTTCCTTAGGGTGTTTGCTTTCCAAAATGGTGGGGGGTTTCTGTTGTTTAGGCACATTGGGGGCTCTGCAAGCGTGACATGGCGACAATCTCAATTCCAGCCAATTTTGCATTGTAAAGTCGAATGGCGTACCTTCCCTTCTGAGCTGTGCCATGCGCCCAAACAGTGGTTCCCCCCCACATATGAGGTATCAGTGTACTCAGGACAAATTGTACAACTTTTGGGGTCCAATTTCTCCCGTTACCCTTGGGAAAATAAAACAAATTGGATCTAAATTAAATTTTTTGTGAAAAAAAGTTAAATGTTCATTTTTTTTTTTAAACATTCCAAAAATTCCTGTGAAGCACCTGAGGGGTTAATAAACGTCTTGAATGTGGTTTTGAGCACTTTGAGGAGTGCAGTTTTTAGAATGGTGTCACTTTTGCATAGTTTCTGTCATATTAGACCCCTGAAACTGACTTCAAATGTGATATGGTCCCTAAAAAAAAAATGGTGTTGAAAAATGAGAAATCGCTGTTTAATTTTTAACTCTCATAACTTCCTAGCAAAAATCCATTTTGGTTCCAAAATTGTGCTGATGGGAAATGTTACTTTTTAAGTATTTTATGTGACATATCTCTGTGATTTAAGCGCATGAAAATTCAAAGTTGGAAAATTGTGTAATTTTCAAAATTTTCGCCAAATTTCCGTTTTTTTCACTAATAAATGCAAGTCATATCGAAGAAATTTTAACACTGTCATGAAGTACAATATGTCACGAGAAAACATTGTCAGAATCACCAGGATCCATGGAAGGGTTCCAGAGTTATTACCTCATAAAGGGACAGTGGTCAGAATTGTAAAAATTGGCCTGGTCATTAACATGCAAACCACCCTTGGGAGTAAAAGTGATAAGCACAAAAACAGCCCCAGACCATCACACTACCACCACCATATTTTGTTGTTATGATGTTCCTTTTCTGAAATGCTGTGTTACTTCTACGCCAGATGTAATGGGACACACACTTTCCAAAAAGTTTAACTTTTGTATCGTTAGTCGCAGAGTAATCTCACAAAAGTCTTGGGATCATAAAGATATTTTTTGGCAAACTGAGATCAGCCTTTATGTTCATATTGTTCAGCAGTGATTTTCGTCTTGGAACTCTGCCATGCAGGCCATTTTTGCCCAGTCTCTCTCTTATGGTGGAGTCATGAACACTGACCTTAACTGACGCAATTGAGGCCTGCAGTTCTTTGGAAGATATTGTGAGGGTCTTTTGTGACCTTTTGGATGAGTTGTCCATGCGCTCTTCAGGTAATTTTGCTCTGCCAGCCACTCCTGGGAAGATTCACCACTGTTCCATGTTTTCTCCATTTGTGGATAATTGCTTTCACTGTTGTTCATTGGAGTCCCAAAGCTTTATAAATGGCTTCATAACCTTTTCCAGACTGATAGATCTCAATTACTTTGTTTCTTATTTGTTCCAGAATCTCTTTGAATCGCAGCATGATGTCTAGCTTTTGAGGACCTTTTGATCTATTTCACTGTCAGACAGGTCCTATGTAAGTGATTTATTGATAACAGGTGTGGCAGTAAGCAGGCCTGGCTCTGGCTAGGAAATTTGAACTCTGCTACCCGAAGATGTTATAAACTGCAATTAATTTACCATATTTTTCGGATTATAAGATGCACTTTTCCCCCCAAATTTGGGGGGAAAATGGGGGTGTGTCTTATAATGCTTATATACCTTACCAGCCATGGTGGAGCAGGGTGCCAGGTTTTCTGCTGGAGGAGGCAAGAGAGGGGCATTGCTGCAGGCCGCATGCTGGGATAAGGGGGTATTCCGATGTGCGCCGCTGCAGGTGAAAATGGCTGTGGTGCAGGGGTGCTCCGCCGGCATTTTGTGAAAGCCCGGTGTTAGAACTCTCCTGTTAGGTTTTTCTATCTTGCTGGTCACATGACCTTTTTTGCCTATTTAATCCTGCTCCGCCCTTCTGGCTTTGCTGGACTTCATTGTAATTTCTACTCTTAAGCTAGCCAGGTGCTTTGTTACCTTACTCAGTCAGTTTTTGCTTGGTCTTCGGACCTCTATGTTCTATGTTGTTTTTTTGTCTTTTACTGCTACAACTGTAACCTCTGTTAGGAGGTGTCCATCTTTTTCCCAGTCCCTAGTTCTTGTAGGGATCCCTTCCTCGCATCTATAGGTTTCGTACAGACTAGTTGAGGACTTTAGCGGGTCTGATCGCAGGATCAGGTTCCCCGTTACATCGTAGAGATCTAGCTTAGTTCTATCGTAGGGACAGATCTCCCTTCTTTCCTTAGTGCTTGTAGCAGAACATAACAGTAAGTCAAGCCCAAAAATATCTCTAAGGAAAGATTTCCAGTTTCCATCATGGTGTCGGTTCAGGACTTGGCTCAACGCCTGCAGGGACGCTCTCTGGAAGTGACCAAGCTCCAGCAACAAGTGAGTAGCTGTTCTGGAGCACATTTTGTGGAGCCAAAGGTACATTTGCCTGATTTATTTTTTGGTGAACAACAAGATTTTTTTTCTTTTAAAAATGCTTGCTTGTTGTATTTTCGTTTGAGACCCAGATCCTCTGGTGATGAATCACAGTGCATAGGGTTCATAATGTCACTTTTGCGCAAAGAACCTCAGGAGTGGGCTTTTTCTCTACAACCTAGGGATCCATGCTTTAGATCAGTGGATAGTTTTTTTTCTGCTTTGGGGTTATTGTATGATGATCCTGATTGTGTCTCATCAGCTGAGACAGAATTGAGACGTTTGAGACAGGGATCAGGTAATGTGGAAAAATATTGTACTCACTTCCGTCGGTGGTCTACTCAGGTGGGGTGGAATGATTCAGCTTTGAAAAGTTTGTTTCTTGCAGGGCTAGGTGAAAGGGTTAAAGATTTGCTGATTGCTTATCCCACACCTGGTAACTTGCAGGAGGCTATGCAATTAGCTCTACGGGTGGATAGGAGACTGCGTGCAAGGGTTAATGAGAGTAAATCCTCTGCCATGTCAGCTCCAAGTCTTGAGAGGGTCTGTACTGACATGGGAGAGCCGATGGAGATTGGAGCGATGGCACCTCGCTCTCAGGAAAAAGACCGCAGGTTTTCTGAAGGTTTGTGCTTTTATTGCGGCAAATCTGACCATTTCATTAAGAACTGTGTGCTTCGTATGAACAAAGAAAAAAAAGAAAAGGTCAGTTCCGCCCGTATAGCCTGCTTAAGCACTAGGGGCGTCTTTCTTTCTGCCACTACTGCTGCTCAGGAAGAATTAATGGAATTTCGGGTATTTGTCGATTGTGGTTCTACTCTGAATGTGATTGATGGGGGATTCTTGGAAAAACTTAAATTAAAACCCAAACTTTTGTCATCCCCTATTGCCGTGGTTTCTGTTGATGGCTCTCCCTTGAAGAATGTTACTCACAAGGTCTGTGAATTTCACCTCACTATTAATGGTGTTCACCAAGAGAATTTGGATTTGGTAGTATTGAATAATTTGCCTTCTCCGGTGGTTTTGGGGTTACCCTGGTTAAAATTGCACAATCCTGTACTGGATTGGTCTACCAATGAAATTAAGTCCTGGAGCCCTAAGTGTTATGACAAATGTTGTAACGGGCGTATTGCTGCTGTGAATAAAGGGAAATTACCTGTACCTATTCAGAATTTTTGGAAAGTTTTTTCTGAGAAGGAATCGCAGATTTTGCCTCCCCATAGAGACTATGATTGTACTATTGAATTTGTCCCTGGAGCGACTCTTCCTAAAAGTCGTTTATTTAATCAATCTTACTATTCCTGAGAGAAAGGCTTTGGAGGAATACATACAGACAAGCTTGGCCGCCGGTCACATTAGGCCTTCCAAGTCTCCGGTGGCTGTTGGATTTTTTTTGTTAAAAAAAAAGGACGGCGGTTTACGTCCTTGTCTGGACTTTCGTGAGATTAATAAAATTACTGTACGCAATTCTTACCCACTGCCATTGATTCATGATTTGTTTAACCAGTTAGTGGGGGCCAAGTGGTTCTCTAAAATTGATCTTTGGGGGGCATACAATTTGTTACGCATGAAGGAGGGTGACGAATGGAAGACTGCTTTTAACACTCCTGTGGGTCATTTTGAGAATCTGGTTATGCCTTTTGGTCTTACCAATGCTCCTGCATTTTTTCAGAATCTTATTAATGACACCCTTAGACCTTTGATCGGCAAAAGTGTGGTTGTATATTTGGATGACATTTTGATTTATTCGCCGGATCTGGAGTCTCATTGGCGGAGCGTACGTGAGGTATTAGTTATTAATGGACAATTCGCTTTTTGCTAAGCTAGAGAAATGTGAGTTCGCTGTACAGAGAATTCGTTTTTTGGGCTACATTATCTCCAGCGAAGATGGACCCGGTGAAAGTTCAAGCTGCGCAGGAATGGCCTAGGCCTATTGGTTTGAAATCGTTACAGAGGTTTTTGGGTTTCGCCAATTATTATAGAAAATTCATTAAAAATGTTTGTATTATTGTCAAACCACTGACCGATCTCACCAGGAAAGGTGCTAATGCGGTTCAGTGGACTACTGAGGCCATTGAAGCTTTTGTGTTTCTAAAGGAGAAGTTCAGCTCTGCTCCCATCCTTATGCAGCCTGATGTGACTAAACCGTTTTTGGTTGAGGTTGATGCTTCTGTGGGGGTCGGCGCGGTGTTGTCTCAGGAAAACAGGGATGGAGTACATCCCTGTGCCTTTTTTTCAAAAAAATTTTCTGAGACTGAACTGAATTACGATATTGGTAATAGAGAATTGTTGGCTTTTAAACTCGCATTTGAACACTGGCGTCATCTCTTGGAAGGTGCTGAATTTCCCGTTCAGGTTTTCACTGATCATAAAAATCTGATCTATCTTGATGCTGCCAAACGCTTGAATGCCCATCAGGCTAGGTGGGCACTGTTTTTCTCGCGGTTTAATTTTTCCGTTACTTACATCCCAGGTACTAAGAATGTTAAAGCTGATGCTTTGTCTCGCAGCTTTTCTCCCATGGTCGGTGCTGAGGAGGAGGAGAACATTTTACAAGAAGGGGTTGTGATTGCTGCTTTGGACTCTGTGTTGGAAAATGAGATTCTTAAAGCACAGGAGAATGCCCCATCTAACACTCCCCATGGGAGGTTGTTTGTGCCTGGGACCTTTAGGAGAGATTTGTTTGTTGAGTGTCATGAGTCTCGGTTGGCAGGTCATCCTGGAATCTCTGAGACCAAGAGACTTGTGGGTCGCAGTTTTTGGTGGCCTGGATGGCAGAAGGAAGTCATTAATTGGGTGCATCAATGCACTGTGTGTGCTAGATCTAAGTCTTCACATACTCCTGCTGCGGGGTTGCTTTGCCCTCTGGAGGTTCCTAGTGCACCTTGGACACATTTGGCTATGGACTTTATTACTGACCTTACCCCCTCTGAGGGTTTCACTGTCATCTGGGTGGTCGTGGACCGTTTTAGCAAGATGTGTCACTTGGTTCCTTTAATCAAACTGCCCTGCGCTAAGAATCTCGCTAAGGCCTTTGTCAAGGAAATTGTCAGACTACATGGCGTTCCTACTGACATTGTTTCTGATAGGGGACCTCAGTTCGTGGCTCGTTTTTGGCGCGCCTTTTGTGACAGGTTGGGAGTTCATTTGTCGTTTTCATCCGGACATCATCCTGAGTCTAGTGGCCAGACAGAAAGGAAAAACCAGGATGTTGAGCAGTTCTTGCGTTGTTTTGTGGCAGACAATCAAGAGGGATCCCTTCCTCGCATCTATAGGTCTTCGTACAGACTAGTTGAGGACTTTAACGGGTCTGATCGCAGGATCAGGTTCCCCGTTACATCGTAGGGATCTAGCTTAGTTCTATCGTAGGGACAGATCTCCCTTCTTTCCTTAGTGCTTGTAGCAGAACATAACACCCGGAGCCCCCCGCATATCCATTACTGCAATGCGGTGGCCTCCAGAAAAATGGCCGCCGGGGCGGCGCATGCTTAGATTGAGATCTCGTCCCGAGATCTCGTTGCCAAGACCTCGATCTGAGCATGCGCCACCCTCGTCGGCCATTTTCCCGGAGCCCCTCGCACATCCATTACCGTGATGCGATGGCCGCCAGGGGCGATGCATGCTCAAAACGAGCACTCGACAACGAGATCTCGTCCCAAGATCTCAGCTCCCGAGATCTCAATCTGAGCATGTGCCTCCCGGCAGTAATTTTGCCGGAGTCCACCGCATCACATTAATGGTAAGCAATAAGACGCATGGCTTATAAGAGACACCACCATTTTATTAAAAAAAAAGTTTTTTTTCCTATTTTTCTCCTCAAAATTTGGGGTGCGTCTTATAATCCGGAAAATACGGTATGTTTTAAAGTGGAGACATTCACTTTTTCACACTGGGCCTGTAGGTTTGGATTTTTTTTTCCGTTAATAGAAAAGACCTTCATTTAAAAACTACATTCTGTTAACTTTGTGTAATATTTAAATTTGTTTGGTGATCTGAAGCATTTAAGTGTGACAAACGTGCAAAAGATTAGGAAATTCAGGAATGGGGCAAACACCACTGTATATTGTAGAGAGCTGAGGAAGGAGTTGAATGTATTGGCTGGAAATTATGCCCAAAGCTTAATGTCATTATTTAGTAATGAAATAAGGTGGAAATTATTTATTTCGAGATCATCTTTATTATACTTGAGTGCCATGACTATTTGAGCTAATTTAGAGATTAGGTTTCGGGTGGAGTCAGATTTAAGGGTAGGGTTTTTTATTAGGCCGGTGTCACACTTGCGTGTGTGATGCGAGAAACTTGCGCATCAACACCCGACACTGCCGCCGGCACTTGGACCTGAGTGTGCGGCTGCATAGAAATACATGTAGCCGCACGCTTCGGTCCGAGTGCCAGCGGCAGTGCCAGGTGTTGATGCAAGAGACTCGCGCGAGTTTCTCGCATCACACATAATTTGAACATTTATATATTTGCCAATCATCTCCACTCTTTAGAGGACTAATTTCCATTGTCTTCTCACTAATGAACAGATTTCTCATCACACCATGTACAGTTATGTATGGAGATGGGAGGCGAACTTGTGGGCACATGTGTCATAGGTTTATGGAATAATGAATGGGCCATCGTTTTCTTCTTGACATTGCTATTGTTTGTTGTACTAAGGTTGGAGCTGTATTCATGTACCAGTGACGGTTCTGGTGATATATTCATGATATATTCATGCTCTGATGGTGTTAGGGTTCGAGTTCCCGCTGCTGCACAAGGGGAGTCTCGAACCAGTCCCGCTGCAGTCCCCCATCCATCTCCGTCCGCAGTGGAGCCTGCTCAGCAGTGTAAGGTTCTTTGTCTCTGTTGACATGTTCCTTGAAACTCAGTTTTCCGTCGGCCATTTTGCTTTCTGTCTTTCTGCAGCTCTTGCCCTCAGTTAATATGGAGTTCCAGTTTTCATTTTCCCGCCCTGATTCTGCCCTCTTGCTTCTTAAGCAGCCTCAGCTGAACAATCAGTGCTCCTGAATCAAGCCTCAGTCAGTCTGTGACCTGACTCCTGGAAACCTTGGACTTGTACTCCAGCTATTCCCTACTGAGGAACCTTTGAACACTTTTGGACTCTGGAAACCTGCTGTTTGGTGAATCCATGTTTGCAGAGGAATTACGGTACAGAGAAGAGATCCTGAACCTGCTTTGGAGATTTATTGTAGTGCTTGAAATTACTCTGGCCTGCTGTGTCTCCTGACTCTGTTCCTGCAAACTGTGTGAACTTTTCAGCATCCTTGTATGAAGTAATACAAGTCATTTCATTTCAACCTATGTCTCCTGTGTTTTCCTCGCACCCAAGCACAAGACGCTATAGGAACTGTACACTATACATGACAAGATTCAGGAGCCAATGTTTAGTGTCTGCTGGGTCTGGGAAAGCCGTGTCTGCTGTGACTGTGGATATCAGATGTCCGTTTAAATACCTTATGTGATGACAGTGGTTGTGATTTCTCACAACCATTCCAGGTGAGCGCATTCCCTTAAAATTTTACTCTGCAGTGTTACCACAGGTAAACACTATTGTTTTTTTTTGTTTTGTTTTGTTTTTTTCCTTTCCTCTTCTCCTTCCAGCACTTCTGCCTTAAAAGATCTGGAAGATGGAGGCCCGCATAAAGGAACTTTGCGGAGTGACTGATACAATCCTTTCAGATGTACAGACTTTAAAAACCCGTTTTGCAAGCCTACAGGACCTCACTAATCATAATTTGCAAGTGTTTGGACAGACTACCCAGGAATTGCGAGCCAGGATTGAGGCTCTAGAGGAACGAGCTCAGGCTCCTGCCATAACCCCGAGTTCTGGGATCCCCAAATTACCTCCTTTTCGTTTTGGCGGTGAACGTGAGAAATTCAGGGGATTTATTAATCAATGCAATTTATTTTTCTCTGCACATGCTTCACAATTTCCCACTGAACGATCCAAAGTGCTTACTATAATCATGTTGCTTACCAATAAGGCTTTGATGTGGGCAAACCCTCTGATTGAGACTGAGGATGATTGTTTGAATCACCTTGATGCTTTTATTTCAGCCATGGGGCAGGTGTTTGATGACCCCAATCGAGGTGCAACAGCTGAAGCAGCCATGTTAACTTTGCGCCAAGGTAAGCGTTCAGTAGCCGAATATGCCCTGGATTTCAGGAGATGGGCTCTTGATACCACTTGGGACACTTCCGCTAAGAAATCTATTTTTCGGAAAGGGTTGTCTCCACTGATTAAGGATGAACTTGCTCGTGCCGACCCTCCCACTGCGTTAGGTGACTTTATTAACTATTGTATTCGTATTGATGCTCGTCTGACTGAACGCAGACAAGAGAGATGGTTCGAAAATAATCGCACTAACCTTTTACTACCTCCCTCCTCAGCTAAGGAACCTTTGAGTAGGATCACAAGGGAACCAGAACCTGAACCCATGCAGGTGGACTCTTTACAAAGACGGGTTAGTGATGCACGCAAAGAACATCGTATAAAGGAAAATCTATGTTTCTACTGTGGTAAGTCAGGGCACTTCATTATAAACTGCCCCAGCCGTTCTCGTAAGACTACTGCAGCAGTCATTCACTGTGAGTGTTGCGAGAGGAGCTCTGTCATGTCCGAGCCTCAGGCTCCAGAGAGATCTGCTGCAAGAGATCTTTATTTCTCGGACTTAAACTCTGTTAGTTCTGGGGACGATGACGGTATAAACGCTGCAATTTTTCAAGTTTCCTCAGCGGTGTCCCAGCTGAGTTGTAAAAGAAACAATTCTCATTGCTTCCTTTCCATCAAACTCTGGGTTGACTCAGTCTGGGTGTCTAGCTCTGCTATGATCGACTCAGGAGCAAGTGGAAATTTTATGGATATCTCCTTTGCTCTGAAACAGGGGATACGTTCAGTGAAGAAGGCTACTCCAGTACAGATGGAGACTGTGGATGGCTCTCTACTGACTTCTGGACCAGTGGATCAAGAAACAGAGCCTTTGAGGGTCCTTATGGGTAAAGATCATCAGGAGAAAATGTCTTTTATGCTTATCTCTTCTCCCCACTTTCCCATTATTCTAGGGCTACCATGGCTGCAGGCGCAGAATCCTACGATTAACTGGGAGACCAAGGAATTACACTTTCCGGAGAAACAGATGAGTCAAGGAGTTTCAGCTTGCTCTGTTCCTAAAGGAACCATGTCAGTCCCTGAACTACCAGCTGTATACCAGGACTATGTGGATTTATGTGACAAGAAGAACGCTGATCAGCTTCCTCCTCACCGTCCATATGATTGTCCAATTGAATTATTGCCTGGAGCCGAGATACCTTTTGGTAAGATCTACCCCCTAGCGGGGCCCGAGCTAAAAGCTTTGAAGGATTATATAGACGAAAATTTAGCCAAGGGCTTCATACGCCCCTCTTCATCTCCCGCAGGTGCACCCATCTTCTTTGTGAAGAAGAAAGATGGATCTCTGAGACCCTGCATAGACTATAGGGAACTCAATAAGGTTACTATTAGAAACCGTTATCCATTGCCTTTAATCCCTGAGTTGTTGGAGAGAGTACGGCATGCCAAAATTTTCTCTAAACTGGATCTCCGTGGGGCCTATAACTTGGTCCGTATTAGACCTGGGGATGAATGGAAGACTGCATTCAGGTCACGCTATGGACACTTTGAATATCTAGTTATGCCTTTTGGTCTGAGTACCAACCCAGCCACTTTCCAACACTTCGTGAATGATATCTTCAGGGATCTCCTAGATACATTTGTGGTGATTTATCTGGATGATATTCTAATTTTTTCTAACTCCACAGAGGAACATCATGGACATGTGAGAATGGTCTTAGAACGCCTAAGACAAAACCATCTCTACATCAAACTTGAAAAGTGTGAATTCCATAGGACCGAAATTCAATTTCTGGGGTATGTACTATCTACGCAAGGGATTAGTATGGATGGAAGCAAGACCCAAGCCATCAAGGATTGGCCAATTCCTAGAAATGTGAAGGAGGTGCAGCGCTTCATCGGGTTTGCCAACTTCTATAGACGTTTCATTAAAAAATTTTCTGAGGTAGTGTCACCTATCACCCAACTTACCCAGAAACAGTCTAGGTTCTCCTGGACCCCGCAAGCTCAGGAAGCATTTTCCTGTTTAAAGGATAAATTTACCACCGCACCTATCTTAGTACATCCCAACCCCGAGCTTGCCTTCATAATAGAGGTGGATGCTTCAGACTGTGCCGTTGGAGCTATACTCTCTCAGAGAACAGGTGAGAAGAATGTCTTGCATCCCTGTGCCTTCTTTTCCCAGCAGTTGTCTTCAGCTGAGAGGAACTACGATATGGGCAATAGAGAATTGTTGGCTATTATTGCCGCCTTCAAGGAATGGAGACACCTTCTTCAGGGAGCTGCACAGCAAATAGTCGTCCTGACAGACCATCGTAACCTTGAATTTATCAGGTCGGCTAAGTGCCTGACTCCTCGCCAGGCTCGCTGGAATCTTTTCCTAAACCAATTTAATTTTGTAATTTCTTATAGACCAGGATCGCGCAATGAAAAGGCTGATGCACTCTCTAGGATTCATTCAGCAGAGACACGTCTACTTACTCCTCCTAAGACTATTCTTCCTGACTCTAGATTCCTGGGAGTGATTCATAATCAAGACCTACTTAAGGACATCAAGGAAGCATACTATGCGGATTCTTTGTTGGCTCAACCCCCAAGGGACGTAAGTCTTGTCTTTAAGAATGGTGTGTGGATTCAGGGACAACGTCTGTATATACCTGAAACAGTCAGATTGAGAGTATTGCAACTCATCCACGATTCCAAGATAGCCGGGCATAGGGGAATTCTAAAGACACAAGAATTTCTTTCTCGTTTCTTTTGGTGGCCCACTTACAGGAAAGATGTTTTAAACTATGTCACTTCATGTGAAGTCTGTGCAAGATGCAAAACACCTCGCTCCTCACCAACTGGTCTGTTGCAACCTCTTCCCACCCCGTCCCGCCCGTGGGGATCCATTTCTATGGACTTCATTGTGGAGTTACCAACCTCTCAAGGGAAGAACACCATTCTAGTGGTGGTTGACCGTCTAACAAAGGCAGCTCATTTTATCCCTTGTGTCGGCTTACCCACTGCAAAACAGACATCAGACTTGATGATTAAGAATGTGTTTCGCTTACATGGAGTACCGGATGAGGTCATTTCGGATCGAGGGGTGCAATTCACTTCAAGGTTTTGGCAAAATTTCTGTGCAGCATTGGACATTAAAGTAAACCTTTCTTTTGCGTTTCATCCTCAGACTAATGGACAGACAGAACGAACCAATCAGACCCTGGAGCAGTATCTCCGCTGTTTTATCTGCCACCTACAGGATGATTGGGTGGATCTACTTCCACTGGCTGAGTTCTCTTATAACAACTCTCAGAGCGCCTCCACTAAGCAGTCTCCTTTTTACTCCAATCTAGGTTATCATCCTAACATTCTTCTTCGATTTCCCATAGATACGCCCTTGCCGGCAGTGGCTGAAAGAATCACTTCTTTACAAAAGAATATGGATCTTCTAAAGGAAAATCTAGAATTGGCTCAGGAAAGGTACAAGAAAGCAGCAGATAAATTTCGTAAACCTGCACCAGCTTTCAAGGTAGGAGATTTGGTCTGGCTGTCAACCAGAAATCTTAAATTAAAGATTCCATCGTCTAAATTGGGACATAAGTACATTGGACCTTATAAGATCAGTAAGATTATAAGTGCTGTTGCTTGTCGTCTTCAACTGCCCAGAACTATGAGAATCCACCCTGTCTTTCATGTATCCCTACTAAAGGCTGCAACACCCAATACGTTTCCTGGACGTTCTTCTCCTTGCCCTGACCCAGTGCTGGTCGATGGTCAGGAAGAATTTATGGTGGAAAGGATTCTAGATTCCAGGTTGTACAGAAATCAGTTGCAATATTTGATTAAATGGCAGGGCTACCCAGTGGAGGACAACTCATGGGAACCAGTCAACAATGTAAATGCTCCTCGCCTGCTCCGCCAGTTTCATCAGAGGTACCCTGACAAGCCTGGTCTGAGGTCATCCGGAGGTTGTCCCTAATCATCTCCACTCTTTAGAGGACTAATTTCCATTGTCTTCTCACTAATGAACAGATTTCTCATCACACCATGTACAGTTATGTATGGAGATGGGAGGCGAACTTGTGGGCACATGTGTCATAGGTTTATGGAATAATGAATGGGCCATAGTTTTCTTCTTGACATTGCTATTGTTTGTTGTACTAAGGTTGGAGCTGTATTCATGTACCAGTGACGGTTCTGGTGATATATTCATGATATATTCATGCTCTGATGGTGTTAGGGTTCGAGTTCCCGCTGCTGCACAAGGGGAGTCTCGAACCAGTCCCGCTGCAGTCCCCCATCCATCTCCGTCCGCAGTGGAGCCTGCTCAGCAGTGTAAGGTTCTTTGTCTCTGTTGACATGTTCCTTGAAACTCAGTTTTCCGTCGGCCATTTTGCTTTCTGTCTTTCTGCAGCTCTTGCCCTCAGTTAATATGGAGTTCCAGTTTTCATGTTCCCGCCCTGATTCTGCCCTCTTGCTTCTTAAGCAGCCTCAGCTGAACAATCAGTGCTCCTGAATCAAGCCTCAGTCAGTCTGTGACCTGACTCCTGGAAACCTTGGACTTGTACTCCAGCTATTCCCTACTGAGGAACCTTTGAACACTTTTGGACTCTGGAAACCTGCTGTTTGGTGAATCCATGTTTGCAGAGGAATTACGGTACAGAGAAGAGATCCTGAACCTGCTTTGGAGATTTATTGTAGTGCTTGAAATTACTCTGGCCTGCTGTGTCTCCTGACTCTGTTCCTGCAAACTGTGTGAACTTTTCAGCATGCTTGTATGAAGTAATACAAGTCATTTCATTTCAACCTATGTCTCCTGTGTTTTCCTCGCACCCAAGCACAAGACGCTATAGGAACTGTACACTATACATGACAAGCAGAGACGTCGGTCCCAGCGTCTTGCTCATTCCAATACTGTGCAGAGACTTGCTGCTGCCCTTCCTGGATCTTCTATTATAGCCAGTGCTGGAGCAGACGTCTTTGGGACGAAGTCCTGCATTACCCCTTCTGAGCATGCCCAGGGTAAGATCTCTCATTGGAGATCAGGGGTCACATGTTCAGGTACTGCAGCAGCTCCTATTGGTCCGCCAGGAAGGTCCTGAAACTACATGTGTATTGGAACAGTTTCTCATTGGTCCTTTTTCTGGCAGGTCCTGTAGCTGTTACTATAAAAGGGTGGCATGGCTGGGCCGCCATGCGCTAGTATCAATTGCATTATGTGCTTTGCGCCAGTGTGATCATGCACGCATGTGGTTAGGGCTCGGCTGAAATAAGCCCCTAGAATACCGGCACCTCCTGTGAGGAGATTTGAGTGCACGTGGTTAGGGCTTGGCTGAAATAAGCCCCTAGAATACCGGCTTCTCCGGTGAGGAGATTGCTTGATTGCGTTACTGTCTGCATGATCACGGACTGCTATCCGCACAGCAGTTATCTGTGTATCCCTGTGGTGTTAACAGGACACAGTCTTTTTCTCAGCGGCTCTGTGACGCAACAGGGTTCGCTTTATAACGCTGGTTCAGCGCCCTAGCGTTTTACTTTGCGGCTCACTGAAGCTAAGTGAGTTCGCACTTATCGCCATATAGCACTGTGGCATTCCCGTTAGCGGCTCTTGGGATTAACAGAGTCGCACTTACTGCCACAGCGCGCTACAGCGTTTATTTTAGCAACTCTGCGGGATAACAGAGTTCGCTACTTTCGCCATCTTACTAGCAGCGGGCTTCGCCTGCACTGTGGACCCCGGGCTGCGAACGCACCTCTCTACTATATCTATTAGGTGCGTTCCGCAGACCCTAACAGATGGTGGTTCTTGTGTTGTATTAATGTACTAGTGATGGCTCTAGTGCTGTATTCATGTACTGATGATTATTTTGGTGCTGTATTCTTGTACGGATGGTGGTACTGGTGCTATGTTTATGAACTGATGATGGTTCTGTTACTGCTTTACTATATTCCTAATTCATCAGATTTGACAATAGATCATTATAAGGTCAGTGTCCTGTCCATTTCACACATGGTCAGCACAAAGACTGAAAATACAGCCCTCTGAAGGAGGCCATCTACACTCCTCAATAATGAAATGAATGTGCATCACCAAGAAGAAAAAGTCGAGGAATTATGAAAGTCTGGGACATAACTGGATGGCAGTTGCAAATGAAGGTGCCAACAATGGATCATGATGATATGCATGTCCAAGTGCATTCAGTGTGGCAGAACACTGCTCAGACAACCATTAATAACCTTATTGATAGCATGGTTAAGTGTGTGTATTTCTTCATGTGGTACTCATATATGATACTGTATAAATCGGGATGTTTTGAAAATTTTGATTTCCATTTTTTCATCATGTGCATGTCATTAACTTATCTATCGATTTTATAATTTTCATAATTCCATAAATTTTTCTTCTTGGTGTTGCAATTTCAATGTTGAGAAAAGTCAAATATGTCAGACAAACAAGTGTTTGACTAATGACACCCACATACTTTATATAACTGTTGGCCGGCAGCTATCTCTCACGACTTTCACAAACACAGGAGGGATCGCTCTCTCTTTTGCTTCTGTGTTCTCAATGAACAAGCCACCAGTAGGCATCAATGACAATGGCTTATCTCTTAGAGAACAAAAGGATATGCAATCTCTAATCGGATATGCCAGATCCTTATCTCCATAACAACAATCTGTCGGGGCCCCAATACACATTAGGCTGTCGGTTCAACCAGTCAACATTGGTCAGTTCGGTTGATGTTAATCTAATGTGTATGTGTAAACCTTAACTTTGTAAAGCGTGGGGCACTTTAAGGGCCCCGTCACACTCTTCAATGTCCCAACGATCCGACATGGATGGGATCACTGGGACATCGTTAGCTGATCGCTGGTGAGCTGTCACACGGGCAGACTCACCAGCGATCAGGACCAGCGAGCACGCTGGTATCCAGTGTACACATCGGGTAACTAGGTGCTGCGTGGTGCTTAGTTACCCAATGTGTACCCTAGATACCAGCTCCCACCTTCTGGGTACAGTGCTGGGAGCTGGTATCCAGTGTACACATCGGGTAACTAAGCGCTGCGCGGCGCCTAGTTATCCGATATGTACCCTGGATACCGTCTCCCAGCTTCTGCTTACAGCGCTGGGAGCTCGCTGATCGTTGGTCTCCCGCTGTCACACGCAGCGATGTGCGCTGGCCAGCGGGACACCAACGATGAAAAAATGGCCCAGCCCATTTGACGACGATCAGCGATACCCAGCAGGGGGGCTGGTCGTCGCTGCATGTCACACTAAGCGAGATCGCTGGCTAGTTCGCTGTTGCATCACAAAATCGGTGACGCTTCAGCGATCTTGCTTAGTGTGACGGGGGCTTTAGTCTGGCTTAACACAGCAGAAGCCATGACAACTTAAGGGTATGCCACACTAAACAAGAACGCTAACGAGATCGCTAAAAAGCGTCACTATTTAGCAATCTCGTTAGTGACGTTATTGTGTGTGGCATGTAGCAACGACGTGGCCCCTGCGGTGATCTCGCTGATCGTTCACTAGAGTTCTGGACCGTATTTTGATCGTTGGCGTCCCTCTGGTGAGCGCTATATCGCTGTGTCTGGCACCTTTTGTGAACGATGTGCGCTGTTTTTTACATCGCAATGACCGCTAAAGTCGTTAAGGAGATCGCTAACCGCTTATGCGTCGTTAACGAGATCGTCCAGTTTGGCAGCTACTAGCGACATTAAAACGATCACAAAAACGATCGCATTAGTATGCGTCGTTATCGTGATCGTTAGCGGGAACGTTTAGTGTGGCAGTACCTTAAGTGTCTAGGGCAGATTGGTTTCCAAATACAGCCCTGGATATAATACGTTTCTAAGGATCCATCTTCTTTGATTATCCAGTGAAAGGGCTATTGTGTTCTATAAAATATTAATGATTGATTTTGAAAAAGTTAATAGTGATTGTGTTTTTACAACTTTTAATAAGCATTTGTTATTTTATGATTTTCACTGCAACAAATTATTTTCATTGTGAAAAGTGTTTCTAGGAATCTCTAACAAGGTCATTGTGACATAATCTATATCTTTAAATGTTACTTGTAAAGGTATAAACTGTAACGCCGGTATTGTCTGTACCTTGTTTTCCGGTGTTACTTTGCATGTCTTTGCCTTAACCCTTTGCTCCTTTTTTCCCTAACCAGCTGGGATACTGTTGTCTGTTACCTGTATGGATGCTGCTCAGTTCCCAGCTCTGCTGCATAGCCGTACATGCGTGAGTGGCTCCGCTGCGCTGCATGACCACCCGCATGTGCAGTCCCTGGCTACTGCTGTAGAAGCTACCCGTAGGTTGCAAGGTCCTCTGCAGTGGTGCATGACTTACTATGTTGTTATGATTTGGTAGCTGAGGAGAGCAGGCAAAAACGGCAATACACCAGAGAGGTTGGAATCTACTGGATTGCAGTACCCTGACTAACCACCACAACTAAAGGCAGCCGTGGAGCGTACCTATGTTGGTCCTAGACGCCTCGTCACAGCCTGAGAGGCTAACTACACCTAAAGATAGAAAGAGGAAAGCTATCTGCCCGGAGCAGATCCCCAAAGAACATAGGAAGCCCCCAAACATGTAATGGCGGTTAGACAAGAGGAAATACAGACACAGACAGAAAATAGTATGAGCAAACGTTGGGGCCCAATCTTCCTAGAAAGAAAAGGATAGGAAGGACACTTACTGCAATCCAAAAAACCCTAAAAAAATACCAACTCTACTAATTGCAAAAACACCTCAGTGTTGTGAATGGGTTTGAGATGAGTTCTGAGCAGAGACTCCCTCTGGTGGTTACAAGCGGTACTGGTCTGTTCAGTGAAGATTGTGAGGACTGGGAATCAGGTGTTACTGACTGGTCTTATATAAGGGAGTCACCTTCCCATCAGGGTTGCCGGTGATCAATTGTTCTGGTCTGAATCCTTCATTCCTGTTTACCTTGTAGCCTGTTGTGTCGTGTCTGCATCTCCTGCTAACAGATAAGACATTTTCTTCTTTTGTTTTTGTACTATATTTTTGCATTTTGTCCTGCACTTCTTTGGGGGCCTTCTGGGTCCCCTTCGGGGGCTTTTGCCCTCTCAGTTTAGTTCAGCCACTGATGTTTGTACTTTTGCCTTTTCCAGTTTTTTCAGTGGCTGCTGTTTTGATTTTGTTACACCAGAGAACTAATTTAGGTAGTAGAGGTCGTGTGATCTCAGGTGATTTTGAAATTAGTAGAGTTGGTGCTTTTCAGGGTTTTCTGGGATTGCAGTAAGTACCCTTCCTATCCTTTTCTATTTAGTTAGTTTGGGCCCCAGCGTTTGCTCATACTATTTTCTTTCTGTGTCAGTATTTCTTCTTGTCTAACCGCCATTACTTGTTTGGGGGCTTTCTATTATCTTTGGGGTTCTGCTCCGGGGCAGATAGCTTTCCTATTTCATTCTTTAGGTGTAGTTAGTTTCTCAGGCTGTGACGAGGCGTCTAGGACCAACGTAGGAACGCTCCACGGCTGCCTCTAGTTGTGGTGGTTAGTCAGGGTACTGCAATCTCATAGATTCCAACTGCTCTGGTGTATTGCCTTTTTTACCTGCACTCCTCAGCTACCGAAACATAACAGTATCACCGGCCTAAAAATTGAAAATTGTATGGTACTCACAGAAGGGAAAAAATATTGTGAAAGAAAAAAGGTTGTCAGAGTTGTCAGAGATATTTTTCTATTTGTTGCATTTTTTTTTTTCCTCTGTATCTCTGGGTGCTGGGGAGGATCTTTTCTCTCAATGGAGTTTGCACGGTTGTCTGGCCGTGTGGATCAGCTTGCCACTGAGGTTCAGAGTATTGCTGCATATCTTGCTAGGTTGCCTGTTGTGGAACCTAGGATCCCCATGCCAGATTTGTTTTTGGGGGATCGAGCTAAGTTTCAGAATTTCAAAAATAATTGTAAATTGTTTTTTGCCTTAAAATCTAAATCCTCAGGGAACGCAGCGCAGCAGGTTCAAATTATCATCTCTCTCCTGCGCGGCGATCCTCAGGATTGGGCTTTTTCCCTGACACCTGGGGATCCTGTTTTGAGTGATGTTGATGCATTTTTTCAGGCTTTGGGGTTATTGTACGATGAGCCTAATGTCACTGATCAAGCTGAAAAAGCCTTGTTGGCATTAAATCAGGGGCTTGATGACGCTGAGTTATACTGTCAGAGATTCCGTAGGTGGGCAGTCCTGACCAAATGGAATGACGACGCTTTGGCAGCCCTTTTCCGGAAGGGTCTGTCAGATAATGTAAAGGATGTTATGGTGGGATTCCCTGTCCCCTCTGGTCTCAATGATTCTATGTCATTAGCGATTCAAATTGACAGACGTTTGCGTGAGCGGAGAAGTATGCGTGGAATGGTGTTGCCTTGTGAACCAGCTTCTGAACCCATGCAGTGTGATAGAGTGGTGTCTGGGGCACAGCGTCATGAGTTTCGAAAGCGCAATGGGTTATGTTTCTACTGTGGTGATGCCTCTCATGCTATTTCAGTCTGCCCTAAGCGGGGAAGACGTTTTGCACGCTCAGTTGTCTTGGGTAGTGTTCAGACTAAGTTTTTATTAACTGTCACTCTGATATGCTCTCTGTCCTCATTTTCTGCTCAGGCTTTCGTTGATTCTGGAGCAGCTATTAACCTGATGGATTATGATTTTGCTAAACGTTGTGGGTTTCCCTTGATACCCCTACAGAAGTCTATTCCCCTACTGGGGATCGATTCTACCCCTTTGGCTGAGAATAAACCCCAGTTTTCTACTCAGGTGATAATGAGGGTTGAACCTGATCACCAGGAGTGCTGCAAATTTTTGGTTCTGTATAATCTGCATGACATTATCGTGCTGGGTTTCCCTTGGTTACAGTCTCATAATCCTGTTTTGGATTGGAAATCTGTGTCTGTAACCAGTTGGGGCTGCCAATGTGTTAATACCAACACTCCTGTTTTTTCTGCCTCCCCCAGGCTCAGGATGTTCCTGACTTTTTGATTGATTTTTCTGATGTGTTTAGCGAAAGTAAATCTGCATCCTTGCCTCCCCATAGGAGCTATGACTGCGCTATTGAATTAGTGCCGGGTAGTAAATTCCCTAAAGGTCGCCTTTTTAACTTGTCTGTACCTGAACATGACGCTATGCGGTCTTATATCAAGGAATCATTGGAGAAGGGTCATATCAGACCATCCTCTTCACCCTTAGGTGCCGGTTTTTTCTTTGTGGCCAAAAAAGATGGTTCATTAAGGCATTGTATTGATTATCGTCTCTTGAACAATATTACTGTGAAATATCAATACCCGTTACCCTTGATTTCTGACCTGTTTTCCAGGGTGAAAAACGCTACTTGGTTTACCAAGCTTGACCTCAGGGGGCGTATAACCTTATTCGCATTAAGCACGGGGATGAATGGAAGACGGCATTCAATACCCTGAAGGGCATTTTGAGTACCTAGTGATGCCCTTTGGGCTCACTAATGCTCCTTCCGTCTTCCAGTCCTTCATGAATGACATTTTCAGGGATTTTGTGGACAAATTTCTGATTGTTTATTTGGATGATATCTTGATTTTTTCTAATGACTGGGACTCTCATGTGAAACATGTTCGAACTGTGTTCCAGATTTTGAGAGAGAATGCTCTGTATGTGAAGGGATCAAAGTGTCTTTTTGGCGTACAGAGGATCTCATTTCTGGGATTCATTTTGTCCCCATCTGTTATTGAAATGGACCCGGTCAAGGTTCAGGCCATCTGTGATTGGGTCCAACCTACTTCATTAAAGGCTCTTCAGAGATTTTTGGGTTTTGCCAATTTTTATCGTAAATGTATTGGTAATTTCTCGGTTATTGTTAAACCATTAACTGATTTGACCAGAAAGGGTTCTGATGTGGTGAATTGGCCTCCTGAGGCAGTCTCTGCGTTTCAGGAACTTAAGCAGAGATTCACTTCTGCTCCTGTTCTACGGCAGCCTGATGTTTCTCTGCCATTTCAGGTGGAGGTTGATGCCTCTGAAATTGGGGCAGGTGCCGTTTTGTCCCAAAAAGATCCAGAGACCTCTAAAAGTAACCCTTGTGCCTTTTTCTCTCGAAAATTTTCTCCTACTGAACGTAATTATGACGTGGGTAATCGGGAGTTATTGGCCATGAAGTGGGCTTTTGAAGAGTGGAGACATTGGCTGGAGGGAGCCAAACATCAGGTGGTGGTCCTTACGGACCATAAGAATCTGGTCTATCTGGAATCTGCCAAGCGACTCAATCCTAGACAGGCCAGGTGGGCCTTGTTTTTCACACGTTTTAATTTTGTGGTTTCCTTTCTTCCTGGCACTAAGAATGTTAAGGCGGATGCCCTCTCGAGGAGTTTCCTTGCGGACTCTCCTGAGTTATCTGATTCTTCTGTTATTTGAAAGAGGGTGTAGTTCTTTCCGCCATCTCTCCCAATTTGAGACTTGCTCTGGAGGGGTGTCAGGAGGATAGGCCCGAGTGCTGCCCTGTTGGAAAATTGTTTGTCCCGGACCAGTGGAAAAAGAGTGTGATGTCTGAGATTCATTGTTCCGCATTGGCTGGGCATCCCGGAATTTTTGGTACCAGAGACTTGGTTAGTCGGTCCTTTTGGTGGCCTACCTTGTCTCGTGATGTCAGGGAATTTGTGCAGTCCTGCGGGACTTGCTCTCGCTCCAAGCCTTGCTCTCGCTCTAGTGGTTTGTTGATGCCATTGCCTGTGCCCAAGAGACCATGGACCCATATCTCTATGGATTTCATTTCCGACCTTCCTGTTTCTCAGAGAATGACCACCATCTGGGTAATTTGTGATAGGTTTTCCAAAATGATACATCTTGTGCCATTACCTAAGTTGCCTTCCTCCTCTGAATTGGTGCCGTTGTTCCTTCAGCACGTGGTTCGTTTACACGGCATTCCTGAGAACATTGTGTCTGACAGAGGAGTCCAGTTTGTTACCAGATTTTGGAGGACTTTTTGTTCTAAACTGGGTGTTCAATTGTCTTTCTCCTCGGCATTTCATCCTCAGACCAATGGTCAAACTGAGAGAACAAACCAGACATTGGAGACTTATCTTAGATGCTTTGTGTCTGCTGATCAGGATGACTGGGTCTCTTTTTTACCTTTGGCTGAGTTTGCTCTTAATAATAGGGCTAGCTCTGCCACTTTGATGTCTCCGTTTTTCTGTAATTCTGGGTTTCACCCTTGATTTTCTTCAGGACAGACGGAGGCTTCTGTCTGTCCAGGTGTTGACTCTGTTGTGGAGCGTATGCAACAGATTTGGGACCAGGTAGTGGAGAGGTTGTCCCTCTCTCAGGAGAAGGCCCAGCGATTTGCTAACCGGCATAGGACTGATGGTCCTCGGTTTAAAGTGGGGGACTTGGTCTGGTTGTCCTCAAAGAATATTCCTATGAGAGTAGCATCTCCTAAATTTAAGCCTAGGTTCATTGGACCTTATAAGATCATTGAGATTCTTAATCCTGTTTCTTTTCGTTTGCTTCTTCCAGGGACATTTAAGATCCATAACGTGTTCCACAAGTCCTTGTTGAAGAGGTTTGTTGAGCCAGTGGTTCCTGCTGCTGTGCCTCCTGACCCTGTTTTGGTTGAGGGCAATCTGGAGTATGTGGTTGAGAAAATATTAGATTCTCGTTTTTCTAGACTGAAACTCCAGTATTTGGTTAAGTGGAGAGGTTATGGTCAGGAAGACAATTCTTGGTGTTTGCTTCGGACATCCATGCTAGGAGACTCATCCGTGCGTATCTAGAACTCATCCTGACCGACCTGGTTGCTCAAATGAGTGTTCGGTGACCCCTCCTCAAGGGGGGGGTACTGTTGTGAATGGGTTTGAGATGAGTTCTGAGCAGAGACTCCCTCTGGTGGTTACAAGTGGTACTGGTCTGTTCAGTGAAGATTGTGAGGACTGGGAATCAGGTGTTACTGACTGGTCTTATATAAGGGAGTCACCTTCCCATCAGGGTTGCCGGTGATCAATTGTTCTGGTCTGAATCCTTCATTCCTGTTTCCCTTGTAGCCTGCTGTGTCGTGTCTGCATCTCCTGCTAACAGATAAGACATTTTCTTCTTTTTGTTTTTGTACTATATTTTTGCATTTTGTCCTGCACTTCTTTGGGGGCCTTCTGGGTCCCCTTCGGGGGCTTTTGCCCTCTCAGTTTAGTTCAACCACTGATGTTTGTACTTTTGCCTTTTCCAGTTTTTTCAGTGGCTGCTGTTTTGATTTTGTTACACCAGAGAACTAATTTAGGTGGTAGAGGTCGTGTGATCTCAGGTGATTTTGAAATTAGTAGAGTTGGTGCTTTTCAGGGTTTTCTGGGATTGCAGTAAGTACCCTTCCTATCCTTTTCTATTTAGTTAGTTTGGGCCCCAGCGTTTGCTCATACTATTTTCTTTCTGTGTCAGTATTTCTTCTTGTCTAACCGCCATTACTTGTTTGGGGGCTTTCTATTATCTTTGGGGTTCTGCGCCGGGGCAGATAGCTTTCCTATTTCTATCTTTAGGTGTAGTTAGTTTCTCAGGCTGTGACGAGGCGTCTAGGACCAACGTAGGAACGCTCCACGGCTGCCTCTAGTTGTGGTGGTTAGTCAGGGTACTGCAATCTCATAGATTCCAACTGCTCTGGTGTATTGCCTTTTTTACCTGCACTCCTCAGCTACCGAAACATAACACCTCAGATAACACGACCTCTACCACCTAAATTAGTTCTCTGGTGTCACAAAACTAAGCCGCAGCCACTGAAAAAACTGGAAAAGGCAAATGAACAAATAACAGTGGCTCAGATAAACTGAGAGGAACACAAGCCCCGGAGGGGACCTGGCTGACCTCCACAGAAGTGCAGGAAAAAAATGCAAAAAGCAAGCACAAAAATAAAAGCAGAAAATATCTTATCTGTTAGCAGAAGATGCAGGCATGACTCAGCAAGCTTCCAAGTGAACCAGGAACCAAAGTTGAGACAAGAACAATTGATCACGGCAACCCTGATGGGAGGGAACCTCCCTTATATAAGACCAGTCTGTAACTCCTGATTGCCAATCTTCACAATCTTCATTGAATGGTTCAGTACTGTTTGTAACCACCAGAGGGAGCTTCTGCTCAGAATTAATTTCTAACACATTCACAACACTATGTGTGGTTAGGCTGCAGCCATTGCCAGGTGTCCTTGCTGTACTGATTTGTGTCTGGCTCTGCATAGGGTGGGCGGACCACACCTTCCTTGCTTTTATGAACAATGGGTGTGCACTAGAATTGCTGCTCCAGCCTATCGCTGTGAGGCAGCTCCTATATAAAGTTCACCTGCCTTGTGGGGCATTGCCAGAGCTTTGCATTGAGTTCCTGAACCTAGCCATGTGTGTTTGTGTGTTCAGCTCCTGCTCTGAGTGTGATCAGTTCTGGAGAGCTGATACCCTTTGTCCTGGCTTGTGTTTCCGCCAGCTCTGGGGGCAGAATACCCAGATCGCCTTTCCTGGAGGCTGTATATCCAGGCCTGTTCCTGTTGTGTCTTTTTCCTGAATCCTTGATCCTGGATCGGTTCTTGTACCTGCATGTCTGAACTGTGTCCTCTGTGTTATGTTCCTGAAGTCCTTCGGTGTCCTGAACCCCCTGCCCAGTGACTGTGATTCTTTGCTATATAACCTGGGTTCATCTTGGAAGGAGGAGTCCGGTGTGTGTTCTGAGTTTCTGTTACTCTGTGCTCAGCTTGTTATGCGGTGCAATCCCCGGCCGGCTCTAGTTCAATCTGGCTGGGCTTGCACCAGACCGCTTGGGTTCATTTTTAGGTCGCTGCCAGATGTCCGGAGTCCATCTTCCTGAGTCCATGTTCCTGAGTTCCAGTCCATGTTCCTGATGTCCTGTCCGTGTTCCTGAGTTCCAGTCCATGTTCCTGAGTTCCAGTCCATGTTCCTGAGTTCCAGTCCATGTTCCTGAGTTCCAGTCCATGTTCCTGATTCAGTCCATGTTCCTGAGTTCGTGTTCCTGAGATCCAGTTCGTGTTCCTGAGTCCATGTTCCTGAGTCCGTGTTCCTGAGTTCTAGTCCATGTTCCTGATGTCCTGTCCGTGTTCCTGAGTTCCAGTCCATGTTCCTGAGTTCCAGTCCATGTTCCTGAGTTCCAGTCCATGTTCCTGAGTTCCAGTCCATGTTCCTGAGTTCCAGTCCATGTTCCTGATTCAGTCCATGTTCCTGAGTTCGTGTTCCTGAGATCCAGTTCGTGTTCCTGAGTCCATGTTCCTGAGTCCGTGTTCCTGAGTTCTAGTCCATGTTCCTGATGTCCTGTCCGTGTTCCTGAGATCCAGTCCATGTTCCTGATGTCCTGTCTGTGTTCCTGAGTCTGTGTTCCTGAGTTCCAGTCCATGTTCCTGATGTCCAGTCAGTGTTCCTGAGTCCATGTTCCTGAGTCCGTGTTCCTGATGTTCCGATGTCCTGCCGGTTCCCCGTGGTCTACCCTGTGATGACGTCTGTCCTGGGTCAGTGTCTGATGTTCTCCTACTGAGCCTGTGCTACGCCTGAGGCCTGAGAGAGAGGCCATTCTAGTATGCCCGTGCCAGATGACCCTGGACTGCATCAACTGTGATAACCCGCCATCGTCTGACGCTTGTCCTGGGCTGGTGTCTGATGTTCTCCTACTGAGCCTGTGCTACGCCTGAGGCCTGAGAGAGAGGCCGTTCTAGTATGCTCGTGCCAGATTACCCTTGACTGCATCAACCTGTGATGACCCCGCCATTGTCTGAAGTCTGTCTGAGGTCAGTGTCTGATGTTCTCCTGCTGAGCCTGTGCTACGCCTGAGGCCTGAGAGAGAGGCCGCCCTAGTATGCCCGTGCCAGATAACCCTGGACTGCATCAACCCGAGATGTCCTCCTGCACTCGTCTGTAATCCTGAGACGTGTACCCTTCGCTGATGTGCGGAATCGTGAGCCCGGCATTATGTTCTGTCTTTGTACTGTGTGTCTACAAAGTAAACTCTGTTTCTTTATACCTGAAGTTGTGAGGTGTTTAGTCCTGCAGGTCGCCATCTTGCCCACATGCTCAGCTGCCACGGATCCCGGTCACTGCCCTCCCCTAGTCCGGGCAGGCCCGGGTCCCCCCTCTGTGGTCCAGTGGGTCCACATTCCCTTACCATCTGGGACCATGCCTCACGTCGTCGAGGTCTGGTGGCGTGGGAGCATTGGCTAGTTAGGCAAGCTATGCCATGTCCCGACGCCCCGCAGCCGTGGGAAGCGTTACATAAACCAATTAGAGGCATAATAATTTAGTATTTGACATATTTACCCAACGCTATCTTTTGTCTAAAATAATTTCACATGATTTACAAAGCAAACTGTAGTCATTTTTGTCTCTACATAGATGTGCACTGTCTTTCTTCCTACTCTTTATAAGATAGTCAGAGCTTCTTCATAACAGGTGAGGCTTTGTAATGAATTGTAGAGGAAATTTTTGCATAATTTTTGCCAAATTAATCATTCTTTGTGCTTCCACATAAAGCTCAAGCATAGTGTAATAATTTGGATTTTCTCATTTACATACTGTGCTCAGCGTAAATGAGTACCCTCCCCCCTTTGAAAAGTAAGATTTTAATCAATATCTCACTTAACACATGAGCAATTTACAAAATTTTGGCATGACTGAGTTTCATAGAACATTTTTAACCCATAACATTAAAGTACAGTTGATCATATAAGTTTCAAATCTTTGAAATCTTGAGTCTTACTCAAATTAGGTTATGCATAATTACAGTGGGTAAAAAAAGTACTGTATTTAGTCAGCCACCAATTGTGCAAGTTCTCCCACTTAAAAAGATGAGACAGGCCTGTAATTGACATCATAGGTAGACCACAACTATACTAGTCAAAATTAGAAAACAAATCCAGAAAATCACCTTGTCTGATTTGGCAAGATTTATTTTGCAAATTATGATGGAAAATAAGTATTTGGTGACCTAAAAACATGCAAGATTTCTGTCTCTCACAGACCTATAACTTCTTTAAGAGGCTCCTCTGTTCTCCACTCATTACCTGTAGTAATGGCACCTTTTGAACTTATCAGTATAAAAGACACCTGTCCACAACCTCAAACATGTTTCAACCTATAGCGAGGCCTTAGTCAACTGACTAAGTTAAGTGACTAAGGCCTCGCTATAGGCCGAAACATGTTGCTCTAGATGTCCATTGCTTTGATCTGCATGTAACTGTGCTTTTATACATTTTTTAACGATTTTTCAATAAAATGGGAGTTTTATACAAATAAGACCTCTGAGGGTGCAGCGGATTCTTCATCGCCGGGTCACATTTCTCTTGTCTACATTTTTTTTTATGTTTTGCCAACTTTTACACAATAAAACTATTTTATTGAAAAAATATTTTTTTGCATCTCTTTATTCTGAGAGCTGTAACTTTTTTTTTTTCCACTGATGGATCTGTATGGCGGCTTGTTTCTTGTGAGACGAGATGACGTTTTCAGCTATACCATTTTTATTTACATTAAAAAGAATAATCGGGGGGGGCGTGGCGATGTAGCAGAGCGAGGAGGACGCGCTGTGGCAGAGCTCCTCGTTATCCTGCAATTTATCCTGGCCCCATCATCTCTGACCGGTACCTACCGGCATCCGTTACACTCCCCCAGCTCCCAGGTGCCATCCGGTATTCGGGGGTTGCGCTGCGTGGTCCCTGTCAGTGGGACGCAGAAGAAGAAGCCGGCGGGAGAATGCAGGGCCTGGGGAAGGCGGCAGCCATCTTACTGTGCGGTCCAACAGGAAGGACGCACGAGCGGGGGTCGCAGTCACAGGGGAGCAGCTGGAGAGGAGCGATCATCTTGCTAGAGGTATCGTTGGGAGATGCAGTGTGAGCTCTGGAAAATGAGCCCTGCGCTCCCTTGCTAACAATGTTGCTTCCCCTGCTTCCTATGCCTCCCCCACCATCTTGGGATCTCTGATCACTTGCCACTGCCCCATAAGTGCCGTGAAGCAGCAACTCAGCCAGACCCACAGAACTTATATGATGCCTCTATCTCACTGCAACAGTCAGTAAATCGCTTTAATAAACTATCTGTGGCCGTTTATATCCCTATACGGAGCCGTAATAAGGATATATATATATATATATATAAAAATAAGGATATATATATATATATATATATATATATGGATATATACTTATTTGCAGTAACGCTTCTGCTTCTGGAGGAGAAGATCTCGCTGTTACGTGGTTGCTAAATTACCACATCGCGTCACTATTGGTTTGGAGTAAAGAGAATTCCTTACGGCTATTTTCATAACAGACATATCCATATCATATATAGCCCAATAGTGGTGCTGTTACTCCTGGATGAGCTGACTTTCTTATTATATAGCTGTTGAACCTTCCATACTACATTGCTACTGATAATGAATCGCTCAATGGGGTCAACCATGGCGGACAAGTTAAAGGAATTTGCAAGGCCCGACCCGTCTGATAGTGCTCGTTCTCTCAGGAATAACTCCAAAACTGGAGATCAACGTAAAAGCCCATCCTCTGATAATGCGAAAAGTGACGTCACTGAGGATCTGACTCTAAGGCAGGTATCCGAGCAGTTAATGCAGGCCATTTCCCTGACCAGAACGTCTTTGACCGAAAAAAATAGAAGACGTGCACTCTGAGGTGGGACGTCTCCGGCATGATATGCAGACCATGAGGGGGCGCATTACGGAGGTGGAGACAAGAACGTCTAACTTAGAAGATGCTCTTCCACCATGGAGGCCAAATTAACCAAAGTGTCTGGCTCTATAAATGCTTGGAGGCAGAAGGCGGATGACCTGGAAAATAGGCTACGACGCAACAACATTAGCATAATCGGTTTACTGGAGAGGTCGGAAGGTCAGCAACCCGAGCAGTTCCTCGAGAATTGGCTTAAGGACACTCTGGGTGACGAATTCTCCTCTACATTCTCTGTGGAAAGGGCTCATAGAGTCCCTACAAGATCGCTTCCTCCGGCGCCCCACCTAGACCCTTCCTGGCGAGACTCCTTAATTATAAGGACAGGGATGCTATATTGCGCATGGCACGGCAAAAAAGTCCCATCAAGTTTAACAGCGCCACAATCTCGATATTCCCTGATTTTTCTATGGAACTCCAGAAGCAGAGGGCACAATTTATGGAGGTCAAGAGACAACTTCGAGGAAAGAATATTCCATACTCCATGATTTACCCGGCTCGTCTTTGGATTGTCCATGATGGTTCTTCTGTACTTTTCACGGATCCGGCTGGGGCATCAGAATGGCTACAGACCCATCTGGGATCTTGTGGAAAGGAGTCATGACCTGTATGCGGATGTTCGAAACTCTTCTGCCAGCTATAAAATGGAGCTCTCTCCACTAGCGTCCCACTTTAACAACAATACCGGACGCTGTTTTCAGTGAGGGTATCCTCCTGTTTACCTCACACTAGGAGCAAAAAATTTTGCTCCTCCACTCTTGAGATCTTTTTCGTTTTTGTTTACAGGAGCTTGGGACTATGCTCCTCTTTGAACGTTAATTTGTTTTCCCTTACTATACTAATGTTAATTGAAGTTTATGTAGGTACTGCTGCCAGAATATTCATTATGATGCCTGTAGGGTTCAATTTGTGTGACACTGTATACCATACCATTACAAAGGACTATGGGGTCTGAATTAATATGCATGACCTGGAATGTGAGAGGTCTTGGGTCTCCCCGAAAAAGAATTGAGTTTTTTTCCCAGATTAAACGTCACCGCCCGCACATTGTGGCCCTGGTTGAAACACACTTGACTAGAGATTCGGCCCGTTACGTGCAGAAACCATGGGTACAATGGTCCATACATGCGTTTCACACCAGCTACTCTAGAGGGGTTTCTCTGTTAATTCATAAGGACACTAGATGGGAGATCAAGGAAGCTCGGAAAGACCCTGAAGGGCGCTTTGTTTTTGTGCATGCGTTGATAGATTTGAAAGATTACGTCATAATGTGTATTTATAACCCACCCCCAGCTAATATATCAATTGTCAGAAAGGCTGTAAGCTTCGCTTTAAATTATCCAGATGCACTAGTTATATGCATGGGAGACTTTAACTTAGTCATGAACAATGATCTGGATAGACTTAGACTAGATGGTGGAGTATCCGGGACGGCCTGCTCTCCGTCTCCGCTATCACTGCTCATTGAGGGCAGTGGTTGGTTGGACTTATGGAGAGTGCGTCACTCTGACGTGAGAGAATATACATGTCACTCATCCATTAGACGCACTCTATCTCGTATAGACTATATATTTGGTTCCAGCAGCTTGGAAACTTGGGTGACAGGTGTGGAACACGGGAATAAGGGCATCTCAGATCACAGCCCTATAATACTTACGCTTGGATTTGGTCAAAGGAATCGTAATTTGTTTTGGAAGCTGAACCCATTTTGGCTGAAACTGATAGGCCCCGATGATAGAACTTAGAATCATAGAATCATAGAATGGTAGAGTTGGAAGGGACCTCCTGGGCCTTCTGGTCCAACCCCCTGCTCAAAGCAGGATTCTCTAAATCATCCCAGACAGATGTCTATCCAGCCTCTGTTTGAAGACTTCCATTGAAGGAGAACTCCCCACCTCTTGTGGCAGCCTGTTCCACTCATTGATCACCCTAACTGTCAAAAAGTTTTTTCTAATATCTAATCTGTGTCTCCTCCCATTCAGTTTCATCCCATTGCTTCTAGTCTTTCCTTGTGCAAATGAGAATAAAGATGATCCTTCTACAATGTGACAGCCCTTGAGATATTTGTAGACAGCTATTAAGTCTCCTCTCAGTCTTCTTTTTTGCAAGCTAAACATTCCCAAATCCTGCAACCGTTCCTCATAGGACATGGTTTGCAGACCGGTCACCATTCTGGTGGCTCTTCTCTGAACTTGCTCCAGTTTGTTGATGTCTTTTTTAAAATGTGGTGCCCAAAACTGGACACAGTATTCCAGATGAGGTCTGACCAAAGAGGAGTAGAGGGCAATAATGACCTCACGTGATCTAGACTGTATGCTTCTGTTGATACATCCTAGAATTGCATTTGCCTTTTTTGCTGCTGCATCACACTGTTGACTCATGTTAAGTCTGTGATCAATTAGTATACCCAAGTCTTTTTCACATGTGCTGTTACTTAGCCCTATTCCTCCCATTTTGTATATGCTTTTTTAATTTTTATTGCCCAGATGTAGTACTTTGCATTTTTCCCTGTTAAAATCCATTCTGTTAGTTGCTGCCCACTGCTCCAGTTTATGTATATCTTTTTGAATCCTCTCTCTCTCTTCACTAGTATTAGCTACCCCTCCTAGCTTTGTGTCATCAGCAAATTTGATCAGTTTACCCTCAATTCCTTCATCTAAATCATTGATAAAGATGTTGAACAATACAGGGCCCAAAACAGAGCCTTGTGGTACCCCACTTGAGACATTCTTCCAACTGGATGTGCAGCCATTTACAACCACTCTTTGGGTCCGATCACTAAGCCAGTTATGAATCCACCTAATAGTTGCCTTGTCCATTCCATACTTAGTCATTTTTTCAATAAGGATTGTGTGAGATACTTTGTCAAATGCTTTGCTGAAGTCAAGATATACTATATCTACAGCATTTCCCTGATCCACCCAGTCAGTGATTCTGTCATAGAAGGAAATTAAGTTAGTCTGACATGACTTATTAGTTACAAACCCATGCTGACTCTGTTTAATCACTTCATTCTTATCCAGGTACTTGCATACATGTTCTTTAATAATTTGTTCAAAGATCTTTCCTGGTATAGAAGTCAGACTCACCGGCCTGTAGTTCCCTGGGTCCACCTTCTTCCCCTTTTTGAAGATAGGAACAACATTTGCTCTTCTCCAGTCTTCTGGGACTTCTCCTGTTCTCCAAGAATTTTCAAAGATTATGGACCAATTAGACTGCTTTATTTCCTCCCACCCGGAACCCCAAGATATTAATTTGTTTTGGGATACCCTTAAAGCGTATCTAAGGGGATGCTTATCTTCCACAATTTCTTATGTTAAGCGGAAGACATCCAGGGAAGATGAGGAAATGGAAAAAACGATTGAGTGATTCAGAAGCAAAATATATAGCCAATCAAACAAATGAAAATAGAAATGAATGGCTAATCTCCCATAGATTGTACACTCAATATATGAATACCAAGTCCAAGCGTAAATTATTTTTTACTTGTCAATCAAATTTAGAATTGGGAAACCAGTCCAGTAAGTTATTAGCATTTATGGTGCGCCAACATAACACGTCTAATACTATACTTCAAATTAGAAAACCAGATAAATCGATTGCGACCTCAACGGATGACATACTTCAAAGCTTCCATGAATATTATAAAACACTATAAAGCTCCAGAGGGGGTTTTAGCACCTTGGACTGTCTCAAATATATATCAGATGTAAAATTTCCCACATTGAGTCCCGCCCAACAAGCCTTTTTAGATGCAGACTTTACAATAGAAGAAATACATGAAGCTATGGCGGATATGGCCTCTGGGAAGGCGCCTGGGCCGGATGGATTTCCCATAGAAATGTACAGGAAATACCGAGATGTTCTGGCACCACTCCTTCTGAGGGTGTTTCAGAAGGCCTGGGAGGGGGCTCTCTACCAGGCTCTTTTTATGAGGCAAATATAATAATGCTCAGGAAGGAGGGAAAAGATCCTCTTGAATGTGGATCATACTGCCCCATATCGCTGGTAAATGTAGATTATAAGATCTTCACTAAAATTCTGGCCACTAGACTGAATTCGGTGATATTGGAAATAATACATCCAGATCAGACTGGTTTCATGCCTGGGAAAAGTACATCCATTAACATTAGGAGAGTTTAATCAGTGGTCTAGTACAGCTCCCTAGTACCAGATAATGAATGGGCCTTGGCTTCGTTGGACGCGGCTAAGGCCTTCGACTCTCTCGAGTGGTCCTTTTTATTTGCATGCTTACAAAAATATGAATTCGGTCCCAAATTTAGGAAATGGATATGTGTAATGTATACGAAACCCAAAGCTCGAATAATAATAAATAACTCTGTATCCGAATCATTCTCCTTAGCAAGAGGAACGCGCCAAGGATGCCCCTTCTCCCCAGCCCTATTTGCACTTGCGATTGAAGCACTCGCGATCCGCATAAGATCAACTCCTGTCATTAAAGGTATAGAAATAGCGGACCGATTGGATACTATTGGCTTATATGCCGACAACATGGTGATATTTATGGACAAAGCAGAAAAAACACTACCCCGTGTGATTGATACTATAGATATATTTAGTAATTATTCTGAATTATACATAAAATGGGATAAGTCCGCCCTGATGCCTCTCTCCTGGGTCCAATGGATCATCTTGAAAGGTTATCCCCATTACCTGTCGTAACTAGTTTTAAGTATCTGGGAATAAATATTTCAAATTATAGTAGACTAGATTTTAAAATAAATATTCTCCCGTTAATAGATCTTGTTAAACTTAAATTTGCTATCTGGAGTAAATTACCATTATCTGTCTCTGGACGTATTCATTTGATTAAAATGGTCCTGCTTCCCAAACTCTGTTATTCCCTCCAACATAATGCAGTACTGATCCCTAAATCTTTTTTTTCAGGACTTAATTCATTAATTTCATCCTTTATATGGGGGAAGACTAGACCTAAACTCAAACTGTCTACCTTACTCAGGTCTAAACAGATGGGTGGGACGGGTTTGCCGGATTTCTTTTTATATTACTTGGCCGGGCAGATCAAAGCTCTGAGTAGATGGATGCCTAATAATTATTTGCCTAACTCGGAGAGTCATTTGGCTCACGCGGCAGGGACTGACTGTTTGTTGGGGTTTCTAGAAATAGACAAACCTAATATCTCTGGATTATTACCCTTACTCCGATTGGCACGGTCAGTCTGGAGACAACTTAAACGAGAAGTCCGTTTTGTTGACGTTATAGCCAAGATGCCGTTATGGAATAATCCCTGTTTCCCGAATCTTCTAAATCACCCATCCACCCAATTCTGGATCTCATATAATGTTTCCTTAATTAAAGATTTATATGATCACAATGTCTTAATGTCCTTTGAACAAATACAACTTAAATACAGTGTCCCAAGATCACAATTTTTCCGGTATTTACAGCTTAGATCAGCAATTCAATCGTATCTGCACAACAGAGGTGCAACCCATGTAATATCATCCTTCCCCTTGATAGGAATTTTCAAATCGCAAGGCCCTCAAGGGCTTATCTCTACCCTATATACTTATATGCTGTCCGTGGGCTCTGACTCTGCTCTAACGTCAGTAAAGGAGAAATGGAGGGCTTTAATTCCAGATATTCAGAATGAAGACTGGGAGGGGGTTCTTGATTCTCCAGCCAGAGTGTCCCCATCAGCCAACAACAAAATGACGCAAAGGTACATAATACACCAATCGTATTTAACCCCATTAAGGCTATTTAAGATGGGGTGGTCCCAATCCTCAGAATGTTTGAGATGCCATACAATGGATGCAGATTTCATACATATGGTGTGGGGATGTCCAATTATTTTATCATATTGGAGCGAGGTGACCTCGTTGTTAACCTCCCTCTTAGGCATTCCTGTTCCTCTCACTCCATTAGTATGTCTGTTTGGGGTGCTGGAGGAAGAGATATGGGGGCATCACGTTAAAATTCTTTCGTGGGAGACACTTTTTTTAGCCAGGAAAATATTGGCCTTACGCTGGATGGGTAATCAACATCCTTCTCTTAGAGCTTGGATTGAACTGGTGAATTCAATAATACCATATGAGAGGACACTATACCAAAACAGGGGTTCCTTGGGGAAGTTTAATAAAATCTGGGATGTATGGAATGCATCTCACCTCACTATAACAACGCGTAGACAGTAGATTGTTAGTATTAGCACAATAGCTGTGAAAGAAATAAATTGGTCTATTCTCTACAGGTTATTATGTTATGTCATGGAAGTTGTTGTGGCAGCAGGATAAAAAGTTAGATGTGTTAGTTAGTTAGTTGTAATGTATTACTCAGAGATATGCGGAACCAAGCATTTGTATAGATGAATAACGGGTTCTCGTGAATGCTTCCGGTTTATTCATAGGCCTCGCAAAAGAAAGAGGACCAATGATATCGAAATCCGTATTAATGCTTTATATGCAAGCTGGATGGTTTTCATCCATTATTGATGTCATGATAACTATATATACAATGCATTGGCTGTACATAATGTACATGTTTGTTTGTTTTTTGTCTAATAAACGAATTGAAAAGAAAAAAAAGAATAATCGGATTTTATTCCACTTTTTTCCAACATTATGATAAAAAAGCATAGTTTGACACCTTTTTTTACGGTGTTCACTCTAGGGGTTAACTATTGAGACAGTTTTATAGATCGGGTCATTCCACACGCAGCGATAACAAACGTGTACTTTTTTTGTCACCCATGATAACGCCAACGAGAGAGAGTAGATCCATCCTTCAAGGACAGGAAACCTTCAAGATAAAAAGGGTGGCGCCTCTCTACACATCAGTGGTTTCCTGTCCTCGATGGGGAAGCCTTCTTGACTGTGGCAGGATGAAAGAAGAATGGATGCATTCCCAGACCTGGGCCGTCCGATGTTCCAGTGGGGCACAGTCTGCCGTGAGCCTGAAAGCGCCACGGGGTGCCCGATGGGGTCTCATCCGTCGGACAGAGCATTATCACAGGATGGAGTCCGGCAGCTGCGTGTCCTGGATGCCCAGTCACGGAGGTATACGCCGGAAGTTGCACCCCAATGACGCACGCCGGGACCTTTCACCTGGAACTAAGCTTTCAGTGGACGGTACCGGAAGCTGCAGGAGCGCGTCGGCCGGCAGATCCTGGGTCACGCTGTACTTAAGGAGGATCGCCATTCTGGTAGGGGCACTTGTGTTTACAATGGAGCCCCAACAGCCCCCTATACAGCAGCAGCTGAAGAAGAGAACAGACCAATTGTCCCATAACTAGACGACTTCCTCATAGTGGGAAACTCATACAATCACTGTCGACATCAAGTAGGAGCAATATGCCATACCTTAAAAAGGTTGGGAAGGCTTTTAAATTGAGAAAAATAAAGACTGAACCCGGAAAGATCACAGACTTTCTTAGGACTCATTATAGATTCCAACCACCAGGAGTGTCGCTTACCGGTGCAGAAGTGAGGAAAAGTAATTGGTCTGGTGTCTATGGCAAGACCGAAACCAGCAATGACCCTCAAGAGAGCAATGTCCCTACTGGGCTCTCTCATCTCCTGTATTCCAGCAGTAAAGTGGGCCCAGGCTCATTCAAGGAAATTACAGTGCTACGTCCTAGAGAGTGAAAGAGCCTTACAGGGGAATCTAGAAGTCTGTATAGAGCACTACAGAAGTTTTTGCCATACCTGCAGGGCCACCACGCAAAGATACTTTCAGACAACCAGGTCGCAGTGGCATATATCAACCATCAGGGAGGTACTCGCTCCAGTACCTTGCTGCGGATTTCAGGACGGATCTTCACGCAGGCGGAGGCGAACATCCAGTCATCTGCCCTACACATCAAAGGGAAGGACAACGTCAAGGCAAACTTTGTGAACCGCTTGCAGCTGCGGTGGGAAGAATGGTCCCTGAAAGGATCTGTGTTCAACCAGATTGTAGCCATGTGGGGTCGTCCAGTTATCGATCCCTTTGCCACCAGGATGAACAGGAGTGAGGAGAAGTTTTGCTCTCTGAATCCTGATCAACTAGCACTTCTGTCTAGCGTATGCCTTTTCTTCTAGTCTGTCTGATCCCAGCAGTGTTGAGGAAGATCAAAGAAGAGGGAGCGAGAGTGGTCTTCATAGCGCCCCTCTGGTCCAGGAGACCCTGGTTCTTTTGGCTTAGAAGGATGTCTCTCACAACCTTGGATTCTCCTAGAGACCCCAGTCCTTCTATCTCAGGGGCCAGTATTCCATCCTCAAGTGAAGGGCCTACATTTAACAGCCTGGAACTTGAAAGGTCGTTATTAGAAGGTAGGGGATTCTCTTCAGGTCTAGTTTCCAACCTGCTGGGCAGTAGAAAACCGGTTACTACAAAAAATTATGATAACATAGAAAAGCACGGTAAAACAAACGTATAAAAATACTCTTTTGTAAAAAAGTAACAGTAAACAGCAAGTGCTAGTAAAAAGATGATTAAACACAGGGTATTTGGTTGATACGTTTTTTGCAAAAAATGAATACTAAGCCTCTACCAAACGTCAAGGTATACCCGTATCAGAGCAGTCCCTGACTAATGTATTTAATCCCTAACTGATGTATTTAAAAACCTGGTCATGTGTATAGTACCTATATGAGCAGGATTCAGAAAGGTAATGTCCAATGTGGACACGCTGCAGAGAACGACCTTTATGTGCATGGCTCACAAAGGAGGGGTGGAAAACCTCCCTAATCTTGCAAAACCAAAAATTTATGGTAGCATCTGGAGGAAATTCCTTCTATCCTCAGGTTCAGCTTTACGAAGGAAGTTATCCATAAAAGACATACTAGAGTTCCTCCAGAAGGGGCTAGATCGTGGGCTCTCAGTCAGTACCCTAAAAGTTCAGGTGTCAGCCCTGAGGGCACTATACAACTGCAACTTGGCAGGGAACAGTTGGGTAGTAAGGTTTATGAAGGCATGTGCCAGGGCCAAGCCAATTTTGGTGGTTCCAACTGGGGACCTAAATTTAGTACTGGATACCTTGACAGGACACCCTTTTGAGCCCCTGAGTTTAAGCTCCATAAAATTAATTACCTTAAAAACCATACTACTGGTAGCTTTATCATCAGCACGTAGGGTGAGTTGTTATGATTTGGTAGCTGAGGAGAGTAGGCAAAAACGGCAATACACCAGAGAGGTTGGAATCTACTGGATTGCAGTACCCTGACTAACCACCACAACTAAAGGCAGCCGTGGAGCGTTCCTAAGTTGGTCCTAGACGCCTCGTCACAGCCTGAGAGGTTAACTACACCTAAAGATAGAAAGAGGAAAGCTATCTGCCCCGGAGCAGATCCCCAAAGAACATAGGAAGCCCCCAAACATGTAGTGGTGGTTAGACAAGAGGAAATACAGACACAGACAGAAAATAGTATGAGCAAACGTTGGGGCCCAATCTACCTGGACAGAAAAGGATAGGAAGGACACTTACTGCAATCCAAAAAACCCTAAAAAATACCAACTCTACTAATTGCAAAAACACCTGAGATCACACGACCTCTACCACCTAAATTAGTTCTCTGGTGTCACAAAACTAAGCCGCAGCCACTGAAAAAACTGGAAAAGGCAAATGAACAAATAACAGTGGCTCAGATAAACTGAGAGGAGCACAAGCCCCCGTAGGGGACCTGGCAGACCTCCACAGAAGTGCAGGGAACAATGCAAAAAGCAAGCACAAAAATAAAAGCAGAAAATATCTTATCTGATAGCAGAAGATGCAGGCAAGACTCAGCAAGCTTCCAAGTGAACCAGGAACCACAGTTGAGACAAGAACAATTGATCACCGGCAACCATGATGGGAGGGAACCTCCCTTATATAAGACCAGTCTGTAACTCCTGATTGCCAATCCTCATTGAATGGTTCAGTACTGTTTGTAACCACCAGAGGGAGCTTCTGCTCAATTCATTTCTAACACATTCACAACAGTACCCCCCCCTTGAGGAGGGGTCACCGAACCCTCATTTGGGCAACCAGGTCGGTCAGGATGAGCTCTGTGATACGCACGGATCAGTCTCCTACCATGGATGTCCGAAGCAAACACCCAAGAATTGTCCTCCTGACCATAACCTCTCCACTTAACCAAATACTGGAGTTTCCGTCTAGAAAAACGAGAATCCAATATTTTCTCAACCTCATACTCCAGATTGCCCTCAACCAAAACAGGGTCAGGATGCGCAGCCATAGGAACCACTGGCTCGACAAACCTCTTCAATAAGGACTTGTGGAACACGTTATGGATCTTAAATGTCCCTGGAAGAAGTAAACGAAAGGAAACAGGATTAAGAATCTCCAAGATTTTATAAGGTCCAATGAACCTAGGCTTAAACTTAGGAGATGCAACTCTCATAGGGATATTTCTTGAGGACAACCAGACCAAGTCCCCCACTTCAAACCGAGGACCATCAGTCCTATGCTGGTTGGCAAACCGCTGGGCCCTCTCCTGAGAGAGGGACAACCTCTCCACTACCTGGTCCCAAATCTGCTGCATACGCTCCACAACAGAGTCAACACCTGGACAGACAGAAGCCTCCGTCTGTCCCGAAGAAAATCGAGGGTGAAACCCAAAATTGCAGAAAAATGGAGACATCAAAGTGGCAGAGCTAGCCCTATTATTAAGAGCAAACTCAGCCAAAGGCAAAAAAGAGACCCAGTCATCTTGATCAGCAGACACAAAGTATCTCAGATAAGTCTCCAATGTCTGGTTTGTTCTCTCAGTTTGTCCATTGGTCTGAGGATGAAAAGCCGAGGAGAAAGACAATTGAACACCAAGTTTAGAACAAAAAGTCCTCCAAAATCTGGAAACAAACTGGACTCCTCTGTCAGACACAATGTTCTCAGGAATGCCGTGTAACCGAACCACGTGCTGAAAGAACAAAGGCACCAATTCGGAGGAGGAAGGCAACTTAGGTAATGGCACAAGATGTATCATTTTGGAAAACCTATCACAAATCACCCAGATAACGGTCATTCTCTGAGAAACAGGGAGGTCGGAAATGAAATCCATAGAGATATGGGTCCATGGTCTCTTGGGCACAGGCAATGGCATCAACAAACCACTAGAGCGAGAGCAAGGCTTGGAGCGAGAGCAAGTCCCGCAGGACTGCACAAATTCCCTGACGTCACGAGACAAAGTAGGCCACCAAAAGGACCAACTAACCAAGTCTCTGGTACCAAAAATTCCGGGATGACCGGCCAACGCGGAACAATGAATCTCAGACATCACACTCTTTTTCCACCGGTCTGGGACAAACCATTTCCCAATAGGGCAGCTCTCGGGTTTATCCTCCTGACACCCTTCCAGAGCCAGTCTCAAATTGGGTGAGATGGCGGAAAGAACTACACCCTCTTTCAAAATAACTGCAGGATCAGATAACTCAGGAGAGTCCGCAAGGAAACTCCTCGAGAGGGCATCCGCCTTAACATTCTTAGTGCCAGGAAGAAAGGAAACCACAAAATTAAAACGTGTGAAAAACAAGGCCCACCTGGCCTGTCTAGGATTAAGTCGCTTGGCTGATTCCAGATAAACCAGATTCTTATGGTCCGTGAGGACCACCACCTGATGTTTGGCTCCCTCCAGC
This sequence comes from Oophaga sylvatica, assembly GCA_033576555.1. NCBI lineage: Eukaryota > Metazoa > Chordata > Amphibia > Anura > Dendrobatidae > Oophaga > Oophaga sylvatica. The sequence goes on along the minus strand of JARQOD010000001.1, from coordinate 782,195,388 downwards.
CAATGTCTCCACTCTTCAAAAGCCCACTTCATGGCCAATAACTCCCGATTACCCACGTCATAATTACGTTCAGTTGGAGAAAATTTTCGAGAGAAAAAGGCACAAGGGTTACTTTTAGAGGTCTCTGGATCTCTTTGGGACAAAACGGCACCTGCCCCAATTTCAGAGGCATCAACCTCCACCTGAAATGGCAGAGAAACATCAGGCTGCCGTAGAACAGGAGCAGAAGTGAATCTCTGCTTAAGTTCCTGAAACGCAGAGACTGCCTCAGGAGGCCAATTCACCACATCAGAACCCTTTTTGGTCAAATCAGTCAATGGTTTAACAATAACAGAGAAATTACCAATAAATTTACGATAAAAATTGGCAAAACCCAAGAATCTCTGAAGAGCCTTTAATGAAGTAGGTTGGACCCAATCACAGATGGCCTGAACCTTGACCGGGTCCATTTCAATAACAGACGGAGACAAAATGAATCCCAGAAATGAGATCCTCTGTACGCCAAAAAGACACTTTGATCCCTTCACATACAGAGCATTCTCTCTCAAAATCTGGAACACAGTCCGAACATGTTTCACATGAGAGTCCCAGTCATTGGAAAAAATCAAGATATCATCCAAATAAACAATCAGAAATTTATCCACAAAATCCCTGAAAATGTCATTCATGAAGGACTGGAAGACGGAAGGAGCATTAGTGAGCCCAAAGGGCATCACTAGGTACTCAAAATGCCCCTCTGGGGTATTAAACGCCGTCTTCCATTCATCCCCGTGCTTAATGCGAATAAGGTTATACGCCCCCCTGAGGTCAAGCTTGGTAAACCAAGTAGCACTTTTCACCCTGGAAAACAGGTCAGAAATCCAGGGTAACGGATATTGATATTTCACAGTGATATTGTTCAAGAGACGATAATCAATACACGGCCTTAATGAACCATCCTTTTTGGCCACAAAGAAAAAACCGGCACCCAAGGGTGAAGAGGATGGTCTAATATGACCCTTCTCCAATGACTCCTTGATATAAGACCGCATAGCGTCATGTTCAGGTACAGACAAGTTAAAAAGGCGACCTTTAGGGAATTTACTACCAGGCACTAATTCAATAGCGCAGTCATAGCTCCTATGGGGGGGCAAGGATGCAGATTTACTTTCGCTAAACACATCAGAAAAATCAGTCAAAAAGTCAGGAACATCCTGAGCCTGGGGAGAGGCAGAAAAAACAGGAGTGTTGGCATTAACACATTGGCAGCCCCAACTGGTCACAGACACAGATTTCCAATCCAAAACAGGATTATGAGACTGTAACCAAGGGAAACCCAGTACAATAATGTCATGCAGATTATACAGCACCAAAAATTTGCAGCTCTCCTGATGATCAGGTTCAACCCTCATTATCACCTGAGTAGAGAACTGGGGTTTATTCTCAGCCAAAGGGGTAGAATCAATCCCCAGTAGGGGAATAGACTTCCGTAGGGGTATCAAGGGAAACCCACAACGTTTAGCAAAATCAAAATCCATCAGGTTAATAGCTGCTCCCGAATCAACAAAAGCCTGAGCAGAAAATGTGGACAGGGAGCAAATCAGGGTAACAGTCAACAGAAATTTAGTCTGAACACTACCCAAGACAACTGAGCGTGCAAAATGTCTTCCCCGTTTAGGGCAGACTGAAATAGCATGAGAGGCGTCACCACAGTAGAAACATAACCCATTGCGTTTTCGAAACTCATGACGCTGTGCCCCAGAAGCCACTCTATCACACTGCATGGACTCAGAAGCTGGTTCACAAGGCAACACTATTCCACGCATACCTCTACGCTCACGCAAACGTCTGTCAATTTGAATCGCTAATGAATAGAATCATTGAGACCAGAGGGAGCAGGGAAACCCACCATAACATCTTTTACATTCTCTGACAGACCCTTCCGAAAAAGGGCTGCCAAAGCATCATCATTCCATTTGGTCAGGACTGCCCACTTTCGGAACCTCTGACAGTACAACTCAGCGTCCTCAAGCCCCTGATTTAATGCCAACAAGGTTTTTCAGCTTGATCAGTGACATTAGGTTCATCGTACAATAACCCCAGAGCCAGAAAAAATGCATCAACATTACTCAAAACAGGGTCCCCAGGTGTCAGGGAAAAAGCCCAATCCTGAGGATCGCCGCGCAGGAGAGAGATGATAATTTGAACCTGCTGTGCTGCGTTCCCTGAGGACTTAGGTTTTAAGGCAAAAAACAACTTACAGTTATTTTTGAAATTCAGAAATTTAGCTCAATCCCCCAAAAATAAATCTGGCATGGGGATCCTAGGTTCCACAACCGGCAACCTAGCAAGATAGGTAGCAATACTCCGAACTTCAGTGGCAAGCTGATCCACACGGCCAGACAACTGTGCAAACTCCATTGAGAGAAAATAAAAAAATCCTCCTCAGCACCCAGAGAAAAAGAGGGAAAAAATGCAACAAACAGAGGAAAAAAAAAAAAATTTCTGACAACTTCCTTTTTTCTTTTTCCTTTTACTATTTTTCCCTTCTGTTGAGTACCATATCATTTTCAGTTTGGACGGTGATACTGTTATGATTTGGTAGCTGAGGAGAGCAGGCAAAAACGGCAATACACCAGAGAGGTTGGAATCTACTGGATTGCAGTACCCTGACTAACCACCACAACTAAAGGCAGCCGTGGAGCGTTCCTAAGTTGGTCCTAGACGCCTCGTCACAGCCTGAGAGGTTAACTACACCTAAAGATAGAAAGAGGAAAGCTATCTGCCCCAGAGCAGATCCCCAAAGAACATAGGAAGCCCCCAAACATGTAATGGCGGTTAGACAAGAGGAAATACAGACACAGACAGAAAATAGTATGAGCAAACGTTGGGGCCCAATCTACCTGGACAGAAAAGGATAGGAAGGACACTTACTGCAATCCAAAAAACCCTAAAAAATACCAACTCTGCTAATTGCAAAAACACCTGAGATCACACGACCTCTACCACCTAAATTAGTTCTCTGGTGTCACAAAACTAAGCCGCAGCCACTGAAAAAACTGGAAAAGGCAAATGAACAAATAACAGTGGCTCAGATAAACTGAGAGGAGCACAAGCCCCCGGAGGGGACCTGGCAGACCTCCACAGAAGTGCAGGGAACAATGCAAAAAGCAAGCACAAAAATAAAAGCAGAAAATATCTTATCTGATAGCAGAAGATGCAGGCAAGACTCAGCAAGCTTCCAAGTGAACCAGGAACCACAGTTGAGATAAGAACAATTGATCACCGGCAACCATGATGGGAGGGAACCTCCCTTATATAAGACAAGTCTGTAACTCCTGATTGCCAATCCTCATTGAATGGTTCAGTACTGTTTGTAACCACCAGAGGGAGCTTCTGCTCAGAATTCATTTCTAACACATTCACAACAGTGAGTGACTTGCAGGCCCTGTCTGCTGATCCCCCCTTTACCTTGGTTCTGGAGGATAGGGTTCTCTGGAAGCCTGACCCAGCCTTCTTACCCAAGGTTGTGTCAAAGTTTCATAGGTCACAAGTGGTAACGTTACCATCCTTTTGTCAAATCACTAAAAATCCTTAGGAGGAAAAATTTCACACCTTAGATGTCAGGAAGGTTGTTTTACAATATTTAGCAACCACAGAGTCATGGAGGAAGGATAGGGCTCTATTCCTCTCCTTCCAGGGTGCCAGAAACAGGTCCAAGGTTCCCAAGTGTACCTTGTCAAGATGGATAAGGGAAGCCATCGGGATTGTCAACACAGAGGCAGGTAGAGTGGCGCCAGAGAACCTCAAAGCCCACTCTACAAGGGCGATGGCAACCTCCTGGGCAGAAAGAACAGATGTGTCCTTCTAGCAGATTTGTAAAGCTGCATCTTGGTCCTCTCCTTCTACCTTTTAGAGTATAGACTGGATCTGTCTGCCTCCTCTGACCTCACGTTTGGGAGAAGGGTTCTTCAGGCTGTGGTCCCTCCCTAGATTACATTGGTTCTCTGTTAATCTCTCTTTGGTGCTGTTATGGGTGACAGAAAAACATGTATATGAATTACCAGTAATTGTGTTTTTTCGGAACCTATGACGGCACGCTTATATTCCCGCCCCTTTATTTTCTTAAAAAAATGATCACTTTCTTGGGTGTGGTTTAATTTATTCACGTGTATCCTCACCCATACCCTTGTAGATTGTGAGCCCTCGCGGGCAGGGTCCGCTCTCATCCTGTACCAGTCGTAACTTGCATTGTTTAAGATTACTGTACTTGTATTTATTATGTATACCCCACCTCACATGTAAAGCGCCATGGAATAAATGGCGCTATAATAATAAATAATAATATAGTAGTAAAGTTGGCATTTTATGTTGCGTACACTAATTTTGGAGGTTCTCTCATGCTCTGTAATCCAATGATATGCAGAGAGGCACCGCCTTTTTTATCTAGAAGGTTATCTTGTCCTCGAAGGGCGGATCCCCTCTCTCTCGTTGGTGCTGTCTTGGGTTCCGAAAAAACACATTACCGGTAAGTAATATACGTGGGGTTTTTTGCTTATTTTTTTGGGGGGGTATAATACTTTTTTTCTTAATTAGTGATTTTTTTTTTCTTACTTTTACATTTTTTTAAAATCTTTTTTACTTAGTTCCTCTATGGGACTTTCACTTTTTTCACTGTGATCTCTGGTATAAACGTCAGTGCTACACTTATAGAAGCATCTGGTCTAAGATGCTTTCCATAGCTTGACAACCCTGTGTCACCATGGCAATGATTGGGCCCCCGCCAAGATGTTGCGGGGGCACCGATGTGAAGGGAGCCCCCTCACTCTCCCTGCCTTCTAATTGATGTGATAGTTATCAATCGCAGCATTTAGGGGGTTACTGCAGGAGCTTGGCCACTAGCAGATTGACTGACCGATCACAGCCCTCTGAGTGCTGCTCAGATGGCATTGCGTGTTTACACGCAGTGACAGTTTTAAGTTATAACTGGTATAGCACGTCATGATACGACAACTGACACCCGCTCATGACGTGCTATGTCAGTCTTTGGTCGTTATGGGGCTAACTTTTTAAGAGATAGTCCACAACATGGACTGCCCCTTTTTAAATCAAGTAGCACCGTTTGTAAAATGAAAATAACAAATGGCGCTGATCCAGCAATGTCAGCACCAGATCTGCCAGGGTTTGCATGTAATGTAAAACCTGCAGCCGTTATTAGGCTGCCGTGCTTTCACTACTTCTGCTTGTCAGACATTCGTCCAAGAAAAGTGAAAACACAGCATCCCAATAACAGCTGCTGATTGCCTGCAGGGCTTCTGTACTGTAACAATGCCACATAACCCTAGCAGATCCGGCACGGACATAGCTGGAATAATGCCAGGGCGGGACGAAGTTTAATGTTATTTTTTTTTACAATGAGGACTAATTTATTTGCAAAATAGAATATACCTTGCACCCACGTGATATCTAATGTTTCTCATACCGTACAATAAGTGTTGGTTACATTGTAACCCACTTAACAACCGCCAATGCGGCTTTTAACTGCAGAAGTTAAGGGTATTTATACTTCAGCGCCACTTTTTAATGGCGCTGAAAAATAAGGGTATAGCGCCCCCAGTGTAAGAAAATCTCTGGTGTCTCAGCAGGGTAGCTGAGACCCTGGAGAACATGATCAGGGCTGGTTTTTACGGTCCCCAGTCACGTGAGCGCTGCTGTTCACCGAATAACTGTGGTCACAAAAAAAAGTCAGATTTCAAATTCTAACATATCAGAGAAGAGAGAAATTAGGTCCCCGAACCACCCCAGTACCTAAGCCATCCCCGAGTCCCTGCTCCATCCCCCTGCCCTCCACGTCCTCTTCCTGAAAAGAAATGCATTTGCACCCGCCGAGATTGGCCGGCCGGTACCCAACAACAATAGGGAATTTTTCCTATTGGTTCGATTTGATAGACCCTATCACAGTGATCAAAATGAAAAAAAAATAGTAAATCAAATTCCCCTTTGTAATCACCTTAGTTAGATAAAAATGATAAAAATACATTTTTTAACCATTCTTTGAAGTTGGGATTAAGGGTTGGAGTTAGAATTGGGTTAATTTCAAAAGTGAAAAAAAAATTACGACGGTATGACGGCTAGTGTTGAGCGCAGGTGCTCGCTGCTTGGGTATGCACGGAGTATCGCAGATCACCGCGTGTTTTTTGGGGGTGTCTAACAGCTGCAAAGCATGCAAGGCTTGCAACTTGAGCACCCACAATATTCGGTGCATACTCGAGCACCCGATGCAAACTGGAGTAGCGAGTAGCGAGCACTTGCACTCAACACTAATGTCAACGTATTCAATTTTTATAATGGTGTCACTTGGGGTATTTTCTGTCCTATAGGCCCCTCAGTCACTTCAAATGTGATGTGGTCCCTAAAAATGATTTTGTAAATTTTGTTGGAGAAATGAGAACTTGCTGGTCAACTTTTATCCCTTCTAACTTCCTAACAAAAAAAAAAAAAGATGTTTAAAAATTGTGCTGATGTAAAGTAGACCTTTGGGAAATGTTAATTATTATCTATTTTGTGTGACATATCTCTGTGATTTAAGTGCATAAAAATTAAAAGTTTAAAAATGGCAAAAGTTTCCAAATATCCGTTTTTTTTCACAAATAAACTCAAGTCATAGCGAACAAATGTTACCACTATCAATACAATATGTCACGAAAAAACATTCTCAGTTGAAGCGTTTCAGAGTTGTTACTTCATAAAGTGACACTGGTCAGAATTGTAAAATTTGGCTTGATCATTAAGGTCAAAATTGTCTCAGTTACTAAGGGGTTAAAGGTCCCAATAATGCCTTAGTTACATAACAAGTATTGCAAATGAGAGTTTACTACTCTCAGCAGGTTTATTCCTATGATTTTGGGTGATAAATAGTACATTTAGTGATAAAACTTCTGCTACATATTGTATTCTATGGTTTAGAAAAGAATAGGCTTTCTGAAATAGCCATTTATGTTGACATAACTATGCAGTTATCCGCTGACCTATTTAGCTTTGTGGCATTCTTTAATTGGTGCCCTCATTAGACTGTAATGAACTCCCAGTTATCTTCATTAAACTCTTATATAATGGCTTATACCATTTGCTGCTAGGGAGATGTCATTAGTAAACTTCAATAACTGCAAATGTTAAGGTCTTTGTGTTGGTAAAACTCATTTATCAAAGATGATCTTCTTCCCATTCAGAGAAGTATTCTTAATAGTGAATATTGGGACATTTGCTTCTTCTGTATTTTTAGCCTATCAGATGTTTTTAAAAATGAATAGGTTTGTTTCTAAACAATGATTCTCACCATAGGAAGAGATGCACAGGTATACGCATGTGTTGAGAATTTTCCACATCTAATGCAAGCTCCCAAAAAGTGATTTTTACTAAAGTGGTTTCCATGGTTTTGAATGCCTCAAAAATTCTGTGTAAACATAGCCATAGGCTTCAGCTACCAAGTGATATAAAGAGGCAAAGGCTTGCTACACTGCCTGTTATGTAATGAGAGAATGCATTGCAGTCATTGGAGCATATGGATATTCACATGTTGTTGTTGTTTAGTTTTAGTCTTGGGCTATGTACACATGTCCAGTAGCCATCCATTAGAACCGATGCAGCAGTAATCCGTTGGCAAAAAGTTGTGCAGACCCAACTTTAGTCCTTTTTTAAAAAACTGATCTCTTCTAAATTAGTTTTTTTTAAACATTGAAGTCTATGGAAAAACAGATCTGTTAATTAGCTGTCTGTTTTCTTCCATTTGTAACGAATCCAGTGAGCAAAAAACGCATCCTTTACAAATGAAACAAAAACAGACGGCTAATTAACAGATTCTTTTTCCATAGACTTCAGTGTTAAAAAAAAAAAAAAAAAGCGATCCAGCAGAGATCAAACTTTTTTGCCAACGAATTGCTGCTGGATCCATTCTAACAGATCATTACTGGACATGTGAACATTGCCTTGAAGGGGATTTTTTCAAGTCAGAAAACCATGAGGCTCCAATCAAGTAAATGAGGCTTCGTTGCAATGGCAGACACTACATATAAACAAAATTAGTACAGTTTATGGCCAGAAAATAAAAACAAAAAATTTTCCAAGCAAATACAACCTTTTAGGCTGGGGGCTACATGTGTTGTGTGACAGCAGTTCTCGGACAAGTCACGCAACCAAGGACAGGACATCTTTATAACTTGCCTGCAACTTGCTGTCAAGTGACTATTTTAGCTCTAAAACATAGCCAAATTGAAGCCTAGTCGCATACGAGTTGTTCTCAATAGCAGAAAATCCAACACATTCGGAAACATTTTCAGCTCTGTGTCCCAGTCGCAATAGGTTCTGTGGCATGTATGGGAAATTATTAGATCTGACGTCACAATGCCGTCCTACAATCTCGTCACATGAGATGTCACTGTCGCCGTGTAGCTCTAGCATAAGCAAACAATATTCAGATGCTATTAATGAAGCACGCCAATAAAAAATTTTTAAATTAAATCCGTATTTAATGTAGTGTGTGTGTGTTAATATACTTACCTACCGCCATCTTCTCTGGGATCCAGCACCATCACCGCTCTGCCATTTCTCCGGTTACACTGCACTCTATGTGACCCAGAAGTGACTTTTACAATGTAAGTCTGTGGAGCATCAGAATAAGGCTCATATACTTATGTTGTAAAAGAGACTTTTGTCTCACACATAGAGGGGTCAGGGGAGTCTGCAGAGAGGTGACGTCACTGAGGAGAGGCACAGAACTGCTCAGCATCCCGGAGAAGGTGGAGAAGTATATTTACCAAAACACACTACATTACGTACAAATATACACAGATTTAAATAAATATATTCATGAGAGTTCTCCTTTTAAAATAAGATTATGGTTATTTGTTGGTTGGGAGTATGGTTAAGGTAGACTGTCACCTGACAAATCCTTTGTTACAACCTGATCTACCTCCTTTTTTATTCTGTATCTTTATAGCATGTTTAATGATGCAAGATTAGCTGGGGAGCCATTGAAAACACATTCAATTCAAGTGCAAAATGTTATCTGCCTCCAATAGATGAGGAAAAGAAGGCTCAAAACCAATATGGATTTTCTTGTGATTGCTTCACATTCCATCACAGATGTCCCCTGTTGTTGCAATTTACTCCCAAATCAGAGGCTTCTTTACTTGCTGCCTTTTGAAATATATCCCATGCTGATCCATTACATATTGTCATTCCTCTCCCTGTTACACTTGAAAGCACTGACTGACATTTAATGGTTAACTGCGGTTCTCCAAAGACAGTCAAGTGCATTTTGTATGTGACTCTAGTCCTGTTCTATTTGAGGTGACAGGCTTGAGTTCAGAGTACTATAACATGACGCAGGGGAATGCCTGATGGCATTTATAGTACTCATGATGGTGATGGAAATTGTACTGCAGAAATACAAGCTTAGGTGAGCAATGAGTAAATAAAATGTTTGACTTTCTAGTTTTAGTGCATTACAAATATATTTTTCACAGATGTACAATGCAGAAAACTTTCCAGTATTACATATAAAACTCAAGAGAAAAACAAAATGGGCAAATACCCTGCAGTAAATTAATATATAGCAACAGTGCATGAAAATAGTATAGGGTACTTGGTTAACAGATTTTTTATTAAAAAAACAAACAATGTAAAAGCCATTCCACCACGTCACGGTGACCCCATTCGGAATGGTCCTAACCTCTAGTATTAAAACGCATGTGTGAATAAGGCCTGAGAAAGATTGAGGCCCCGACTAATGGACACCCAACAGTGGGGAGATTTTTAAAGTAATGTCCAGCTCAAAAAGAAAGGGAGGCCATGTAAATACCACTGTCAGAGATTGACAGTGACATTAAACAGGTTAACATCTGCGAGCGGCGCTCAGCTTTACACACCCCTGTTGAGTCAGATGATGGCTGAATAATACAGCCATGATCTGCTGAAAGATGTGCGCTCAATACCTGAGTCAGCATCTAAGTCAGGGAGCCGACATGACATACCAATACATCATATATCGGTATAGGGGTTAAGGAGGTGTTCCACTGTTATAATATTGAATACCTATTCTTAGGATAGGTCATCGATATCAGATCACTGTTTCACCTTCCCTCCACAATTAAGGTACCAGCTCAGCCAGCAGTTGGATGTAAAAAGCGTACGGAGCAAAGCACCACCGCTCTAATGCACTGTTTAGTGGTCACTCCCCAATACTGCAGATTTCATTAGTTGATTATGAGCTGATCTGCAATGCTTCGGGGCTGCCTAAACCGAGTGCTGAAGTGATTATGTTCCCGTATACACTGTTTATATGCAGCTGATAACAGCTGATCGGTGGGAGGACTGGATGCCGAACCCTCATTGATCTGATATTGATGACTTATCCCAGGTATAGCTCATCAATATCATAGTAGTGGATAAACCATTTGAAGACAATAGTCAAGTTATGAGATCCTCAATGCTCCAGTGGTAATCCTCCGTATGACATCAATCTGACCTTTTTTAAACATAGGGAGTCTTAGTTAGGATGTTGTGTGGTGTATAGTGTGTAATGTGTAGTGCTGCTTTCTTTGTACTCTGTTTTGCTCATGTGCTTAAACAATCTGTGTAAGTGATATTTACTGTACAATGAATAATTTCCATTATGTACATTGTAAAGTTTGCAATCTGTTACATTAAAATTACACATGATGAATACATGTAGATTCTGCATTGTAGAATGTCACAGAGACAATAGTTACATAAGGATAAGGTGCTGAAGCTTCACTGTGGATATCTATTAATTGGTATGGTATTTCACTTTTATGTTACTTTTAATATCTCCCACAGGACTATATGGCTTGAGCTGCAGTCTCCTAGATACCCTTGGAAGAAACTCCAACATGGGAAGAATCTTTTTGCTGATATCATCAAAAAGAGCCAGGACATTGCCAGAGAGGACCTAGTACAGAAGCTCATTAAAGTGATGAATAATGAAGAACCGTAAGAACAAAACGACCTACATTTTTGTATGAAAGTGCCACAGCAGCAATTCTTATCCTTGGTCTCAAGAAGGCCAAATTTTCTAAAAGTAGCAGGGTTACTAGATCAAACTAAGCAGAAATGCAGTCTGCAGCGATTGCTTCTGTGTTGAGGTTTTTTTTTCATAGTTTATAGTTTCCCTACAAAGCTGTACTGACATGGCAAAGTTTTCTTTGATGTTGCATCCATGCTGCAGCCAAGCAACACATTTTTTACTGTGTTTTGCTCTGGGAAAAGCAAACCAAAATCTTATATTATTGAAGGGAACTGTATTTGATAAAGTTCTATTTATAAGACGCAGCAATTAAATCCTCAGGCTTGCTATAGTCTAAAAATCTATAGGGCACATTTTAGTTATCAATAGGACACAGTAGTTGTGCAATTTTTCCCTGATGAAATGGGAGATATTTACCTAGCACACGCTTTACATAACTGTTTTGCTTATCAATGATCATGCAATGTGACATAAATTATACTTCGTACTCTTACCCGTCTTTCTGCCTCATGAGTCCCATCCAATAATAAGTTGCTTTGTTATCTTTTCCCTTTGTCATTAGGTTCATACCACGATTTTTGTTGTGATTTTGGAAAGGTGCCTTAAACACAGGGCTTATCCGGTTCCAAGTTAAATTTGGCAAAAAAAAAGTACCTTTTGAACAAGATGCAAAAAACGTGGTGTGAGACCCCATCAGCCAATAGAGGTTATCCAGGACTTTGATATAGATGGTCTATACTTAGGGCACAGTTAGACGGCCACATAAATCAAACTGAGATCAGAACGCAGTGCATGGACAAGCCAGCAGCTCTCCCAACCCAAGCATGACCCCTTCATGTATTTCTGCGCAGCGTTCACACTCAGATTGGGAGAGATGCCGGCAAGTCCATGCACTGCGTTCTGATCTCGGTCTGATTTATATGGCCGTCTGTCTGCACCCTTAGAACTGGTCATCAATATCACATTGGTGGGGTTGTAACAGCCATCATCCCCACCAATCAGTGTTTTCCAGCTCCCACAGTGACTGTGTGGTAGAGACTCTGAGGTGCTGCAGTGTAGCTCCTATTGAAGTGAATGAGAGCTGAACTACAGTACCAAGAACAGAAACCACACAGTGTATGGAGCTGTGAAGCTTGAGGACCATGTACATCCAGCTCCTTTATTAAGATTATTACATGAGCCTTGTGGAGGTTACAAATAATAATTTCTCTGGAAATTACAGATATTTTAGATAGATACATTCAAGACAAATCACAATAACTAGAATAAGGAACAGGAGGTGAAATTGCTTTCAAAATCTCCTGGTTCTTGGACCATTACAAATATGATGTCCCTAATGACCATCATCATGGATAATGAATAACATCCCAGTAACACCCATACTGGCCATTTCTTTTTGGGTCTGATTGCCTCATAATAAATATTTTAACATTCTCTTTTTTGTACATATGCCTTGTATATTCCTTCCTGGCCGCTGCAGACAGTGAAATTGTTTCGGGCCTTCCTTGTGTACTCTGAGCTCCCTCTAGTGCTGTTTAGTAAAAAGAAATCCACATTTCATTTTAGTTTCATGGATGTAATAATGCTGGAGTCAGATTGTCTGGGTGTAATATGTATCACATTAATGTAAATACTGCAGTAAGATAGGATTTTTCATTTTACATTCATTTCTCAAGAATCTGAACTCTGTCTTCCAGGCAGCTGCCAGATCCGGCTATAGAAGAGCAGGGAAAGGACTTTGTTAGGCCGTTCCTAAATAGCTATTCAGCAGTCTGTGTTCGTTGCCCAGGCTATGGAACGAGGTAAGTTTAGTGTGTTGGCAGGAGCTAAAAATTAGAACTTAGTCACCAATTCTATATTCTCATAATTTTCCAGAAATAGGCAGTTACATTATTCAGGTACTTTTGAATGATTATTTATTTTTACCACTTTGTTAAATCTTCCCATCCACAGATCCATAAAATACTCACTACTATATTTAGATATGTACTAGAGTTGGCATGAATCAATTTGCAGTACCCTCTCCATTGGCACCGTCGGTAATCTGTAGTCGCTGAATGTGAGCCCTTAGTACCACTTCCCCGCAACCACAAATCTTATTTTGATTAACCGACCTGGCTGGATGTCACATGTGCGTAACGCCACAAAGATAATGTTGCTGCTAAACCAAATAACTGCAGGTGCCAGAAGGTTGGATTGCAGTTTTCAGGACTCCAACCAGCAGCCACAGATTACTGATGTGGCCTATGGACTATGTCCTGCAGATTGACCAACACCAACTCCAATATGGACCGTTGTGTCTTATCATCATGAGTACAAATATGAATACGCATTCCCAATGTACATTGGTCACAAATTCTGCACTATTACCTTTGGAGCTGGGTATAATTTTGGCGTTAAAACTATCATAATACCCCCTGGTTAGGTTTTGCAAAATATTATAAAAATATACAGTACAGACCAAAAGTTTGGACACACCTTCTCATTCAATGATTTTTCTGTATTTTTATGACTATGAAAATTGTAGAATCACACTGAAGGCATCAAAACTATGAATTAACCCCTTCACCCCCAAGGGTGGTTTGCACGTTAATGACCGGGCCAATTTTTACAATTCTGACCACTGTCTCTTTATGAGGTTATAACTCTGGAACGCTTCAACGGATCTTCGCGATTGTGATATTGTTTTCTCGTGACATATTGTACTTCACGTTAGTGGTAAAATTTCTTCGATATACCTTGCGTTTATTTTTGAAAAAAACGGAAATATGGCGAAAATTTTGAAAATTTTGCAATTTTCAAACTTTGAATTTTTTTTCCCTTAAAACAGAGAAATATGTCACACAAAATAGTTAATAAATAACATTTCCCACATGTCTACTTTACATCAGCACAATTTTGGAACCAAAATTTTTTTTTGTTAGGAAATTATAAGGGTTAAAAGTTGACCAGTGATTTCTCATTTTTACAACAAAATTTACAAAGCCATTTTTTTAGGGACCACCTCACATTTGAAGTCACTTTGACGGGTCTATATAGCAGAAAATACCCAAAAGTGACACCATTCTAAAAACTGCACCCCTCAAGGTACTCAAAACCACATTCAAGAAGTTTAATAACCCTTCAGGTGCTTCACAGGAGCTGAAGCAACGTGGAAGGAAAAAATTAATATTTAACTTTTTAGCCACAAAAATGATCTTTTACAAACTTTTTTTTATTTTCACAAGGGTAAAAGGAGAAAATGGGCAGATAAAGTTGTTGTGCAATTTCTCCTGAGTACGCCAATACCCCATATGTGGGGGAAAACCACTGTTTGGGCACACGGCAGAGCTCGTAAGGGAAGGAGCGCCGTTTGACTTTTTCAAACTAAAATTGGCTGGAGTTGAGATTGGACGCCATGTCATGTTCGGAGAGCCCCTGATGCGCCTAAACAGTGGAAACCCCCACAAGTGACACCATTTTGGAAACTAGACCCCCTAAGGAACTTATCTAGATCTGTTGTGAGCACTTTGAACCCAAAAGTGTTTCACAAAAGTTTATAATGCCTGGGTGTGAAAAAAAAAAAAAAACAATTTTCCACAAAAATGATTTTTTTAGTCCCAAATTTTTGATTTTTCCCAAGGACATTGGACCCCAAAAGTTGTTGTCCAATTTGTCCTGAGTACGCTGATACCCCATATGTGGGGGGGGGAACCTGTTTGGGCGCACGGCAGGGCTTGGAAAGGAAGCAGTAACGTTTTGGAATGCAAACATTGATGGGGGTCATGTTCCGTTTGTAGTGCCCCAGATGAGCCTAAACAGTGGAAACCCCCCACAAGTGACCCCATTTTGGAAGCTAGACCCCCTAAGGAACTTATCTAGATCTTTGGTGAGCACTTTGAACCCCCAAGTGCTTCACACAAGTTTATAATGCCCGGGCATGAAAATAAAAAATCCTATTTTTTTCCCACAAAAATTATCTCTTAGTCACTTATTTTTTATTTTCCCATAGGTAACAGGAGAAATTGGACCTCAAAAGTTATTGTCCAATTTGTCTTGTGGGGGGGAACCACTGTTTGGGCGCATGGCAGAGCTCGGAATGGAAGGAGCACCATTTGACTTTTTCCAACCAAAATTGGCTGGAATTGATATTGAACGCCATGTTGCATTTGGAGAGCCCTGATGTGCCTAAACAGTGGAAACCCCCCACAAGTGACCCCATTTGGGAAACTAGACCCCTAAGGAACTTATCTAGATCTTTGGTGAGCAATTTGAACCCCAGGTGCTTCACACAAGTTTATAACATAGAGCCGTAAAATTAAAAAATCATATTTTTTCCACAAAATTGATCTTTTCACCCCAATTTTTATTTTCCCAAGGGTAACAAGACTCCAAAAGTTATTGTGCAATTTGTCCTGAGTACGCTGATACCCCATATGTGGGGGTAAACCACTGTTTGGGTGCATGGCAGAGTTTGGAAGGGAAGGAG
This sequence comes from Oophaga sylvatica, assembly GCA_033576555.1. NCBI lineage: Eukaryota > Metazoa > Chordata > Amphibia > Anura > Dendrobatidae > Oophaga > Oophaga sylvatica. The sequence continues at coordinate 782,179,897 of JARQOD010000001.1, read as the reverse complement.
CGCCGTTTGACTTTTTCAACGCAGAATTGGCTGGATGCCATGTCGTGTTTGGAGAGCTGCCTAAACAGTGGAAACCCCCACAAATGACACCATTTTGGAAACTAGACCCCTCAAGGAACTTATCTAGATGTGTGGTGAGCACTTTGAACCCAAAAGTGCTTCACAGAAGTTTATAACGTACAGCCGTAAAATAAAAAATCTTTTTTTTTTTTTACAAAAATGATTTTTTCGCCCCCAATATTTATTTTCACAAGGGTAACAGGAGAAATTGGACCCCAAAAGTTGTTGTCAAATTTGTCCTGAGTACGCTGATACCCAATATGTGGGAGTAAACTACTGTATGGGCGCACGTCTGGGCTCGGAAGGGAAGTAGTGACGTTTTGGATTGCAGACTTTGATGGAATGGTCTGGGGGCGTCATGTCGCATTTGGAGAGCCCCTGATGCGCCTAAACAGTGGAAACCCCCCACAAGTGACCCCATTTTGGAAAATAGACCCCACAAGGAACTTATCTAGAAGTGTGGTGAGCGCTATGAAGCCCCAAGTGCTTCACAGAAAATTTATAACATACAGCCGTAAAAACAAAAAAATCTTTTTTTTTTTACAAAAATGATTTTGTCGCCCCCAGTTTTTTATTTTCCCAAGGGTAACAAGAAATAGGACAAATTGCACAATAACTCTTGTGGTCCAGGGTACGCTGATAACCCATATGCGGGGGTAAACTACTGTTTGGGCGCATGGCAGAGCTCAGAAGTGAAGGAGCACCGTTTGACTTTTTCAACGCAGAATTGGCTGGAATTGAGATCAGACGCCATGTCACATTTGGAGAGCCCCTGATGTGCCTAAACAGCAGAAACCCCCCAATTCTAACTCCAACCCTAACCCCAACACACCCCTAACCCTAGTCCCAACCCTAACCACAAACCTAACCCTAACACACCCCTAAGCCTAATCCCAACCCTAACCCTAATCCTAACGTTAGCGCCAACCCTAACTTTAGCGGCAACCCTAACCCTAATGGGAAAATGGAAATAAATAATTTTTTTTAATTTTATTATTTTTCCCTAACTAAGGGGGTGATAAAGGGGGTTTGATTTACTATTTATAGCGGGTTTTGCATATTTTGGCCCACAGAGTCATGTGAGGTCTTATTTTTTGCGGGACTAGGTGACGTTTTTATTGGCACCATTTATGACCACGTGACATTTTTTGATCGCTTTTTATTTCGATTTTTGGGAGGTTAGAATGAACAAAAATCAGCAATTCATGAATTTCTTTTGGGGGATGCGTTTATACCGTTCCGCGTGTGGTAAAATTGATAAAGCAGTTTTATTCTTCGGGTCAGTACAATTACGGTGATACTTCATTTATGTCATTTTTTTTATGTTTTGGCGCTTTTATAGAATAAAAACAATTTTATATAAAAAATTATTATTTTTGCATCGCTTTATTCTGCGAGCTATAACTTTTTTATTTTTTCGCTGATGATGCTGTATGACGGCTCGTTTTTTGCGGGACAAGATGACGTTTTCAGCGGTACCATGTTTATTTATATCGGTCTTTTTGATCGAGTGTTATTCCACTTTTTGTTCGGCGGTATGATGATAAAGCATTGATTTTTTGCTTAGTTTTTTTTTTTAAAGGGTTCACTAAAGGGGTTAACTAGTGGGACAGTTTTATAGGGGGGGGGGTCGTTACGGACGCGGCGATACCAAATATGTGTACTTTTATTGTTTTGTTTTTTTTATTTACAGGAAGAAATGAATTTATTGGGGAATATTTTTTTTATGATTTTTTTACCACTTTTTATTTTTATTTTTTTTACTTTTTTACTTTGTCCCAGGGTGGGACATCACAGTATTTTAGCAGATCGCTGGTGTGACAGTGTGCACAGCACTCTGTCACACCAGCGATCGCTCTGGCATCGCTGCAGGCTTCCTCAGCGCCTTCTCTCAGCAGGCACTGAGGAAGCCGCCTCCCTGCAGGACCCCGGCGCCATCTTGGATCCGGGAACCTGGAGGGAGGACGGACCCTCGGAACAGCGCGACACATCGCGCTGCTCTGAGGGTCTCAGGGGAGCGCGCAGGGAGCCCCCTCCCTGCGCGATCCTCCCCTGTGCCCCTGGTACACTGCGATCATGTTTGATCGCAGTGTGCCAGGGGTTAATGTGCCGGTCCGTGACCGCTCCTGACACATAGTGCTGGGTGTCAGCTGTGATAAACAGCTGACACCCGGCCGCGATCAGCTGCGCTCCCCCCGGGAGCGCAGCTGATCGCCCATGACGTACTATTCCGTCCATGGGAATTAGGTCCAGTGTCACATGGACGGAATAGTACGTCTGATGGAATAAAGGGGTTAACACATTGCAATTATACATTACACTTTACAAAAAAGTGTGAAACAACTGAAAATATGTCTTCTATTCTAGGATCTTCAAAGTAGCCACCTTTTGCTCTGATTACTGCTTTGCACGCAGAAAAGGTGAACGGATGGACTCTACATGCCTGGTTCCCACCGTGAAGCATGGAGGAGGTGGTGTGATGGTGTGGGTGTGCTTTGCTGGTGACACTGTTGGGGATTTATTCAAAATTGAAGGCAAAGTGAACCAGCATGGCTACCACAGCATCTTGCAGCGGCATGCTATTCCATCCGGTTTGCGTTTAGTTGGACCATCATTTATTTTTCAACAGGACAATGACCCCAAACACACCTCCAGGCTGTGTAAGGGCTATTTGACCAAGAAGGAGAGTGTTGGGGTGCTACGCCAGATAATCTGGCCTCCACAGTCACCAGACCTGAACCCAATCGAGATGGTTTGGGGTGAGCTGGACCGCTCACCGCTTCAATTTTGAATAAATCCCCAACAGTGTCACCAGCAAAGCACCCCCACACCATCACACCACCTCCTCCATGCTTCACGGTGGGAACCAGGCATGTAGAGTCCATCCATTCACCTTTTCTGCGTGCAAAGCAGTAATCAAAGCAAAAGGTGGCTACTTTGAAGAACCTAGAATATAAGACATATTTTCAGTTGTTTCACACTTTTTTTTAAAGTGTAATGTGTAATTCCACATGTGTTAATTCATAGTTTTGCCTTCAGTGTGATTCTACAATTTTCATAGTCATGAAAATATAGAAAAATCTTTGAATGAGAAGGTGTGTTCAAACATTTGGTCTGTACTGTACATAAAATACAACCCCTGTCAAGTATTGCATTTATGTATTCCAAAATACATGATAAAGGGTCAGCGGGTGTAAAAAATGGTACAGTGATTCTGTAGTGATCAAATATTTTGCAATGACAAGAGTACAGTCATTACAGATACTATTTTTGTTTGGATTGATAGGTATAACAGTCATATTATTAGCTTATAATAGGGCCAGGATCTTTATATTTAAGTATGAAAATAGCAAGCATAGCCAAGATCAGCAAACAGATGCAATGGAGTGTGTGTGAGTAAGGCCTCTTTCACACATCCGGCGGGCGCCTGGCGGCGCCCCCGGCATTTTACCGCAGCGCCGCATGTGAAAAGCTTTCACACTTCCGGCGCCCAAAATGCGGTTTTTTGCCGGATGATTTCTGATGCTTGGAGAGATAAGAAATCATCCGGCAAAAAAAAAAAAAACGTTACATGCAGCGTTTTGTCCGGCCGCCGCAATGTACATTTGCGCCGCATCCGGACAAAACCGCATGCAACGCATTGACATGCGGCGCCATCCGGCGCTAATGCATGTCAATGCGAAAAAAGCCGCATGCGGCGCATCAGATTTTCAGATGCGGCGCTGCGGGAAAATGCCGGGGGCGCCGCAAGGCGCCCGCCGGATGTGTGAAAGAGGCCTAAGCAGAAAGGGGGTAATTAGGCTATGCCTACCACAGGGAAATCGACACCTGTCCCTGTAATGGACCCTATGGAGGGAAAACATATATTGCAAAAGGTTTGTCCAAATTGTTATTTATTTCATAGTGCACTTAATTCCAGGGTCCTGTACATGTGGAAACAGGGTTTATTTCACCTAGCAATCAGTTAACAAAATATAGCAATGTACAAAAAATTTTAGTAAACAAGGCTACGTAAGTGATGGACAGCCACAGTAGGATAGATGACCCTGTCCGCAAGGGCTTATGTTTTACAATCTCCATAATGGTGTACACATTGAATAGAGGCAGAAAAGTAATGCCTAACACAACCTTACCCTGTCAAATTGCACTGCAATCTAATGAGAACCCGCAGCCTGCGAGCTGTTCTTGGCTGGGCGCAATAATTCTCCTAAATGTCCTTTGCAGCTGGATGCCGAGCAGTGTACAGTATATAGCCCCCAAGCTTTGTTTCTTAAAGTTCTGTAGCGTGAGCCCCTAAAATTCACTTGTTTCACCCTTTCAACCTGTTTTAAAAAGTTGTTTGATATTTTCAAAACCTACTCTTAACTTTTTGGTGATAAAAATAATATAGAAAAGTCAATAAACTTACTGGCTGTTAACCTATCACCAGCCACGTCTTCGGCAACTTTGATGCTTATACAGTATCTCACAAAAGTGAGTACATCCCTCACATTTTTGTAAATATTTTATTATAACTTATCATGGGACAACACTGAAGATATGACACTTTGATACAATGTAAAGTAGTCAGTGTACAGCTCGTATAACAGTGTAAATTTGGTGTGCCCTCTAAATAACTCAACACACAGCCATTAATGTCTAAACCACTGGCAAGAAAATTGAGTATACTTTCGGCTCTTCTTTTATCTCCCTCATAGATTGAAGTTAACAACTTCACTATTGGAGGACACAGCCATGTCATGTCACAGGTACAGTATCTCACAAAAGTGAATACACCCCTCACATTTTTGTAAATATTTTATTACATCTTTTCATGGGACAACCCCTAAGTACCTCTAAGTGAAAATGGCCAAATTGTGTCCAATTAGCCATTTTCCCTCCCCAGTGTCATGTGATTCACTAGTGTTACAAGGTCTCAGGTGTGAATGGGGAGCAGGTGTTCTAAATTTGGTATTATCACTGTCACACTCTCTCATACTAGTCACTGGAAGTTCAACATGGCACCTCTTGGCAAAGAACTCTCTGAGGATCTGAAAAAAAGATTTGGTACTGTACATGAAGATGACCTAGGCTATAAGCAGATTGCCAACACCCTAAAACTGAGCTGCAGCATTATGGCCAAGACCATACAGTGGTTTAGCATTAGCAAGACAGGTTCCACTCAGAACTGGCCTCGCCATGGTCGGCCAAAGAAGTTGAGTGCACGTGCTCAGCGTCATATCAAAAGGTTGTCTTTTCAAAATAGATGTATGAGTGCTGCCAGCATTGCTGCACAGGTTAAAGAGGTGTGGGGCGGTCAACCTGTCAGTGAACAGACCATACGCCACAAACTGCATCAAATTGGACTGCATGGCTTGTCCTAGAAGGAAGCATCTTCTAAAGATGATGGACAAGAAAGCCTGCAAACAGTTTGCTGAAGACAGGCAGACTAAGAACATGGATTACTGGAGCCATGTCTTGTGCTCTGATGAGACCAAGGTAAACTTACTTGGTTCAGATGGTGTCAAGCGTGTGTGGCGGCAACAAGGCGAGGAGTGCAAAGACAAGTGTGTCTTGCCTACAGTCAAGCATGGTGGTGGGAGTGTCACGGTTTGGGGCTGCATGAGTGCTGACGGCTGTTGGGAGCTACAGTTCATTGAGGGAACCATGAATGCCAACATGTACTGTGAAATACTGAAACAAAGCATGATCCCCTCCCTTTGGAAACTGGGTTGCAGTGCAGTATCCAACATGATAACGACCCCAAGCATACCTCCAAGACGACCACTGCTTTGCTAAAGAAATGTTTTCAGACATAAACCCTATTGAGCATTGTGAAGCATCCTCAAAGGAATCTGGAGGAGCGCAAGGTCTCCAACATCCACCAGCTCGCAGATGTCAACATGGAGGAGTGGAAACGATTCCAGTGGCAATCTGTGAAGCTCTAGTGAACTCCATGCCCAAAAGAGTTAAGGCAGTGCTTGAAAATAATGGTGGCCAAACAAAATATTGACACTTTGGGCACAATTTGACCATTTCACTTAGGGGTGTACTCACTTAGACTTTAATGGCTGTGTGTTGAGTAATTTAGAGGGCACACCAAATTTACACTGTTATACAAGCTGTACACTGACTACTTTACATTGGGTCAAAGTGTCATATCTTCAGTATTGTCCCATGAAAAGTTATAATAAAATATTTACAAAAATGTGAGGGGTGTACTCACTTTTGTGAGATACTGTACCTATGACATGGCTGTGACCTCCAATAGTGAAGTTTTTATCTGTAATCTATGAGGGAGATGAAAAGCGCCAGCACACATAGGACGTCATCTGGGGATGATGTGGGGATTGTAGTGACGTCTTTGTAAGCAAGGATATGACATTTCTACTGCAGTTGAATATTGCAGTCATGCAACTGGAAGTAGTTGGGATCAACAGGTGGATACTGAGAAGGGTTACTAAAGCTTGCCCCCTGAGGATTTTTTAATTTTTTTGATATTATGTTTTCTTCCCATTCTTCCAAGAGCCATAACTTTTTTTTCTGTCCAATCGTTTTTTCCAAGCTGAGTTTTGGTTTTGAGCACCATCATTTATTTTGCCACATAGTGTACTAAAAAAAGGGGAACAAATAGTGAAAAAAAACATTCTTCCATTGTCCTATTAATACTTGTTTTTACCACTGTAAAACTGACTTGACAATATGGTTCTCCATTTCAGTACAATTATAACGATACCAAACTTCTAAAGGTGTGTGTATGTCTATATATATATATATATGTATATATATATATATATATATATATATACATATATATATATATATATTTATTTTAGTGGTTAAAAATAATTTGGGATATACACGTTTTTTTTATTGCATATTTTGCGGGAAGTCTAGTGAACAAAAAACAGTCTGGAATTTTTTTCCTTTTTTTTTTATTTCTGGAATCCTCTTGTGGGAAAACTATTTTTATTTTATTACTTTGAACAATTATGCATGTGGCAATACCAAATACGGTATTTTAATTTATTTTTTTTTACTTTTTATGTTTGGGCAAAGTGGTGCAGAACATATTGGTACAATAAAAATAAAATTAGTAAAAGGAATGATTTTTGGAAACTTTGCTTGACAGTGTTATTAAAAGGTTAAATTGTTGCAATTGGAGCCCAGTTACTCATCTATTACATAGCCGCCACCGATGCCTTTTTAGAGCAGGCTTGGCCTTTGCACAAGCTCCACCTAATGATGGCATATACCAAAAGGTTTAGCTTATTGCAAAATTATTATTTTTATTTTTTTATATTTCCCCTAGGTTTTTTTAAATTCTGAAAGTGAGACAATTACCTCTTTTTTGGTAACTTTTAATTGTCATATGCTTTTTTGTTCTATCCCGGCCCACGCTAACCATGCTGCCTCAATGTGTTTTATCTGGAACCTCCCTGGTTGCTTATAGAGAGGATGCAGCCTTTCATCCATAGGAACAGGGCAGTTCAATTTGTCACGGACCCATTGACTCGCATTGCAGATTTTGATCCTACCCTCTGCTCAAAATCGGAAATGTCTCAGTGATTTTTATGTGAATGGAAATGGCCCCATAGACTATCACAGGTTCAGTTGCTATCTTTGAAAAACACATATCGCACTCGTATGTGAAAATCAGACGTCTGAATGAGCCCTTAGTCCATAGCACAGGTCTAGTGACTGGTGAGTAGTGTTGAGCGATACGATACCGCAAGTATCGGGTATCGGCCGATATTAGCTCTATCGGACTTTCGATACTTAGTTCCGATATTTTCGTCTTATCGGATACCGGAATCGGATTTGTCACTGTCACTGTCAGTGTCCGTCGGTCGGGTCTGTCAGGAGTCAGCGGCACTTACCTGGCAAAAGATCTCCGGCGATCACGGGCTGGACTGCTTGATGGCCGCCATCATCTTTCCCCGGCGGTCATATGCAGTTTCTCGCGATAACTGCAGTGACTGCTGGGTAATCCCGGCCATAAAGCAGTCAGTCCGATGACGTCACCGCCGGGGAAGCAGGTAATCAGCTGTGCTGCGTCGAGATGACAGGCTCTGCCTGGCATTCTGATGTAGCAGAGCTGGATCGCCGTGGGACCTTCGTTACTATGGACTGCGTCAGACAGGTGGTATACTGTTGGTTTGTTTTTTTTCTTTTTTTACAGGAGATCGATGGCGTCGCAGGAATGAGAGTATAATAAAAGAAATGAAAACTGTGTTGTCTCTTTTATTTCATTAAAATACTTTTTTCTTGCTGTGTCTTTTTTTTTATACATTTAAAAACTTAGGGATTAATAATGGATCGGTGTCTGATTGACACCTCTCCATTATTAACCGGGCTTATTCTCACCGTGCAATCAACGGTGACATTAACCCCTTATTACCCCACTTGCCACCGCTACAGGGCACTGGGAAGAGCCGGGTAAAGTGCCACAATTGGCACATCTTTTGATGCGCCAAATGTGGGGCTGCTGTAGCCTGGTATTATCAGGCTGTTGAGGGCCAAAATCCATGGGCCTTGACAGTCTTTTAATACCAGGCCGCAGCAGTCTGCATTTTACTTGGCTGGTTAACAAAAATAGGGGGACCCCTACGCCGTTTTTTTTTCGAGGGGATCCCCTATTTTTGTTAACCAGCCAAGCTAAGCAGACTGCTGTGGCCTGGTATTATCAGGCTGGCAAGCAGGGTCGGACTGAGGCACCGGGACACCGGAGAAACCTACTATGGGCCCAAGCTCCTGCGTGGTGGGCCCTGATTTGAAAGGATAGGTCGCGGGGCAGAGGGGGCGGTGGCCCCGGGGCCCGCGCTCTGAGGGGGCCCACCCGGAGCTACGATACAGTTACATTCTGCGGCAGAGCAGGGAGAATCGCTCTCCCTGCTCTGCCGCCCGGAATCTATGGGGCCTGAACAGGCGTTGGGGGGGCCCGGTGCCAGCAGTGGGCCCCCCACCCGTCATCGGAGGGTCAGCTGTATCGGCATCCAGCCGATAAAGCTGAACGCATGGAGAGAGAAGGAGCGAGCGCTCCTTCTCTCCCATAATCCCCCTCTCAGCGTATTACAGCGGGCGCAATAACATCACCTGCCGGCGCCCGCTGTCAGACGCTGAGAGGGAGAACAGTGAGCAGCACAGGAGCCGGGAGGTGAGTTTTTTTTTTATTTTTTTCTTTAATGGGGGTGCAGTCGAGTCCTGGCTGGAGAAGTCGTCATGTCGGTGTGGGCCAGATGGAAAAGACATGAAAAGTGAACAATTCCATTAGAAAGAACATCAGCGGTAAGTTATTATCTGTACCTGTGCTGTAATCTATATGTTCTGTAGGACTGGTATTATTTAACACAGACCATATGGCGGTAATATCAATATTGGTCTTTTTATATATAGATTATTTTGGCCAACAGCGCGGTCATTTGCTGAGGTTCTCTGATGATGGGCCCACTCAGAAGTTTTGCCCCCACTAAACCAAAACCCTAGCTACGCCTATGGCTCTCTCTCTAGTCTTTCTTTCTCGCTCTCTGTTCTTTCCTTCTCGCTCTCTGTTCTTTTTTCTCTCTGTTCTTTCTTTCTCTCTTTTCTTTCTTTCCTCTTTCTTTCTCTGTTTGTTCTTTATCTCTCGCTGCTCTTTGTTTCTTTTCCACAGTACCAGCCACTGTGCCCTCATTACCAGTCAGTGTGATCAGCAGTGCTAAATGGTTACGCTTGGGGCGAGGATATGGGTGTGATTAGCTGTGAAATGGGTGTTGTCGGGGCGTGGCCTAAAATTTTCAGCGGCGCGCAACACACGCCGCAGCCTTTAATCCTCTTTCCTGTCTTCCAAATTTGGGAGGTATGCTGTATGACCTCCCTACAACTTCTGGCCATGCTCCTGATGAGCGCAACGGATGGTCTCGTGAGGGATCTCCTCCCACACCTGGACTAAAGCATCCACCAACTCCTGGACAGTCTGTGGTGCAACGTGGCATGGCCTAAAATTTTCTGCAGCATGCACAGCGTGCCACAGCCTTTGTCCCTCTTTCCCTTATTCAAAGGTTGGGAAGTATGATGTTGGGCCACAAGAATATATTTTCTCTGGTGGGCCCAAGGTACTCCAGTCCGACGCTGCTGGCAAGGTCCATGTATGTTGGCTCCTTAACAGCCTTAAATACCATGCCTCAGCAGCAGGGGCGTACATATAAATCATGGGGCCCCATAGCAAAAGTCTGAATGTTCCCCACCCCCCAAAAAAAAAACCCAGAGGCATTTGTAAATGTAAAGCGCCAGCACAGTGAGGGAAGTTGAGTCGCACAGAGACTGGGGTTTTGGGGGTACTCAGCACCGATCACGTCGACTTCTATGGGGGATGTCACGAGTAGCACAGCTCGGTCCGTGACCTGGGCGATCACTGGAATGTGGGATATTTCCAGGGGATGATAGAATGTTCGTGTAGTTTGTCGTGACGCCACCTGTAGTACCTGGTCAGGGTGTCCAGCGCTGCTGTGCAGGTCCTCTGGAAGGGATGGTGTAGTGCAGGTAGGTGAAAAGTCTTCTACAGGTAACACGCTATCCTTCCAGGGCAGATAGATGTGAGATAGAGCAATGGTGCAAAGTGATGTAGCAGAGAGGACTATGCGACGTAGTAAGAAAGCAGGAAACACTTCAAGTTAAACGTTGCATAATAAAACTTTTAATAATAACATTACAAAAGTGCAAATGGCTTATATTATGTGACATGTTTTGTTACTGTTCATACCCTTGATATGTGTTATACATGTGTGTTAATAAATACATATTCAACAAAAGTGCAAATAGCATTAGTGCCGAAGTTCGTGGAGACTTCTTAGGACTACCCCCACCGGGGTAACTTCACAGTGTCCTTTACTTGTGCTTGTGGAGGACCCGCTCCAAACCTCCAACTGTGGTCTTGGGTGGGCTGCAAGACTTTCCTTGAGCAGACCTCACTTTCGGCCACACCAAACGGGTTTTTAGTTTCTGAGGTAGTTGAAAATAGTGCACAGTAAAGTTTTTTGTAAAACCAAGATGGAGCACCGAAGTGCCAACTATTTACAGAAAAGTTTGTGAGCCAGTACAGTTCATGGCTTCAAAGTTCAACATTTTCATTACAGTGAAACACCATTACCCAACCTGGGTATATTAAGGCAACAATAAACTTGTTCTTCTGAACATTCACCCGTCCGGGTACATCAAACCATTACCCAACCTGGGTATATTAAGGCAACAATAAACTTCTTTTTATGAACATTCACCCGTCCGGGTACATCAATAATTTAACTATTTACATACAGAGACCCTGTCCGGGTTATTTAGACTTCTTTGGCTGGCCTCTTCCAGGTACCACCTGGTACTGTTCTGGAGCTTGCCAAACATCCGTGACAGGAGGGTCCACCCAGACCTGATGACGTCGTGTGGCCTGTACAGTGACGTCGTGACCCGCTATCTGGGTCTGTGTGGCCACCTCTTTCATCTCCCCCCGGGTCTGGACCCCTATGTCCCGGACTGAACGAACCCCAGGGGGCCTAACAGGCGCCGGGTACGGGCCAGCTATCATTATCATGTCCATAGCTGGGGCTGCTGAGGAGACCACTGAGGGAGGCTGGGGAGATTTACGGCGTGGGGTGGGCACTTGTGCAGAGGCCTGGTTGGGGGAGGCTGAAGGCTCGTAGGGTCTGTCAGTTTCCTGACACTCTGGGGAGTAGGGGTCGCACCTGGTAACATTTAGGGTGTACCATCCATTGTAACCCCAGTGTCGGGTGTAAGTCACCAAGTCTCCTGGCAACAGGTCCCTCCCCGGGTGTCCTTCTGGGAGGTGAGCCTCCACGTCCCGCCGGGTTACAAAAACTTCTAAATAAAGTCCAGGCTCCTGGATGAAGCCCCAACCACCTTTTAACTTAAAGTTCCGTACTGCACCCTTACGCCGCGGCTCCCTCAGCGTACTTTTATCCTTTCTTATACGTGCCTTCTCTGCCAGGTCCTTGTCCAGGTGACGTTGCCGAAGCTTTTGGGATTCTCGCTGCTCCCTTTGTCGCTCTGCTTCCCGCTCCCGACGTCTCCACTCTTCCTCCTGACGCCGGTTGTAATTCTCCTCCACCAGCATCTCCATGTCTCCACCATCAAACTCCAGCTTACGATGTCCGGTTTGCGGCAGCTCTCCTGGCGCCTGCCAGTCCTGGCGGCGCTCACCTGTGGCGGAAGCAGCCGGCTCTGGAACAGATGACGGTCGGGGCTCCGGTACAGGCAGGTAGAGCTCTGGTGCCTGCGCGGCCTCCTCCATGAGGACGGGTGTCGCTTCTTCTGCCTCAGCGACGGGGGCAGACAGCGGAATCTGGGGTGCTGGTGCGGCGTTTTCTGCAGGAACGGGTGCCTCCACTGTGATACTGGCAACCGGTTCAGATTGCAAGGGCTGGGATGCCCGCACGGCCTCCTGTACTGGAACGGGTGCCTCCACTGAGATACTGGCAACCGGTTCAGATTGCAAGGGCTGGGATGCCCGCACGGCCTCCTGTACTGGAACGGGTGCCTCCACTGAGATACTGGCAACCGGTTCAGATTGCAAGGGCTGGGATGCCCGCACAGCCTCCTGTACTGGAACGGGTGCCTCCACTGAGATACTGGCAACCGGTTCAGATTGCAAGGGCTGGGATGCCCGCACGGCCTCCTCTACTGGAACGGGTGCCTCACCTTCCGGTACAGACACTTCAGGGGGTAAGAGGGATTGGCGCCGCTCCAATTGTAGTTTTAGGGCCCGCCAGCTCGCTTCCATCCTGGCGACCTCCTCCCGGTGCCGGGCCAGGTCTCTCAGGGTATCCTCCGCTTCTTCCAGCGTAGGAGGGTTTCCAGGCCGGGTGCCAAACGGTGGCTCCGTGGCGATCGGGTCGCTTCCGTGGGGGGAGAGCTCTGACTCCTCCATCCCTTCCCACTTCTGCTCACGTCCATTCGTCATCTCAGCAAAGTCACATGTGTCATTAGCATCAGGAGAGGCGACATCTTTTGTAGGGAGGCAGGACCTTCGCGTTCGTTTACGCCCACTGAGGAGGATGAGGAGGCGGAACTCCAGAGCTGTGGGGCACGATCTTACATTGCAGTAACATTTAGAGTGTGCGGACATCGTTTTCGCGCCACGGAGTGAGTGTACGCCCACGAGAGCACGCCCTTATTCTTCACCTGTGCCTCGTGGCGCAGATATGACGGAAAAATGGCAAATACAGTCTATGATGATTTTTGCAATTCTCAAGCAAAAAAACAGTTCAATTAAGGCACACAGGACTCACTTATAGCGAGCTTCTGAATCCTGTTCGCTGGGTGCGATGCAACATCTCTGTGGCGACTGGACCCTCGGGTGCTTCTGTCTTTTCACAAATGCCGGCTTTACCCGGCAATTGAATCAGAGGCTATTTTACTATGTAGTGAATAAACTATAAATATATGTATATATATATGTCACAATGACATGTATATATATATATGTATTCTAAGTGTGTATATTTTGTGTTTACAAGGAAAGAAAGTGTTTTTTTAGTTGCGATATTTTGTTCCCATAGACTTACATGGGACTTCCGGTATTGGAATCGGATATCGCCGATATTTAGTGATATCGGCGATACCATTCCGATCCGATATTTTTAGATATCGAGCAGTATCGCTCAACACTACTGGTGAGATTTCTTCTACACCTCGACACGAGTCACACATAGTATAACAACACACTAGGCAGCTTCCTAACCCCTAATGTAATGAAAGTAAAAATAAATAACGAGGAAGAAAAAGCACAAGCCTAAAGTGATAAAAACTCAAAAATACCTGCTGTCACCTAAATACCTGGATGTCTGTAATGTGCGCCGGCACCAGAAATGATGACGTTGCTGTGATCTACAGCCACAGGACCACTTGGGCTTGTGATCGGCTGCAGTAGGTAGGCTATTTGCACTGTGCATTATCATATATTTTTCTGATGACGTGCTGTTTCAGTCACCTAACCACTGCAGCCTATTACAGGAAGCAATGGTCCTATAGCTGGTGAGAACAGTCCCGTCATAACTTTTGAAACTATACCCAAAAAACGGCAGAATTGCTGTTTTTCCCCATTCCGCCCTTTAAGGACTTATTCACAGATCCATCTTTCTAGTACGTGTGATATGTTTTTTTGTTTTTTCACGGATCCCACAGACACATTAAAACCTATGGTACTATTCACATGTCCTTGTTTTAACATGGACCATGTGTCGATACAAAATGCATGGAGACATGTCTTTTTTTTTTTCAAGCCAGCATGGATGATAAGAGCAATACAAGTCTATAGGTCCATGAAAAACTTGGATACATCCGTTTGCGGTCTGTGTTTAACATTGCAAAGTAAAGGAGAGGCTTTGTCATTTCTTTACTTCTTTATCTATCCATGAAAAACACTGATGCCCAAACTGCCGAAGTAAATGAAAGAAACTTGGAAAGAAGGTGATTAAAACCATCCCAAGGTAAGTATAGGAGCAGGGTAATATAAAGACATGAAGATAGAAGCGGATAAACCACAACAGGAGCGAGATTACTTGAAATACAATGGTTCAGAGGAAGTATATAGACAAACAAATTTCTAATGGAAGAAACGAAAGTGGTAGAGGGAGGTAAAAAGATGGCATTAATATTGTTGAAATTATTAATCACTGGTATACTCTTTTGTCTCAAGCCTATCCAGACATTCCATCCTTCCAAAATCCAATCTTGATTAGCACTAGAAGACCTACCAATGTCAAGGATAAATTAGTGAGGGCTGACATTGGCAGCTCCCACTCCATCCCTACACAAAAATTTTTGCACACTCGCCACAAAGGCACATTTCCATGCCTCGGTCGTGCGGCCTGCTCCAACGTGATCAAGTCCGATAGCCTGCTACACCCTCGAAATGGGAAATCTTGCCCCATCAATGGCTATTATACTTGCGATTCAAATTTCGTCATTTACGTTATCAAGTGTCCGTGTGGCCTCCTTTATGTAGGAGAGACCACACAACATGTCAGAGACAGAATAGCCAGTCACAAGTCCACAATACGCTGTGGAAGAACATGGCTACCACTTCCATATCACTTTGAGGCTATGTGCACACGTTGCGGAATTGCCATGGAAATTTCCGCGGCAATTCCGCACCTCCCTGCCGCGGGAAATCCGCATATTATAGGTATGCGTATTCCCGCTAAACACTAGCGTTTTGCAAGCGGAATTAGCTTGCAGAATGCTAGCGTTTTACAAGTGATCTGACAGGTTGGTCACACGAGTCAAACAAGTGTTTCACTCGTGTTACCAACTTTTTACTATTGATGCCGCCTATGTCGCATCAATAGTAAAAAGATCTAATGTAAAAATAATAAAAATAATAAATAATGATATTCTCATCTTCCGGCGGCCCCTGCAGCTTTCCCGCATCTCAGCGACGCTCCCGGCAAGTTCCGTTCCCAGGAGTCCTTTGCGACAATCATCCCGATGACGTAGCATCTCGCGAGACCGCTACATCATCTGGGTGATCTCGCAAAGGACTCCTGGGAACACGATTGGCGGGAGCGTCGCTGAGAGGCGGGAAAGCTGCGTGGGACGCCGGAAGGTGAGAATATCATTATTTTTTATTTAAATTATGTTTTTACATGGATATGGTACCCAGGGCTTGGAGGAGAGTCTCCTCTCCTCCAGACCCTGGGTACCATCCGCACATGAACCGCTTACTTTCCGCATGGTGGGCACAGCCACATGCGGAAAGTAATTGGTTCAATGCATTCCCATGGCGGCGGAATCGCCGCGGTTCCGCAAAAAAGAATGAGCATGCTGCGGATTCTCCCGTGATGCGATTCCGCCGCGGAAAAACCCGCAGCATGTGCACAGCATTGCGGAATCTCATAGGCCTTAATGAGTTGTATTGTGTAAGCGGTATTGCTGCGGTTTCGCGGCGTTTCCGCAGCGAAAAACCACGGCGAAACCGCAACGTGTGCACATAGCCTAACACCTTTAAACATACTGTAGCGCAACTTAAATTTCAAGTCCTTGAGCAGGTCCCATGCCCGCGGCGGGAGGCAACCATATTAAAATTCTTAAATCCAGAGAGACGTATTGGATTTATACCCTAGACACTTTGTCACCGCGAGGCCTGAACCGTGAGATTGATTGGGCTGTTTGATTTCACGTACGATATCTAAGTATTCTCATTTTTCCTCATTTTCTCTGCATATACTTGTGTGGCCCAGCTATGTCAGGCACACATAATCCAGGAAAATGCACAGGAAGGTAACCGCAAAAGCTTGATATCCATTCACGTCACTCACACTTTCAGACACACCCACCAAGGGTATAAGAGGGAGTGACACGTAGCAGTCAGATGATTCAAGCTTCCTGTCTTAGGACAGTGCAGATCAGTCAGTGTTCAGTGTTCAGTCAGCTTCCTGTCTTAGTACAGAGTAGTTCAGTGTCAGTCCAGTCTGGACTTGGAGGATACTGAGAGCTGTTCAGTGAGCTCTGGAGAAAGCTGACATTTCCATCAAAGCTACAAGTGCTTATGTTAAGAGCGAGAGCAGGGCGAAGGGCACAGTGGAGAAAATAGATGCTAGTGCACCAGGTACCAGATTACCTGCACTAATTCACCGGACACCGGGGTCCGAAGCGTTGCTAGCGCTTCACGCCTAGTAACAAGATAACCGGAGGCTTTCTGGACTACAGGTCGCAGAAGGTAGCCCTAAGCGCTGATACGTAAACGGAGCCAGGGGGAACAAAGACCTTGAGTGGGACGCTACAAAAGTAGGGATTTGGTTCTCTCAACATCTGATAATCAGAGACATAGAAGGCTCCACCACAATGTCGGCCGGGCGTTGCAGCTATTGAGAAAGCTGGAGATTGCAGAGTTAACTTCGCTTCATGCAAGTTTGGACTCCCATACATATGAAGTAAAGGAGGCCTCTAACCTGCTCAGCGGTTATCCCGAATGTGCATTCTCCACCCCGACCAGCTCCCCGGGACCTGCCTGAACCACCTACAAGTAAAGGTATGGAAAGAAGCTGCATTGTGTGTGATTGAATTCTTAACTACACCCTGCATCATCACCATAGACTTCCAGGGACCCGTCTCACCTGTGGGAGACTTACCACCCAGCTGCCCCCATAACATCCCCTGTGAAGATCCTTATAGCAGCGCTGGTCCAATTGATCAGACACCACAGGTGGCGTCACGAACTAACTACAAATCCCCTGTAAATATCCCCCATTGCATGATCGCCCAGGGCCACGGACCGAGTCCCGCTGCCAGTGACAACTCCCATAGACTTCTATGGGCTCGGTACCGAGTACCCCATAACCCTGGAACCCACATCGCCTGGTGTGTGCGACTCATCTAAATGCTATTTTTATTTCTCTAGACTCGCTGACCCTAATTCTCACTGGTGAGTCTTATTATATAGTTTTGTGTAATAACAACTACGTCCCTCAATTTACCCCCATTCATTTTATTTGGGGCCCATATATCCCAATTCTTATTCTTAATTTCTATTTTGACCTTTTTACATTTATATATCAGCCCTCTCTAATATGCCTGACTGCGCCTCTTTTTGCCCTCTTTTTTCTAACAATACAACAGGCATCTACCATTTAATAATTTTTATCCCATCTGATTTTTATTTTTTCCTCTGCAACAATTGCCCGGCAGCTATAAGGCTAAGTGCACACGTTCAGGAATATTTGCGTTTTTTTCGCGTTTTTTTGCGGGAAAAAACGCGTCAAAAACGCATGTATTAAGCATCCTATCATTTAGAATGAATTCCGCAATTTTTGTGCACATGGTGCGTTTTTTTCCGCAAAAAAAACGCATCGCGGAAAATCTAGCAGCATGTCCATTAATTTTGCGGATTTCTAGCGTTTTTCCCGCTTTATTATTGACCTAGAAAGTTCAGGAAAAAATTGCGGTAAAAACGCGTCAAAACCGCGCAAAAAAACGCACCAAAAACGCGCAAAATCCGCACAAAAAAACCGCGCGTTTTTGCCGCGAAAAAAGTCCGGTTTTGCTCAGGAATATTCTGCAAACATTCTGCAAACGTGTGCCTAAGCCTGCACAACCGCTCCATTTATATGTTAATCACACCCCCTAGCGTCCCTGGTAACCACAGCACAGGTGCTGTGTCTCCTCCATTGTCGGCTATGGCACTTCCGGTCCGGATGAAGCACTTCCGGTCCGGCGGTTGCCGCCGCCTTCATATTCCCTGCCTCTTCATTCTGACAGCACGCCACCACAGAGCAAGGCGCGGGAGCGCCGCTCAGACACCCTCCACTCCAGGTAACTCCACTATACCGCACCGAGAGCTTCTGCAATTTTCTGGGCGCTTTCATATATTGGTATTGTATGAGGACTTGCATTAATGGGCATGTTATTAACCACCCAGTACTTTTTACACCTCTATTTACTTAGGTTCAGTATTTGCCTGGCTATTATCTATATTGTTCCAAACCTACTACTTGCAACCATTCAGGTATCTTTCTACATATGATATACCATTATTAGGACGTTCATCCCTACCAAACGTTTATATGTATTCAGGGCACATTTAACTCCTTCCCTCCTATACCTCTGTCTTTTAAGTTCTATTTTTCACCTGGGCACTTATTGTTGGGCCATTTTTTGCTTACCATATTACAGGTATTCTCAAATTTTATTCAGTAAGAGTATATCTACCAGTGATTAATAATTTCAACAATATTAATGCCATTTTTTTACCTCCCTCTACCACTTTCGTTTCTTCCATTAGAAATTTATTTGTCTATATACTTCCTCTGAACCATTGTATTTCAGGTAATCTCACTCCTGTTGTGTTTATCCGCTTCTATCTTCATGTGTTTATATTACCCTGTTCCTATACTTACCTTGGGATGGTTTTAATCACAAGTTTCTTTCATTTACTTTGGCATGCAGTTGGTGCTTGTGTGTCTCTATGGTGCTGCACACGAATTTTTGATGTTTTGTTTTTTATTTTTTTGAATATATGTATTCTTTATGCTCTGTTACTGACTTTTGTTATCTTTATAGCGACTTATGATTAAGACTCGGGAGAGTCGAAACGTCAATGATTTACTTGTCGCTTTTACTTATGTTGTACTCCCTAATTTGTTGGTTGTTTTAATAAATTCTTACTATTTTGCATGGAATTCTCTTAGAGAGTGCAGTGTTTTATATATCCCTATACGTTAGGACTTGATCCGTTACACTTGCACCTCACCCATTTAGACTGCATGCACACCATCATTCTCCTACTAGACTTCTGGAACCGGTACTAATCGTCAGAACAGGGAACGTCTCCTGTCGCTTTATTCATCCTCTCAAAGGATGCAAGAACAAGCCGAGTGCAGAGGTTGGCAGCCCCAAAATGAGCGGAGCGCAGTTCACATATGAGCACTGCAGCTCATTCTAATAGGACTAAAAGTTCCCTGTTCTGCCGATCAGGGTGGGTCCTAGTGATCAGACCCCCACTGGTCAATAACTTCTCAGCTATCCTGTGGATAGATAATGATTTGTTTTCATTGGACAACTCCTGTAAATGAATCTTTTAACTTAGAGGTAGGCCACTACATTACATGTGCTGCAATTCAGTTTAAATCACTAAAACAAGCACTTCCTTAGCCCCTTAAAGACCAGAGGTATTTTTGGTTTTGTATTTTAATTTTTTGCTCCCCTCCTTCCCAGAGCCATAATTTTTATTTTTTTTTTGGTCAAAATGGCCATGTGAGGGCTTGTTTTGTTTTGTGTACCAGGGCTGATTTTCAGTCCCAGTCCGGCCCTGGCTAATATCACTTTATAGTGAGAGTATATCGTAGCACTACCGTGGTGGTGCACAAGTAGGTTTCCCAACCCAATAGTGAATAAAGAAAACTTGGCACTCAACTTTGAGAGAAGTAGATTCCTGTTTATTGCAGTCACAGTACTGGTGTAACGTTTCGGTCCATGTGGACCTTCGTCAGTCTGACAGCAATAGGACATAACAAAAAATTGAAAAAGAGTGGCATATATCCAAAAACAAAGTCAAGAAATATTTACAGAATTTACAAGTATACAACATATAAGAATTTACAAGTATGCAACATATAAGAATATATATATATATATAGAGAGAGAGAGAGAGCATTAAATGGCACTATACCAGTGTTCAGAATCTGCTAATAGGTGAATAACATAGAGGAGAATCTTCATAGTGAAATATCCAATTGAGTGATTGAGTATGATAATAAGGTAATTATCATTGGAAAAAAATTCCAAATACCTACCCGACTGCTTGTGAGGAAGCAACAGTATGAAAAAAAGAGGCAGTATGCCTAGAAGATAACCATAACGTATGTTAGCCTTGTAATATCAAAGGAAATAAAATGAGAAATTAATAGTATATGCTACGACCAGGTACCTTCAGAGGAGAGTATCCTTCTATAATCTTATGAGCAGTATTCTCGTGGGATAGTCCCTTGTTAGGGCCTAAGGTATAAAATTAGCAATGCAGATATAAAAGGGTGAATGTATCTTATTCTGGTCTATTAGGAGAATGAGTAAGGACAAAAAGAGAAAAAAAGGGAATGAGAAAGAAAAAAACTCACTTTCTTATTTTGATTCCCGAAAATGGAAAAAGGGGGCCAAAAGGCTCTGTGCGTAACTTAAAAAGGTATAGGAATATCAATTTTTATTTGTACAGGAAACACATAATACCACCTATAGTGTCAGATAGCCTGGAGCCTATAATCTTGTCTACTGACTATATGGAGGTTTGTGTATCGGTTGCCAGAGTGGGATGTGGCGGTATTAAAGCTCCCTGTGGTTGCTGAGTCACTTTAGAAAATCCTAGTAACCGGTGTGCTACTATATGAGAACCCGTTGATAGCAGTGTGCCTGTTAGACTGGTAAAGCGCTGCTGGGGGTAAGCACCCATAATGTGATCTTGCTAGATGGTGGGGTGTGCTACTAAAGCAATTACCATTAGTGGCAGTGTGCCTGCTATGCTATTAGAGCGTTACTGAGGGTTAGCACTCATAGTAAGAGAATACATTGATGATAGTGGGAGCAGACTTACTTGGTGGTGGGGTGAAGGATCGCTGGTCTCTCTGCTCTGGCGCGGAATCCACCGCTTGTCAGGAGCAGTGATTGTGTGTTCACCTGCCTTAAATGGAGGAGGGGGCGGGACCGTCCCATGAGGCGGTGTGACGTCACAGGAAGTGGCCTGTGCGTTCCACTGTCTGCGTTCCACCTCTGTGGCGCTGAGGAAGCGTCACAGTACTAGAAACTCCTAGAAACTGGCGTAAACAGTGCCAGATATAGCGTTATGTTCAATGACTGGGAGGGAGTGTCCCCATGATGGAGCCTGTGCTAATGATAAACGATTGTATAGGTGGATAGTTTGCAGTTTATCTGGGTGAATAGATCGGATTAGTATGTAAGAAGAGGAGAGAGACAAAAAAGGATTGCGTGCACAAGTGAGATTTATTTCATATCAATGTACATATAAGGCCAGATTAGAAAAGAAAAAAAATTGAAAATCCAAAAAGGAGAAGGAAGGGAGTATAAAGGGTGCTGGAATGCAGTCGGGTGGGAGGGATCCAAGGGTGTGGGTTCTAGATGAGAGACTCAATATAAGCGACTCTGTAACGAAAGAGAAACAGAGATTAGTGGGTGAATTACAGAAAGTTCATACAGTACATATTGTGCTGGAAAGGCACCAGTAGAGACACCTCCCAGAATCAGATATTAATTTGTAGTACGGAGAGTCAATACTGTACAATGCTAATGATTGAGACGTTAGAATCAAAAAGAATATCTATTAACCCCTGCTTGGAGCATTTAAAAATCCCTGGGTTAATGATCCTCAACTTGGTGCATGAAACTCATAACTCCTAAATGAAAGAGAGCAAGTCATACTCCCTATTCAAGCCTTTGGGTGAAAGGGTCTGCAGTTCATGTATCCAGTACGCCTCCCGTTTTTTTAGGAGGCGTACTCGATCACCCCCTCGTCTGGGTGTGCGGATATGTTCGATCACTTGAAACTTCAGCTGTGAGATCTGATGGCCTTTAGAGAAGAAATGTGAGGGGATGGGGAGGAGCAGGTTTTTGCATCTGATTGTAGATTTATGTTTAGAAATTCTTTCTTTTATCGCCTGCGTAGTCTCCCCTACATAAAGAAGGCCGCATGGACATTTTATCAGATAGACAACGAAGGATGAGTTACAGGTAGAGTAACATTTGATGTTGTATCTCTTGCCTGAATGGGGGTGGTGAATGATATTCCCTTTCATGACGTTGTTACACTGGTTACATTGTAGGCAAGGGAAAGTACCCGTTTTAGGGGTGGACAGAAACCTCTGGGTTTGCATCTGTCTATTATCGCCTATGTCAGCTCTAATCAGATCGTTACGAAGGTTCGGTGCTCTTTTGTAGCATGGCAAGAATGGTGTTTGAAACTCAGGTATATTGGGATGTGCCCTACCGAGGAGGCCCCAATGTTGTCTAATTGTTTTGTGTAGGATATTCACAAAGGGGTGATAAGTGTGGACAAAGGGAATTCTTTTCCCAACCTGAGTTCTAGGTCTATTTGGTGGTGCCGCTGCCTCAGTGAGAAGAGAGGAGGGATATCCTCGTTCTAAGAATTTATTATGCATCTCACTTTGACGGTGAGGGAGGATATTGCGGTTGGATACAATTCTTTCTACACGTTTGAATTGGGACCGTGGTATAGCTTTTTTTATCGCTGGTGGATGTAGACTATTGAAATGCAATAGCCTATTGCGATCCGTCTGTTTAGTAAAGAGATCCGTACTCAGGATGCCTTTCTCGTCCTTTGATACAGTAGTATCAAGGAAATTGACTTGCTCATAACTTTCTGACATGGTGAAAGAGAGACCTGGCCACGCCTCGTTTAATGTTGTAAAGAATTGTTGTAGAGTAGACATGGGTCCATCCCAGATACAGAAGATGTCGTCTATGTATCTCTTCCATAGACGACCGTGGGTACGAAAAAGAGCATTAGTATAGACCACCTCTTCTTCAAATTTGGCCATATAGCAGATTGCATATGGAGGGGCCACATTTGACCCCATGGCAGTGCCCTTGATTTGCATATAGAAGGTTTCTTCAAAGAGGAAGAAATTCTTTGTCAAGACGATGGTCAAAAGCTCTATGCATAGTTGGATTGAATCTACATGCATTTGGGATGTCAAAGTCAAGAAATATTTACAGAATTTACAAGTATACAACATATAAGAATTTACAAGTATACAACATATAAGAATATATATATATATATATATATATATATATATATAGAGAGAGAGAGAGAGAGAGAGAGAGCATTAAATGGCACTATACCAGTGTTCAGAATCTGCTAATAGGTGAATAACATAGAGGAGAATCTTCATAGTGAAATATCCAATTGAGTGATTGAGTGTGATAATAAGGTAATTATCATTGGAAAAAAATTCCAAATACCTACCCGACTGCTTGTGAGGAAGCAACAGTATGAAAAAAAGAGGCAGTATGCCTAGAAGATAACCATAACGTATGTTAGCCTTGTAATATCAAAGGAAATAAAATGAGAAATTAATAGTATATGCTACGACCAGGTACCTTCAGAGGAGAGTATCCTTCTATAATCTTATGAGCAGTATTCTCATGGGATAGTCCCTTGTTAGGGCCTAAGGTATAAAATTAGCAATGCAGATATAAAAGGGTGAATGTATCTTATTCTGGTCTATTAGGAGAATGAGTAAGGACAAAAAGAGAAAAAAAGGGAAAGAGAAAGAAAAAACTCACTTTCTTATTTTGATTCCCGAAAATGGAAAAATCCGTACTGTCTAGGTCCCTTGAATCAGGTACAATAGACATAAAAACCAAAGATTACCTCACTAAGAGGAATCCAATTACACCAGTATTCTATACCCTACCGAAAATACATAAGAACTTGGAAAATCCCCAGGCAGGCCTATAGTCGCTTCGACAGACTCCATTCTCTCCCCTATATCCATCTTCTTGGAAAAGATATTTACTCCTCTAGTCCGAGATATACCATCATTCATACTAGACACCGGTGATTTTCTAAATAAAATAGGCACATTAGGGACACTAACTGAAATCATCCCTCCTAGTGACACTAGATGTAAAAGACCTCTATACATCTGTTCCACACGACAAAGGGATTTCCTGCGCTAGACAGCTGTTACAGACATCCCAAATGCATGTAGATTCAATCCAACTATGCATAGAGCTTTTGACCATCGTCTTGACAAAGAATTTCTTCCTCTTTGAAGAAACCTTCTATATGCAAATCAAGGGCACTGCCATGGGGTCAAATGTGTGTGTGTGTGTGTGTGTGTGTATATATTGTGAGACAGTGAAGGAATATGTGGTGAATGAGGTGTATATTTCACCAAAGTACCTTGCTGACTGGTATGAGCGAAATGTGTGGCTTTGTAAACCTGGTGGTAAAGAAAGGTCACTACACCTGCCATTCAGTACACGCTTGCAGTTCAGACCTGAATCCACTCAGGTGTTGATTAGGAAGCCAGAAGTAGGTGCTTGGGAGCACAGTCAGGGAGCTCATTCAGTCTGGACAGGAGTCCAGGCACGGAAGGAGACTCCGGGAGGTGGGCTCTCTCGGTCTGGGTGCTCGAGGTACCCCGGACACAAAGAGGAGACTCTGCGACACTCCATGCTGGTGACTACTGAATAGGAGGTGACCTCTCTGAAGTCTGGACGTTGGAGTTGCCTTCAGACATAAAGAGGAGTGTCTGTGAAACTCCATACTGGTAACATATGTGATATGTGTTGTTTTGGGCACAGACTGGTAGAGTCTGGGTCCTGGATAGAGAGGGCCATCTATCTAAGTGTAATTAGAGGCTAGACAAGCCTAGGTCTTTTGTTTATGCTTTGTTTTTATCTGTGTGCTGTGGACTTTAATAAAACTGGTTGCGGCCAGTTTTCACCAAACTGCTGTCTGAATGAACTGTTTCCGTGCCATTCTGTTTACCCAGACAGCGATCCTAGAGCTAAATACCCCTGGAAATGTTACAATTGGCGGAGAATGCTGGGGCAGCGCAGTGCCTGATACAGTTAGTGCTGGAGTGTGTATGCAGCACAGTGGTGAGAGACAGCATTAAAGGTGAAGTCTATTGAAATAGCAGAAAAAAAAAAAAAGTGTGTCAGCAGAAACGTCTGTTTGGAGCAGTCTTGGAGAGACAGTGGCCCTGATAGGGTCTGCAGAGAGAAAATGTATGCACAGCAAAGCTGAACTTGTTGTGAAAATGACTGTGGAATGTGCAGCAGCAAGAGAAACGTCTGTGGAGCAGTCTTAAAGAGACAGTAGCCCTAATAGACTTTGCAAAAGAAAAAAAAAAAAAAAAAGGGTGTTTGCACAGCAAGGCTGAATTTTCTGTGGAAAAAAGCTGTGTAGTGTGTATGCCTTGACTGAAGTCTGCCGTTGTGAAGACAGACATATCTGACAGCATGGAGGCACTGTTTGAACAAATGGCGCAAGTTAATATGCAACATAAGACTGCTGTGATTGAGACAGATGAGTCCGGCAGTATGGAGGAGCTCGTTGAGTACCTGGTGCAGGCCCAGCGAAGCATGCAGCAGAGCATGGAGCAGCAGCGCCTGCAGCACCAGCAGCACATGCAGCAGGCCCAGCAGCAATTCCTGCAGCAGCAGCAGGAGAATAACCGGTTATTTGTTGAGCAGATGACAGCACCAAAAAAGGATTTCGGTGCCGCGTCCCGAAGTAATGTTGTGAAGGCACCGGCGTTGTCCGCTATAAAGAAGGCGGTAAGACGGTCCTTGAGAAAAATGACACCTCGTGATGATGTGGAGGTATATCTTACTAGGTTTGAGAGACTGGCAGAGAAGGAGAATCTGCCACTATCTGAATGGGCCATGGCGGTCGTACCCTATCTGATTGGGGAACCCCAAAAAGTCTGGGCTGACCTGAGCAAGCAGGACAGCGAAGACTATGCCAAGTTGAAAGCGGCGATTCTTACCCGGCTGGGTGTTACGGTTGCAGCCCGTGCCAGGAGAGTCCATGACTGGAGATACAGTTGGGAGTCTGCCGTCAGCAACACTGCCCAAAGGGTCGAAGAGGTGACAGTGGACCGTTACACCCGAGCATTTCCTCCTGAGGTACAGAGAGAAAGGTACTTTGGCCCCAAAGACTGCCTCCGTGACAAGCCGTCTGAGCGGACGTCACTTCAGAGTTCCCGGACGCTGAACTCTCGCGGTAAGAGCGTTCCAGCTGTTGGGGACATGGGGTATGCTGATAAGCGGGTTCAGGCCCGAGGGGACATGTGGGTGGGAGAGTGTGATGGACAGTGTTGGAGCTGGCGTGAAATTGCAGCGAACTGTCCAATAGAGGGGGAGCCTATGTGCCGTGATGTTGGCAGGTCCCTCTCTCTCTGCGCAGAACCTGTGTGTGTGTCCACCTCAGCCGAAGAGACTGGACCACAGGGGTCCCCGGTGGTTGTAGATGGCTGCCCAGCGCAGGCCCTCTTGGACTCAGAGAGTCCAGTGACTTCCGTATGTGACAGCCTGATTGATAGGGACTTCATCCCTGATAAGCACCTGAGTATGGTGTGCATCCATGGAGACACCAAAGTCTACCCAGAGACTGCCGTGGACTTGGTCCCTAAACTCGGGGAGGTTTCATATGAAGTGGGGGTAGTGAAAAACCTGGTGCACCCTGTCATATTGGGTAATGACTTTCCCGGTCTAAGGATCTCTGGGGGAAAAATGTTTCTGATGGACAGTGTGATGAAGCTCCTACTGGGGGTGCGCAGTCCCGAGGGGCGGAACACAATGCTAGTGGGCCGTTAAACTTATGTGATAATGATGATGACCATGATAATATTGATAATGATAATGATTATCATGATAATGATGATGACCATGATGATGATGCTGATATTGATAATGATGATGATGCTAATCATAATAGTGATGATACTGATGATGACCGTGATGAAGATGAAATTTCTTTGCAGGTGATGTTGGGAGACGAGGATGGTGGTTCTCGGGAACCGAGTGTCCCTGACCTGCCTGGCTCCTGTGACAATTTTGGGAGTGAGCCTGTGCGAGACCCCACTCTTAAAACGGCACCGGAAAATGTAATTGTTCTGAATGAGGTTCCCCAAGAGCCTGGCTCTGAGGAGAGGTTTCCCATGCTGCCATGAACAATAACCTATTGTATAGGGACACTGAAGTCCAGGGAGAGGTCGTGAGTCAGCTCCTGGTACCTGAGCTATATGGAAGTATAGTGCTGGGGTTATCACATAGTCACATACTTGAGGGACCACCTGAGGGAAACAGGGACCAGATGGTGAAGTTAATGTTGTGGATGACATGTTAACTAAGGTTCCAGATCAAGATGTGAATGAGAATGAATTGTATAACCCTGACAGTGAGCCGGATGTGAATGAAAATGAAGTGTCTAACCCTGAAAGTGAGCCAGTTGTGGCTGAGAAAAGGGGGTCAGACAGGGATAGTGGTGGTGATACTGAGTCATCTGATGACAATAAAGCAACCAGTGCAAGTGAGGAAGGCATGGTAGCAGAGGAGATTGAGAGTCCTGAGAGGAAGGCTGAGGCTGACCTTGCAGTCGGACGGAGGATGGCATCTGAAGATGTTGTACAGTTGGCCGGTTCCCTGGCGAAGACTAAGGTGAAAGACAGGACTCTGAAACTGAACACAGCACAAGTGGATGCTGTTGAAAATGAGAAGTTATCAATGTATGGTGTGGATCTGCATCAGGCCAAGGACTCTGAAGGTGATGCTGCAGAGGTGGAGAAAGCCATGGAAGTGGTGGACACCAGGCCAGGTGCCTCACCAGAGGCTGATGTCTCAAGTGAAGCTGTGAGGAACAAGACTGAAGATGTGGGGAATGACTCTGCCCCGGAATATGTTTCTGCCGGAGACAGCGGCGTGAACGGTGTACTGTCCGGATCCGTGGCTGCGACTCGCGAAGCTCGGGCCGGAAGTTCGGCGCCCGGTGCGCCATCGGAGTTCCCGAGCGACCCAAAGGATCTGGATAAATCCCAAGATGAGATTTTGAGACCTCGGGTTGGCCTTGGTGAGCTCAGGTGCATTTTCATGGAGTCTACACTTGAACCACGTCCCAGTGAGTGGGAGGGGCGATGTGTCGCTCCGTTGCCGCTGCCGATACACGGGAGCTCAGATGGGATGCAGAACGTGGTGGAAAAGAAGACTGATGGTAGGGCTTCTGAGCATGTCCTACCAGAAGAGCCTGAAGAAGGGGCCGAAGACGTAAAGGACGTCCAACAACTACAGGAGAAGATGCGTAGCCATGAGGATCTCCTGGAGAAAGAAGTAAGAGCTCTGAGTCTTATGCAAAGTGAGCCTGTACCAGAAGAGGATAAATTATGTGTACCGACCAAGAAAAACGATCAGCTCCCTCTACAGTGCCAATCGTTTGAACAGTGTGGCTCGGAATGGTCAGAGACCATGACAGAGGCGCTTGGGTTCTGTGAGATAGAATTTATGAATCAGCTGATATTTAAGAAAGTAGATGTGCTAAAGAAAGTTCAGGGGGAATTAGAGAAAACCCCTATACCTCCTGTGACAGTTGGTGACACAGGGTCAGTGCCCCAAAAACAGGAGGTACGAAAGTTTCTGAGGAAGAATCAGCAGAGCTGTTCTGACGTGCCTGGTCGTACTTATCTGGTGAGCCACTATACCGAGACTGAGGCTGGCACTAAAGTCAAGCTGAAACCGTGCAGGACACCCGAGGCCCGCAGAGAGCATAGGCCTGGGACGGTACAGCGTTAGTGCGGTTGCTTTAAGTGAAGATACAGATGACAATGGTGAAGATGAACTTGGTGTTGGACATAACTGGTCCGGAGTTCACTGTCTCTTTAGGATTGTTGACCAGCCCTCCGGTCTGGATGACCAGCCCTCCGGTCTGGAGAAGAGGGGGGGGATATGTGAGACAGTGAAGGAATATGTGGTGAATGAGGTGTATATTTCACCAAAGTACCTTGCTGACTGGTATGAGCGAAATGTGTGGCTTTGTAAACCTGGTGGTAAAGAAAGGTCACTACACCTGCCATTCAGTACACGCTTGCAGCTCAGACCTGAATCCACTCAGGTGTTGATTAGGAAGCCAGAAGTAGGTGCTTGGGAGCACAGTCAGGGAGCTCATTCAGTCTGGACAGGAGTCCAGGCACGGAAGGAGACTCCGGGAGGTGGGCTCTCTCGGTCTGGGTGCTCGAGGTACCCGGACACAAAGAGGAGACTCTGCGACACTCCATGCTGGTGACTACTGAATAGGAGGTGACCTCTCTGAAGTCTGGACGTTGGAGTTGCCTTCAGACATAAAGAGGAGTGTCTGTGAAACTCCATACTGGTAACATATGTGATATGTGTTGTTTTGGGCACAGACTGGTAGAGTCTGGGTCCTGGATAGAGAGGGCCATCTATCTAAGTGTAATTAGAGGCTAGACAAGCCTAGGTCTTTTGTTTATGCTTTGTTTTTATCTGTGTGCTGTGGACTTTAATAAAACTGGTTGCGGCCAGTTTTCACCAAACTGCTGTCTGAATGAACTGTTTCCGTGCCATTCTGTCTACCCAGACAGCGATCCTAGAGCTAAATACCCCTGGAAATGTTACAATATATATATATATATATATATATATTCTTATATGTTGTATACTTGTAAATTCTTATATGTTGTATACTTGTAAATTCTGTAAATATTTCTTGACTTTGTTTTTGGATATATGCCACTCTTTTTCAATTTTTTGTTATGTCCTATTGCTGTCAGACTGACGAAGGTCCACATGGACCGAAACGTTACACCAGTACTGTGACTGCAATAAACAGGAATCTACTTCTCTCAAAGTTGAGTGCCAAGTTTTCTTTATTCACTCTGGCTAATATCACTGGCATGAGGTTGTATGCTGGGCGGCTGTAGGGGGAAGGGGTGATGTGACTTGCAAGCCATTTGCTTTTATTGTCTCTTTTCTGCAACGTGGCTTAGTTTTTACGTAATGATTTATTGTTCTACGTTTGTGTGTTTATTTCTCCTTTTTGTTAACTTATTTATATATGTGTTTTAACAAAACTATTTGAGAACTATGAGTTAAATTTTACATACCAGGATAGGGGGTGAGGGGACCATGCACATCAGGTTTTGGGGGTGAGCGGACCATGCACATCAGGGTTGGGGGGGGGGGACCATGCACATCAGTATAGAGTGGTGAGGGGACCATGCATACCAGGATTGGGGGGGTGAGGGGGGCCATGCACATCAGGATTGAGGGGTGAGCGGACCATGCACATCAGGATTGGGCGATGAGGGGACCATTCATACCAGGATTGGGGGGTGAGGGTACCATACAAATCAGGATTGGGGGGTGAGGGGGACCATGCATATCAGGATTGGGGGAGACCATTCATACCAGGATTGGGGTGTGAGGGGACCATACAAATCAGGATTGGTGGGTGAGGGGGACCTGGCTGCAGCAGCAAATAGTCGTCATGTCAGCGGAAACAACAGCCGGCTGCAGCCGGGAAAATTACGTGCTAGCTGTGCGTCGTCTGCGATGTTGTCACAAGCACTATTCACAACGTGACGTCATAACAAAATTCATTCGGTGCCCTGGAGAGATACATAGTAACGTTAATTTAAAGTAGTGCACAACCCATTTAAACACTGCTTCGCTGCTTAGGCGCGCACGGTCGGCCGCATACATATTCTAGAATACCCGATGCATTAGAATCGGGCCACCATCTAGTTGTACCATAATGCACCAAGCAGACTAACAAGGTAATACGAACAGCGGTAACGAAAAATGCCAAACATACAAATACCCGCACAAATAACTGAGGGATGCATCTGTGAGTGGAGGATGGGGTTAAACTAAAGTAGGAGAAGAACAGGAATTATTACACACTCAAAACCAAGGAACAGTCACAGATAAATCCACCAACCACCTACTCTAATAACCACCAACAACAAAAACCTCTAGCCATACAGCAAAAGCGTGCTCTGACAACGAGTGCTAGCCAGGGCCCAGATTATATAGGAGATGGGAGTAGCTAACAACAGTGCACAGCTGAGAGCCTAAACTCTACAGGAGCTCTCAACTGAGCAGATTAACCCGTGCACTGCCAAAAGAAATTTACACCGTTGAATATGTTTAGAAGTGCTTCTAACCAGTGCTGTAGTAGGAAAAATCAGATGCTGTGATCTTCTGGCTCCTCTCTGTCGCAGTAAATCCGTGACAAACTGCCAGTTGGCTCTGTATCAGGGTGTATTCACATTCACACATTGCGATTTGTTGGGGAAACTATCTTCAGCAAAGTGCTCACCAGTACACCGACACTAAATCGTTCAGCTTTCGCTGACAATTTCCTTCCTGTCTTCAGCAGCTTTTAAAACACCATTCCAGCAGGTTTTTTTTTTTTTTATCGCAGCACTGGAGTGGTGCTTCTAATTCTTGCACCTACTCTCATACTTACCCACCACTGTCTTTGCCTTCTATCAGCGCCACTCCCGTCTGTCTACAGCAGTCACTTTTCAATGCAAGTTTATGAGAGCCTCGTTCTAGCTCTCATAGACTTACATTGAGAGCTTTGTGACTGTTACTTCTGACTCCGGCCAGTCAGAAGTTGCCCACACAAGATGGAGCCATGGGACCAGAGCGGCACCAATAAAAGGTGGGTGAAGACGGCAGATAAGCATAAGGCCATGTACACATGTTGAGTATTTGGTCAGTATTTTACCTCAGTATTTGTAAGCCAAAACCATGAGTGGGTGAAAAATGCATAAGTGGTGACGTGTTTCTATTCTACTTTTCCTCTGATTATTCCTCTGCTATTTTTGGCTTGCAAATACTGATATCAAAATACTGACCAAATACTTAACATGTGAACGTGCCCTTAAATTACGGTCGGGGACATTGTTAGTTCCACCACTCCAGTGCTGAAAAAAAAGTGGCTCTTTAAATACAAAAAAAGCCAAAACATAATACTTGCTTATGCAACCAATTTATTAGGTCCCAGCAGTGTTTCTAGGTGTATCCCCGCCTTGTGTGGCAACTTAGCTTTCCATGTGGCCCATACAGCCTGATCAGGAATGGAGGTCATATGGAACGAAACTGTTTTTACAGATTTTTTTTTTTTTTTTTTTTAAAGGGCCATCAGTTGCTGAGTGTATGACTGCCGGTGCCACCAGTGCTCCTTAGGATGGGCTCTGCCAGAGATCACACTACATATTTTACAGAGGGGTAAAAATACTCCTGTAAGCAATTTTGAGGAGTATTTTTAGCCAAGGAGGATGACATAAATTGCAGTAACTCAGATCTATAGTACAAAGATGAGTGTACATATACATACATACCGTATTTTTTATATTATAAGTCACACTTTTCTCCCAAAAATTTTGGGGGAAAATGGGGGTGCGTTTTATCAGAATGTAGCTTGTCTGGTGGAGCGGGGTCCGAGGAGGCGGGGTCACTGCTGCAGGAAGCTGGCGGCCGCAGCATGAGTGGGACAATGCTGCAGGCCCCGGGCTGGGAAGTGGGGGTGTTTGGCAGTGCAAAGATGCAGCGGGCTCCGTGCTTTTAGAAAATGTCCGGAGTTCCGGCACTTCCCATCCACTTCCCGAAAGTGGTGCACGTGCAGATTGAAATCTCAGGAGTCGAGAGAGATCTTAATCTGTGCATATGCTGCCTCCATTGGCCATTCTCCAGAAGTCCACCACAGTGAAAAGGTTGGGAAATGCAGGGACTCCTGACATTTTCAGAAAGCCCCAAGCCCACCGCAGCTTCGCACTGCCGAACACCCTCTCCTCCCAGCCCAGGGCCGCAGCATCGCCCCACTCCTGCCACCGCAAGCTTCCTACAGGAGCAACTTGCCTCCACAGACCCCGCTCTGTCGGGTAACCTACATTCTGATAAGACACACCCCCATTTTCCCCCCTCAATGTTTGGTCAAAAAAGTGTCTGATAAGCCGAAAAATACCATTGGATTCAGGCGACTGTTTGATGTGTATGTGGCGTCAGCCGTCTAATGGTCGGGAGAGATATTGATCACGCATTTTCAGTTTTGGGCGATTGGGAGATTGTTCTCCCTTAGATTAGCTGCCGGCCCACACACGAGTGCTTGGCTGAATTAGCGCTCCTGTGAATGGAAGCGTCGACTGAGATGGCTGTCGGCTGAACAATCGGCCAAAGCATCAGTTGGCAGATGGCCATCATTATAGGCCATGCGATACGCCTGGGGGAAAGTAACATAAAAATTGGCTTTTCAGAGAGGAAGAGGGCTAGTGCCAGCTATTGGAAGTAGCTTTGCTAAAAGTCAATAACTGTTGATACTGACTTCTAGGATTGATACGTCCTATAGGTGCCAATAGCGCTCAAGTCGTCTTCCTCTCTAAAGAGGCAATTTGTATACGCAGTTATCTCCATAAATTGTTGTTTTTTATAATTTACTGAATGTTGATACTCATCATTTATTAGCCTAGGTAAATGCTTTGTGATTTCATGAAGGCAGCGGCAATATGGAATTTCATTTGTACGTTCTTTATTTTGATTTTAGGACCAACACCATAGTTCTCATTGATGGAGAGGGACAAGTGACCTTCACCGAACGCACAATGCTGAATTGTGACATCTCTCAGTGGAAAACTAGCACTTACCAGTTTAAGCTACAACATTAGCACCTCATCATAAAGAAAATCTCCGTCAACCAAGGATAATTATACATATCAAACATGGTGAACGTCTGGTGCCTGAGATTTGCTAAAATATATGAAATTATTGAAATGACATTATTAACCAGCACAAAAGCCAGGGAACCAAAATAGTTCCAGCAGTGTAATGAGAGCACAACCACCACAGTGGGAAATATCTTACATCTCTATAAATATTTTTAACTTTGTCTTATTTATGCAGCAAGCACATCAATAATGCATCACATGCTGTAAAAACAAATGGGTCGGAAAAGCGTGGAAATTATGTTAAGTATTTGAATCTTGTATGTGTAAACTGAAAGGCGGCGATCTGTGATTTGTAGCCTCTAGTTTTGCTTTAAGACCGTGCATCAATAAATGATATCGCTAATAATATAGCCACATCGTTATGCTCAGATTTGTAATGTGACAAGATAGCATTAATGTCTTTTCCTTGAGTCATCTTGGATTATTTTTCTTACCAGAGCCTGGGGTTTGATTTTAATGACTGATCCTGAGGCAAGAAATTAACTACTATTAGTACTGGCTGTTAGAGAGCGCTGCTTCCTTTTTAAATATCTGTCAAAAAAAATGTCAAGCCTGTACAAGATCCAGTTTTATCATCAGGGGTAGGGTGCATATTACTATAATTACCGAAGGAAAAAGATCTGCTTATTTGGCATGTTTAGAGCCTCCAAGGTGCCAGAGTATTGGAATTTGTATTCTATATATGTGTACACAACATTCTCTGTGTGCTACAGTCAGTAGTATAGATTGATAAATGAGAATGACCACCTTTGGAGGCATGTTTTTTTTTTTCGCTATAGGGATATTCCTAAAATCGCAACTTATCCTCAATCCATAGGCTAGTGGAAAACTCGCTGATCTCTGCGTGTCCAACTGCTGGGACTCCCATCGATCTGTAGAACAAGGCTCTGTAGAGTTACACGTTTAGTCTCTGCTCCATTCATTCTCTTTGGGACTGCTGGAAACCGATGAGCACTGTTCTGTGATTACTCCATCAGTCTCATAGACAATGAATGTAGCGGAGGCCAAGAATTATTTTATTTATTATGCTTTGCTTATGTAGTGCCATCATATTTCGCAGGGCTGTACATATATTATCATCACTGTCTCTATTAGGGCTGACAATCTCAATCCCCTATTAGTATGTCTTTTAGAGTATGCATACTCCCATTCCATTGAATTCTGGGTTCTGTAGAGCCTCTTTCTCAGGGGTTCCAGAGCCCCATTCTTAGGATCTCAGGTAATTCCAGTGGTCAGACCCCCAGTGATTAGCAAGCTATAACCTATCCTTTCTGATTATCAGGAAAAACTGTTGTATTACATGTATTTTTTGATCACACATGCGAGGAATACGGCCAAGTGGAGCGGAGCGTGCGGCTCCATGTATTGCTATGCGGCCACACACTCCACTCCCGAGGCCTGCGGCAGTGCCAGGTATTAACATGCGAGATTCGGCCTTATTCCTCGCATATGTGATCCCGGCCTTATAAGTATTTTGTTATTATAGTTTCAGATCAAAAGAGCGTGCATTACAGACCATCTCTTAGGATGAACTCACTGACAGATTTGACTCTTAATAAGTGCTACATAAAGTGTGTAAAAGCCAAATAGTACAACATTTTTAATGAAATCCTATTTTAATTTAAACAATTTTATTTTTTAAACAAAAAAATGCATTAAGGCTGGTTTCACATTTGCGTCTGTACGGGCAGCGTTTGATCCGCATAGATCCGCATGCGTCATCCGTACATATCTTTAACATGGTGTACGCAGAGACATGCGTTTGCGTACGCATGCATCGTTTCGCGGTGTCTGGCGAGCGCAACATGTTTTTGAAGCGTCAGATATGCGCAGTCATGCGGATCAGTGCGTCAAAACAACGCATTACTGTCTGTGGGAACGCATTGGTACGCAAGGACATGCGCATGGATGCATTCGACTTCAGACTGCGCATGTCCAGGAACTGATTACAGCACCTGGAAATATCGAACTCATGCGCATAAACAACACAAACGCATGCAAAAACGCATACACACGCAGAGTTGGTTTTTTTTGCGTGATGTGTAAGATGATGCGGATAAAAAACGCTGCGTAAACATGCATTTGCATGCGTTTTTGCATGTGTTTGCGCATGCAGATGATACGCTGCTGACATACGCAAATGTGAACTTAGCCTAATTCAGCAGTTCTGTCCACTGATTTTTTTTGTTTCGAAGGAGAATAACATAGTCTATAAATTAAAAAAAATAATATACCTAGCTGCCAACTTCCCACCTTTCAGTCTCCATGCTTCCTGTTTAATTTGGGAGGGGCTAACTAAAATAAACCATTAACCGATTCATGAGTGACTTTCCAATTTTCTGCTTTTGCTCTTTAAATTTTTATTATATCTTTCAAAAGCCACTTTTTTATTTTTCTGTGAATATAGCTGCATGAGGGCTTGTTTTTTGCAGAATGAGTTGTAATTTTGAATGAAACCATTGATTTTATCATACTGGAAAACAGGGAAAAAATTCCAAGTGTGGTGAAATTGCTAAAAAAGTGCAACTCCTTAATTGTTTTTTGGGTTTTTTTATTTACCATGTTCGCTATATGATAAAACCTTGCAATAAAATTCCGCATGACACATTACACAGACACCAAACATGTGTAGGTTTTATTTAAATGGTGAAAAAAAATTTACAAATTTGTAAGAAACATTTTCCAAGATCCATAATGTTTTTATTTTTCGGAATCTGGGGCTCAGTTAGGGCTTATTTTTTGTGGCTTGAGCTGACATTTTTATTAATACCAATTTGACCGCCTCTTATGCCATTCTATTGCAGTGTTGCGACAGCCAAAAAAAGGTAATTATGGCTTTTTTAAATTTTTTTCTCTATTTCTATATTTTAATAGATTGAACATTTCTGAAAGCAGCGATACCAAATGTGTATTTTATACTTTTTTTTAATTGTTTTATTTCTAATGGGGCAAAATGGGATGAGTTGAACTTTTTGTGGTTCTTTTTTTTTTCATATTGTTAAACTTTTTTTCACTGACTTGAGACTTGAAGCTGTGATCGCTTGTTCCATACATAGCATTGCTTCAGCACTTTTATGTATAGCAGAAACAACGATCTTATATGAATGCCAGCCACAGGCCAACGACCTGCTATGGATTCCGGGTCGGCGTTCACAGGTGATTCACAATGATAGGCACGGGGGTCATCAGCAGACAACCCATTGGTGCCCCAAGATCACATGACAGTGATTGACTGTGGAATTTAGCACTGCTCCACCCTCGACTATTAAATTCACTTGATTGCTGATTAAATCTGTGTACTGTTTTCTTTCACTGTAAAATCTCCCATTTAAGAAGGGCCCACGAGTTCTCAAGAGGGTTTAGGTCAGGTGAGGAAAGGGGTCATTATTCTTTCATCTTTAAGGCCTTTACTAGCTAGTCAAGCCGTGGAGTACTAAGATGCATGTGATGGAGCATTGCTCTGAAATAAAAATCATAGTTTTCTTAAAAGATGCAGACTTTTTCCTCTATAGCTACTTGAAAAAGTCTGTTCTAAAAACTGGTAGTAGGTTTGGGAGTTGATTTTTAGTCCATCTTCAACGCGGAAAGGTCCAGCTAGCTCATCTTTAATAATACCAGCCCATAGCAGTACTCCACTGCTGGCATCTGAGTCAAAGTGGAGGTCTGTGACCATTACTGACCAGCCACAGGCCCATCCATCTGGTTCATCTAGAGTCCCGATCATCTTATTGGTCCATTAAAGTGAATCTGTCACCACATTTGACTTATTTAAGCTATTAATATGGATATAAAAGTTTTAGGCTGCTGAAAAAAGTCCTCCATGCGAGTCATATCAGCTGTGTTGTTCATAAATCATATTTTATCACTTTATGTAAATGACCTCTTCCAGGCTATGTAGAGGAAGCTGCCTGGAAGATAACTCTGCCTCTCGAGCTTATTTTACATGAAGGGGCATTAAAAATGTGATGTTTAATGGCCGCTCTCTGCTCTCTTGATCTCACTGCAGAGCTGTGTGTGATTATACCTGACACATCTGCAGGTTCCTCTCAGCTTCCATCTCACAGGCAGACAGGGTTGTAATACAGAGCTCAAAGAGAAGCAAAAAAATGCGTTTCCATGAAGACAAGGTTCATTTCTCCTTTTGTGTGTTAGTTACTTGTCTCACACTGGTACCTCCTCTTCATGTAAAATAAGCCCTAGAGGCAGAATTATCTTTCAGGTACCATCCTTCCCAGAGCCTGGAAGAGGTCATTTATATAAAGTGATTCAAGTTGATTTCTCAACAACAAGGCAACTGATATGAGACATACAGGCATCACTTTCCCCAGCAGTCTATAACCTTTATGCCCGTATTAATAGTTTACATCAAATGTAGTAAAATATATAAATAGTCCACAATAGAGTGTTAACATGAAACAACAGCAGATGATGATCTTTAGCAATAGTGTCATTAGTGATAGAGTATATAGTATTTCATAGTCACTCATTACTTGACTGAAGTCACTCAGAGAGCCCCGTGGTCCACCCTCCCGCCTCGACGCACGTTTCAGAATAGTTCCTTCAGGGAACATAGCATGTTTCATGTGCATCAAGTTAATATATAGTTAATCCCTTTGGCTTTCCTGGGTCAGTAACTCCCGCTCCCTCCCTTAGAATCAGAATATGAACCCCAAAATGTAATTTGGTTCCCCCGGTAGTTATAACAGACTTCCCTCCTCAACCTGGCGCCGCAGTGGTCGAGCCCATCACCTAATTCAGAAGCCCCTGTTTAGTCTATATTACCAACTCCTAGTATTTTCTCATTCCATTTTTCTTTCAGCGGAACTTGATGTTCTGAGAGGCCCAGCTGCCTCTCCGTCCAAGCAGTTTGGATGCCTTTCCTCGGGTTCCAGATTTCTGATCTGAAGGATCGGTTTCCTGCCTATACCTGTTACATGTTGTTGTTATTGTTATATGTTTGATTCACATTACACAGTTCTCATATCGGAAGTACCCGCTGATTTCACTTCGCAAAGCCAACATTGGATGTCAGTGGAACCTTTTGTTGTAATATTTCCATTCTGCATTGTGAGAATTGCAAATACCTGTTCACTTTTTTCTTGCTTTATTTTAAAAATTAAATAAAGAATTACAAAAAAAATATATATATATATATATATATATATATATATATATATATATAGTTAATCCCGGAAGTACTGTCCAGAGTCACTATTCAGGAGAACGGAAAATTACATTTCTGGACAACTATAGACTTGGGGGTGAATGTGTCAGTGTGATTCCTTCACAGACTCAGCTGGTGCAAGAAATTTTAAGATCAAAAAAACGATTATATGTACCTCCCGATATGTGATATACTATGCTGTTATGAATGTGCTGGAGATGGTTTCTGAGCAGAGGCTCTCTCTGGTGGTTGCAGACAGTACTGAACCTCACAGCGAGGATGGCAATCTGGGATCACGGACTGGACTAATATAAGGGAGGTTCCCTCCCATGATGGTCGCCGGTGATCAATTGTTCTTGTCTCAATTGTGGTTCCTGGTTCATTTGGAAGTTTGCTGAGTCTTGCCTGCATCTTCTTTCAGATAAGATATTTTCTGCTTTTATTTTTGTGCTTGCTTTTTGTTAGTTCCCTGCACTTCTGTGGAGGTCAGCCGGGTCCCCTCCTGGGGGCCTGTGCTTCTCTCAGTTTATCTGAAGCCTCTGTTATTTGTTCATTTGCTTTTTCCCGTTTTTTCTGTGGCTGCGGCTTAGTTTTGTTACACCAGAGATCTGATTTAGGTGGTAGAGATCGTGTGATCTCAGGTGTTTTTGCAATCAGAAGAGTTGGTATTTTTTAGTGTTTTTTTTGGATTTCATTAAGAATCCTTTCCTGTACTTTTCTGTCTAGACAGATTGGGCCTCAGCGTTTGCTCATTCTATTTTCTGTCTGTGTCCGTGCTTCTTCTTGTCTAACTGCCATTACATGTTTGGGGGCTTCCTATTTTCTTTGGGGATCTGCTCCGGGGCAGATAGCTTTCCTCTTTCTGCCTTTAGGTGTAGTTATCTCTCAGGCTGTGACGAGGCGTCTAGGATCAACGTAGGAACGCTCCACGGCTACCTCTAGTTGTGTGGTTAGTTCAGGTTACTGCATTCCAATAGGTTCCAGCCTCTCTGGTGTATTACTGTTTTTGCCTTTTCTCCTCAGCTACCTAAACATAACACTATGCCACCTGACCTTGTGGTTTGATCTATGTGGGTCTCCCCACAAGGCAGCTAAAAGTCTGGGTGAGGGAACATGTATTGGGTATTCAGGCAGCAGCAAGCCACACGGACATTTCCATACTCAAAACTCTGCCGCGCCACTTTAAAACATTTCACTAATGTAATAGTATATTGTGGGTAAAGAGGGATTGACCCACTAGAGGATACATAACAGTATCACCGGCCAAGCTAAAATTATATGGTACTCACAGAAGGGAAAAATAGTGTGGAAAAAAAAAAAAGTCAGATTTTTTTTTTTCTGTTGCATTTTTTTCCCTCTTTTTCTCTGGGTGCTGAGGAGGATTTTTTTCTCTCTCAATGGAGTTTGCACAGTTGTCTGGCCGTGTGGATCAGCTTGCCACTGAGGTTCGGAGTATTGCTACCTATCTTGCTGGGTTGCCGGTTGTGGAACCTAGGATTCCCATGCCAGATTTGTTTTTGGGGGATCGGGCTAAATTTCTGAATTTCAAAAATAACTGTAAGTTGTTTTTTGCCTTGAAGCCTAAGTCCTCAGGGAACGCAGCACAGCAGGTTCAAATTGTCATCTCTGTCCTGCGCGGCGACCCTCAGGATTGGGCTTTTTCCGACACCTGGGGATCCTGTTTTGAATGATGTTGATGTATTTTTTCAGGCTCTGGGGTTGTTGTACTATGATCCTAATGTCACTGATCATGCTGAGAAAACCTTGTTGGCATTAAGTCGGCTGTGAAGCCGCTGAACTGTACTGTCAGAAATTTCGAAAGTGGGCAGTCCTGACCAAATGGAATGATGATGCTTTGGCAGCCCTTTTTCGGAAGGGTCTGTCAGAGAATATAAAGGACGTTATGGTGGGATTCCCTGTACCCTCTGGTCTCAATGATTCTATGTCTTTGGCTATTCAAATTGACAGACGTTTGCGTGAGCGCAGAGGTATGCGTGAGATGGTGTTGCCTTGTGGGCCAGCTCCTGAGCCCATGCAGTGCGATGGAGTGACTTCTGGGGCACAGCGTCATGAATTTCAAAAGCGCAATGGGTTATGTTTCTACTGTGGTGACGCCTCTCATGCTATTTCCATCTGCCCTAAGCGGGGAAGACGTTTTGCGCGCTCAGTTGTCTTGGGTAGTGTTCAGACTAAATTTCTGTTGACTGTTACCCTGATTTGCTCCATGTCCACATTTTCGGCTCAGGCTTTTGTTGATTCAGGAGCAGCTATTAACCTGATGGATTTCGACTTTGCCAAATGTTGTGGCTTTCCCATGATACCCCTGCGGAAGTCTATTCCCCTATTGGGCATTGATTCTACCCCTTTGGCGGAGAATAAACCCCAATTTTCTACTCAGGTGATAATGAGGGTTGAACCAGATCATCAGGAGAGTTGCAAATTTCTGGTGTTGCATAATCTGCATGACATTATTGTTCTGGGTTTCCCTTGGTTGCAGATTCATAATCCTGTTTTGGATTGGAAATCTGTGTCTGTGACCAGTTGGGGCTGCCAATGTGTGAATGCTGGCACTCCTGTTTTTTCTGCCTCTCCCCAGTCTCAGGATGTTCCTGACTTTTTGACTGATTTTTCTGATGTTTAGTGAAAGTAAATCTGCATCCTTACCCCCTCACAGGAGCTACGATTGCGCTATTGAATTATTGCCTGGTGGTAAATTTCCTAAAGGTC
Source organism: Oophaga sylvatica (assembly GCA_033576555.1). Classification (NCBI taxonomy): domain Eukaryota; kingdom Metazoa; phylum Chordata; class Amphibia; order Anura; family Dendrobatidae; genus Oophaga; species Oophaga sylvatica. Next base: position 782,138,197 of record JARQOD010000001.1, on the reverse strand, counting down.
GCCTTTTTAATTTGTCTGTACCTGAACACGATGCTATGCGATCTTATATCAAGGAGTCATTGGAGAAGGGTCATATCAGACCGTCCTCTTCATCCTTGGGCGCCGGTGTTTTCTTTGTTGCCAAAAAGGATGGTTCATTGAGGCCGTGTATTGATTATCGCCTCCTGAATAAGATCACTGTGAAATATCAATATCCGTTACCCTTGATTTCTGATCTGTTTTCCAGAGTGAAAAGTGCTAGTTGGTTTACCAAGCTTGACCTCAGGGGGGCGTATAACCTTATTCGTATTAAGCACGGGGATGAATGGAAGACGGCGTTTAATACCCCAGAGGGGCATTTTGAGTACCCAGTGATGCCATTTGGGCTTACTAATGCCCCTTCCGTCTTCCAATCCTTCATGAATGATATTTTCAGGGATTTTGTGGATAAATTTCTGATTGTTTATTTGGATGATATCTTGATTTTTTCCAATGACTGGGACTCTCATGTGAAACATGTTCGGACTGTGTTCCAGATTTTGAGAGAGAATGCTCTGTATGTGAAGGGATCAAAGTGTCTTTTTGGCGTACAGAAGGTCTCTTTTCTAGGATTCATTTTGTCTCCGTCTGTTATTGAAATGGACCCGGTCAAGGTTCAGGCCATCTGTGATTGGGTTCAACCTACTTCATTGAAGGCTCTTCAGAGATTTTTGGGTTTTGCCAATTTTTATCGTAAATTTATTGGTAATTTCTCTGTTACTGTTAAACCATTGACTGATCTGACCAAAAAGGGTTCCGATGTGGTGAATTGGCCTCCTGACGCAGTTTCTGCATTTCAGGAACGAGATTCATTTCTGCTCCTGTTCTATGGCAGCCTGATGTTTCTCTGCCGTTTCAGGTGGAGGTTGATGCCTCTGAGATTGGGGCAGGTGCTGTTATGTCCCAAAAGGGATCCAGAGACATCTAAGAGTAACCCTTGTGCCTTTTTCTCTCGAAAGTTTTCTCCAACTGAACGTAATTATGACGCGGGTAATCGGGAGTTATTGGCCATGAAGTGGGCCTTTGAAGAGTGGAGACATTGGCTGGAAGGAGCCAAACATCAGGTGGTGGTCCTCACGGACCATAAGAACCTGGTTTATCTCGAATCAGCCAAGCAACTTAATCCTAGATAGGCCAAGTGGGCCTTGTTTTTCACACGTTTTAATTTTGTGGTTTCTTTTCTTCCTGGCACTAAGAATGTTAAGGCGGATGCCCTCTCAAGGAGTTTCATTGCTGATTCTCCTGAGTTATGTGATCCTGCTGTTATTTTGAAAGAGGGTGGAGTACTTTCCGCCATCTCGCCCAATTTGAGACTGGCTCTGGAGGGGTGTCAGGAGAATAAACCTGAGCACTGCCCTGTTGGGAAATTGTTTGTCCCAGACCAGTGGAAGAAGACTGTGATGTCTGAGATTCATTGTTCCGCATTGGCTGGTCATCCCGGGATTTTTGGTACCAGAGACTTGGTGAGTCGGTCCTTTTCGTGGCCTATTTTGTCTCGTGACGTCAGGGACTTTGTGCAGTCCTGTGGGACTTGCTCTTGTTCCAAGCCTTGCTCCTGCTCTAGTGGTTTGTTGATGCCATTACCTGTGCCCAAGAGGCCATGGACCCATATCTCTATAGATTTTATTTCCGACCTCCCTGTTTCTCAGAAAATGACCGTTATCTGGGTAATCTGTGATAGGTTTTCCAAGATGATACATCTTGTGCCATTACATATGCTACCTTCCTCCTCCGAATTGGTGCCTTTGTTCCTTCAGCACGTGGTCGGTTACATGGCATTCCGGAGAACATTGTGTCGGACAGAGGAGTCCAGTTTGTTTCCAGATTTTGGAGGACATTTTGTTCTAAACTTGGTGTTCAATTATCTTTCTCCTCTGCATTTCATCCTCAGACCAATGGACAAACCGAGAGAACAAACCAGACCTTGGAGACTTATTTGAGATTTTTTGTGTCTGCTGATCAAGATGACTAGGTCTCTTTTTTGCCTTTTGCTGAGTTTGCTCTTAATAATAGGGCTAGCTCTGCCACCTTGATGTCTCCATTTTTCTGCAATTCTGGGTTTCACCCTCGATTTTCTTCGGGACAGGCGGAGGCTTCTGTCTGTCCGGGTGTTGACTCTGTTGTGGAGCGTATGCAGCAGATTTTGGGACCAGGTAGTGGAGAGGTTGTCTCTCTCTCAGGAGAAGGCCCAACGGTTTGCCAACCGGCATAGGAATGATGTTCCTCGGTTTAAAGTGGGGGACTTGGTTTGGTTGTCCTCAAGAAATATCCCTATGAGGGTTGCATCTTCAAAGTTTAAGCCTAGGTTCATTGGACCTTATAAGATCATGGAGATTCTTAATCCTGTTTCCTTCCGTTTGCTTCTTCCAGGGACATTTAAGATCCATAACGTGTTCCACAAGTCCTTATTGAAGAGGTTTGTCGAGCCAGTGGTTCCTATGGCTGCGCCTGCTGACCCTGTTTTGGTTGAGGGAATCTGGAGTGTGTGGTTAAGAAAATATTGGATTCTCGTTTTTCTAGACAGAAACTCCAGTATTTGGTTAAGTGGAGAGGTTATGGTCAGGAGCACAATTCTTGGGTGTTTGCTTCGGACATCCATGCTAGGAGACTGATCCGTGCCTATCACCGAGCTCATCCTGATCGGCCTGGTTGCACAAATGAGGGTTCGGTGACCCCTCCTCAAGGGGGGAGTACTGTTATGAATGTGCTGGAGATGGTTTCTGAGCAGAGGCTCCCTCTGGTGGTTGCAGACAGTACTGAACCTCACAGCAAGGAATGGCAATCTGGGATCACGGACTGGACTGATATAAGGGAGGTTCCCTCCCATGATGGTCGCCGGTGATCAATTGTTCTTGTCTCAATTGTGATTCCTGGTTCATTTGGAAGTTTGCTGAGTCTTGCCTGCATCTTCTGCTTTCAGATAAGATATTTTCTGCTTTTATTTTTGTGCTTGCTTTTTGCATAGTTCCCTGCACTTCTGTGGAGGTCAGCCGGGTCCCCTCCTGGGGGCCTGTGCTCCTCTCAGTTTATCTGAAGCCTCTGTTATATGTTCATTTGCTTTTTCCTGTTTTTTCAATGGCTGCGGCTTAGTTTTGTTACACCAGAGATCTGATTTAGGTGGTAGAGATCGTGTGATCTCAGGTGTTATACAATCAGAAGAGTTGGTATTTTTTAGGTGTTTTTTTGGATTGCATTAAGAATCCTTTCCTGTACTTTTCTGTCTAGACAGATTGGGCCCCAGCGTTTGCTTATTCTATTTTCTGTCTGTGTCCGTGCTTCTTCTTGTCTAACCGCCATTACATGTTTGGGGGCTTCCTATTTTCTTTGGGGATCTGCTCCGGGGCAGATAGCTTTCCTCTTTCTGCCTTTAGGTGTAGTTATCTCTCAGGCTGTGACGAGGCGTCTAGGATCAACGTAGGAACGCTCCACGGCTACCTCTAGTTGTGTGGTTAGTTCAGGTTACTGCAATCCAATAGGTTCCAGTCTCTCTGGTGTATTACTGTTTTTGCTTTTTCTCCTCAGCTACCTAAACATAACACTATGCCACCTGACCTTGTGGTTTGATCTATGTGGGTCTGCCCACAAGGCAGCTAAAAGTATGGGTGAGGGAACATGTATTGGGTATTCAGGCAGCAGCAAGCCACACTGACATTTCCACACTCAAAACTCTGCCGCACCACTTTAAAACATTTCACTAATGTAATAGTATATTGTGGGTAAAGAGGGATTGACCCACTAGAGGTTGGAATTCTGGGTGGTGGATTATCCCAATGCCTTGCCAGGTTGAAGGCTAGATGGATTTAGACCCTACAGACTGTTCATCCACGGGGCTTGAATGAAAATCTTAGTTTTGCCCCTTTTCTTTGATTACCACACTGCTGCATTTAATTTAATGGTTATCTTGCATCTAAGTTATTAAATTTGTTTTTATTGTAACTAATTATTATATCTACAGTTTAGGTTATATAAATATCTCATGTGCCAATCAAGTGTTCCTTTGAGTACGTGACTTGGTGGATCTTGAACATCGTTTATGGCTTGATTATATCCATACGTGAAGCGTCCAATGGATAAATTCATTATTCCTTTCAATTGATCATCTTTGTCTGTACTATTATTACTTCTATTGTTTATGGCTATGATTAGTAGAGCTGTATTTGGGTACTCTAATGTAGTTGTTACTAATCTACTGTATGGTCCATTGTGTCTTATGACAGATATCATACACTGGCACTATTCTGATGTTAATTTTTCCTTTCGCCACGACAGCACCCACCGAGAGAGGGGATCCGCCCACCATCAGGACAGGAACCTACAGATTAAAAGGGGGGCAGTCCTCGCCTCCTCAGTTGCGTTCCTGTCCTGAGGGGTGCCTGCAGAACTTACCCGCGTCCAAGCAGCCTCTGTGCAGTGTCCTCAGAACGGCAGAGCCTGGGGCACCGGAAGCCGTGTTGGGGGTGTTCTGCAAGCGGACCCCTTCTCGGTGGTTTGAATGTCGTGAACCCAGGGTTTGGGTAAAGCCGCCCTCGGTCGAGCGGGCACGGCGCAGGGGGAGTGAGGCTGCCTGCGTTCATTTGGAAGATGCCGGCCAGCGCCGCAGGCGGCAGCGTAGGAAAGCGCCTGGAAGTAGAGAAGTGGGGGGCGTGGCTCGACCTTCTTATGCTGGTGTGAAGCAGCAGGACATGTGCTGCAAAACATGGTGGCTGTAGTCATGGAAGAGCACTCACTGCCACCGCCAGTGGTGGTATTACCAGAGCATAAGGCTACTTTCACACATCAGTTTTTACAATCAGGCACAATCCGTCAAAGTTTAAAAAAGACGGATCCAGCGCAGATTGTGAAAAACTGATGCGACGGATCAGGTTTTTAGACGGATCCATCCTGAACTTTCGAACTTAAGAAATGCACTCTGAGCATGCCTGAAATGAGGAGAGAGAGATTTTTTTTTCCAGGAATGCTCAGAGTGGGAAAACGGGATGCGGTGACCGGATCAGTCTTTTGCCTGATCCGGCGTACATAGACTTGCATTGTAGCAATGAGCCGGTAGCACTTCTTCCGGCACTGACCGGTTTTCTTCCGCATACAAAAAACGTTCCTAGAAACGTTTTTTCCAGACGCCAGAATTAAAATTTTTGCTGGATCCGGAAAAAAATGAAAGAAACGGGAGGACATGCTGTGCGATCCGGCGTTAATACAAGTCAATCTGGAAAAACGGATCTGGCGGTAGAAAAAAAACGGATCCGGTTTTTCAAAAAAAAATTGCCGGATCATACCTGATGAAAAAAAACTGATGTGTGAAACTAGCCTAAGAAGAGCAAAGGCAGCGAACTCTCCAAAGGGAGTGAGACCACTGAGAGCTGAAGTGGACGGAGGCATCATTCATCTAGAGCCCCTATGTCCCACACTGGATCCCCGCCTCCGGAATCAGTACTCTGATGAAAAAACATCTTAATGGTGAGTGAACATATGTGCACCTGATAGCTGAATCCCCCCTTTTTCTGCTCTATGTCCCCAGGTTATGAAGTCGGCAAAAACGAAGCACAAGCACCACTGCCAGATAATTATGTTAAAAGGCTTTGTCAGATGTATTTGTGCCAGACCGTGGAGGAGGAGGCCCCAGTGCGTGCATCAGAACTGAGAGCATTTATCAGAGAGCAAGTTGAGAGCTCCCTTAAAGGGAGGATCCGTAAAAAGAAGCCTAATATTATTGAGTCTAGTCCAGAATCTAGTCCGTCAGTGGGGAAACAGCAGTCTGATTCCTCAGAATCACTCTCGTCATCCTCCTTTTCAGATGAAGAATGAAGGCCTTGCCTTCCAGTAGAGTATAGATGCCTTGGTGAGATCAGTTCGGACCACCATGGGCATTACGGAAGGTTGAGAACCCAGATCTACTCAGGACCTAATGTTTGTGGGTTTATGTGAGAAGACTCATAAGGCCTTTCCAGTAAATGAATCAGTGAAGACCTGGTAAAGAGGCAGTGGGATAGGCAGGATAACTGGGGATTCCTGCCATCTGCCTCGAAACGGAGGTATCTGAAGACGACATGCTGGCAGAATGGGTTAAGATCTCCAAAGTGGATGCAGCTGTCACTTCCTCATCTAAAATGTCAGCATTACCTCTGGAGGACGGAGGTCATTTAAAAGAAACGTCGAATAGGAAAGCAGACATGCTCCTAAAGCAAGTGTGGGAGTCATCAGCTGGAGCTTTCAAGCCGGCGATTGCAAGCACCTGTACGGCCAGATCCATGTTCGTCTGGTTGAACCAGCTGGAAGATCAAATACGGACGGGTGTACCCAGACAGAGGCTACTGGACTCCTTCCCACAGATCCCAGGAGGGGCGGCTTACTTGGCAGACATCAGTTGATTCCCTAATGTTAGCCACCAGGTCGGCTGGCATATCAAATGCTGCCCGATGAGCACTCTGGCTAGAAGGCTGGAAGGGGGATGCTCAGGCATAGGCAAAGTTATGTTCCATACCATGCCGGGGTGAGTACTTGTTTGGCCCTGTGCTTGATGAAATCCTCACAAAAGCATCCGACAGAAAAAAGGGATTTCCTAAATTGTTTACACCTACTTTTAGGAACACCTTTAGGAAGGGGTCATCATACCGGAAGAGGTATAGTGACCGTGACTGGGTGCCGGCGGAATCAAAGAGGAAAGTAGCCTGCTTCTTTGCAGCCTCATTTACCAAACGTAGACGCGACTATCGCTAGCCCTGATCATCCGGTGGGCTGTACATCAGTATACTTTTATAATCAATGGAGACATATAACATCCAGCTCCTGGGTCCTCAGCATAATTTCATCTGGGCTGAGATTGGAATTTTGGAGTATCCCTCCAAATTCCTTCCTATTAACAAACTTGAACTCCCCTGACCAGCAGCGGGCCCTGGAAATAGAGATCCTGCAATTGACAGAAAAACGAGTCCTGGTTGAGGTCCCTAGAAATCAGGAAGGGAGGGGGTTTTATTCTCCTCTATTCCTGATTTCTAAACCAGATGGTTCTTATAGGACCATTATAAATTTACAGAAGCTAAATACATTCCTGCAGGGGCATACCTTTAAAATGGAATCCATAAGGTCTACAACCAAACTTCTATTTCCCAGGTGTTTCATGACGGTCCTGGACCTAAAGATTGCCTACTACCATCTGCCAATATGCCAGGACCATGAGTAATACCTCAGAGTGGCGGTACGACTGGACAATCAGGTTAGGCATTTTCAGTTTGACGCTATGCCATTTAATCTTCCATGGCACCACACGTATTTACCAAGGTGATCGCGGAAGTGATGGCCCATTTAAGAGAGTGAGACACCTTAATTATACCATACCTGGATGATTTCCTGATTGTGGGGGGGGGGTCGGCTGTGCAGTGTACTACTCGGCTGAACCAAATAATATACCTACAGCAGTGTTTCTCAACTCCAGTCCTCAGGACCCACAAACAGGTCATGTTTTCAGGATTTCCTTAGTATTGCAAAGGTGATGGAATTAATGCTTGAGCAGGTGATAAAATTATCACCTGTGCAATACTAAGGAAATCCTGAAAACATGACCTGTTGGTGGGTCCTGATGACTGGAGTTGAGAAACACTGCCCTACAGGATCTAGGTTGGCTAGTCAACCTGAAGAAGTCGAAACTAGTTCCAGCTACCTGTCAAAGATTCCTAGGTATCCTCCAGGACTCAGTAGCTCAGCATTGTTTTCTCTCGAAGGACAAAAAGACAGGCATCATCCGAAAAGTCACGAAAGTGATGGACAATCCGGAATTTTCCTTAAGGGAAGCAATGTACCTGCTGTGTTCCTTAACATCCTATATAACAGCTGCCCCATACCAGCAGCCTATCCATTATAGCATCTGACCCTCCCTACCAGCAGCCCATCCAGTCTAGCATCTGAACCACCTACCTGCAGCCCATCCACTCTAGCATCTGACCCCCCCTACCAGCAGCCCATCCAGTCTAGCATGTAACCCCCCCTACCAGCAGCCCATCCAGTCTAGCATCTGACCCCCCCCTACCAGCAGCCCATCCAGTCTAGCATCTAACCCCCCCCCTACCAGCAGCCCATCCAATCTGGCATCTGACCCCCCCCCTACCAGCAACCCATCCAGTCTAGCATCTGACCCCTTCTACCAGCAGCCCATCCAGTCTAGCATCTGAACCCCCCTACCAGCAGCCCATCCCCTCTAGCATCTGACCCCTTCTACCAGCAGCCCATCCAGTCTAGCATCTGACCCCCCCTACCAGCAGCCCATCCCCTCTAGCATCTGACCCCCCTACCAGCAGCCCATCCAGTCTAGCATCTGACCTCCCTACCAGAAGCCCATCTAGTCTAGCATCTGACCCCCCTACCAGAAGCCCATCCAGTCTAGCATCTGACCCCCCCTACCAGCAGCCCATCCAGTCTAGCATTTGACCCCCCCTGCCAGCAGCCCATCCAGTCTAGCATCTGGCCCCCTTGCCAGCAGCCCATCCAGTCTAGCATCTGGCCCCCCTGCCAGCAGCCCATCCAGTCTAGCATCTGGCCCCCCTGCCAGCAGCCCATCCAGTCTAGCATCTGGCCCCCCTACCAGCAGCCCATCCAGTCTAGCATCTGGCCCCCCAACCAGCAGCCCATCCAGTCTAGCATCTGGCCCCCCCTACCAGCAGAAAATCCAGTCTAGCAACTGGCCCCCTACCAGCAACCCATCCAGGCTAGCATCTGGCCCCCCTACCAGCAACCCATCCAGGCTAGCATCTGGCCCCCCTACCAGCAGCAAATCCAGTTTAGCATCTGGCCCCCTTACCAGCAGCCCATCCAGTCTAGCATCTGCCCCTAGAATGGATGGGCTGTTGGTAGGGGGGCCAGATGCTAAACTGGATGGGCTGCTGGTAGGGGGGGCCAGATGCTAGACTGGATGAGCTGCTGGTAGGGGGGCCAGATGCTAGACTGGATGGGCTGCTGGTATGGGGGCCAGATGCTAGACTGGATGGGCTGCTGGTAGGGGGGGCAGATGCTAGAATGTATGGGCTCTGGTAGGGGGGAAAATGCTAGAATGGATGGGCTGCAGGTGGGGGCAGATGCTAGAAAGGATGGTCTGCTGGTAGGGCGGCCAGATGCTAGAATGGATGGGCTGCTGGTATGGGGGGCAGATGCTAGAATGGATGGGCTGCTGCTGATGGGAGCAGATGCTGGAATAGAATGGATGGGCTGCTGGTACGGGGGGCAGATGCTAGAATGGATGGGCTGCTGGTACGGGGGGCAGATGCTAGAATGGATGGGCTGCTGGTAGGGGGGGCAGATGCTAGAATGGATGGGCTGCTGGTAGGGGGGGCAGATGCTAGAATGGATGGGCTGCTGGTAGGGGGGGCAGATGCTAGAATGGATGGGCTGCTGGTAGGGGGGCAGATGCTAGAATGGATGGGCTGCTGGTAGGGGCAGATGCAAAAATCTATGGCTGTTGGTAGGAGGGAGAGATGATAGAATGGATGGGATGCTGGTAGGGGGGGCAAATGCTAGATTTCATGGGCTGCTGGAAGGGGGGCAGATACTAGAATTGATGGCCTTCTGGTAGGGGGGGCAGATGATTGAATTGATGGCCTTCTGGTAGGGGGGGGCAGATGATTGAATTGATGGGCTGCTGGTAGGGGGGGCAGATGATTGAATTGATGGGCTGCTAGTAGGGGGGCAGATGCTAGAATTGATGGGCTGCTGGTGGGGTCAGATGCTAGAATTTATGGGCTGCTAGTAAGGGGGGCAGATGCTAGAATGGATGGGCTGCTGGCAGGGGGGCAGATGCTAGTATGGATGGGCTACTACTGATGGGGCAGATGCTAGAATGGATAGGCTGCTGCTTGGGAGGGAAGATGCTAGAATGGATGGGCTGCTGGTAGGGGAGGCAGATGCTGGAAAGTAATGTCTCATGGTTGGGGCGCAGATGCTAGAATGGATGGGCTGCTGGTAGGGGCTGCAGATGCTAGAATGGATAGGCTGCTGTTAAGGGGGGTCAGATGGAAGAATGGATGGGCTGCTGGAAGGGGGCAGATGCTAGAATGGATGGGCCGCTAGTAGGGGGCTATCCCTTCTAGCGTCTGCGCCCTACCAGCAGCCCATCCATTCTAGCATCTGCACCCTGCAGCATCCCATCCATTCTATCATCTCTCATCCTACCAGGAGCCAATCCATTCTAGCATCAGCCCTCTACCAGCAGCCCTTCCACTCTAGCATCTGTCCCCTATCAGTAGCCCATCCATTAAAGCATTTGCCCCCTACCAGCAGCCTATCCATTATAGCATCTGACCCCCCTACCAGCACTCGATCCAGTCTAGCATCTGACACCACTACCAGCAGCCCATCTAGCCTTACATCTGAACCCCCCTACCAGCAGCCCATCCAGACTAGCATCTGACTCCCCTACCAGCAGCCCATCCAGTCTAGCATCTGACCCCCTACCAGAAGCCCATCCAGTCTAGCATCTGGCCCCCTCCTACCAGCAGCCCATCCAGTCTAGCATCTGGCCCCCCCTACCAGCAGCCCATCCAGTCTAGCATCTGGCCCCCCTACCAGCAGCCCATCCAGTCTAGCATCTGGCCCCCCTACCAGCAGCCCATCCAGTCTAGCATCTGCCCCCCCTACCAGCAGAAAATCCAGTCTAGCAACTGGCCCCCCTACCAGCAACCCATCCAGGCTAGCATCTAGCCCCCCCACCAGCAGCCCATCCAGTTTAGCATCTGACCCCCCCCTACCAGCAGCCCATCCAGTCTAGCATATGACCCCGCTACCAGCAGCCCATCCAGTCTAGCATCTGACCCCCCTACCAGTCTAGCATCTGGCCCCCTACCAGTAGCCCATCCAGTCTACCATCTGGCCCCCTTACCAGCAGCCTATCCAGTCTAGCATCTGGCCCCCTACCAGCAGCCCATCCAATCTAGCCCCCCTACCAGCAACCCATCCAGTCTAGATGAATAGATTGGCTGCTGGTAGGGCGCAGATGCTAGAAGGGATAGCAGCCCATCCATTCTAGCATCTACTCCCTTGCCAGCAGCCCATCCAGTCTAGCATCTGGCCCCCCTAACAGCAGCAAATCCAGTCTAGCATCTGGCCCCCTTACCAGCAGCCCATCCAGTCTAGCATCTGCCCTTCCTACCAGCAGCCCATCCAGTCTAGCATCTGCCCCCTAGAATGAATGGGCTGTTGGTAGGGGGCCAGATGCTAGACTGGATGGGCTGCTGGTAGGGGGGCCAGATGCTAGACTGGATGGGCTGCTGGTATGGGGGCCAGATGCTAGACAGGATGGGCTGCTGGTAGGGGGGCCAGATGCTAGAATGTTTGGGCTCTGGTAGGGGGAAATGCTAGAATGGATGGGCTGCAGGTGGGGGCAGATGCTAGAAAGGATGGGCTGCTGGTAGGGCGGCCAGATGCTAGAATGGATGGGCTGCTGGTAGGGGGGGCAGATGCTAGAAAGGATGGGCTGCTGGTAGGGCAGCCAGATGCTAGAATGGATGGGCTGCTGGTATGGGGGGCAGATGCTAGAATGGATGGGCTGCTGCTGATGGGGGCAGATGCAGGAATAGATGGGCTGCTGGTAGGGGGGCAAATGCTAGAATGGATGGGCTGCTGGTACGGGGGGCAGATGCTAGAATGGATGGGCTGCTGGTACGGGGGGAAGATGCTAGAATGGATGGGCTGCTGGTAGGGGGGGCAGATGCTAGAATGGATGGGCTGCTGGTAGGGGGGCAGATGCTAGAATGGATGGGCTGCTGGTAGGGGCAGATGCAAAAATCTATGGCTGTTGGTAGGGGGGAGAGATGATAGAATGGATGGGCTGCTGGTAGGAGGGGCAGATGCTAGAATGGATGGGATGCTGGTAGGGGGGGCAAATGCTAGATTTCATGGGCTGCTGGAAGGGGGGGCAGATACTAGAATTGATGGCCTTCTGGTAGGGGGGCAGATGATTGAATTGATGGCCTTCTAGTAGGGGGGGCAGATGATTGAATTGATGGGCTGCTAGTAGGGGGGCAGATACTAGAATTGATGGCCTTCTGGTAGGGGGGGCAGATGATTGAATTGATGGCCTTCTGGTAGGGGGGGCAGATGATTGAATTGATGGGCTGCTGGTAGGGGGGCAGATGATTGAATTGATGGGCTGCTAGTAGGGGGGCAGATGCTAGAATTGATGGGCTGCTGGTGGGGTCAGATGCTAGAATTTATGGGCTGCTAGTAAGGGGGGCAGATGCTAGAATTTATGGGCTGCTAGTAAGGGGGGCAGATGCTAGGATGGATGGGCTGCTGATAGGGGGAAGATGCTAGAATGGATGGGCTGCTGGTAGGGGCGGCAGATGCTAGAATGGATGGGCTGCTGGTAGGGTGGGCAGATATTAGAATGGATAGGCTGCTGTTAGGGGTGGTCAGATGGAAGAATGGATGGTGTTATGTTACGGTAGCTGAGGAGTGCAGGTAAAAAAGGAAATACACCAGAGCAGTTGGAATCTATGAGATTGCAGTACCCTGACTAACCACCGCAACTAGAGGCAGCCGTGGAGCGTTCCTACGTTGGTCCTAGACGCCTCGTCACAGCCTGAGAAACTAACTACACCTAAAGATAGAAATAGGAAAGCTATCTGCCCCGGAGCAGAACCCCAAAGATAATAGAAAGCCCCCAAACATGTAATGGCGGTTAGACAAGAGGAAATACTGACACAGAAAGAAAATAGTATGAGCAAACGCTGGGGCCAAAACTATCTAAATAGAAAAGGACAGGAAGGGTACTTACTGCAATCTCAGAAAACCCTGAAAAAACACCAACTCTACTAATTTCAAAATCACCTGAGATCACACGACCTCTACCACCTAAATTAGTTCTCTGGTGTAACAAAATAAAAACAGCAGCCACTGAAAAAAAACTGGAAAAAGCAAAAGTACAAAACACAGTGGCTGGACTAAACTGAGAGGGCAAAAGCCCCCGGAGGGGACCCTGAAGGCCCCCACAGAAGTGCAGGACAAAATGCAAAAATATAGCAAAAACACAAAATAAGAAATTGTCTTATCTGATAGCAGGAGATGCAGACACGACACAGCAGGCTACAAGGGAAACTGGAAAGAAGGATTCAGACCAGAACAATTGATCACCGGCAACCCTGATGGGAAAATGACTCCCTTATATAAGACCAATCAGTAACACCTGACTCCCAGTCCTCACAATCCTCACTAGTACCGCTTGTAACCACCAGAGGGAGCCTCTGCTCAGAACTCATCTCAAACCCATTCACAACAGTACCCCCCCTTGAGGAGGGGTCACCGAACCCTCATTTGAGCAACCAGGTCGGTCAGGATGAGTTCTATGATACGCACGGATAAGTCTCCTAGCATGGATGTCCGAAGCAAACACCCAAGAATTGTCTTCCTGACCATAACCTCTCCATTTAACCAAATACTGGAGTCTTCGTCTAGAAAAACGAGAATCCAATATTTTCTCAACCACATACTCCAGATTACCCTCAACCAAAACAGGGTCAGGAGGCACAGCAGCAGGAACCACTGGCTCAACAAACCTCTTCAACAAGGACTTGTGGAACACGTTATGGATCTTAAATGTCCCTGGAAGAAGCAAACGAAAGAAACAGGATTAAGAATCTCCATGATCTTATAAGGTCCAATGAACCTAGGCTTAAATTTAGGAGATGCTACTCTCATAGGAATATTCTTTGAGGACAACCAGACCAAGTCCCCCACTTTAAACCGAGGACCATCAGTCCTATGCCGGTTAGCAAACCGCTGGGCCTTCTCCTGAGAGAGGGACAACCTCTCCACTACCTGGTCCCAAATCTGCTGCATACGCTCAACAACAGAGTCAACACCTGGACAGACAGAAGCCTCCGTCTGTCCTGAAGAAAATCGAGGGTGAAACCCAGAATTACAGAAAAATGGAGACATCAAAGTGGCAGAGCTAGCCCTATTATTAAGAGCAAACTCAGCCAAAGGCAAAAAAGAGACCCAGTCATCCTGATCAGCAGACACAAAGCATCTTAGATAAGTCTCCAATGTCTGGTTTGTTCTCTCAGTTTGACCATTGGTCTGAGGATGAAATGCCGAGGAGAAAGACAATTGAACACCCAGTTTAGAACAAAAAGTCCTCCAAAATCTGGAAACAAACTGGACTCCTCTGTCAGACACAATGTTCTCAGGAATGCCGTGTAAACGAACCACGTGCTGAAGGAACAACGGCACCAATTCAGAGGAGGAAGGCAACTTAGGCAATGGCACAAGATGTATCATTTTGGAAAACCTATCACAAATTACCCAGATGGTGGTCATTCTCTGAGAAACAGGAAGATCGGAAATGAAATCCATAGAGATATGGGTCCATGGTCTCTTGGGCACAGGCAATGGCATCAACAAACCACTAGAGCGAGAGCAAGGCTTGGAGCGAGAGCAAGTCCCGCAGGACTGCACAAATTCCCTGACATCGCGAGACAAGGTAGGCCACCAAAAGGACCGACTAACCAAGTCTCTGGTACCAAAAATTCCGGGATGCCCAGCCAATGCGGAACAATGAATCTCAGACATCACACTCTTTTTCCATTGGTCCGGGACAAACAATTTTCCAACAGGGCAGCGCTCGGGCCTATCCTCCTGACACCCCTCCAGAGCAAGTCTCAAATTGGGCAAGATGGCGGAAAGAACTACACCCTCCTTCAAAATAACAGAGGGATCAGATAGCTCAGGAGAGTCCGCAAGGAAACTCCTCGAGAGGGCATCCGCCTTAACATTCTTAGTGCCAGGAAGAAAGGAAACCACAAAATTAAAACGTGTGAAAAACAAGGCCCACCTGGCCTGTCTAGGATTGAGTTGCTTGGCAGATTCCAGATAGACCAGATTCTTATGGTCCGTAAGGACCACCACCTGATGTTTGGCTCCCTCCAGCCAATGTCTCCACTCTTCAAAAGCCCACTTCATGGCCAATAACTCCCGATTACCCACGTCATAATTACGTTCAGTAGGAGAAAATTTTCGAGAGAAAAAGGCACAAGGGTTACTTTTAGAGGTCTCTGGATCTTTTTGGGACAAAACGGCACCTGCCCCAATTTCAGAGGCATCAACCTCCACCTGAAATGGCAGAGAAACATCAGGCTGCCGTAGAACAGGAGCAGAAGTGAATCTCTGCTTAAGTTCCTGAAACGCAGAGACTGCCTCAGGAGGCCAATTCACCACATCAGAACCCTTTCTGGTCAAATCAGTTAATGGTTTAACAATAACCGAGAAATTACCAATAAATTTACGATAAAAATTGGCAAAACCCAAAAATCTCTGAAGAGCCTTTAATGAAGTAGGTTGGACCCAATCACAGATGGCCTGAACCTTGACCGGGTCCATTTCAATAACAGATGGGGACTAAATGAATCCCAGAAATGAGATCTTCTGTACGCCAAAAAGACACTTTGATCCCTTCACATACAGAGCATTCTCTCTCAAAATCTGGAATACAGTTCGAACATGTTTCACATGAGAGTCCCAGTCATTAGAAAAAATCAAGATATCATCCAAATAAACAATCAGAAACTTGTCCACAAAATCCCTGAAAATGTCATTCATGAAGGACTGGAAGACGGAAGGAGCATTAGTGAGCCCAAAGGGCATCACAAGGTACTCAAAATGCCCTTCAGGGGTGTTAAATGCCGTCTTCCATTCATCCCCGTGTTTAATGCGAATAAGGTTATACGCCCCCCTGAGGTCAAGCTTGGTAAACCAAGTAGCGTTTTTGACCCTGGAAAACAGGTCAGAAATCAAGGGTAACGGGTATTGATATTTCACAGTAATATTGTTCAAGAGACGATAATCAATACACGGCCTTAATGAACCATCTTTTTTGGCCACAAAGAAAAAACCGGCACCTAAGGGTGAAGAGGATGGTCTGATATGACCCTTCTCCAATGATTCCTTGATATAAGACCGCATAGCGTCATGTTCAGGTACAGACAAGTTAAAAAGGCGACCTTTAGGGAATTTACTACCTGGCACTAATTCAATAGCGCAGTCATAGCTCCTATGGGGAGGTAAGGATGCAGATTTACTTTCGCTAAACACATCAGAAAAATCAAACAAAAAGTCAGGAACATCCTCAGCCTGGGAGGAGGCAGAAAAAACAGGAGTGTTGGTATTAACACATTGGCAGCCCCAACTGGTTACAGACACAGATTTCCAATCCAAAACAGGATTATGAGACTGTAACCAAGGGAAACCCAGCACTATAATGTCATGCAGATTATATAGAACCAAAAATTTGCAGCACTCCTGGTGATCAGGTTCAACCCTCATTATCACCTGAGTAGAAAACTGGGGTTTATTCTCAGCCAAAGGGGTAGAATCGATCCCCAGTAAAGGAATAGACTTCTGTAGGGATATCAAGGGAAACCCACAACGTTTAGCAAAATCATAATCCATCAGGTTAATAGCTGCTCCAGAATCAACGAAAGCCTGAGCAGAAAATGAGGACAGAGAGCATATCAGAGTGACAGTTAATAAAAACTTAGTCTGAACACTACCCAAGACAACTGAGCGTGCAAAATGTCTTCCCCGCTTAGGGCAGACTGAAATAGCATGAGAGGCATCACCACAGTAGAAACATAACCCATTGCGCTTTCGAAACTCATGACGCTGTGCCCCAGACACCACTCCATCACACTGCATGGGCTCAGCTGCTGGCTCACAAGGCAACACCACTCCACGCATACTTCTCCGCTCACGCAAACGTCTGTCAATTTGAATCGCTAATGACATAGAATCATTGAGACCAGAGGGGACAGGGAATCCCACCATAACATCCTTTACATTATCCGACAGACCCTTCCGGAAAAGGGCCGCCAAAGCGTCGTCATTCCATTTGGTCAGGACTGCCCACCTACGGAATCTCTGACAGTATAACTCAGCGTCATCAAGCCCCTGATTTAATGCCAACAAGGCTTTTTCAGCTTGATCAGTGACATTAGGCTCATCGTACAATAACCCCAAAGCCTGAAAAAATGCATCAACATCACTCAAAACAGGATCCCCAGGTATCAGGGAAAAAGCCCAATCCTGAGGATCGCCGCGCAGGAGAGAGATGATAATTTGAACCTGCTGCGCTGCGTTTCCTGAGGACTTAGATTTTAAGGCAAGAAACAATTTACAATTATTTTTGAAATTCTGAAACTTAGCTCGATCCCCTAAAAACAAATCTGGCATGGGGATCCTAGGTTCCACAACAGGCAACCTAGCAAGATATGCAGCAATACTCTGAACCTCAGTGGCAAGCTGATCCACACGGCCAGACAACTGTGCAAACTCCATTGGGAGAAAAGATCCTCCCCAGCACCCAGAGATACAGAGGGAAAAAATTTTTTCCCTTCTGTGAGTACCATACAATTTTTATGGCCGGTGATACTGTTATGTTACGGTAGCTGAGGAGTGCAGGTAAAAAAGGAAATACACCAGAGCAGTTGGAATCTATGAGATTGCAGTACCCTGACTAACCACCGCAACTAGAGGCAGCCGTGGAGCGTTCCTTCGTTGGTCCTAGACGCCTCGTCACAGCCTGAGAAACTAACTACACCTAAAGATAGAAATAGGAAAGCTATCTGCCCCGGAGCAGAACCCCAAAGATAATAGAAAGCCCCCAAACATGTAATGGCGGTTAGACAAGAGGAAATACTGACACAGAAAGAAAATAGTATGAGCAAACGCTGGGGCCAAAACTATCTAAATAGAAAAGGACAGGAAGGGTACTTACTGCAATCTCAGAAAACCCTGAAAAAACACCAACTCTACTAATTTCAAAATCACCTGAGATCACACGACCTCTACCACCTAAATTAGTTCTCTGGTGTAACAAAATAAAAACAGCAGCCACTGAAAAAAAAACTGGAAAAAGCAAAAGTACAAAACACAGTGGCTGGACTAAACTGAGAGGGCAAAAGCCCCCGGAGGGGACCCTGAAGGCCCCCACAGAAGTGCAGGACAAAATGCAAAAATATAGCAAAAACACAAAATAAGAAATTGTCTTATCTGATAGCAGGAGATGCAGACACGACACAGCAGGCTACAAGGGAAACTGGAAAGAAGGATTCAGACCAGAACAATTGATCACCGGCAACCCTGATGGGAAAATGACTCCCTTATATAAGACCAATCAGTAACACCTGACTCCCAGTCCTCACAATCCTCACTAGTACCGCTTGTAACCACCAGAGGGAGCCTCTGCTCAGAACTCATCTCAAACCCATTCACAACAGGATGGGCTGCTGGCAGGGGGGCAGATGCTAGAATGGATGGGCCGCTGGTAGGGGGCTATCCCTTCTTGCATCTGCGCCCTACCAGCAGCCCATCCATTCTAGCATCTGCACCCTGCCAGCAGCCAATCCATTCAAGCATCTGCCACCTTCCAGCAGCCCATCCATTCTAGCATTTACCCCCAACACGCAGCCCATCCAATCTGGCATCTGCCCCCTCTCTGCAGCCCATCCATTCTATCATCTCCCATCCTACCAGGAGCCAATCCATTCTAGCATCAGCCCTCTACCAGCAGCCCTTCCACTCTAGCATCTGCCCCCTATCAGGAGCCCATCCATTAAAGCATTTGCTCCCTACCAGCAGCCTATCCATTATAGCATCTGACCCCCCTACCAGCACTTAATCCAGTCTAGCATCTGACACCCCTACCAGCAGCCCATCTAGCCTTACATCTGACCCCCCTTACCAGCAGCCCATCCAGACTAGCATCTGACTCCCCTACCAGCAGCCCATCCAGTCTAGCATCTGACCCCCCTACCAGAAGCCCATCCAGTCTAGCATCTGACCCCCCTACCAGCAGCCCATCCAGTCTAGCATCTGACTCCCCCTACCAGCAGCCCATCCAGTCTAGCATCTGACCCCCCCCCACCAGCAGCCCATCCAGTTTAGCATCTGACCCCCCCTACCAGCAGCCCATCCAGTCTAGCATATGACCCCGCTACCAGCAGCCCATCCAGTCTAGCATCTGACCCCCCTACAAGCAGCCCATCCAGTCTAGCATCTGACCCACCCTACCAACAGCCCATCCAGTCTGGCATCTGGCCCCCCTGCCAGCAGCCCATCCAGTCTAGCATCTGGCCCCTCTGCCAGCAGCCCATCCAGTCTAGCATCTGGCCCCTCTGCCAGCAGCCCATGCAGTCTAGCATCTGGCCCCCCCTATCAGCAGCCCATCCAGTCTAGCATCTGACCACCCTACCAGCAGCCCATCCAGACTAGCATCTGACCCCCCTACCAGCATTCCATCCAGACTAGCATCTGACCCCCCTACCAGAAGCCCATCCAGTCAAGCATCTGAACCCCTACCAACAGCTCATTCAGTCTAGCATCTGACCCCCCTGCCAGCAACCCATCCAGTCTAGCATCTGACCACCCCTACCAACAGCCCATTCAGTCTAGCATCTGACCCCCCCTGCCAGCAGCCCATGCAGTCTAGCACCTGACCCCCTGCCAGCAGCCCATCCAGTCTAGCATATGGCCCCCCTGCCAGCAGCCCATCCACTCTAGCATCTGGCACCCCAGCCAGCAGCCCATCCACTCTAGCATCTGGCCCTCCTTTCAGCAGCCCATCCAGTCTAGCATCTGGCACCCCAGCCAGCAGCCCATCCAGTCTGGCATCTGGCCCCCCTACCAGCAACCCATCCAGTCTAGTATCTGTCCCCCCCTACCAGCAGCCCATCCAGTCTAGCATCCGACCCCCTACCAGCAGCCCATCCAGTCTAGCATCTGACCCCCTACCAGCAGCCCATCCAGTCTAGCATCCAGCCCCCCTTCCAGAAGATCATCCAGTCAAGCATCTGCCCCCCCCCCCTACCAGCAGCCCATCCAGTCTAGCATCTGGCCCCCCTACCAGCTGCCCATCCAGTCTAGCATCTGGCCCCCCTACCAGCAGCCCATCCAGTCTAGCATCTGGCCCCCCCTACCAGCAGAAAATCCAGTCTAGCAACTGGCCCCCCTACCAGCAACCCATCCAGGCTAGCATCTGGCCCCCCTACCAGCAGCAATCCAGTCTAGCATCTGGCCCCCTTACCAGCAGCCCATCCAGTCTAGCATCTGCCCTTCCTTCCAGCAGCCCATCCAGTCTAGCATCTGCCCCCTAGAATGGATGGGCTGTTGGTAGGGGGGCCAGATGCTAGACTGGATGGGCTGCTGGTAGGGGGGCCAGATGCTAGACTGGATGAGCTGCTGGTATGGGGGCCAGATGACAGGATGGGCTGCTGGTAGGGGGGCCAGGTGCTAGACTGGATGGGCTGCTGGTAGGGGGGGCAGATGCTAGAATGTATGGGCTCTGGTAGGGGGGAAATGCTAGAATGGATGGGCTGCAGGTGGGGGCAGATGCTAGAAAGGATGGGCTGCTGGTAGGGCGGCCAGATGCTAGAATGGATGGGCTGCTGGTATGGGGGCAGATGCTAGAATGGATGGGCTGCTGCTGATGGGGGCAGATGCTGGAATAGAATGGATGGGCTGCTGGTACGGGGGCAGATGCTAGAATGGATGGGCTGCTGGTACGGGGGGCAGATGCTAGAATGGATGGGCTGCTGAAAGGGGGGCAAATGCTAGAATGGATGGGCTGCTGGTACGGGGGGCAGATGCTAGAATGGATGGGCTGCTGGTACGGGGGCAGATGCTAGAATGGATGGGCTGCTGGTAGGGGGGGCAGATGCTAGAATGGATGGGCTGCTGGTAGGGGGGCAGATGCTGGAATAGAATGGATGGGCTGCTGGTACGGGGGGCAGATGCTAGAATGGATGGGCTGCTGGTACGGGGGGCAGATGCTAGAATGGATGGGCTGCTGGTAGGGGGGGTAGATGCTAGAATGGATGGGCTGCTGGTAGGGGGGCAGATGCTAGAATGGATGGGCTGCTGGTAGGGGCAGATGCAAAAATCTATGGCTGTTGGTAGGGGGAGAGATGATAGAATGGATGGGCTGCTGGTAGGAGGGGCAGATGCTAGAATGGATGGGCTGCTGGTAGGGCGGGCAGATGCTAGAATGGATGGGATGCTGGTAGGGGGGCAAATGCTAGATTTCATGGGCTGCTGGAAGGGGGGGCAGATACTAGAATTGATGGCCTTCAGGTAGGGGGGCAGATGATTGAATTGATGGGCTGCTGGTAGGGGGGCAGATGATTGAATTGATGGGCTGCTAGTAGGGGGGCAGATGCTAGAATTGATGGGCTGCTGGTGGGGTCAGATGCTAGAATTTATGGGCTGCTAGTAAGGGGGGCAGATGCTAGAATGGATGGGCTGCTGGTAGGGGGGCAGATGCTAGTATGGATGGGCTACTACTGATGGGGCAGATGCTAGAATGGATAGGCTGCTGCTTGGGGGGGAAGATGCTAGAATGGATGGGCTGCTGGTAGGGGCGGCAGATGCTAGAATGGATAGGCTGCTGTTAAGGGGGGTCAGATGGAAGAATGGATGGGCTGCTGGCAGGGGGCAAATGCTAGAATGGATGGGCCGCTAGTAGGGGGTTATCCCTTCTAGCATCTGCGCCCAACCAGCAGCCCATCCATTCTAGCATCTCCACCCTACCAGCAGCCCATCCATTCTAGCATTTGCCCCCTACAAGCAGCCAATCCATTCAAGCATCTGCCACCTACCAGCAGCCCTTCCACTCTAGCATCTGCCCCCTATCAGGAGCCCATCCATTAAAGCATTTGCCCCCTACCAGCAGCCTATCCATTATAGCATCTGACCCCCCTACCAGCACTCGATCCAGTCTAGCATCTGACACCACTACCAGCAGCCCATCTAGCCTTACATCTGACCCCCCGTACCAGCAGCCCATCCAGACTAGCATCTGACTCCCCTACCAGCAGCCCATCCAGTCTAGCATCTGACCCCCTGCCAGAAGCCCATCCAGTCTAGCATCTGGCCCCTCCTACCAGCAGCCCATCCAGTCTAGCATCTGGCCCCCCTACCAGCAGCCCATCCAGTCTAGCATCTGGCCCCCCCTACCAGCAGAAAATCCAGTCTAGCAACTGGCCCCCTACCAGCAACCCATCCAGGCTAGCATCTAGCCCCCCCCTACCAGCAGCAAATCCAGTCTAGCATCTGGCCCCCTTACCAGCAGCCCATCCATTCTAGCATTTACCCCCAACACGCAGCCCATCCAATCTGGCATCTGCCCCTACCTGCACCCTATCCATTCTATCATCTCCCATCCTACCAGGAGCCAATCCATTCTAGCATCTGCACCCTGCCAGCATCCCATCCATTCTAGCATCTGCACCCTACCAGCAGCCCATCCATTCTAGCATTTGCCCCCTACAAGCAGCCAATCCATTCAAGCATCTGCCACCTACCAGCAGCCCTTCCACTCTAGCATCTGCCCCCTATCAGGAGCCCATCCATTAAAGCATTTGCCCCCTACCAGCAGCCTATCCATTATAGCATCTGACACCACTACCAGCAGCCCATCTAGCCTTACATCTGACCCCCCGTACCAGCAGCCCATCCAGACTAGCATCTGACTCCCCTACCAGCAGCCCATCCAGTCTAGCATCTGACCCCCCTACCAGAAGCCCATCCAGTCTAGCATCTGGCCCCCCCTACCAGCAGCCCATCCAGTCTAGCATCTGGCCCCCCTACCAGCAGCCCATCCAGTCTAGCATCTGGCCCCCCCCTACCAGCAGAAAATCCAGTCTAGCAACTGGCCCCCCTACCAACAGCCCATCCAGTCTGGCATCTGGCCCCCTGCCAGTAGCCCATCCAGTCTAGCATCTGGCCCCCCCTGCCAGCAGCCCATCCAGTCTAGCACCTGGCCCCCCTGCCAGCTGCCCATCCAGTCTAGCATCTGGCCCCTCTGCCAGCAGCCCATGCAGTCTAGCATCTGGCCCCCCCTACCAACAGCCCATCCAATCTAGCATCTGACCCCCCCCCCTACCAGCAGCCCATCCAGTCTAGCATCTGACCCCTCCTACCAGCAGCCCATCAAGTCTAGCATCTGACCCCCCCATCAGCAGCCCATCCAGTCTAGCATCTGACCACCCTACCAGCAGCCCATCCAGCCTAGCATCTGACCCCCCTACCAGCATTCCATCCAGTCTAGCATCTGACCCCCCTACCAGCAGCCCATCCAGTCAAGCATCTGAACCCCTACCAACAGCTCATTCAGTCTAGCATCTGACCCCCCCTACCAGCAGCCCATCCAGTCTAGCATCTGACCCCCCTACCAACAGCCCATTCAGTCTAGCATCTGACCCCCCCTGCCAGCAGCCCATGCAGTCTAGCACCTGACCCCTGCCAGCAGCCCATCCAGTTAAGCATCTGGCCCTCTTCCAGCAGCCCATCCAGTCTAGCATATGGCCCCCCTGCCAGCAGCCCATCCAGTCTAGCATCTGGCACCCCAGCCAGCAGTCCATCCACTCTAGCATCTGGCCCTCCTTTCAGCAGCCCATCCAGTCTAGCATCTGGCACCCCAGCCAGCAGCCCATCCAGTCTGGCATCTGGCCCCCCTACCAGCAACCCATCCAGTCTAGTATCTGTCCCCCCCTACCAGCAGCCCATCCAGTCTAGCATCCGACCCCCTACCAGCAGCCCATCCAGTCTAGCATCTGACCCCCTACCAGCAGCCCATCCAGTCTAGCATCCAGCCCCCCTTCCAGAAGATCATCCAGTCTAGCATCTGGCCCCCCCTACCAGCAGCCCATCCAGTCTAGCATCCAGCCCCCCTTCCAGAAGATCATCCAGTCTAACATCTGGCCCCCCTACCAGCAGCCCATCAAGTCTAGCATCGGGCCCCCCTACCAGCAGCCCATCCAGTCTAGTATCTGGCCCCCCTACCAGCAGCCCATCCAGTCTAGCATCTGACCCCCCTACCAGCACTTGATCCAGTCTAGCATCTGACACCCCTACCAGCAGCCCATCTAGCCTTACATCTGACCCCCCTACCAGCAGCCCATCCAGACTAGCATCTGGCCCCCCTACCAGCAGCCCATCCAGTCTAGCACCTGGCCCCCCTACCAGCAGCCCATCCAGTCTAGCATCTGGCCCCCCCCACCAGCAGAAAATCCAGTCTAGCAACTGGCCCCCTACCAGCAACCCATCCAGGCTAGCATCTGGCCCCCTTACCAGCAGCCCATCCATTCTAGCATTTACCCCCAACACGCAGCCCATCCAATCTGGCATCTGCTCCCTACCTGCAGCCCATCCATTCTATCATCTCCCATCCTACCAGGAGCCAATCCATTCTAGCATCAGCCCTCTACCAGCAGCCCTTCCACTCTAGCATCTGCCCCCTATCAGGAGCCCATCCATTAAAGCATTTGCCCCCTACCAGCAGCCTATCCATTATAGCATCTGACCTCCCTACCAGCACTTGATCCAGTCTAGCATCTGACACTCCTACCAGCAGCCCATCTAGCCTTACATCTGACCCCCCCTACCAGCAGCCCATCCAGACTAGCATCTGACTCCCCTACCAGAAGCCCATCCAGTCTAGCATCTGACCCCCCGTACCAGCAGCCCATCCAGTCTAGCATCTGACTCCCCCCTACCAGCAGCCCATCCAGTCTAGCATCTGACCCCCCCACCAGCAGCCCATCCAGTTTAGCATCTGACCCCCCCTACCAGCAGCCCATCCAGTCTAGCATCTGACTCCCCCTACCAGCAGCCCATCCAGTCTAGCATCTGACCCCCCCACCAGCAGCCCATCCAGTTTATCATCTGACCCCCCCCTACCAGCAGCCCATCCAGTTTAGCATCTGACCCCCCCCTACCAGCAGCCCATCCAGTCTAGCATATGACCCCGCTACCAGCAGCCCATCCAGTCTAGCATCTGACCCCCCTACCAGCAGCCCATCCAGTCTAGCATCTGACCCACCCTACCAACAGCCCATCCAGTTTGGCATCTGGCCCCCCTGCCAGCAGCCCATCCAGTCTAGCATCTGGCCCCCCCTGCCAGCTACCCATCCAGTCTAGCACCTGGCCCCCCTGCCAGCTGCCCATCCAGTCTAGCATCTGGCCCCTCTGCCAGCAGCCCATGCAGTCTAGCATCTGGCCCCCCTACCAGCAGCCCATCCAATCTAGCATCTGACCCCCCCCCCTACCAGCAGCCCATCCAGTCTAGCATCTGACCACCCTACCAGCAGCCCATCCAGCCTAGCATCTGACCCCCCTACCAGCATTCCATCCAGTCTAGCATCTGACCCCCCTACCAGCAGCCCATCCAGTCAAGCATCTGACCCCCCCCTACCAGCAGCCCATCCAGTCTAGCATCTGACCCCCCTACCAACAGCCCATTCAGTCTATCATCTGACCCCCCCTACCAGCAGCCCATCCAGTCAAGCATCTGAACCCCTACCAGCAGCCCATCCAGACTAGCATCTGGCCCCCCTACCAGCAGCCCATCCAGTCTAGCATCTGGCCCCCCTACCAGCAGCCCATCCAGTCTAGCATCTGGCCCCCCCTACCAGCAAAAATCCAGTCTAGCAACTGGCCCCCCTACCAGCAACCCATCCAGGCTAGCATCTGGCCCCCCTACCAGCAGCAAATCCAGTCTAGCATCTGGCCCCCTTACCAGCAGCCCATCCAGTCTAGCATCTGCCCTTCCTACCAGCAGCCCATCCAGTCTAGCATCCGCCCCCTAGAATGGATGGGCTGTTGGTAGGGGGGCCAGATGCTAGACTGGATGGGCTGCTGGTAGGGGGGGCCAGATGCTAGACTGGATGAGCTGCTGGTATGGGGGCCAGATGACAGGATGGGCTGCTGGTAGGGGGGCCAGATGGTAGACTGGATGGGCTGCTGGTAGGGGGGGCAGATGCTAGAATGTATGGGCTCTGGTAGGGGGGAAATGCTAGAATGGATGGGCTGCAGGTGGGGGCAGATGCTAGAAAGGATGGGCTGCTGGTAGGGCGGCCAGATGCTAGAATGGATGTGCTGCTGGTATGGGGGGCAGATGCTAGAATGGATGGGCTGCTGCTGATGGGGCAGATGCTGGAATAGATGGGCTGCTGGTAGGGGGGCAAATGCTAGAATGGATGGGCTGCTGGTACGGGGCAGATGCTAGAATGGATGGGCTGCTG
Source organism: Oophaga sylvatica (assembly GCA_033576555.1). Classification (NCBI taxonomy): domain Eukaryota; kingdom Metazoa; phylum Chordata; class Amphibia; order Anura; family Dendrobatidae; genus Oophaga; species Oophaga sylvatica. Next base: position 782,112,131 of record JARQOD010000001.1, on the reverse strand, counting down.
GTAGGGGGGCAAATGCTAGAATGGATGGGCTGCTGGTACGGGGGCAGATGCTAGAATGGATGGGCTGCTGGTAGGGGGGCAAATGCTAGAATGGATGGGCTGCTGGTACGGGGGGCAGATGCTAGAATGGATGGGCTGCTGGTACGGGGGGCAGATGCTAGAATGGATGGGCTGCTGGTAGGGGGGGCAGATGCTAGAATGGATGGGCTGCTGGTAGGGGGGCAGATGCTGGAAGAGATGGGCTGCTGGTAGGGGGGCAAATGCTAGAATGGATGGGCTGCTGGTACGGGGGGCAGATGCTAGAATGGATGGGCTGCTGGTAGGGGGGGCAGATGCTAGAATGGATGGGCTGCTGGTAGGGGGCAGATGCTAGAATGGATGGGCTGCTGGTAGGGCAGATGCAAAAATCTATGGCTGTTGGTAGGGGGGAGAGATGATAGAATGGATGGGCTGCTGGTAGAGGGGCAGATGCTAGAATGGATGGACTGCTGGTAGGAGGGGCAGATGCTAGAATGGATGGGCTGCTGGTAGGGCGGGCAGATGCTAGAATGGATGGGATGCTGGAAGGGGGGCAAATGCTAGATTTCATGGGCTGCTGGAAGGGGGGGCAGATACTAGAATTGATGGCCTTCTGGTAGGGTGGGCAGATGATTGAATTGATGGCCTTCTGGTAGGGGGGCAGATGATTGAATTGATGGGCTGCTGGTAGGGGGGCAGATGATTGAATTGATGGGCTTCTAGTAGGGGGGCAGATGCTAGAATTTATGGGCTGCTAGTAAGGGGGGCAGATGCTAGAATGGATGGGCTGCTGGTAGGGGGTCAGATGCTAGTATGGATGGGCTACTACTGATGGGGCAGATGCTAGAATGGATAGGCTGCTGCTTGGGGGGAAGATGCTAGAATGGATGGGCTGCTGGTAGTGGAGGCAGATGCTGGAAAGTAATGTCTCATGGTTGGGGCGCAGATGCTAGAATGGATGGGCTGCTGGTAGGGGCGGCAGATGCTAGAATGGATAGGCTGCTGTTAAGGGGGGTCAGATGGAAGAATGGATGGGCTGCTGGCAGGGGGGCAAATGCTAGAATGGATGGGCCGCTAGTAGGGGGCTATCCCTTCTAGCATCTGCGCCCAACCAGCAGCCCATCCATTCTAGCATCTGCACCCTGCCAGCATCCCATCCATTCTAGCATCTGCACCCTGCCAGCAGCCCATCCATTCTAGCATTTGCCCCTACAAGCAGCCAATCCATTCAAGCATCTGCCACCTACCAGCAGCCCATCCATTCTAGCATTTACCCCCAACACGCAGCCCATCCAATCTGGCATCTGCCCCCTACCTGCAGCCCATCCATTCTATCATCTCCCATCCTACCAGGAGCCTATCCATTCTAGCATCAGCCCTCTACCAGCAGGCCTTCCACTCTAGCATCTGCCCCCTATCAGGAGCCCATCCATTAAAGCATTTGCCCCCTACCTGCAGCCTATCCATTATAGCATCTGACCCCCCTACCAGCACTCGATCCAGTCTAGCATCTGACACCACTACCAGCAGCCCATCTAGCCTTACATCTGACCCCCCCGTACCAGCAGCCCATCCAGACTAGCATCTGACTCCCCTACCAGCAGCCCATCCAGTCTAGCATCTGACACCCCCCTACCCTGAAGCCCATCCAGTCTAGCATCTGGCCCCCTCCTACCCAGCAACCATCCAGTCTAGCATCTGGCCCCCTACCAGCAGCCCATCCAATCTAGCATCTGCCCCCCCCCCTACCAGCATAAAATCCATGTCTAGCAACTGGCCCCCTACCAGCAACTCATCCAGTCTAGCATCTGACCCCCCCTCCAGCAGCACATCCAGTCTAGCATCTGACTCCCCCTACCAGCAGCCCATCCAGTCTAGCATCTGACCACCCTACCACAGCCCATCCAGTCTGGCATCTGGCCCCCTGCCAGCAGCCCATCCAGTCTAGCATCTGGCCCCCCCTGCCAGCAGCCCATCCAGTCTAGCACCTGGCCCCCCTCCAGCTGCCCATCCAGTCTAGCATCTGGCCCCTCTGCCAGCAGCCCATGCAGTCTAGCATTCAAGCATCCTGAACCCCTACCAACAGCTCATTCAGTCTAGCATCTGACCCCCCTACCAGCAGCCCATCCATCTAGCATCTGACCCCCCTACACAACAGCCCATTCAGTCTAGCATCTGACCCCCCCTACCAGCAGCCCATCCAGTCAAGCATCTGAACCCCCTACAGCAGCCCATCCAATCTAGCATCTGACCCCCTACCAGCAGCCCATCCAGTCTAGCATCTGACCCCTCCTACCAGCAGCCCATCAAGTCTAGCATCTGACCCCCCCTATCAGCAGCCCATCCAGTCTAGCATCTGACCCTCCTACCAGCAGCCCATTCCAGCCTAGCATCTGACCCCCCTACCAGCATTCCATCCAGTCTAGCATCTGACCCCATACCAACAGCCCATCCAGTCAAGCATCTGACCCCTACCAACAGCTCATTCAGTCTAGCATCTGACCCCCCCTGCCAGCAGCCCATGCAGTCTAGCACCTGACCCCATGCCAGCAGCCCATCCATCAAGCATCTGGCCCTCTTCCAGCAGCCCATCCAGTCTAGCATATGGCCCCCTGCCAGCAGCCCATCCAGTCTAGCATCTGCACCCCACCAGCAGCCCATCCACTCTAGCATCTGGCCCTCCTTTCAGCAGCCCATCCAGTCTAGCATCTGGCACCCCAGCCAGCAGCCCATCCATCTAGCATCTGACCCCCCTACGAGCAGCCCACCCAGTCTAGCATCTGCCCCCCTACGAGCAGCCCACCCAGTCTAACATATGACCTCCCCTACCAACAGCCCATCCAATCTAGCATCTGCCCCCCTACCAGCAGCCCACCCAGTCTAGCATCGGCCCCCCTACCAGCAGCCCATCCAGTTTAGCATCCTGCCCCCCTACCAGCAGCCCATCCAGGCTAGCATCCATCCCCCTACCAGCAGCTCATCCAGTCTAGCATCTGGCCCCCCTACCAGTAGCCCATCCAGTCTACCATCTGGCCCCCTTACCAGCAGCCTATCCAGTCTAGCATCTGGCCCCTCTGCCAGCAGCCCATGCAGTCTAGCATCTGGCCCCCCCTACCAGCAGCCCATCCAATCTAGCATCTGACCCCCCCCCCTACCAGCAGCCCATCCAGTCTGGCATCTGCTCCCTACCTGCAGCCCATCCATTCTATCATCTCCCATCCTACCAGGAGCCAATCCATTCTAGCATCAGCCCTCTACCAGCAGCCCTTCCACTCTAGCATCTGCCCCCTATCAGGAGCCCATCCATTAAAGCATTTGCCCCCTACCAGCAGCCTATCCATTATAGCATCTGACCTCCCTACCAGCACTTGATCCAGTCTAGCATCTGACACTCCTACCAGCAGCCCATCTAGCCTTACATCTGACCCCCCCCTACCAGCAGCCCATCCAGACTAGCATCTGACTCCCCTACCAGAAGCCCATCCAGTCTAGCATCTGACCCCCCGTACCAGCAGCCCATCCAGTCTAGCATCTGACTCCCCCCTACCAGCAGCCCATCCAGTCTAGCATCTGACCCCCCCACCAGCAGCCCATCCAGTTTAGCATCTGACCCCCCCTACCAGCAGCCCATCCAGTCTAGCATCTGACTCCCCTACCAGCAGCCCATCCAGTCTAGCATCTGACCCCCCCACCAGCAGCCCATCCAGTTTAGCATCTGACCCCCCCCTACCAGCAGCCCATCCAGTTTAGCATCTGACCCCCCCCCTACCAGCAGCCCATCCAGTCTAGCATATGACCCCGCTACCAGCAGCCCATCCAGTCTAGCATCTGACCCCCCTACCAGCAGCCCATCCAGTCTAGCATCTGACCCACCCTACCAACAGCCCATCCAGTTTGGCATCTGGCCCCCCTGCCAGCAGCCCATCCAGTCTAGCATCTGGCCCCCCCTGCCAGCTACCCATCCAGTCTAGCACCTGGCCCCCCTGCCAGCTGCCCATCCAGTCTAGCATCTGGCCCCTCTGCCAGCAGCCCATGCAGTCTAGCATCTGGCCCCCCCTACCAGCAGCCCATCCAATCTAGCATCTGACCCCCCCCCCTACCAGCAGCCCATCCAGTCTAGCATCTGACCACCCTACCAGCAGCCCATCCAGCCTAGCATCTGACCCCCCTACCAGCATTCCATCCAGTCTAGCATCTGACCCCCCTACCAGCAGCCCATCCAGTCAAGCATCTGACCCCCCCCTACCAGCAGCCCATCCAGTCTAGCATCTGACCCCCCTACCAACAGCCCATTCAGTCTATCATCTGACCCCCCCCTACCAGCAGCCCATCCAGTCAAGCATCTGAACCCCTACCAGCAGCCCATCCAGACTAGCATCTGGCCCCCCTACCAGCAGCCCATCCAGTCTAGCATCTGGCCCCCCTACCAGCAGCCCATCCAGTCTAGCATCTGGCCCCCCCTACCAGCAGAAAATCCAGTCTAGCAACTGGCCCCCCTACCAGCAACCCATCCAGGCTAGCATCTGGCCCCCCTACCAGCAGCAAATCCAGTCTAGCATCTGGCCCCCTTACCAGCAGCCCATCCAGTCTAGCATCTGCCCTTCCTACCAGCAGCCCATCCAGTCTAGCATCCGCCCCCTAGAATGGATGGGCTGTTGGTAGGGGGGCCAGATGCTAGACTGGATGGGCTGCTGGTAGGGGGGGCCAGATGCTAGACTGGATGAGCTGCTGGTATGGGGGCCAGATGACAGGATGGGCTGCTGGTAGGGGGGCCAGATGGTAGACTGGATGGGCTGCTGGTAGGGGGGGCAGATGCTAGAATGTATGGGCTCTGGTAGGGGGGAAATGCTAGAATGGATGGGCTGCAGGTGGGGGCAGATGCTAGAAAGGATGGGCTGCTGGTAGGGCGGCCAGATGCTAGAATGGATGTGCTGCTGGTATGGGGGGCAGATGCTAGAATGGATGGGCTGCTGCTGATGGGGGCAGATGCTGGAATAGATGGGCTGCTGGTAGGGGGGCAAATGCTAGAATGGATGGGCTGCTGGTACGGGGGCAGATGCTAGAATGGATGGGCTGCTGGTAGGGGGGCAAATGCTAGAATGGATGGGCTGCTGGTACGGGGGGCAGATGCTAGAATGGATGGGCTGCTGGTAGGGGGGCAAATGCTAGAATGGATGGGCTGCTGGTACGGGGGGCAGATGCTAGAATGGATGGGCTGCTGGTACGGGGGCAGATGCTAGAATGGATGGGCTGCTGGTAGGGGGGCAGATGCTAGAATGGATGGGCTGCTGGTAGGGGGGCAGATGCTGGAAGAGATGGGCTGCTGGTAGGGGGGCAAATGCTAGAATGGATGGGCTGCTGGTACGGGGGGCAGATGCTAGAATGGATGGGCTGCTGGTAGGGGGGGCAGATGCTAGAATGGATGGGCTGCTGGTAGGGGGCAGATGCTAGAATGGATGGGCTGCTGGTAGGGCAGATGCAAAAATCTATGGCTGTTGGTAGGGGGGAGAGATGATAGAATGGATGGGCTGCTGGTAGGAGGGGCAGATGCTAGAATGGATGGGCTGCTGGTAGGAGGGGCAGATGCTAGAATGGATGGGCTGCTGGTAGGGCGGGCAGATGCTAGAATGGATGGGATGCTGGAAGGGGGCAAATGCTAGATTTCATGGGCTGCTGGAAGGGGGGGCAGATACTAGAATTGATGGCCTTCTGGTAGGGTGGGCAGATGATTGAATTGATGGCCTTCTGGTAGGGGGGCAGATGATTGAATTGATGGGCTGCTGGTAGGGGGGCAGATGATTGAATTGATGGGCTTCTAGTAGGGGGGCAGATGCTAGAATTTATGGGCTGCTAGTAAGGGGGGCAGATGCTAGAATGGATGGGCTGCTGGTAGGGGGTCAGATGCTAGTATGGATGGGCTACTACTGATGGGGCAGATGCTAGAATGGATAGGCTGCTGCTTGGGGGAAGATGCTAGAATGGATGGGCTGCTGGTAGTGGAGGCAGATGCTGGAAAGTAATGTCTCATGGTTGGGGCGCAGATGCTAGAATGGATGGGCTGCTGGTAGGGGCGGCAGATGCTAGAATGGATAGGCTGCTGTTAAGGGGGGTCAGATGGAAGAATGGATGGGCTGCTGGCAGGGGGGCAAATGCTAGAATGGATGGGCCGCTAGTAGGGGCTATCCCTTCTAGCATCTGCGCCCAACCAGCAGCCCATCCATTCTAGCATCTGCACCCTGCCAGCATCCCATCCATTCTAGCATCTGCACCCTGCCAGCAGCCCATCCATTCTAGCATTTGCCCCTACAAGCAGCCAATCCATTCAAGCATCTGCCACCTACCAGCAGCCCATCCATTCTAGCATTTACCCCCAACACGCAGCCCATCCAATCTGGCATCTGCCCCCTACCTGCAGCCCATCCATTCTATCATCTCCCATCCTACCAGGAGCCTATCCATTCTAGCATCAGCCCTCTACCAGCAGGCCTTCCACTCTAGCATCTGCCCCCTATCAGGAGCCCATCCATTAAAGCATTTGCCCCCTACCTGCAGCCTATCCATTATAGCATCTGACCCCCCTACCAGCACTCGATCCAGTCTAGCATCTGACACCACTACCAGCAGCCCATCTAGCCTTACATCTGACCCCCCCGTACCAGCAGCCCATCCAGACTAGCATCTGACTCCCCTACCAGCAGCCCATCCAGTCTAGCATCTGACCCCCCTACCAGAAGCCCATCCAGTCTAGCATCTGGCCCCCTCCTACCAGCAACCCATCCAGTCTAGCATCTGGCCCCCCTACCAGCAGCCCATCCAATCTAGCATCTGCCCCCCCCCTACCAGCATAAAATCCAGTCTAGCAACTGGCCCCACTACCAGCAACTCATCCAGTCTAGCATCTGACCCCCCCTACCAGCAGCACATCCAGTCTAGCATCTGACTCCCCCTACCAGCAGCCCATCCAGTCTAGCATCTGACCCACCCTACCAACAGCCCATCCAGTCTGGCATCTGGCCCCCCTGCCAGCAGCCCATCCAGTCTAGCATCTGGCCCCCCCTGCCAGCAGCCCATCCAGTCTAGCACCTGGCCCCCCTGCCAGCTGCCCATCCAGTCTAGCATCTGGCCCCTCTGCCAGCAGCCCATGCAGTCTAGCAGTCAAGCATCTGAACCCCTACCAACAGCTCATTCAGTCTAGCATCTGACCCCCCCCTACCAGCAGCCCATCCAGTCTAGCATCTGACCCCCCTACCAACAGCCCATTCAGTCTAGCATCTGACCCCCCCTACCAGCAGCCCATCCAGTCAAGCATCTGAACCCCTACCAGCAGCCCATCCAATCTAGCATCTGACCCCCCCTACCAGCAGCCCATCCAGTCTAGCATCTGACCCCTCCTACCAGCAGCCCATCAAGTCTAGCATCTGACCCCCCCTATCAGCAGCCCATCCAGTCTAGCATCTGACCACCCTACCAGCAGCCCATCCAGCCTAGCATCTGACCCCCCTACCAGCATTCCATCCAGTCTAGCATCTGACCCCCCTACCAACAGCCCATCCAGTCAAGCATCTGAACCCCTACCAACAGCTCATTCAGTCTAGCATCTGACCCCCCCCTGCCAGCAGCCCATGCAGTCTAGCACCTGACCCCATGCCAGCAGCCCATCCAGTCAAGCATCTGGCCCTCTTCCAGCAGCCCATCCAGTCTAGCATATGGCCCCCCTGCCAGCAGCCCATCCAGTCTAGCATCTGGCACCCCAGCCAGCAGCCCATCCACTCTAGCATCTGGCCCTCCTTTCAGCAGCCCATCCAGTCTAGCATCTGGCACCCCAGCCAGCAGCCCATCCAGTCTAGCATCTGACCCCCCTACGAGCAGCCCACCCAGTCTAGCATCTGACCCCCCTACGGCAGCCCACCCAGTCTAACATATGACCTCCCCTACCAACAGCCCATCCAATCTAGCATCTGGCCCCCCCTACCAGCAGCCCACCCAGTCTAGCATCCGGCCCCCCTACCAGCAGCCCATCCAGTTTAGCATCCTGCCCCCCTACCAGCAGCCCATCCAGGCTAGCATCCATCCCCCCTACCAGCAGCTCATCCAGTCTAGCATCTGGCCCCCCTACCAGTAGCCCATCCAGTCTACCATCTGGCCCCCTTACCAGCAGCCTATCCAGTCTAGCATCTGGCCCCCCTACCAGCAGCCCATCCATTCTAGCGTCTGCCCCCCTGCCAGCAGCCCATCCATTCTAGGGCAGATGCTAGACTGGATGGGCTGCTGGTAGGAGGGGCAGATGCTAAACTGGATGGGCTGCTATTAGGGGGGTCTGACAATCTCCTTGACAAAGGCCTTAGCGAGAGTCTTAGCTCAGGGCAGTTTGATGAAAGGAACCAAGTGACACATCTTGCTAAAACGGTCCACGACCACCTAGATGACAGTGAAACCCTCAGAGGGGGGATGGTCAGTAATAAAGTCCATAGCCAAATGTGTCCAAGGAGCACTAGGAACCTCCAGAGGGCAAAGCAACCCTGCAGCAGGAGTATGTGAAGACTTAGATCTAGCACACACAGTACATTGACGCACCCACTTAATGACTTCCTTCTGCCATCCAGGCCACCAAAACTGCGACCCACAAGTCTCTTGGTCTCAGAGATTCCAGGATGACCTGCCAACCGAGACTTATGACACTCAACAAACAAATCTCTCCTAAAGGTCCCAGGCACAAACAACCTCCCATGGGAGTGTTAGATGGGGAATTCTCCTGTGCTTTAAGAATCTCATCTTCCAACACAGAGTCCAAAGCAGCAATCACAACCCCTTCTTGTAAAATGTTCTCCTCCTCAGCACCGACCATGGGAGAAAAGCTGTGAGACAAAGCATCGGCTTTCACATTCTTAGTACCTGGGATGTAAGTAACTGAAAAATTAAACCGCGAGAAAAACAGTGCTCACCTAGCCTGACGGGCATTCAAGCGTTTGGCAGCATCAAGATAGATCAGATTTTTATGATCAGTGAAAACCTGAACGGGAAATTCAGCACCTTCCAAGAGATGCCGCCAGTGTTCAAATGCGAGTTTAATGGCCAACAATTCCCGATTACCAATATCATAATTCAGTTCAGTCTCAGAAAAAAAAATTTTAAAAAATGCACAAGGGTGTACTCCATCCGTGTTTTCCTGAGACAACACCGCGCCGACCCCCACAGAAGAATCATCAACCTCAACCAAAAACGGTTTAGTCACATCAGGCTGCATACGGTTGGGAGCAGAGCTGAACCTCTCCTTCAAAAACACAAAAGCTTCAATGGCCTCAGTAGTCCACTGAACCGCATTAGCACCTTTCCTGGTGAGATCGGTCAGTGGTTTGACAATAATAGAAAATTTTTTAATGAATTTTCTATAATAATTGGCGAAACCCAAAAACCTCTGTAACGATTTCAAACCAATAGCCTAGGCCAGTGGTGGCGAACCTATGGCACGCGTGCCAGAGGGGGCACGCAGAGCCCTTCCTGTGGGCAAGCGCAGAATTTCCTCAGCACGGGCAGGCAATGCTCTGTGGCGGGGGTTGGGTTGCAGCTCAGTTCGGTTGTGCAGTGTGTGCAGCGTAGACCTCACATGATTCCCTCTCCAGCCAGGCATACACGGAGTAACAACCACAGCTTGGATCCCGCACCAGCTGCACACAAGCTGGGCGGGAGAAGGCTGCGGGTAGGAGCTCCGGGTGCACTGCAGGTCGCATAACAGGACCTCTGAGGAGAATGTGATGAGCTCCGAGGCCAAGAAGAGTAGCATGTGCCCGGGGAGATACATCCTGCAGCGCGCAAGAACACCACTGCTTGGAAGCAACCTGACCTGATCTGAACTGAGGATCCCACTACAGCCCCTCTCCCTGCCTGGTACTTGGTTCTGCCTGTTACCCATCTGCTCTTCTCTATCACTGATCTACCATCCTCTCCAAACTCTCTACTTTGCTTTCTGCTGTCTCTGCTCTTTCTTGATTCTGCAATTTACCACTGTCTCTCCTCTGCCTGCAGTCTGGTGCCTGTATTTTATTCCTGCAGTCTGCTACCTCTGCTCTTGTCTGTGGTGGTACTTTTTTTGCCTCTGCCTCCTCTCTGTTGCCTCTTCCAGCTCTAATGCCCCTACCTGCTTTCTGTTTCCCCTGTTTGTTCTCTGTTGCCCTGCCTCCTCTGTGTTGCCCCTGTGGTTCTCTGTTGCCCCTGCCTTCTCTCTGTTGCCTCTGCCTGCTTTGATACCCCTGTATGTTTTCTGATGCCCCAGCCTGCTCTGTGTTGTCCCTGCCTGCTCAGATGCCCCTGCCTGCTGTGTTGTCCCTGCCTGCTCAGATGCCCCTGCCTGCTCTGTGTTGTCCTAACTGCTCAGATGCCCCACCTGCTCTGTGTTGTCCCTGCCTGCTCTGTGTTGCCCCAGCCTGCTCAGATTCGCCTGCTTGCTATCTGTTGCCCCTACCTGCTCCCTGATATGCCTTCTTACTCTGTTACCTGTTCTTGCTTACCCCTGCCTGCTCTCTGTTGCCCCTGCCTGCTCCCTGACAAGCCTGCTTACTCTATTGCCCCTGCCAGCTCTCTTACCCCTGCCTGCTCAGATGCCCCTGCCTGCTCTGTGTTGTCCTGACTACTCAGATGCCCCAGCCTGCTCCGATACGCCTGCTTGCTATCAGTTGCCCCTGCCTGCTCCCTGATATGCCTTCTTACTCTGTTACCTGCTCTTGCTTACCCCTGCCTGCTCTCTGTTGCCCCTGCCTGCTCCCTGACAAGCCTGCTTACTCTCTCTTACATGCTCTCTCTTACCCCTGCCTGCTCTCTGATATGCCTGCTTACTCTATTGCCCCTGCCAGCTCTCTCTTACCCCTGCATGCTCATTTGCCCCTGCCTCCTTACTTTCTCATTTACCTGCTCTCTCTTACCCCTGCCTGATCCGTTTTCCCTACCTGCTCTCTTACCCTGCCTGCTATCTGATGCCCCTGCCTGCTCCCTGATATCCCTGCTTACTCTCTGTTATCTGCTCTCTCTTACCCCTGCCTGCTCTCTGTATGAGCTGTTTTTTCCAAAGTAAACTTCCGTATTAGGGTTAAATTGCCGTGTTGGCACTTTGCAATAAGTAAGTGGGTTTTGGGTTGCATTTTGGGCACTTGGTCTCTAAAAGGTTCGCCATCACTGGCCTAGGCCATTCCTGCACAGCTTGAACTTTCACCAGGTCCATCTCAAAACCTCCGCTGGAGATAATGTAGCCCAAAAAACTAATTCTCTGTACAGCGAACTCACATTTCTCCAGCTTAGCAAAAAGCGAATTGTCACTCAATAACTGTAATACCTCACGAACGCTCCGCCAATGAGACTCCAGATCCGGCGAATAAATCAAAATGTCATCCAAATACACAACCACATTTTTGCCGATCAAAGGTCTAAGGATGTCCTTAATAAGATTCTGAAAAAATGCAGGAGCATTGGTAAGGCCAAAAGGCATAACCAGATTCTCAAAATGACCCACAGGAGTGTTAAAAGCAGTCTTCCATTCGTCACCCTCCTTCATGCGCAACAAATTGTATGCCCCCCGAAGATCAATTTTAGAGAACCACTTGGCCCCCGCTAACTGGTTAAACAAATCAGGAATCAATGGCAGCGGGTAAGGATTGCGTACAGTAATTTTATTAATCTCACGAAAGTCCAGACAAGGACGTAAACCGCCGTCCTTTTTTTTAACAAAAAAAAATCCAACAGCCACAGGAGACTTGGAAGGCTTAATGTGACCGGTGGCCAAGCTTGTCTGTATGTATTCCTCCAAAGCCTTTCTCTCAGGAATAGTAAGATTAATTAAATGACTTTTAGGAAGAGTCGCTCCAGGGACAAATTCAATAGTACAATCATAGTCTCTATGGGGAGGTAAAATCTGCGATTCCTTCTCAGAAAAAAACTTTCCAAAAATCCTGAATAGGTACAGAGAGTTCCCCTTTATCCACGGCAGCAATACGCCCGTTACAGCACTTGTCATAACATTTAAAACTCCAGGACTTAATTTCATTAGTAAACCAATCCAGAACAGGATTGTGCAATTTTAACCAGGTAACCCCAAAATTACTGGAGAAGGTAAATTATTCAATACTACCAAATCCAAATTCTCTTGGTGAACACCATTAATAGTGAGGGGAAATTCGCAGACCTTGTGAGAAACATTCTTCAAGGGAGAGCCATCAACAGAGTTCACGGCAATAGGGGATGACAAAGGTTTGGGTTTTAATTTAAGTTTTTCCAAGAATCCCCCATCAATCACATTCAGAGTTGACCCACAATCGACAAATACCCGAAAATCCACTAATTCTTCCTGAGCCGCAGTAGTAGTGGCAGAAAGAAAGATGCCCTTAGTATTTAAACAGGCTATATGGGCGGAACTGACCTTTTTTTTTTTCTTTGTTCATACGAAGCACACAGTTCTTAATGAAATTGTCAGATTTGACGCAATAAAAGCACAATCTTTCAGAAAACCTGCGGTCTTTTTCCTGAGAGCGAGGTGCCATCGCTCCAATCTCCATGGGCTCTCCAATGTCAGTACAGACCCTCTCAAGACTTGGGGCTGACATGACATATGATTTACTCTCATTAACCCTTGCACGCAGTCTCCTATCCACCCGTATAGCTAATTGCATAGCCTCTTGCAAGTTACCAGGCATGGGATAAGCAATCAGCAAATCTTTTACCCTTTCACTTAGCCCTGCAAGAAACAAACTTTTCAAAGCTGAGTCGTTCCACCCCACCTGAGTAGACCACCGTCGGAAGTGAGTACAATATTTTTCCACATTACCTGATTGATCCCTGCCTCAAACGTCTCAATTCTGTCTCAGCTGATGAGACACGATCAGGATCATCATACAATAACCCCAAAGCAGAAAAAAAAACTATCCACTGATCTAAAGCATGGATCACTAGGTTGTAAGAAAAGGCCCACTCCTGAGGTTCTTTGCGCAAAAGTGACATTATGAACCCTATGCGATGTGATTCATCACCAGAGGATCTGGGTCTCAAACGAAAATACAACAAGCAAGCATTTTAAAAGAAAAAAAATCTTGTTGTTCACCAAAAAATAAATCAGGCAAACGTACCTTTGGCTCCACGAAATGTGCTCCAGAACAGCTATACTCACGTGTTGCTGAAGCTCGGACACCTCCAGAGAGAGTCCCTGCAGGCATTGAGCCAATTCCTGAACCGACACCATAATGGAAACTGTTAATCTTTCCTTAGAGATATTTTTGGGCTGGACTTACTGTTATGTTCTGCTACAAGCACTAAGGAAAGAAAGGGATATCTGTCCCTACAAAAGAACTAAGCTCAATCCCTACGATGTAATGGGGAACCTGATCCTGCGTTCAGACCCGCTAAAGTCCTCAGCTAATCTGAACGAAGACCTATAGATGTGAGCAAGGGATCCCTACAAGCACTAGGGACTGGGATAAAAGATGGACACCTCCTAACAGAAGTTGTAGCAGTAAAAAGAAAAATAAAACAACATAGAACATAGAGGTCTGAAGACCAAGCAAAACTATTTGAGTAAGGAAACAAAGCACCCGGCTAGCTTAAGAGTAGAAATTACAATGAAGTCCAGCAAAACCAGAAGGGCGGAGCAGGACTAAATAGGCCACAAAGGTCATGTGACCAGCAAGATCGAAAAAAACCTAACAGGAGAGTTCTAACAGCTGGTAGGGGGGTCAGATGCTAGACTGGATGGACTGCTGGTAGGGGGGCCAGATGCTAGACTGGATGGGCTGCTGGTATGGGGGCCAGGTGCTAGACAGGATGGGCTGCTGATAGGGGGCTAGATGCTAGACTGGATGGGCTGCTGGTAGGGAGGGGCAGATGCTAGAATGGATGGGCTGCTGGTAGGGGGGCAGATGCTAGAATGGATGGGCTGCTGGTAGGGGGGGCAGATGCTAAACTGGATGGGCTGCTAGTAGGGGGCAGATGCTAGATTGTATGGGCTCTGGTAGGGGTGGAAAATGCTAGAATGGATGGGCTGCTGGTAGGGGGGGCAGATGCTAGAATGGATTGGCTGCTGGTAGGGGGGCAGATGCTAGAATGGATGGGATGCTGGTTGGGGGGGCAGATGCTAGATTTGATGGGCTGCTGGTAGGGGGGACAGATGCTAGAATTGATGGGCTTCTGGTAGGGGGGGCAGAAGAATGAATTGATTGGCTGCTAGTAGGGGGGCAGATGCTAGAATTGATGGGGTGCTGGTAGGGGGGCACATGCTAGAATGGATAGGCTGCTGGTGGGGTCAGATGCTAGAATTGATGGGCTGCTAGTAGGGTGGCAGATGCTAGAATGGATGGGCTGCTGGTAGGGGGGCAAATGCTAGAATGGATGGGCTGCTACTGATGGGGCAGATGCTAGAATGGATCGGCTGCTACTTGGGGTGGAAGATGCTAGAATTGATGGGCTGCTGGTAGGAGGGGTCCGATGCTAGACTGGATGGGCTGCTGGAAGGGGGGGGTCAGTTGCTAGACTGGATGGGCTGCTGGTAGGGGTGGTCAGATGCTCGACTGGATGGGCTGCTGGTAGGGGGGGTCAGATGCTAGATTGGATGAGCTGCTAGTAGGGGGGTCAGATGCTAGACTGGATGGGCTGCTGGTAGGGTATCCAGATGCTAGACTGGATGGGCTGCTGGTAGGGGGGCCAGATGCTAGACTGGATGGGCTGCTGGTAGGGGGGCCAGATGCTAGACTGGATGGGCTGCTGGTAGGGGGGCCAGATGCTAGACTGGATGGGCTGCTGGTACGGGGCCAGATGCTAGACTGGATTGGCTGCTGGCAGGGGTCAGATGCTAAGACTGGATGTGCTGCTGGAAGGGGGCCAGATGCTAGACTGGATGGGCTACTTGCAGGGGGGCCAGATGCTAGACTGGATGGTCTACTGGCAGGGGGGCCAGATGCTAGATTGGATGGGCTGCTGGTAGGGGGGGCCAGATGCTAGACTGCATGGGCTGCTGCAACAGGGGCTAGATGCTAGACTGGATGGTCTGCTGGCAGGGGGACCAGATGCTAGACTGGATGGGCTGCTGGAAGGGGGTCCAGATGCTGTACTGGATGGGCTGCTGGCAGTGGTGCCAGATGCTAGACTGGATGGGCTTGCTGGTAGGGGGGGTCAGATGCTAGACTGGATGGGCTGTTGGTAGGGGTGGTCAGATGCTCGACTGGATGGGCTGCTTGTAGGGGGGTCAGATGCTAGACTGGATGGGCTGCTGGTAGGGGGGGTCAGATGCTAGACTGGATGGGCTGCTGGTAGGAGGGGTCCGATGCTAGACTGGATGGGCTGTAGGTAGGGGGTCAGATGCTAGATTGGATGGGCTGCTAGTAGGGGGGGGTCAGATGCTAGACTGGATGGGCTGCTGGTATGGGGGTCAGATGCTAGACTGGATGGGATGATGGTGGGGGGAGTCAGATGCTAGACTGGATGGGCTGCTGGTAGCGGGGTCATATGCTTGATTGGATGGGCTGCTGGTAGGGGGGCCAGATGCTAGACTGGATAGGCTGCTGGTAGGGGGGATGGATGCTAGCCTGGATGGGCTGCTGGTAGGGGTGCAGGATGCTAAACTGGATGGGCTGCTGGTAGGGGGGCCGGATGCTAGACTGGGTGGGCTGCTGGTAGGGGGGGCCAGATGCTAGATTGGATGGCTGTTGGTAGGGGAGGTCATATGCTAGACTGGGTGGGCTGCTCGTAGGGGGGTCAGATGCTAGACTGGATGGGCTGCTCGTAGGGGGGCCAGATGCTAGAGTGGATGGACTGCTGGTAGGGGGGTCAGATGCTAGACTGGATGGGCTGCTGATAGGGGGGGTCAGATGCTAGACTGGATGGGCTGCTGGTAGCGAGGTCATATGCTAGACTGGATGTGCTTCTGGTAGGGGGTGCAGATGATTGAATTGATGGGCTGCTGGTTGGGGGGTCAGATGCTAGACTGGATGGGCTGCTGGCAGGGGGGCCAGATGCTAGACTGGATGGACTGCTAGTAGGGGGGGTCAGATGCTAGACTGGATGGGCTGCTGGTAGCGGGGTCATATGCTAGACTGGAAGGGCTGCTTGTAGGGGGGCCAGATGCTAGACTGGATGAGCTACTGGTAGTGTCACGCTGTATCACAGATACACATATGATGTCAGTAATCAATACTAAGAGGGACAACATGCAATATAACATATAAATAGGAAATCTCAACATGTATATAAAGTATAGTATTACCTGACATAATATCCGTTGTACTGTGGGTGAATCCTGAAGACGTATAATACTGTACTCAGGCTGCAGGTGGACCGGGGTCTATGCTGACCCTAAACTGGGGACCTGACTCGTCCCTCAACCTGGAGGTACTGTTAATGGTACAGAGGTCCAGGCCGCCAATGTAACCCTGTCTCCTATAAGTCCCTGACCACTGTAATCTAGTCCTCAGAAGGACCCTGATTACCACACAGGGAATAGGCAGGTTACTGCTTAACAAACAGTACAGACAAACGAGACAGACAGGGGACAAAGTAAACACTGTCTTGCATACAACACTTAAACACAGAGGGAACACAAAAGGTCTAGGAGATAAACTATAATCGAGGAGAGGAGAAACCACAAAGGAGCTCTTAACTTAAGTCTTCTCATGACCTGATCCAAACTACTGGTCTGCATGTAAGCTTTCACCGGCATCTAACAAGCAGACTGGCAGGTATATAAAGGAAGCTAATTAGTGCATAATCAAAAGCAGCCGGGCGAGGCTGGACCTAGTCTTAGCCAAGAGCTAGGTAAAATTAACTCCCTCACTACCAAACACAAAGAAACAGCAACTCAGCTGCGAGAAGTCAGAATGTGCAATCGCGACGATCTTCGTGGCGATACACCCATGACAGGTAGTTCGGCCAGATGCTAGACTGGATGGGCTGCTCGTAGGGGGGTCAGATGCTAGACTGGATGGGCTGCTGGTAGGGGAGCTAGATGCTAGACTGGATGGGCTGCTGGTATGGGGGCCAGATGCTAGACTGGATGGGCTGTTGGTAGGGGGGCCAGATGCTAGACTGGATGGGCTGCTGGTAGGGGGGGGCAGATGCTAGACTAGATGGGCTGCTGGTAGGGGGCAGATGCTACAATTGATGGGCTGCTGGTAGGGGGCAGATGCAAGAATCAATGGCAGCTGGTAGGGGGGAGAGATGATAGAATGGATGGGCTGCTGGTAGGAGGGGCAGATGCTAGAATGGATGGGCTGCTGGTAAGGGGGGCAGATGCTTGGATGGATGGGATGCTGTTGGGGGGACAGATGCTAGATTTGATGGGCAGTTGGTGGGGGGGCAGAAGCTGGAATTGATGGGCTTCTGGTACAGGGGGCTGATGATTGAATTGTTGGGCTGCTGGTAGGGGGAAAGATCATTGAATTGATGGGCTGCTAGTAGGGGGGCAGATGCTAGAATTTATGGGCTGCTGGTAGGGGGGCAAATTCTAGAATGGATGGGCTGCTGGTGGGGTCAGATGCTAGAATTGATGGGCTGCTAGTAGGGTAGGCAGATGCTAGAATGGATGGGCTGCTGGTAGGGGGGGCAGATGCTAGAATCGATGGGCTGCTACTGATGGGGGCAGATGCTAGTATGGATCGGCTGCTGCTTGGGGGGGAAGATGCTATAATGGATGGGCTGCTGGTAGGGGGGGCGGATGCTGGAAAGTAATGGCTGCTGGTAGGGGGGGCAGATGCTAGAATGGATGGGCTGCTGGTAGGGGCGGCAGATGCTAGAATGGATGGGCTGATGGTAGGGGGAGCAGATGCTAGAATGGATAGGCTGGTGGTAAGGGGTGCAGATCAAAGAATGGATGGGCTGCTGGCAGGAGGGCAGATGCTAGAATGGATGTGCTGCTAGTAGGGGGCTATCCCTTCTAGCATCTGTGCCCTACCAGCAGCCCATCCATTCTAGCATCTGCACCCTACCAGCAGCCGATCCATTCTAGCATCTGCACCCTACCAGCAGCCCATCCATTCTAGCATTTGCCCCCTACAAGCAGCCAATCCATTCAAGCATCTGCCCTCTACCTGCAGCCATGCATTCTATCATCTGCCATACTACCAGGAGCCCATACATTCTAGCATCAGCCCTCTACCAGCAGCCCTTCCATTCTAGCATCTGCCCCCCTATCAGGAGCTCATCCATTAAAGCATCTGCCCCCTATCAGCATCTTATCCATTATAGCATCTGACCCCCCTACCAGCAGCCGCTCGAGTCTAGCATCTGACCCCCCATACGAGCAGCCCATCCAGTCTAGCATCTCACCCCCCCTACCAGCAGCCCATCCAGTCAAGCATATGACCCCGCTACCAGCAGCCCATCCAGTCTAGCATCTGACTCCCCCTACAATCAGCCCATCCAGTCTAGCATCTGACCCCCATACCAGCAGCCCATCCAGTCTAGCATCTGACCCCCCTACCAGCAGCCCATCTAATCTAGCATCTGACCCCCTACCAGCAGCCCATCCAGTCTAGCATCGGACCCCTCCTACCAGCAGCCCATCCAGTTTAGCATCTGACCCCCCACCAGCAGCCCATCCAGTCTAGCATCGGACCCCTCCTGCCAGCAGCCCATCCAGTTTAGCATCTGACCCCCCTACCAGCAGGCCATCCAGTCTAGCATCTGACCCCCTACCAGCAGCCCATCCAGTCTAGCATCCGACCCCCCCCTACCAGCAGCCCATCCAGTCTAGCATCTGACCCCCCTACCAGCAGCCCATCCAGTCTAGCATCTGGCCCCCCTGCCAGCAGCCCATCCAGTCCAGCATCTGGACCCCATGCCAGCAGCCCATCCAGTCTAGCATCTGGCCCCCCTGCCAGCAGACCATCCAGTCTAGCATCTGGTCCCTGTTGCAGCAGCCTATGCTGTCTAGCATCTGGCCCCCCCTACCAGCAGCCCATCCAATCTAGCATCTAACCCCCCCTATCAGCAGCCCATCCAGTCTAGCATTGGACCCCTCCTACCAGCAGCCCATCCAGTCTAGCATCTGACCCCCCTACCAGCAGCCCATCCAATCTAGCATCTGACCCCCCTACCAGCAGCCCATCCAGTCTAGCATCTGACTCCACCTACCAGCAGCCCATCCAGTCTAGCACCTGACCCCCTACCAGCAGCCAATCCAGTCTAGCATCTAGCCCCCCCTACCAGCAGCCCATCCAGTCTAGCATCTGGCCCCCCTACCAGCAGCCCATCCAATCTAGCATCTGACCCCTACCAGCAGCCCATCCAGTCAAGCATCTGGCCCCCCTGCCAGTAGCCCATCCAGTCTAGAATCTGGCCCCCTTCCAGCAGCCCATCCAGTCTAGCATCTGACCCCCCTGCCAGCAGCCAATCCAGTATAGCATCTGGCCCCCTACTAGCAGACCATCCAGTCTAGCATCCGGCCCCCCTACCAGCAGCCCATTCAGTCTAGCATCTGGACCCCCTACCAGCAGCCCATCCAGTCTAGCATCTGGACTCCCTACCAGCAGCCCATCCAATCTAGCATCTGACCCCCTACCAGCAGCCCATCCAGTGTAGCATCTGGCCCCCCTAGCAGCAGCCCACCCAGTCTAGCATCCGACCCCCCTACCAGCAGCCCATCCACTTTAGCATCCTGCCCCCCTACCAGCAGCCCATCCAGGCTAGCATCCATCCCCCCTACCAGCAGCCCATCCAGTCTAGCATCTGGCCCCCCTACCAGTAGCCCATCCAGTCTACCATCTGGCCCCCTTACCAGCAGCCTATCCAGCCTAGCATCTGGCCCCCCTACCAGCAGCCCATCCAGTCTAGCATCTGGCCCCCCTACCAACAGACCATCCAGTCTAGCATCTGGACCCCCCCTACCAGCAGCCCATCCATTCTAGCGTCTGCCCCCCTGCCAGCAGCCCATCCATTCTAGGGGCAGATGCTAGACTGGATGGGCTGCTGGTAGGAGGGGCAGATGCTAAACTGGATGGGCTGCTGGTAGGGGGGTCTGACAATCTCCTTGACAAAGGCCTTAGCGAGAGTCTTAGCGCAGGGCAGTTTGATGAAAGGAACCAAGTGACACATCTTGCTAAAACGGTCCACGACCACCCAGATGACTGTGAAACCCTCAGAGGGGGAAGGTCAGTAATAAAGTCCATAGCCAAATGTGTCCAAGGAGCACTAGGAACCTCCAGAGGGCAAAGCAACCCTGCAGCAGGAGTATGTGAAGACTTAGATCTAGCACACGCAGTACATTGACGCA